>CM043020.1:66997618-67477273 GCA_023690525.1 Holotrichia oblita
ATAATTTCTGTTTATTTCTTATTAAAAGTATATGATTTATTTTTTGCAAATTATAAATTTGAAAAAAATGTAAGAAAGTGAGCCCAAAAGAGAATAAAAGTGCCGTGCATCTCAAAAGATCAATTTACGAGTAAGTAAGACTTAAATATCAGATTAAAATAAAAGAAATATAGATATAAAAGAGGAGAGCCATGGTCCGCGCGCTTGAGTAAAAAGTACCAATGTACACACGGGTATAAAGAAAACAACATCTGGGAAAATAATAATAAAAGACAGGGAAGGCTTCGAAATTCTAAATATATACATATCTAAGGAAAATTAATTTAAAGAAGGATTCAAGTGATGGCTACTCTACTAATGAGAAAAAAACGAAAGGCAGAAGAGGAAGTTGGAAATGTATTCGGTACGAGTAAAAATCCCAAATGAGTCATAAATTAGAAAGAAAAGATTATGACAAGCTAGACCAAATATTGAAATTAATGACAGAAATGAAATCAGACCAGAAACCATAAAATAAGAAATACATTGCATAAGAACAGAACAAGACGACTTCAAAAATGAAATAAAAAGATTAACAGGAGAAAATGAGGAACTACGCGAAGAGAACGAAGTACCTAATTAGAAAGGAAAACAGAGAAATTAAAGAAGAACTAAAAGAACAAAGAATAGTGATGAATAGGTTCAGCTCAGAATGCACCATAGGCAGTATGAACTGCAACAGCGTATCCTTCTCTTCGCGTTATACCTTGTGTCTAGCGAAGCACACGCATCCACAATTCAGTTGAATTTAAACCGAGCGAGGATGCAGTCGTTGGCATATTCGTTCTGTGCGAATCGACGATAGAACTTGTGGCGCATGACTAGTGCGTTGCCCCATCGCACTGGGTTCCATACGTATATTTTAACTTCCTATTGTGCATTGTGAGCTGAACCTAAGTGTATATGAGAAGGATAGAACGAAAACCAATCTCGTATTAAGAGGGATGACCATAGGTACGGAGGACCCAAACGTACTAAAAGAAATAATAGAAAACATAATAAAGGAATACCTAGAGTTGGATATAGAAATAAAAAATTCGGAAACCAAACATGTTTAGTAGAATTAAATAACGTGGACCAAAAAAATAAAATCCTACAGAATAAGTACAAGCTGAAGAATTATAAATTGAATCGAATATACATCAATGAAGATCTCACAAGTGAAGAAATTGACAAGCGAAAGCAACTTCGGGACAGAGCGAAGGAGAAGACAGATAAAGGAAAATCAGTGAAAATAGGATCAAACAAATTAACAGTGGAAGGGACAGAATTGAGATGGAACAACAGAAAGAGGAAAGTAGAAGATCCAAGCTAGGCAAAAAACTAGGCGAGGCAGAAAGAAAAAGAAGTGAAGAAATAGGCCAGAGTATGAGAGACAATAATAATAACGTTAAGTTTATTAGTAATAAGGTTAGTAATAAGTTTAGTCATAAGGTTAGCAATAAGATTGGTTATGGTGTAAATAATTTGAGTGATTTGAGTGGGGGCAAAAGAAATAGTAGCCATGATTCTACAAACAAAAGTGGTAGCGAGATTCGTGCTCAAAAACAAAGAAATAGACAGAATAAGCGGAAGAAAGAGGTAAATGGGCAATTGCTTATAGCGACTTGGAATGTTAGAACACTTTTAAGAACTGGAAAAATTGAGGAAACGGCAAAAGAAATATAAAAATACAAACTAGACATTACGGCGGTTCAAGGAATTAGATATAAAGATAAAGGAGAGATTAGGAAAGATAAATACATATTTTTATGCAGTGGAGAAAAGACAAGCGGGAGCAATGGAGTGGGCTTCTATATAAAAAAGAGTTTAGAGAATACTATATTAGACTTTTACGTGAGCGAATAGCAACACTAAAAATAAAATTAATGAATATAAACGTAACCGTAGTTAACATATACGCACCGACAGAAATGGCAGAATATGAAACAGATAAATTCTATTACTTATTAGCCAATATTTGTGAAGAAATACAAAAAAGAGGACATAATACTGCTAGGAGACGCAAATGCTCAGGTGAGAAGGGAATACCATCTAAGAAGGTAGGCAATGGCAAAGGGACTATTCATGCAGAAACTAATGACAATGGGCATAGGTTATCTCAAATTGCTGAATTACTGGACTTATCATTCCTTTCAACGAAATTTAAACATCCTACACGGCATAAAGTCACTTGGAGACATCCAGGAGATAATACAGAAAACCAAATAGACCATATTTTAGTGATAGCTAGGTTTAGAAACATAAAATTAACAAAGCACTTTGGAATAAAAAAAGTATAAAAAGGTGGGACATAGAAAAATTACAAAGCCATAAGATCAAAAAAAATTATGAAAAAAAAACGCTAATAACACACGCAATTACCCAACAAACATCAACGAAATAGAAGAATCTTGGGAACAATTAAAAAATAATATGATAAAGACGGCAAACGAGGTGATAAATACAAAAGTAGCAAAACAGACAGAAAAAGATTGGTATGATCAAGAATCTGAAGAAATTCGAAAAGAAAAAAACGCTAGCGCAGGTAGCACCACACTAAGAAATAAGGCAAATGGAATCTATAAGAGAAAGAAAAATGAATGGTTGAACAAGAAATTAGAGGAAATAAATCGAGAGGATAATAGAACTAACTTGAGACAATTTTATAAGAAGCTAAAATGTCAAAATGTCAAATCTGGAATAAAAACAAGAGGG
This sequence comes from Holotrichia oblita, assembly GCA_023690525.1. Taxonomy (NCBI): domain Eukaryota; kingdom Metazoa; phylum Arthropoda; class Insecta; order Coleoptera; family Scarabaeidae; genus Holotrichia; species Holotrichia oblita. The sequence continues at coordinate 67,000,355 of CM043020.1, forward strand.
ATGAAAACTAAAGACGGAAAAATTGAGGACGATACCCGATCAATTGAAAATATATGGAAGGATTATTACCATGAAATACTAAATGGAAAAGAAGAAATACATACAAATAAAACGAAGGACACTAACAGAAGACGGAGGAAAACGAGATTAAATGCCCCTCGGACACAGAAGTGCAAGAAGAAATTAGAAGCCTTCGGAACAATAAAGCCCCAGGTGAAGATGGTATAGTGGCGGAAATATTAAAGGATGGCGGACAAAAACAGGGTGAATACCAACTGATCCAACAAATATGGAAACAAAATAGAATCCCAAGCGAATGGAATACAGGTATAATTGTAACAATATACAAGAAAGGAGACAAGGAGAAATGTGAGAACTACAGACCGATAACGCTGTTAAATATAACGTACAAAATTTTAGCAAATGTCATTAAAAAAAAATTAAAATTACATGCCGAAAGTGTATTGGGAGACTATCAGAACGGTTTTAGACCGTAGAAGATCAACTATAAATACAATTCACACATTGGATCAAGTGATAGAGAAGACACAGGAACGTAATAGAGAAATACAATAATATTCATAGATTTTAAAAGAGCATTCGACTCATTAAAAAGGGGTAATATAATGGCAGAGCTAAGAAATCTAAAAGTATCAAAAATACCTATCAATTAATAGAAGTGCTACTAAAAAACAAAAACATAAAAGTAAAAGTCCAAGGAACAACTACGGAAAAGACAAAAATTAACAAAGGAGTGAAACAAGGTGACCCAATCTCTTCACGCGAGAATGTTGCAACGTTCAACTGCCTGGGAGTATCATTAGGGCAAACATATAAACATAAAATAAAAGAAAGAATCCAAAAAGATTACCAAGCGTTGGGTAGAAATAAAATGTTATTGATAAGCAAAAACATCAGTAAAGCAAACAAAATAAAAACATATAAAACGTTAATAAGACCTGTCATTACGTACGCTCTGGAAACAGCTGTGTTGAACAAAAGAAAAAAGGAAGACTTGAAAATATAATAATTGAACGAAAAATACTAAGAATAATATTAGGCCCAGACACAATAAAAGAAAGAATAAGGAGAACAAAGAAAAATAAAGAAATATAGCAGGAATTGGAAAACGAAAATATAGTAAGACATGGTGAGAAGGATCATACAATAGGTTCCACTTTGGCCTAGAAAGAAGGGCAGGCCAAGTAAGACATGGGGAGAGGAGATTGAGAAGGACGCGTGAGCATTGAGAATAGCGGATTGGAAGGAGAAGTGCCGGGACAGAAAAAAATGGAAAGAAATAACAGAATTGGCAAAAACAGATAACAGAATGTAGTGATATAAAGTGTAGAAATCGGGGATTAATCCACCACAAAATTTAAAGGAATTTGTATGTTAGCCATAATCCGAAGGATTGTAAGGCTCGATGATGATGAATTATCATATTGAAACATAAAAAAAAGTATTGCTTTATATTTTATATTGAATTTTTAATATTTTTTACAGGATGTTTAAATTGACTTTTTTAATAGAATAGTTATTTATTTATATCCACATAATCATGAGATCAAATAAAGTTGAAACTCGTACTTAAGAAAACCATTGCAATTGCAAAGTGTTATCATCGCTGATGTTTGCCAACACCAGAGTGCGCTAGCGTAAAGATCTCATTTTTATCGTGGAATACGTCACTCATATGAAATTGAAGACAACGGCTATTATTTTGCAAATATATTAATGTTAAATAAAAGAAATATATCTGGAGGCCAGTGGTAATAAAGAAATCCTCTTAAATACCGCGTTAAATCCTCCACGTAAAAATAATGGAATTACTTCAGTTAGCAAAATAATAATTAGCGATCAACAGATTGTGGTTAAAATAAGAAATGATAGCTTTGTTCGCGGAAGAGATCCCGAATAGATACAGGATATACTTGGAAGATGTTCAGTACTTTTGTATTGCGCATGCGACTCTTGGAACACGAGAGCGAATTTTCTCATCCGCGAACACTACTCGAACGAATTTCTGATATATTCATTAGTTAACGTTGGCACCACTGTAACAAATTAAATTTTGATATACGCCAAGTTAACCTTGGTGACTTATAAACGGATACTGTTTATGTGTATTTTCAAATGTTCAAAATAATGTTGATCTGAGAGTTGTGGTACAATTTCTTCAAAAAAATTGGTAGTTTTTGTAATCTCTAATATCTGAAGAAGTTCTTTCATCATCACTTGATGTGATATATTCAGACATCTAAATTTTTACTCAATTAGAATTGATTTAAAGCTCGTGTACATAACATGTGTATTTCGATACATAAAAAAATTTCGTTTATATCGTACGTTTTTACTTTAATAACAATTTTAATCAATTTGTTTCCAACTTAACTCTGTTAACCATAGCAAGAAAGCAGGAACATGTGGTATTTTCACATCAAAATTTAGAGCGCATGCGTAGGATATAAAATTCTTGCCCTTGATTCAGGATTTACAGAACATGTGACGGACTACTTCGGAATTTGTAAAATGTGTTGCGCGAACAAAGAATATTCTGCACCGGTGAGAAAATTCTGTTACCGCGAACGATCATATTTGTAGTGCGCAGGTCTTTCATCCCCGAATACGTTCAGAATGTCGTCCGCGAACAAAGCTGATATTACTTACTTTACAGACGTGGATTATATATTAATCTTATCTTGTTGATTATCCCGTCGGAATAGATGTAAATAATTTATATTATTTAAAACAATGAACAATTTAGCACTTACAATAAAATAATATTAAAACAACACGAAAATTTATGCAACAAAATTACTTACATTAATTTCTAGAGCATCCGGTAACGAATAGTGCTGTTATTTATAACGGGGCGAAAGGTAACGTTTAACGTCCAGCGACTACTTAGACAGAACATTACATAAAACTCAACACAAAATAACCGTGATAATGTCTACAAAATAATAACTCCTCCCAGACTCGTGACCCTAAACTCTTTGTGCGACTATTAAGGATTACGTTTAGAAAAAAGTTTACATTCGAATGAGGGTTAATCAAATGGTGAGTTTATTTGTTTAATTAAAGATCGTTAATAAATATATTAAGGAGAATACCTTTCATAATCACACTTGATTCTTTCTTCGCCCCAGCCTCATACAGCAATGTAGCTTAATCAACTTCCACTCACTTTGTGTACAGAGGAACTTTTTTTTTACTATATAGGTCGGACGGCCTAACCTAGTGACCTGCCGACAATTTAGTTATAATAAAAATACCTAATGAGGTAATACAACTGATGCAGCTTTAAGATCTCATTGCCCCTCTACTGATATTCTGCAACTCTTTTCCACCAATTAACCCCACCGCGTTCTCATCGTAACATTACGCTTATTTTGAATAATATTTCTAATAACAAAGACTGCTAGCAAAATTTTGGTGGTTTTTATATGATATAAGACCATGAATATCGGCAGTGTTAGCGAATATACCGGTTGATTTCAGACATAGGATAAAAAACGGCATGAAGGGGCAAGGGGTACGAAAATTCGCTAATAAGTGGGGACGCGTACGAGTCTCTCTATCACAGTCTAGTCTCGTCTAGTCTACAGCGCTGTGATAGACTCACGCGACCCCACTTCTTAGCGAATTCTCGTAGCCCTTGCCCCTTCCCGCCGTTATTTATCCTATGTCGGAAATCAACCGGTATACACGAAAAGAAACATTTTTTACAAGAATACCGCAATTAGCACCAAAAATCTGAGAGACAAAGAAACTCATTCGAAAAATACATTTTCCTTTCCAAAGTTCTTTCAGCAAATAAACTCCACAAAACAAATCATTAGAGAATAGTGCTCAGAAGAATGGCTCACCGTAGATAATATATAACAAAAAACCTAGGATTATGAAGGCAAAACTGCGAAACTGAATGATTTCAAATCTTTTCAGCTGCTGAATAACTCTAAAACAGCTGACTTTGGGTATAATGTACCTCACTATGTTTTGATGCAGAATTGCATGTGCGATCTAAAAAACTAAACTAAAAAAATATACCATGCTATTTAAATTAAGAAAGGTTTCGTGAACTATGTAGTATGTGAAGTAATGCAAAAGCATGCAGAAGCAATAGTACAAAACCCAATCTTTGATATGGGGAGCGACATATCAATCACCAGAATTTCCTATGACAAACCCTTCAAGATTTTCTTGAATTGGGATGAATGGAAAAATGGTGAAAGGAGAAAACCGCACACCCAAAACTAGTATACAGATGGGTCAAGGGCGGGCACTAATTCTGGCCTTGGTGTATATGAGGAAAACCAGCGTTACAAGGTAAGTGAACCACTTGGACGATACACAACGGTATTTCAAACAGAAATATATGCTATACAAACCTGTGCGTTGGAGAGTCTGCGCCGCCAACCGCGAAGGCAGGCGATCTGTATTCTCTCTGACAGTCAGGCAGCCTTAAAGGCTCTAGCATCTTATTACATAGCCTCCAAACTACTATGGGAATGTCTGCAAAACCTAACTGCCCTGGCCAGAGACAACAAGGTCACCTTGGTGTGGGTGCCGAGACACAGGGGCATAGAAGGCAATGAAACTGTAGACCAGCTAGCGACGGAAGATTCCCAAATGAAATTTCCCGGGCCGGAGCCAGGTCTAGGTATTACAAAGAGTGCAGTACGTGGTGCAATTAATGAGTGGATTATAAAATAACACCAACTAAATTGGAACCATGTACCTGGACAAAAACACAGCAAACGGATGATGGAACGACCGTCACAACGACCAACTGCTGACTTACTTGCATTAAACAGGACTCAGCTTAGGGCAGTAACATGTCTATTAACGGGACACGGCTGTCTAAGAGGTCATCTGCATAAGATGGGGATCTATAAAGATGAACCCCTATGCAGATTCTGTAATGAGGAGGAGGAAACACCCTTTCATATCATCTTCGAATGCGTGGCATTAAGTCAACGTAGGGTTGTTTTGCAAAGCGCATTTGATCCACCGTTGGAGAAAGATTTACCAAATAGGCTTCTAAACCTGATTGAGGGAACTAACCTGTTTGAGTAAAATGGAATCAAGGTAGAAATAACACAATAGGCCCAGTGGGCCGCAGTGTTAGGGTTAATTAGAGACTGTCCTGCCTTGATAGCAATTGTAGAATTTCAGGAAAATTGAAAAGTTCTAACGAACGAGTTCCCTGAATAACCCTGTAGGTATATATTAATAATACTTTATGAATTGTTGCATGTTATATAAACTTTCATTAGAAATCCAAATCTTTACCATTAAACTCTTGAATTTATAGAATTGCGGCAGTACACATATATCAATTAATACCCTTAGATTGTCTATAATCTGCGGTAATGTCTTTTATAATTACCTGGGTTCAAGTGATTGAGAAATACAGTATGAAAAAAGTGGGGTAGAATTCTGAGGAAAATAGAATTGGTAATAGAGTTAGAATAATAGAGTCGATTAAAGATATAATAACAACGTCAGGACAGACTTAACTAGAAATATACGAGTATGTAATGTATGAGACAGATTGCGGGCTGGAAACTACTGTCATGAGTTAGTAATTTCCATAAGAAATAGGTTAAGAGACGGCATAAATAGCAATGGGTACTATATCAACTATTAATTAATTAATTTTTTACATTATATATTGTAGAATTTATCCCTTCCAGTTTTTTGTTATGTACTTAGTAGCTTTTAGCTTTATTATATTTGGAATTGCGGCGTTTTGTGGCGTTGTCGTAATCTTGCTTTATGTCTCTTTCTCCAGTATCTTCAGTATCTGCTATTATACTGTCTGACAACAGATCCCGTAGAAGCTACAGCATGGACAACAAAACGTCAAGCAAAATAGGAATAATACGACGAAGTACGGAAAGAAGATTACATTAGAATTGACGCCGACAGTAAAAGCCTACAAAATCTTAAATTCAGAGTTATTTGGTTTTTTCAGTTACCTAAATATATAAAAATATCTTGTGATGTTCTGTCAAAGATTCACGTTTGCGTTATATGTACATATATTTACGTATGCGTAAAGATAAATTATAAGCACAAATTGATGCAATACGTTGTTCAATCAACTACATTTTTTGATATTTTGTACATAACTTGCATAGCAGTAATTTTTATAATAATTCCTGTAGTTATTGCAAATATATCATTATAAAGACATTTCACTTTAACAAAGAATTATGTCTTATATCATTCTTTGATTCTTAAATAATTTAAATCTAGAATTAATTGTTAATCATATCTCAGAAAGAAGATAATTTAGTGACATTACATTATTAGATCTTATAAAATCAATAAATTAACATTATTAAATATTAAAATATAATATAAAATGAGCATAAAGCTCGGGCAATATTCGATACAATCCGTATTCCTATTTATACACATATCGCTTGCAGCGGCTTTCGTACTTATTCGTCTTATTTCTCGGAAATATAAATTAAACTAGTGGCAATAAATCCCTCGAGCAAAATATGTAAACGAGGTACCGACTTATGACAACGCTTGAAAACAAGCCACTCCCGTTAGGAAGAAAGGTTTGATTTCGAGTCTCTATGGGGAGACATTATTTCTATCAGTGACTGTACATTGGATATAAATTTTATTAAATTTACCAGTAGCTCTGCAATACAAAATAGTATTATATTTTATAAAACAAACAAAATAAAAGCTTATTTACTTGTTCCCTTCAATAGTTAATTATCCAATCAATATTTACATATTGAGTTGGTAAAACAGCGTTGGACTGATTCGAGAATTAAAACAGAGTAAAATTGTTAATAAATGTGCAATTCAAACAGATTATAAAGTTATCATTTCTCTTGATATCCATAATTCCTTTCTTGTTTTTTTTTAACCGCGTATTGAATTAACTAAATTTATTTCATTGGAAACTTTGTGATAAACATTATGGTAATTAAAAAATAGAACACTGAAAGCCTAATTCATGCTTTACTATAACGAAGTTTTCTTTTACATTTTTCTGTTACAGCTGATAAATACCATTTTTAATTATCACCCTGTTGGCAAGCGTATTTGTACATTGAACGAGAAAAGAAGGCATCGAATATATCTCACGGAAATCGCTGATATTTAATTATTCCTTGGGGCGATAAATCGATAGAGAATCGAAAAAAAAACGGCACTCCCCGGCGAAATGAGTTAAAATTGAAATCGGATCTGGAGAAACAACAAGAAGAATGCGAAAAAACAATATAACCTTCGTTTCAGCTGTAAGACCTCCGGCGCTGGAAATACATCGATCTGTTTGTATAATACACACCGTCTCTCTTTTATGTAAATTTTAATATTCCTCTCTCACCCGTTTCCTTATTCAATCAACCCCTCCTTCCCTCCATTTCCAACACATCTCCTTGTTTCTCCGCAATCTCAGGCTTCTAAAAATTTGAAATTATTTCACCATAAGCAGTATTATAACTGAATGTGTACGTATGTCTGTATGTATATGTAAGAAAGTTTATCCCGTGCAGAGAATCGAATTACAGGAAAAAGTGCTAATATTGGATTTCGCGAATCTTCGGAAAATCTGATTCGCCTCTCGTGAAAAAAGATTTCCTTTTTCTTTTTACAAGTTATTAAATAAAACGAACGTGCTTAACAAGCTTTCTGCACACTAACTATGGATTTCTGGATGTTACTACTATATGTATTGTAAAATAATATCAGCTCTTACGTTTCGTTTTATGATCAATTTATTCTTCGGTTTGCGTAGTATATACGTACCACAGTAAGTAAACCTTTATTACTATTAAATTAGTTACGCTATATTTAAATGTGAAATAAAACAAAAACATAATAAACAAATACCATATTTTACTTAAATATGTTAGAAGTTACATTTGCTTATATATATAGATCAAATATGCATTTAAACTCGTATGAGTATTCGCAATTTCATGCCATAGCAGAGACAATGTGACGAAAATAGATACACTAAACATATCTTTGTTAGATAAATAAGTTTCCTTGAACCGAAAATTCTCTAAAAGCTACTAAGAAGTTACAGTTAGTAAGCCGTAGTTAATATCTTACGTATAGAATACATAAACACCTAGATTAAATACCACAAAGTTAAATAGCAGTTCAGTAAAATATAAATCGGTTAATACTAGGCATATTATAGTAACTGCTGTCATAAATCAATACTACATCACCAAATAATAGTTGTTTATTTCGGCTTATCAGAAAAATCACAAAGTATAGCCTAGGGGCGGCCATTCTCCCACACGTATCTTCCGTGATAGTATATCGATCGTCCTTTGACTAGATGGGTTTAAGGTGCAAGATCAGCAATTGCTTGAAAATAGGACAAAGGTCAAATAAAAGAGACAGAAAAGCGGTGACTCCCGTGTAGTAGTAAGAATAGAAAGAATTTCTGCATATTCTAAAGAAATATTTGTTTGTCTCTACAAGTTAGTTAACCAGCGCCTCCACCAAATATGTTACGGATTGTTTTACTATTGCGATGAGAGAAAATACATAGTGGCGTGCCTGTGCCTTAACTAAACGTTACTTAAGTGTAAGTACAATTGAATTCACTATTAGCGTTAATTAATAAACTGTTTAACTAAATTATGCTATCATGTCGACATACATATATCGTTAATAATAATGGAATAGTAATGGAAATACAGGTGAAATAACTTTCACTTTGTAGAAACCATCTGGTCAATTCAGCCGAATGCATGTCAAATTTTAGTCTTTTGGTGCCATTTCTTTGATTCTATAAAATTTCAACAGATGTAAAAAACTTCATACGGACATTATTATGTTTCATCAATACTAGAAATTACATACGGAAGGATGGTACCATATCGCATAAGGAAAACAATAATAACAGTTATTGGCGACGACTTACTTAACTACCTAAGTGTTCTACTCCATTTTATTTTAGAACTGTAGCTTTGACAACCGTTTGTTTGTGTATTCGTAAAACAATTACTCATAACAATATATTCAATTCGTAGGAGAACCCGTAGTAATATCGTATATGTTATAATCTTAAAAATAGTGTAACAAAGTACTGGCCAGTCTGGTACTAATATGACTAGAAAGACGCCAGAGCGGATACCATTGCTTCGTGTATCTCCTCAGCGTAGGTTTTTCCGTAACGAAAGTATACGAAGTAATCATAGCGTACGTCGACCGAAACTCATTCGATTAATGTGACAATGGTAAATAAATTATTTTTCCGACGTGTAGAGAAGACCGGAGGAATGATGCTCACTCTAGTAATGATATCCAGTCCCTTTTTAGTGTAATAAATGTTTAGATATGTATGATTTTGTATCACCTATTGGTACATAATACAAGATTTACATAGTTTTGACAACTACTAATACATCTATTTTGTGACCTTTATGTACTTATCTTTAAATAATAAATTGGTATTTAATTAATTGTTGTTTTATTGACCTACCAGTGGAAATATTTCAGGAACTGAAGGACTACTCCTAAGACAGTTCGCACCCAATTACTGTGATGAGCTCGTTCTGTTATGAATGTTACTCAACTTCCAAGATAAGTATCATATTTATTAGTGAATGATTTGTGTTTAAATCTCCCTCAGTTATAATATATAATCAACGCTGCATATAATTTTGCTTAAATTAAAGAAACATTGAGGTTTTAAAATTTGCTATGTGAGGTAATCGTGCCATGCCATTATATGTAATAACGCTCTGGTGGGTTAAAAGTTAACGAAAACTTTTAAGTTAAATTTTCTTTTTCTTTTTTGTACTAAAGATGATTCAAATCTATATTCGTCCTGCTTGGATCCAAGAAACATTACAGTCAGCATTAAATGTTATTAAAAATGTTAGAAACGCAGTTCACTGTCATACTAAAGAGTCTCGAAAAAGAAAGCTGGATCTGCACTGCAAAGAAAGTCCGTATTTTCTGAAAAACAAGGAACACAATTAAAAGATCTTATTTTAAAAATGTAAAAAATCATTATGGATTAACGCGCAACTGAAATTCGACAAATTGAATATGAATTCTCTGATAGAAATAACATTTCACATTGTCTTAATAAAGACGAAGAAAGATGAAGAAAGTTTGTTAGAAGATTTTGTAAAAAGCACAAGTGGGCAACCTGAAACAACCAATTTAAATAGAATTTTGTCATTCAATTTATTATCCCAAACTTTGCAATTATTACAGAAACACTATTTTCTCCAAGTAATATTTACAATATAGATGAAAAGAATGGAATCAAACAATGTTATGCGTCAATAATGCTGATGGTTCTTACTTTCCACCAACAAAAGACAGCGCTTATCTCCTGAGCTTTCAAAACTAATTACTGTCTCTAGAAATAAAATTCTACGGCCTTTTAAAAAAGACTAACAATAAAGAATTTAATCTTTATACAAACAGCTTAAGATATCAAAAACTTAATCCTAATGTTTACGTGCTTAGTTGCAGTGTCTCCGTAAGTTGCATCACGTGTCTAGCTATCACTGCAACTCTCGCGGTGTAGTTTTGTGTTTATATCGCCTTTCATGATGCTACGCTGTTAATCACTTTGTTCCCAACAGCAAATGGCAAGTCGATCCGGGATTAAGAATTGAGAATTGAACCGCGGCACCTATCGTGCCCCCATAACGATAGTCAGCCGCCTAACCACTGCGACCATCGACCCGTTATAAAGAAAATAACAGCAGACAAAAACGAAAATTAAATTTGACGAGCAAAAAAAGAAAAAATATATATCATAAAAGAGCAAACACAAATAAAGAAAGTTGTCCTTGAGTATTCATCCTCTCATTTGGACGTCAACGATCTCTGTGACGAAGGTTTATTGTACCAAGACAACGCTGATGCAAACGAGATTTGCAAACTCTGTGAAGAATTTGGTCGGAATAACGAAAAGTAATTTAGATGTGTACTTTGCTTGGACCCGGTTTTTAATCAATATAATGGTAAAAACACAGTTGTAGACTACATCTGCGATTTCTGAGTGTAATAATTGCCTATAACATATTTTAAGCTGCTACTTTCCACATTTCTTGTGTACCTAAAGTAAAGCGTTTAATAAACATTTGTATCAAAAATGTAGTCCATCCAACCATTTGCCTTTTTCTATGGTAAAGTATGATAAAATGTATTTTTACTAGAATAGGCTTAGTTCTTCACTGGATCTCTCGGTGCAGAACTAAACCTTAAACGCATTAACCCACAAAACACCTAAACACTAAACCGACTAAAAACCGACACGTTTCGACAGCAAAACTATCATTATTAAGGTGATAATAAAACTAAACTAATAAATAATAAATTGTTTTTTTAAGTTTTTTAATGTTTTGTAGGTTGAAGTGTTTAGTGTTAGAATAGGCTACAACAATAACCAAAATTTAAGAAATACTGATAGTTTTGCTCAATAATCAAATAAATTTGAAGAATTGTACTGGGAATTTATAATAATGACAATTTTGAATATACCTCACCACTTAATAAATCGCTTATGCAACTACACTGGTAAACAGAAAGCTGCTATATACGTATTGGTAAGATAAGCCAAAATTTTTAACAAACAACAATAATAAAAAAATCTCTTGTTAAATCCACAGCATTATTATCAACCAAGTGTAGTCGTATATTTAGCAAATTAGGTTGAAGAAAGTTTCATGGAAGTAAAAAGACAACTATGTAAAATTCCGAACTAATGCTCCACAAACTCAAAAATAAATTATATGAATTATATCCGAAACACAGAAATTGTATAGAACGCGATTAACCCAACATTTTACAAATGCCTCCAGAAAAATTGTATTATAGAAAAACAATGTAATGCAAAAGGAAAGTACGTAATAACCTTAAATAAACATCTTCCCAATCGAAAACAATATAAAACTGCTCAAATTGTACTAAATTAAATCGTATCTTCCAGGTGAAACATCGAAACCAGATCTGCCTAAATTGACCAAATCTATCAAAGGTATTTAGATTAAATGTAAAGATCTCAAAATTTTCGAAATTGCATTCCAGATACACTAAAAAACAGCGGAAGAAACAGCGGAAAAATTTCATCAATCATTCACGAAATCGTTCGTGAATTTCTTCGTCATTTGATATCCACTTTTCAGTAACAACAACATCCAAGAAATCAAAATCTCTACAAATAAAAGATGCTCGAAGACGGCTTAATCTGTCACTATAATCACCACCTAGTAACTTCGTTATATTATTAACGTGTATTTTAAGCTATGTACAGACATGAACAGAACATCGTAACGTAACGTCTTAGAGTAAAAGTGGTTGATACAGTTTGATGATACGGTGTGATTAAAGGACACTGCGAACAGAGCGGCGCTTAACAACTGACCACACAACGGTACGAACATTTCTTTTGATGCGCCTCTAAATACCGACAGTTGATGAGACGCGCTGATGTTACAGTGTTACGGAGTTACGTTGTTACAAGAGACCGTCCAAACTTGTTACGCGGCGGCGTTCTGTTACGATGTTCTGTTCATGTCTGTCTGTACATAGCTTTAAACGTAACTTAGAAGCTCACATATAAATTGAGAGATCGGTTGCTGCAAATTGGGCTACATACTGTGAAGCAATTCTGGAAGGTGGTTGACGGTAAATTAAATTATTGAAGCGTATGCATTTAAGTTACCATGTTAAGCATTTACTGTAGGTTAAGTACAAAAAAGAAGGATTGATACCTATTGTGCATGCAGCGCAGTCTCGCTTATTAGACAATATACCTTAATATCTGTTATTGTAGCTAGCTACCAATTGGAGCGCTTTCTTTCTCAATCGTTTATAGAACTTTGTTGGAAATGTAGCCAATAAAACAAAACTTTTCTCTTACTGTTTCAAAGTATAACTGCTTTAATATTTTCTAGGTAGAGAAACTTTCCATTCCTCGTTGAAAATGTTGTCTTGTAGTTGTTTCTTTTGCGAGCATGACGTATAATAGATTCGTTGTCTGTTCTCGGTTTAAAAGAACACCGCGCGACACATATAGCCGAAGTTGACGGCAGAACCATGGTAAAAATATAAAAAGAAGCTGAGAGTTATTAAGGCGACAGTTATAACTGTCCTGTATTGTGACACCAACGTCTTATCGTCTCAAGGAAACCTTAAATTGCAATATTGTAACGTTCCCTCTCGTATTGTAACTTAGAAGAAGAAACTGAGTAGATTTAAGATCGATTAATTCGTCTGCAAATGTCACCTTAGTAACTAGATATATGTTCATGTAGTATTTTGCAAGCTTTTTATATGTAATAATATTCTATATATGTGAAATACATAGCAATTGAACCACAAAAAATTGTGAAAATAGGAGAAGAACGAATGATCAGTAATAAGCATCTAAGAATAAGAGAGAAAATATCCTGCATTCCCAGTTCGAAGTGTCTACATGGGGAGTTGCAGCGTCCAGAAAAACTTAACATACGTTAAAATGAAAACATTACAAATTAAGTGGTAGATAAGGACATCCAATAATATTACTATATTTGTTATTGTATGTTAGGCGAAGTATTACTATGGTCGCGTCCAAGGATTATCTTATTGTTAGTATGACAAGCACATATAAAGGAGGAGGATGCAAGTCAACAGCCACAAGAGAATTAACAGCCTCCTCAACTATCATCTAGCATCAGTTAAGAAAAGATCAAGTGTTCTAGAATTTACGTTACGTCTATTATTCTTAAAAGTCAAAGTGTTACTGTTTAAAAATTATTATATTATTAATATTAAAATCACCACCAATTATTGCGTTATGATCAGATAAGATTCCTTGAAAGTTTTCAAAAATAATGAAGTATTCAAAATAGAAGTTCAAATTAGAATTTGGCTGAAAATAAACAACATTGAACAAGTAATATACATCTTCTATCTATTGTTATACATCTCCACTCTAATGAATAACGTTTTAAGACAATATCAATCGATAATAATGTAGATATAAACTTCTTTTTATAGCTACTTGAACGTCACCACTCCTTCACGACTTCAATTCCTGCGATACACGCAGTACCTATCATCAACAATTTCACCACTACCAGAAGTTAGAGCTCATTTAAACTGCTTAAAACCGTTAAAGAGCAAAATGTTTTTAATAATCATTGATGCATACGCAAAGTGCCCGGGAGTGTACAAAAGGAGATCCCTGACAAAACAGGAATTAGAAGAGAAACAAAGAAACAACTTTTCAAAATCAAATAATGATAGTAGGTATCAAAATAGACTGAAAAATTCTTTCAGTGGGTTAAAATAAAGTTTATAACCACACCATCTGTCAATGCTCCAAGTAACGGCTTTTCAGAGAATGCGGTTACAACATTTAAGAGCAAAATGAAACAGAATTAGCACATTTTACACAACAGAAACACTGATCACTACCACTGAATACGTTAATTTCAAGATTCCTGATAGCCTATGGAAGCACGCCTCACCTAAGTACGACGCCAGCTAAAATAATAAGACAATTGCGAACAACATTAGCACTCATTCACGAATCTCAAAAGAAATACAGCGTAAATAATAGTGTAAAAGAAAGATTATCAAAAGCTAGAAATAATATGATAACATGCCATGATGAGAAAGTGAAAAGGTTCAAGAAAGGTTAAAGAAGAAGTCATGATAAGATAATATAGGACAGTAAATCAGCAAAATAAGCACACCATCCCAAAATCATTCTCATTCTAACTTTTTTTACTGTTAATGGTGCTATATCCCAAGAAAATAGCGAACTATTGCCAAATTGAAATGGGAATAATAGCGAACCCAATGTAAATGTTAGAGCATTAACAGCAAATGCAATGTAGATACGAGTGATTACGAAAATAATAATGCTGACTTTAGTGTTATTAGAAAAAGTTAGAAAAAATGGCAAACGGAATCAAAAATGTTCTGAAAATTTTATTATTAAATTCCACAATTAGCATAGCACTACTAATGCTTTAAGTGCGGGAGTGTAGTATATTGTGAATTATAAACGCGCCAATGCACAGGCACTCCACCTACCATACCACATGAATATCACTAGTTTTATTATCGCCTTGATAATGACAACGTTGCTGTCGAAACGCCTCTGTGTTGAGTTAACAGTTTTTGGTGTTTAGTGGGTTGAAGTGTTTAGTGTTCTACTTCTGCACCAAGAGATCCAGTAAAGAACTTCACATGAATATAAATAGACATTATATTTTTTTAAGAAAGCAACATTTAGTAATCGTAAGAAGCATTTTATTATTAATGTTATAGATATACTTAGATGCGTTTTCAAGCTGCAAAGTCGCTTTTGAAAGAGAAAGCTTTTATTTTGGAATTAGAACGTTTCCTTTAGCAGAAGGTAATATAACCAAAAGGTAATTATACTATAGAAAATTATCTCTTTATGATTACAAGGAACAGTGTTTTAATATCTTTGTTACTTGCGTACAAATAAAGATTAGGAACGTAACATAAGAAAAAATAATACTATTTGAGAAAAATAACTTATGTTGTGTTATTCTGAATTTTTTCAAAATATTATCAGTATTTTTTATCAGTATTATCAGTAATTTTACAGTAGTTAAACAAATAATAATTATCACAAACCAATACACTAGTGCAATATATATTTTGTAACTGTACGAGTTTGTGAAATATTTCTGACCAAAATGTATTCTCAAACAAGAACGTTTAATTTTAAAACGGCAAATATCGTTTAAGCAACGGCAAGATGAAGGAATAAATAAAACAGATATGAAAGAGGCAAGAATGTAATGTATATGGCGAGGGATCTAAATAATGCACGTGGTAAATGAATCCACTTAAGGCCACAGAATTAAGGTCCATTTTTTGCCATCATCTCCACGATAAAATATTATTATCTTCACGGTAACGCCGCTAAATAAATAATGGTGAGTTGCCTCAGATAATGTGCAGCGGATGGTATCAGTTTGTGAGCTTATTATGAATGCGCTTATCTTGAAAGCTTTACCGCATAACTAAAGCTTCGTCGTTAAAATAAAAATAAGAATTACGTAGACTCGGTCTACTTGCGTATCGCTTCGGTATGATATTACATTCAATGTGGAATATTCTTACAAATTCCCTTTGATGCTGAAAATATTTCTTGTTAACATTGCTTCAACCAATGTTCATTTGTTTCTTTTTTTCGTACAACTTATGTAAACTATTTATGTATACATATGTACCGGATGGTCACCTAAGAATGGCTCTCGGCCATATCTCAGAAACGCTTTGCAGTACAACTTCGGGAAAAAAATATCACTGACTAAAATGACCCCGACAAAACATCTGGAAATTATTTAGGGAAGTGTAGGATGACTGCTAGATGGCGTACCTGAACACCAAAGATATATATTCTTACTTTATATAAAATTTACCAACTTAAGATTTATCACAGATATGGTGAACTACAAAGAAAGGCAGTATTATTCCAAACATATGTAAACAACAATTTCTTGCTGAATTTTTAGTCGTAGTACGAAGCCAAATTCTCAAGTAGCTAAATGCACCATTGCAAAGAAGTTTTTGGTGTAAAGAAACTATTTTTTAAATATGTTCCGAGCAATTTACGCAGTGTTATTACTTTCGAGCTCAATTTCAACCAGAAGTAATCTTACATGTAGATATTGCATACGTTACAACATCCAACTGAACTATTATATAATCCAATATACACATACATATACCGGGTTCATTTTTTATCATTACACATACACTTTTCCTGTGTTAACTTAAAAAAAATAACCAATGCATCATTGCTGCATAGTAGGCAACCAGTTATACAGTCATATTTTGACAAGCGAGAACCATGAGCTGTCATATTTTTATTAACTTTTTATTATTTTGAAATAAAAAGTGAAATTGTAGAAGAAATACTGTACGATACACATTTTAAAATGCTATTTTACTTTGCTTATTTTAAATTGTTCCACGCCCTAATAATCCCTGGTGTCGCAAATCTTACTCCAAAAATACAATATATTGGCATAATTGGTTGCCTATTATGCCAATGCATTGACTTTTTTCTTTTTATCATTCCACATATAGGATATGCAATTTAACAACCGCCTTTCGTCATTACAATTGATGACGTATTATCCCAACATGGTCGCCATGTATAACCTTTGTAACACATATTATATTGACTTGACAGTTAGTAGCACAAATTAGGTTATGTTTAGGTATATGCAAGTATTAAATCTCAACGTCAAATGACAAATGTCAAATAAAATGCTCGCACAACCGGCAACGTTCTAATTATAGAAATCCTACACGGACGAAATGTCACTAGATTTAGCACACAATTGTAATATACACAAGTGTAACTCAATGTGAGATTGTGTTGGTATGAACTTTATGAAATTGATGACGAAAGTCGGTTGTTAAATTGCATATCCTATAGGGAAAGTGTATGTGTAGTGATAAAAAAAGATCCCTGTATAACGACGAATAATTAGCGAGAAAAAATGAAGAATAGCTTATCCCAAATTACATCGCATTTGGCCTCTAAAAATAATTCGCACAACGACATACTAGATTAAGGTCAATACCATATCTAATTTAGTTTTAATTTATTATTGCAGAAAAGGTACATACGTCCATAAACAAATTAAATGTTTGAAATACAGAGGGACTCATACATTGTACGACTTACAAATGAATTGACAGTAGTAAACGTACGCTTCTAACATAATAGTTACTTGTGTCACAAGGGGGTAAGTAAGGTTTTGCGGTCGAGGATATTTTTTGTTATCCGTGACCGCAAAACCTTACTTACACCCCATGTGACACACAAAATTTTTCCCACTACCGGCTTAAAATTGTATAAAAAGATGATTTTATAGCAAACTTTGACGTTAGATTTATATATTTTCCATCAGTTAAATTTAAATCAATGCATGCGGAAAAGATTAAAGTTATATGTCAAATTTAGTCAAATATCTGTTATTCTACGATAACTTACGT
Source organism: Holotrichia oblita (assembly GCA_023690525.1). Classification (NCBI taxonomy): domain Eukaryota; kingdom Metazoa; phylum Arthropoda; class Insecta; order Coleoptera; family Scarabaeidae; genus Holotrichia; species Holotrichia oblita. The sequence continues at coordinate 67,018,364 of CM043020.1, forward strand.
CCCTAGGGAGAACATAAATATTACATCCCGTTGCCAATGGCAACATAGTAAGCGGTAAGTGCAACTTACGTTCCTTCAATCAGTATGACAATGGCATACTTACGTAGCCGGTAGTGGGAAAATACTTATAATAGTCTGTACCACGTGACCGCATTAATATACGAGTACAGTGGCAGTTCTGACGATGTTATTTATTTAGACCACTAGTGCAATATGCGGCTCAGGAATGCGAGAAAAGTGTACACGTTCGACATATTTATGGTATACACGTCTTTGTTAGTACATGAACCACTGAACATGCTTTTCTACCTGATGGTTACAACACTAATTTAGCCAAAACTGGTTCAATGGCACACTAGTAGAAATGCCCGCTGGGCATGTATAGCAACTCTAGATTTTGTCATTTAAACCTGATGGATGACCATGGCATTGTCCGTCCTTGGAAAATCGAGTACTTTGTTTGATCTATAGTTTTTTATTGGGATCAAATTAACAAACACAATAACAAAACTATGGATTTTACACACACTAATATTTCATAGCAGAAACTATGACGGTGGTCTTGTCAAAAAATATAGTTTAGAAAGCTGCCACTGCAGCTACATCCAACACACACAAAGTCGGTAATTAGAATGCTATTGGTAATATTCATATTATTTGCAAAAAATGTCGGCATCTCCGGAAGATATATGCATACTTGTTTGCATGTACTTAGAAGATACCAATGCTACGAATTATAAAAAGTATCGCATTGTGTTCTTTACATATTTTTAAGCAAACTCTTCAATAAGAATGCTCCATTAATATTACCTTTGGAGAATATGTGTCGCCGAAACGCTTCTTCTAAGAAAAAGATAACAAAATTTTATTACAAATCAAATGAAACACCAACAAAGATATATTAATCTGTAGTATGTTTATGACTAAGTAAGTACACATGTATGTTTTACTTAACCAACTTCTGCGAAGCAGGAAAATATTTTCACTCAGTTGTTCTCGACAGCTCGTTCACAAGGCAACCTAATGATGTCGTTTTGTTAATTATCTGCCAAAATAATGGAAGAAAAACCTTAAATGCATATTCATAGCTTCTTGATTAACTTATAGCAACGATGCGAGATTCCGGCGTTACGGTGTAGGAAAGGGCAAAGAAGTGAAGGGCTGTTACCTCTACCTAGCTATCGAAGCTGGGTAATCCTTGCCACTTCGTCTGGTCCACCTTCTGCCGTCGTCTATGCCGTCGTGTTCCATCTCCGAAACTTTCATTATCCTCCGGCGTATCTGAGCCTCCGGTATAACTTAATTAATTCGCCGTATCTACGTGTCTTTTGTTCTTAAAGTAGTATTAGCAGGTCGTGACTTTGCATCAAATATATAATGTCTTAATTAAAAATTCCACCCGAACTGATGGGAACATGTAGGTGAATATAGTCGATTCTGTTTACAGATGGAGTGACATAGGTTTGTGATTGAAAATATACCTACTACAGAATGATAGTTAATGCACTGATATATGCATATGAGCCCGTGAAATACATGTATTCCTGGATTAAATACTTTGTAAATTAAAAGATTGACAGTCTATACATAACATGCGCAAGAACAACAAAAAGGATATAAAAAGATTAAACATAAAATCCAAGAGATAATACTAATATATGAGGATTGATTTATTGAAACCATAAATCCGTAAAAAGTTCATTAAAATGTATCACACAAATACTAAATATAGTAATAATAACAATAGTGATAAAAGAATGTATGAATATTGGCTGCACAGAATGGAAATAAAATTTATTGCGTTCTTCTTTTAAAATGCTAGAGCAATCACGTTTAGAAATGTCAGCAGCTTCCAATGCTTACTGTGACCAATTGCGATGGCAACATATGTCAATCAAAACTGTTTGGCAATTATTCAAGAACTTCATGACGAAGAACGCTCTTCTGTGAGTAAAGTATCGCTTATGCTTATTATTGATGACCCACTAAAAAAATCACAGAAATTTTAACATGTCACGGTGTGAAAATACTACTATTAAATGAAAATGCAGAAACTGTTCACTGTAACAAATAGTGTTATAGAAGTGTAGTTTTCTATTCTTTTTTCTATAATTATATCTTTCCAAAAGAACTATATAGCATACATGCGAAAAACCTTGTATTATTGTATTAATTCAGGTGCTGAAGCTGCTACACCTATAAAGAAAGAAATAATGAGGATTACTTTTTTGTTATGGTAAGTGCAGCTTTCCACGCTGTATTACTTATCATAACTACCCACTGTAGCACTGTATATGTAAATTGTGTCTGTATATGTGTTTCCGTAGGCTTGTTACAACATTATTTTGTCGTTAATAATTATTATTATAAAAAGCAATTCAACATTTACTATACAAGCAACTAGAAAGTTATGGGAGGTTTATGAAAAATGTTGAAAAAATAACTGTATTTATTGCAATGTCGCACATCTGAACTTTTATTTTATATTCTCTCCCTATTAGTTAGGTTTTCCTTTAGCATAATTTCGATCAATCATGGTAAACACCAGTGTTGTTATGATTGCAAGTCACAAGAGGTCATATATGTTAAACAATTCTTCGGGATAGGAAAGAAAACAGACCATCTGAAGTTCAACATGTACACAAAGCATTACGGCAGAACGGTTACAAAATCAAGGACATACGACAAAGACACAAAGCGAAAAAGAAGGAGCATGTAAGTCAACAAGAACCAACAACATACGCACACCTACCATCCATCGCTAGAATAACTGACAGATTAAAGGAAACGTTAGATAAGAAGAATATAATTAAACACATTTGAACACAATTTACACACACAAAACTATAGCGCGAGAGTTGCCCTGATAACCAGACAAGTAATACAGCTTAAGGAGTCATTGCAACTAAACATCCACCACACACAAAAAAATAAAAACACGGCTCAACACTGTCAAGAAGATAGAGCAATTCTTCCCTCTTACTAAAGATCAGCTGTCCAAGCTACACACCCAAGGCATATACGAACTTGTATGTAATTGCGGAAAAAGTTACATCGGACAGACAGGAAGGAGTATCCAGTGCAGAATTAACGAACACGGACGGGATACACAACGTCGATACACGGAAATATCTGCAGTAGCTGAACACCTATTTCAAGTTGAGGACCATCGCATTAATTATGACAACGTTAAAGTCTTCGCCAAAACTACGCACGAATCACTGGAAATTATGAAGAATCCAAGTAACTTCAATCGAGAAGATGAGTACAAGCTAAGTAATATCTGACGAATAACTTTACAAAATCGTCGACTTAACCACAACACCGTAACAGATGCAGCCCATCGAACTGTAATGAATCAGCGAAGCGAAGAAGAAATAAGGTAAATAACGAGGATCAGAAGACAACAACATCAGCGTTTAGAAACCTTCTGAAGAAGCCGACATTGTGATCAGAGAAACGTGAAGTGCAAACTTATCTACGCGACAACAGCCCGAAGACTGCAACACAGTTATTCGTAGCTATCCAACCATTTAAGATATATTTAGCAAATCTTGTATGTGGCAGTAAAATGGTAAAAATTGTACCAGATTTTAATAAGCCCTTTAGTAAATTAAAAGATAACGTATTTATACATAAATCGAACCGAAGTAAAAGACCAAGTTTGACTAAACTTTTCAGTACATGGCGCTACGTAATAATAAGGTTTTTTTCTACAGGTTTTGTACTGCCACATTTACATTGACATGTGCACTAAGTGTCAGATAATACAAAAGTATTTGCAATATTGAAAGCAACTTTTTATATAATTCACATATGTTGAGTACAAGATGGATCCTAGCATACTACCTTGAGGTACCGCCATACCAATTTCTACAATCTTCAAACCATTATAAATTCTTCCGGATATACCATCTCTGTGTAAATCTTGTACTAACCTTACAATTAATACTTTCTAACGTTCTAGATATAATACATAATAATTGCTAACATAATAAGATATAGAATAGAGAAACATAAATATTACCCTACGATAAAAAACTTTACTCATATTACCTAATAAAAAACGGTTTTTATATGTATTTCATTTCTCTTTATTCGCTTTCAATAAAATGAAGACAAACCATTAATTTTTCAGTTACACTACATCCTGCACGAATTTTAGGAAAAATAAATCAGTATCACAAGCTTTAATAATAGAATCTGCAAATATTTTTCATGGTTTAGTGTAAAATTGGATTATTTGATAAACCTACTGTATTCAAGATCACAACAATTCCGACTATAAAATTGCAAGCGAACGAGATGCGCATACTAATTGTTGAGCTTGTAAGTTCCGAATAACACTCTAGCGTGCCACAGCTGCAATTTACTTTCGGTTAGCAAGTACGTTACACAAATACACCAGACAATTACATGCAAATCATTTAATAAAAGGTGGCTTCTGCATTTAAATTAAAATTATTTCACAACACCCGTACACAAAACGCAATTAATATGGAAATTTGTTTAAATTAGTTTTATTCCATATAAATTGACAAATATTTAAAATGAGATAGCAAAAACTTTCATTTGTGAAAATACGTATTTTCAATAAAGTATTAAAGAGTATTAAACCGCAGTAGTTGCTTTTGGAATGAAAACACCCATAAGAAAGAAGAGGAAAAATAAGCCCTACCTACTCTTAACAAAAATTGAACCTACTTATATCAAAACTATCAGATACAAATATTATCCACACACACACTTGAAAGATGGTTTTTAGGTTACATGATTATATCGCAATTTTTTTACTTCACCGTATTTTATTGTATTGTTATCTTAGTTATTTCGGACCAGCTTTGGCCTTAGTTTCAATTGAAACCTAGTAAATTTTCGAAAACTTACAAAAATTGATGACTACTAGAAAGTATCTTTCATTATAATTTTTCGAAATATTACCTTATACGTTATGGTTAAATTAAACATTTTAATTCAAGATACCACGAAAATTGATGATAATTTTTTTTTAAGTAACATGGATTTGAGATCTTCTTGCTTTATAAAATTGTCGTGTCTCCCGGAATTTAATCTTTCTTTTTTTCTACTGACTTTTTCAATTTTACACAATATTAAAGAGAATTTTTTACTTCGCCGATGTCAATATAATTTGAGAAATTCGGGTCATAGGACGCAGCTTCTTCCGCGACTGCGTGATGGCCTCTCAAAACGAGTTTAACATACAATGGAATTCAATTAAACAAGCAACTCTGCCGAACATCACTGCCGCTATTGCTGTTGTAAAGTTGCGGGATAATTCGCCGTGTAATGTCGAATAGAAATTCCTTTAGGACGCTTCCCTCAGGCTTATGTCCTCTATAATAAGGAATTTCTGTTCCCCATTCATGTATGTGCATATGGATGTATACATACAATGTAGACATGTATACTACATCTTATATACAGGGTTTTTGGAATAAGGATTCGCTATATCTTTTTCTTCTTGATATCTTATTAACAATAATAAATAAGTTTCTCTCTTTAAATTTAATCGGTGAAGAAGTAAATGCATTTTAAAGTTTAGAAAATATTAAACGAAACCAATTCATATTCAACCTCGCCGTCACAATAATTAATAATCCTTACCAAACAACAGAGATGAAGAACAGTATTGAGAACTCTGTTCATTGACTCTCTCTCTCAACTTTAAAATTACAACGTTCATTAAAAAAATATATTTAATACCTGTACAAATTGAAGTAAGTTTTTTAATGAAATCGTAAATGGCGCAGCTACCGCAGTTTTCAAGTTATTTTTTTAATTGTTGAAATATCTGACCAAAAATTATAACGGAACAGAATTTGAATTTTCTAAAGCTTAATCTAAATTAAATTAATCGATCACCTTACATTATGTATTGGAATCAACTATTTTGAATTCCGGACAATAATTGATTTTCTTATTATTCTTGTCTTTTGGTGTTGTTTGACCCTAAGCAAACAATCAGCGGATTTCTGGACGAATGATCCTACAAACCCTAAGTATGATGTCATAATCTGCGTATTTAAAGACAATTAACCTCTGATGCTTGCACAATTATGGACAACCAAACGTGATTATTTTTCAACGAGCACTTTCTTTTTGACCCGACTAAGAATTCTGGACATATCATGACACATCGACATTTTGTATACATCTAAGCTCACATGCGTAATGCACTATGCATACTAAAACTAACGGCAGTTATATGGTTGTTTGGCGAGCTGGGCCGTAGGTATTTTCGAGCAATTAAACAAAACAGCAAAAATGATTCTAGTTGAGGTTGGTTGTTACTTATTACGAGCGGCACCAATTAATCTGGTTGTGCGCCGAAACATAGGAAACATCGCGTAAAAAAAATAGTAATAATGATATAAGAGAGAAAATAGCTGAAGGATATTGTTGTAACGTGAAGCTGCTTTACATTTCACAAAAAGAAGGTTTTTAAAAAGTTATACATTTTTCTATCCTAGTCTTTTGCATACTAAGGCAGAAATTTAAAAATAAGAAATAAGAAAATTGAGGTTTCTGTTTAAATGAAATATGGTTAGGTGAAAATATCAGTAATGTTTAATGATATTAGTTTGTACGAGTACTTAGCTTTGGCTCCAGCAGAAGGTTATAGAAAAAAAATGGTATAGATGCACATGAAATCAGTATGAAAAAATACCTATAGAAGCATTAGAGGAATCATGTACTGAGCCGCCAAAAAATAATTTAACACGTATATATATATGAGGATATACAAGATGTTCATGTTAAGTCGGCTAATAACAATGTCATCAGCACAATTGTTGTACTTCAAGTAGAAACAATATAGTTATTTTCACTGCGTGTTAAAACGCAAATACTGACCCAGATAATAACGGTCCTTATTTCAAGAGTGTAAAATTATCATTGATACATCATGCGCAAATGGTAAGGAATTGTGTAATTTATACACTACTCAACAAATAATATCACATATCCACAATGAAAGTGCTGTGAAGGTCAGAAACGCCAAGCAGAAAATATGATATCAGTTTCACAGAAATGGTTACCTAACAAAAGTGTGTTCGATCAACATTGATATACTAGACCCTAGTCCAGGTGATCCATGTAATATTCTTACACTTGTTATTGATATAAAAAATGATGTCAGCAAGTTGGGACTGTTAATAGTATAATAAAATCTTTGTTCAGCAGCCCAGATATGAAAATAGGTACTACTGAGCCAACAAATCTAAATTCATTTCTGTTCGAGAAATTATTTCTTTAGAGACCTCATGCTAACGACACGGATTTGTAAAATCTTTATACCAAGCATCAAAAAGGCTGTGCTTTAAGCGAGCAAAGCAGTGCGCTTAACGGTGTTGCAATAGTGAGCCATGTGCTAATAAATGAGCACGAGTTCCTCTAACTTATTTTATACTTTATAATACTTTATGAGCTATAATTTATGTTACAATTAAGTAAGTTAAAGAAGGATGTCTGGTTTTGAATAAATCTTTCTTTATAAAATACCATTAAACGCTTATTTGTGACAAGCGTTTAATGAAACGTCAGTATCTGTATTATGGCAACTCTTTCAATTCCTGAAATATTTCTACTTGTAGGTCAATAAAACAACAATTAATTAAATACCGATTTATGCCAAAACATATAATATTATGTTTTCGTTAAAAAGACTTCTTCAGTGGAAGGAATTGACATTTAATACGTGTCAAATTACTAATAATATAAATATAAATTCATCAATTCATCATTATAAATTTATCAACAAAAATATCTAAAAAAGAAAGAATTCATTCATATATCAAATTTTAATTACAATCTCAAGTAATAATGAAGGATATATTGATTTAATACAACTATAAAAATTGAAATGATTTGAATTATTCGTATATCAATCTATTTTTTGTCAAACTCTAACAATTCTGTTCAAGGACTAGGGAAAAACATGGCAAAAAAACCTAGTCAAGAGCTTAAAATTAATAAAATTCAGGCGTGAATTAAATTATTATAATTAACGCTTAAATTATCAATATTTCGTAAATAAATATTTTTTATAATTGTTTTCCTTTTTTAAAATTTCAGTGTTTTGAAAATCAAAATTATGTCGTCTATCCTTAGAGTGGCAAATACCGGAAATGAAATCCCCAAGATGCAGAATATAATCCAACGTTTTACCAACAGCCTTGACAATGCGCGTTAGGTACATGTGAAATTATACATTTTTATCAATTTAAAGCCGCAATCAACTCATCGTTTTGTCAAGTTTTCAAATCTTTGACACATACACTTGTCTGGGTATTATAAGGCCATGGCCATGATAAGACCATTACAAAATAAACTTAATAAGATCCGTATATTGAAATAAACAAGTCAAATTGTACCTGCTATAAGTAATATGAACGTAGTGAAGTGACAAAATTCGTAAACTTTGTTATATCAATACTTCCAGTGTACTCGCCTGAATATTTTGAAATTCTGTATTGCACGGATCGAGTCCGTTTTGTTTCGTTTCTTATTTTTCCATACCTTTGAATATACTATTCTCTTTAAGCAGCTAGTATTACCTAGGCTACTATTTTTAATCTAAATCAATATTTCAAATACATTGACTCAGATATAAGTCACTCTCCATTAGACTATCTATTCTATGACACAATCAAACCCACGATAATAATTTCTTTCATAAGTCTTTAAATACATTAAGATAGACAAGTATATAAGTACCATAATAACATTCCATTCAGTAACATTGTAGATTGTCCTACTACATACTACAATTAATGAACTAGTACAACGGTTTTACATTAAACAAAATAGTTACAATAATACAATTGCGACCAATATTAAATCTACCTTCTAAAAATTAAATGTATTCCATTATTTCCATTATTTAGCCTATAAAACTTTTTTTCCTTCTTTCAGATTTTCGTAACTTCAGACATCAATAGACATTAAAACGTAATATAAAAACCATATTTGTTTTAGAAAGGTTAAGCTTTTGCTTTTCCCGTCCATGGAAAGATCGAATTACCTATTATTTAAACGTGACGGATACGTAAGGGGTTTACGATCAATACAGTAAAAATTGAGCACCGTTTTTCACGGGTAAAGCTGCTCTATACGTGCCTCATAAAGAAAACATGCGGTTTCGCTAAGCCTTCTATTAGTGTTCGAAAGCACGTCCGCTGGTCGATTCCGCCCATTACTCCAGCTGTGGCTATGTGGCAGTGGCACAGCGACCGAACCACTGCCACTGCAGTACAGTATCCCGTACACGCCTCCCCGTGTCCAATACGGGGCTCCCAGAATTGACCCATCAGCTTAAACAGCTGTAATTTTACAAGAACGAGAAAAAGAACTCAACGAATCAATTGCACACCGCAAAATATGTGTTATTGCTATGATAAATTTTAGACTCCTGAAGGATATTTTATATGTAATGAACAACATTTGCCATAAAATTGCTATAGAATAGCTGTAGGTTGATAAAGTACATCTGAAAATATATTGGAAACATATTTTACTGTAATATGAAAGAATGTTGAACTACGTTGAAAAAATCATGTATACATAAAATCTTGAATCTATTAACTTTAATATGTATGTTGCATTGGTTTAAAACTTCTTGCCCAAATATATTTATCATAAAACATAACTATAAGCACGAGTGAATAAGAAGAAAAAAAACCGATTCTAACAATGCCTACCCTCTCAAAAGTAGTAAAAGATAGTAGAAGAACCTTCTTAGATGGAGGCATTAGGTTTTAATCTCATACAGAAACGGTGGAAATACATAGCTATCAAACTCTCCTAAGGATTTCTGGTTAACTAGATATAGGATAATTACATGTAAACAATATTCGTAGTAAACATTTTTTGAAACAAATCTGAATTTCTTTACAATACGTTGTGTACGTAATTTACTTAGCTAATTAGTTGTTCACATATGTTCACCAAGATTGCTACAGGATGTAATTGAAACAAAAGCTTTGGCACTATATGATCCAAACGACAGCAATATCTCGATTATCACTCAATATTTAATTAAGATATGCGTATTTTTAAACACCTTTTTCTCGTATAGATGGCCATTATTTATTTTTTATTATAAATAAGCTTGAGAATATTTTTAATATACATACAGTGTGACCAGTGAAGTCCGCATCATATGGGATTTTTTTTTATTAATAGATTTATTCTAAATTTGAGTTTGGCATCAATTTCTGCTTCGATCAAGATGAAAATTAACCAAAAAAATAATAGTCACGTGATTCGCATTATCTGTGAAATTCAAACTTTTTTCCAAAAAAAATTCAAAAGTGGGGTTATTTCTCAAAATATCGAAAAAAGTTATTAGAAAGAGTTTTTCTAAATGCAATTCTTAGCCCATATGCAAAATTTCAGCTGCATAAGATAATTTAGATTTTTTGCTAATTTGTTGTAAATTGCACCACTGTTGTATCTGTTTTATGACCGGTAGATGCTTATCTTTTAATCGCAGATATATTTCCACTTGTACGTCAAATAGAACGTTAATTAGTTAATAATCAATTTATTCCAGAATTATTACGTTTTCTTAACAATTTATGTTCTGGAATAAATTAATTTTTAATTAATTACTGTTTTATTTGACCTGTAAATGGAAATATATCTGGGATAATATTGATATGACCCGCAACTTTTCTCTAATATTTCATCGGAAAATTTTTCATATATTTTAATTTGCACCAAACACGAAAACCGTTGGCACAAATAACACGATCACTTTTTTTGACTTTTATGCTGAACTAAAACTACATTGAATTTCGCTTCTAGCGTAGTTTACACGTCGAGTTACCGTGACCTGGCGCCTCTTACCCACTTTCGCTTCTGAAGAAGCCACTTACAGTAGTGGCGAAACGTCCAGTTTTACTAAGTTTTGTGTAATATGTATTTTTATATTTTTATTTTTTTTATTGCTTTGTTTAATTTTTTGTATTATATAGGATTTACTTTACCATGACGCAGTCAAAACCTGGAATCCCTCATAACAAAGACTCATACTGTGGAAGCTTTCGATATCATTTTACATTACATAAATATAAAATACAAGTTACTTCTTTTTAAACCAACAATAAATAGAGTTTGTTCTTTTTATACGTACATAGAGATTTTAGACTTAATGTTAGAAAATACATAGTATAAAGAAACGTTTCTTTTTCATTCAAATATCAAATAAAATGTAACCATTAAATGAATTTCAAATAAACATATGTATATACAAGTCGATAGAATGCAATTGAGTAATAATATAATTTGTAGGAAATTAAATAATACTACTTAAATAATATACAGACCATTTCGATTATGTTAAAATGATTTGGTTGTAGTTTAAATATTAATTTGTTACTTTCTCGTAATCGGGCAAGGCAAATATTTTCTGAGTGATTTCCTGTTATTTGTTAGAATGTTTGCGGTAATATAGGTACGTTCTGCAGGAGTTAGACAGGGGAAAATTAGTATAATATGTGGTTTATCTATTTGTCTGACAAAGGCATTTGACTGTTTGGACCACGCAATTTTTTACGAAAAATTGGAAAACCTACGGTATTAGGTACAATCCATTGAAATGGTTGAAATCATTGTTGGAAGGAAGAAAACCAAAAGTGCTTGCCAGCCGAGATAGAGTCCTTGAAGTATCCAATGCGGTTACAGTCATTAGGGGATTTCCACAAGGGAGTATATTAGGCCCACACTTCTTTTTAATATTCATAAACGACCTGCGTTTTTGTATGAATACCAACTCTAGTAAAATAATGAACTACACTGATGATACGTTCCCAGAAATGGTACAGCAAATACAGTTTACCTTAGACAACATAAGTACATGGAGGCGTGAGAATAAGCCCACAATGAACGAAGCTAAGACAACCAGTGTTCTCTTCCGTACGGAAGTGCCACAGAATATCCAGCTAATGTACAGTGGCCAGCTTTTAAATCGACAACACCGCAAGCTAACGTCGACCTTATCTACTAATAATAATATCTACTATAAATCCTAACTGAAGGCCACACAATGTAACCCCTCTACATTGTTATTAAGGTTTAGGAAATTCCGTAACGGTATCGATTATGCTGCTGTCCACTGTACATACATACAATTGAATAATAATCTTATGGAGACGCCTCGCTATACTGTTATCACGGTAGGATGGTGCCCTCTTAACAAGTATCATAATGTAAAGGGCTTTTAAATGATTTCGACCATACACTTTATCATTCTAGCGTCCAACTATTCACCTAAGAAACATTTTACTGTCCGAGAATATGATTTATGACACCTCCTTCCAATGTTGTAACTTAACTTCTTTGTTTCTTAAAAGCTAATGTCAAAACATAGTGTTTTCTTTACTTTTATAAGCGATCATGCCCAAACCGCCGATAGCAATGCAAGAGATTATTCAGCCTTCAAGGTTCACCTTACAAGAAAAAGTTAGTTACCTTCACAATATATTTTACATTAATTGTCTCATAACAACCTTTAGAACATAACGATCGGTATGAGAATAATCAGCGTCAACACTAGCATGTAGACTATATTATATACATATACTTTAATGTTAAAATTAAAGCTGATACTTAACATTTTTGAATACTAAACTACACTAAAGTCTCATATGTCGTAGAAATATATTTTAAGATGTGGCAATAGCGTGTTCATTAGTAAGTATATGTATTCTGTATTAACTACCTATGATAAAATAAACCTTCTACGAAGTAATAAAACCAAACTTACAGCCTCTTTAATTTCCTCATCATACTCAGTTGATCCAATGTTTAATGATAATATACTAATATAAGTTACAAACGCAATAATAATTTTATAACCAATTTCCAATAAGTACAACAATATCTGGTATCTGTATATCTTCGCTTTTTCTGCGACGGAGAAACAACTATGTATAATATTATATTTCTCCTTGATGTAAAGAGCAGCCCTGATACTTAACGATATTAAGGAATTTATTATATATACTACCGCGTTTCCATTTTATGAGTTCATCCATGTTTATGAGACAAGTTCCATTCTTTTACAAGCACGTCGCTATCGATTTCCCATTCGACTATGGCTATATTTCATCCCAACAAACTGTTGAGTAATATTTACTTTTTATATATACTACTGAGTATTTTGTATGTTGCTTCCTATGTAGTTCTTGACTGTAGCTGTAACATCGATAAGGCTTATGGACGACAAGAAACAATTTGCACTTCTTATACATATGTATGAAATCTATCCTAATTCTAGTATGTGAAAAATATAGCAAGAAAAAATACACCAACACTTGTTACGCTTTACAATATGTTAACCCATTTATACTTATTCAGCTTATTTAGATATTTTACATCAATTGCATATTATTATTATATTACATATTTGCACAAATGCTGATCTCAGTACATTAAAAGATGTGACAGGACAACAATGATCGAACAGCCTATACTTGAATTATATTGAAATTCATCAAATTTGTCTACCCATGTGATTTCACATTTCTGTGCTGCTGTTGTAGCGAGTGCAATGAAGGGTTGACGTCACTACCTAACCAAGTACGAGAAAATTTGTTTAGATGCATTTAGCATGTTCGTCTTTCCGAGATATCATATGAAGTACGCAGCGATTGGTGAGCAGTATTCTACAGCTACGACGAGTATGAAATGCTGAAGAATGAATAAACCCAAAACCTCAACCAGAACACTCGCGCATAGCAGCGGAGCGTAAGAATCATGCATTTGTTAATGCTGTGATAGCATCGCGTACTTCGACTTCTCAGCAGTTAACGCAAGTATGGCTCGCAGGTATGAAAGAGTACAATTGTTGGGCGGTGGTTGGTTGATAATGTACTGCGAGTGTAATATGCGTAATTGCAACATATTCCATTAACACAGGAACACCGTCGTATACGCAGAGCCTAATCGACACCGACATTCAGCTACGCCATTGTCACCTGCTACAGAACATAATAGTATGACATACTGTTGCATACAGTAGGCATACACATCTAGTATATATAAAATAATGACTGATTACCATAATATAGACAAAGTAGTACATCCTGTCGTACATACTTCTCTACATTCGGCAGCATGTAGATGGCTCGTATAGTCCTGATCAGCTCATTCTCCGGATCTAAATCAGATCGAACATTATCCATCGAAGGCCACTTTATCCGGTTCTCGCGACTAATGTTGAAGACGAGTTGCAGCGGAAGTATTGGCCACCATCCACTCCCTCCATCCATCACTGTATGCTGTGGTATTGGCGGCTCAAAGAGGGTATTCCCTCCATTAATGCATCCCTCTTAGCAGTTATTCAGAATCTGTTCATAACTAAAGCATGTACAGGTAAAAATTTTGTAAAATTTATAGAGTGAAATTCGAGCCTTTTTAGAGTAATTTCACTCTATAAATGTGTTAAGCTAACTAAAATTGGAATTTCCTTATTCTGTAGTTATAATTTCGTCTAAAATGGAGTGCCTAAATTCGCTACGCTCCATGCCAACTCTTTTAGCGGGCATGTAACGCCCTTTATTATGAAAAGTACAGAATAACGTGTTATTTAACAACGGAACATAAATAATATTACAGAATATATCCATTATATATTTTTCCTTTTCTAAGTGTAAAGTAAACTTTCAGAAAAAAATGGGATATTTTTTTTTATTGTATATTTGGAATTAAATCTTATAAATCACTCGAAGTTAACATTCTATACATAGTTCATTTCAAACTTAATCTCCTGTAGTACGATTTAAGATATAGTTTTTATAATAATAACTTACAGTACATTTCACAATTAACGTATTGTAATGTGAAATTTGATTTATAATAAAATCAAGAAAAAATTGAGTTTTACTCTTTAAATTGAAATTTGGGGTTTAAAAAAAAAATTAATCTCAGGGGTTCGTGAATTCTTAGCTCTACAGCAGGTGTAGAGAACAGAATACGAGGGCTTATCGTACGTTGAACAAAATACCCAAGTGAAAAAAAATTCTAAGCTAAAAAAAAATTTACAAGACAAAAAGATGTTTTACAAAAAAAAATTAATTATATTTTCTATAAAGCCCTTATTTGGTAGTTTTTGAAATTTTGTCCAACTTTTTGTTGTGAAAATTTCTGTAAAAAAAAAATTTACTTTGAAATTTTTATTTGTTTAATTAAAATAAATAAATTTTACCTTTTTAACTGAATTTACTGAAAAGTAATTATTTCTAAAAAAAACTTTACTAAAAAAAATTTTGTACTTAGAAAAATTTACTGTTTTAATTTTCAAAAAAAAATATTTTTCTTAAATTTTTGCAACTTTCCAAACTTAAAATTACTTAAAAATTAAATTACCTTATTTTACGTGTGTGTGTGTATGTGTGTGATTTTGGAAGCTTCTGTCTTCGCGCGCCTAGACGGATGTTGGATGGACGACGTCCTCTTCCTAGGGGTAATTAAATTTAAATTAGGTGGAAAAATTTTTATGTTTAAAGTACTTTTTCGAAGACAATCGTTAATTTGGGCCCACGGTGCACCGGGGTAATTTTAATAAATTTTACGTAGAAAATTAAACGCTCTGTTCGACGATCTATGCAAAAAAGCTTGTTGCTCTCGCACGGCTTTTTATAGGTGATTCGCAATTGTCTCTAAATTTCATCAGAAATACCTTTTGATAGTCATCTGTCAATCACGGCAATCAACGATCGTTGATGGATTAATTTATGCACGTCCGATCGGAATTTTGTTGTATACAGGGTCACCGAAAAGTTGTAGATTTTAATTACCACCTACTTTTTGTTCTTTAAATGCCCCTAACTGGCTGGTCTTTCTTCTTGTGTGTGTGGAATTTAATTGTGTGATTTTGTTACAATATTGGTGTGTATTTGTGTACAAAATAAATGATTTGAAATGAATTAATTACCTTATAAAATATGATGGTCATTATTGTGGTGCATTTAACATCTTTCTGTCTTTGTCGTTGGCTGGACTTAACATAAGATCTCTGCTGAGCAACACCCCCTTCTGCGTCAGATGGCTACTGAGGCAAACCATGACATCGACTCGCACATATGCGAAGAAAATACCGATGGTGCCAACTTGAAGAGTTGCGCATCCTCTATCATTTGATAGTGTTGAATTAGTTTTACTTTAATGAATTCTAAACAAGTACCTCGCATGTGTGCAATCATGTTAATGTTACATATTTTATAAAATAGAATTAAATTAAATTGAAGAAATACACAGATCAGATAGTTGGTTATAGTTTCATGAATATTAAATTAATTTAGTGTTTTTTTATCTTTTTAGATTACCTACAGCTGGTTGATCATCTGTCAAGTGACAAATGGAATTGTAAACATTGAAAAAAATGTAATATAACATTACAGTATATTTCTGATTCATCCTGAAATACTACATTATTTTATATAGGAAAAGTGATACTTTTCATGGCGCGCCCGTGTTAGAGAGCAAGCCATGAAAAGTAACTTTTCCTCCACATAAAATATGCTATTTTTTCTTCAAACGTCGGCAAATTTATGCAAAAATTTGCCGATGTTTGAAGAAAAAATAAGAAAAATGTCAGTTTTATTGACCTCCGCCGGAGGTTTACTTTTCACTTTTCCGCCACCGGAGGGAAATAGTTATTTACGAACCAAGTGCGTGAAATCATATTTCGCGAATGAGTTTCACGCACGAAGTTTGTACAATATTTTTTGTACGAGAACTATAATAGTAATACATATTGTTAAATACGTTATCGTTTATGACACACTACTAATCTCTTGATATTAATTAAAAAAATTTGAGTTGGCAGTATTGATTATTTGAATTGACATTTAATTTAAAATTATCAAATTCAAAATGGTAATTTATATAATATTTGTTGCTGTTCTGACATTGAATTACATACCTTCCAAATATAACAATTTCTATTTCATTTTCTTTTATTTTCATAGAAAAACAACGGACTGGGTAGCATATTAATATATACATGTTTCAAAACCGGTCGATTCCCAGTGTATTGGAAACAATCTCTGGTTATCCCATTGCCAAAGAAACCAACTGTGACAGAACTTAAAGATCTGCGCCCTATCAGCATTCTACCTGTTCTTTCTACAGTCCCTGAAAAATTAATTGAGTTACAACTCAAAGATATAACATATTACCTGACGTCCAATCTGGCTTTTGAAAGAAATTTAGTTGTACCACTGCATTGCTAAACATAATAGATGATGTAATTCAAAATAAAGATCAGGGTAAATTAACTTTAATGTGTCTTTTGGATTATACTAAAGCTTTGGACACACTTAATCACATACTCATGTCAAGTATACTTCACCACATTGGTTTGGGACGAGGTGCAGTCGACTTATTATACAATTACCTTACTGATCGGCAGCAGTGTGTTGTCATTGATCATATGAGATCTTCGTTTCAGTGTGTTAGAGCGGGCGTTCCTCAAGAATCCATCTTGGGGCCTTTATTGTTCTCAATTTACACCAGTATGCTTGCCAATACTATAAAATTTGCGAAGTGTCACTTTTAGGTCGATGATGCACAAATATATGACTCCTTCCTTCCCTGGGAAGTACAAAGAGCGTGTGCGGAAATGAACAAGGATATCAATCATCTACGTTTAACAGGTGCGGGTCACACGCTTCTTCTAAATCCTCTTAAGACAGAACTTATTCTATTTGGACCAAAACATATCAGGTTAGATCCCGAATTTCGTAATAAAATTAAGATTACAGTCGGCTATAATTCTGTCCCACTTAGTACAAAAGTAAAGAACCTCGGTATAATATTAAACGATGAACTCAATTTTGCCGATCATATTAATATGTGCATCCAGCGCGCTTATTCTTGACTAAAAGCCATCTATGTCAATAGAATGTTTCTAAACTCTAAAACAAAGGTACTTCTCTGTGAATCATTAGTTCTCTCGCATTTTAGCTTTTGTGATGTTTTATATGATTCCTGTATATCATCTATCTATGCAAATAAAATTCAGAAAGCGCAAAACTCATGTCTACGACTTATTTTTGGTATAGGGCGCAGGCAGCATATTTCTCACAAACTGGAAGTAGCCAACTGGCTTTCTATGAAGAACCGCAGACTACTTCATTCTGCTACACTATATCATGGCATCATCACCACGGGTCAGCCACCTTACTTATATAATAAAATAAAATTCAGATCGGATGTTGATACACTTAATATTCGCTTTAAAGGTTCTTTAACTCCGCCTATGCATAGACTGGAGCAATTCAAGAAGTGTTTCTCCTATCAAATTACGTCTATTTACAATTCAATTCCGATGGAAATAAGATCGGCAATATCAATCACAACGTTTAAATCTAGATATCTTTTGCATGTTTGGACGAGGCAGCAGAGTAGCGGTGCTTAAGACCAGGCAATACATGCAGTCGAAATATACAGTACTCCGCCATTTTAATAGAACCACTACAGAAATATCAGAAATTATTTAATTTTTATAATAATTTTGCTCTTTTTGCGAGATAGGACAAAAAACAATGGTTTTAGTAAATGAAATAACTGTCTTCTTCTCTACCGATATGTCCCGTTCTCGACCCATTATGAATTTTTTAAATAAAATAAGCACACAAACTCTAACACGAAAACTTGATTATCACTAACGTTCTCAACAACTAAATGCTTTTACTGCACTACTCTAATAAACGTGTCGCAAAATAATGAAAAGAATGGACACACAACGTATAAATATTTAAGAATAGTAAAAATGGAAAAATTAGGTGAATAATTTTCGGCAGATTGGGAGTCATAAATCACCCTAAATCTATATATTTTACATTTCTCAGAATTGCGAATGTTTATTGAATAGTAAACGGACAATGTACACCCCTGCAACCCTTGTTTCTCGAATTCTAAGAACGTTTTACTGAAATTTTCCTGCTGGTTCTATTAATATGGCGGGGTACTGTACCTTACAGGCATTTATCTAGTTTTATCTAATTTCGCATAGAACATGTCAATGTGCGGATCATTCTGCTCTCTTTGGGACTGGGTGGAAGAGCGGGTTGTTGCGACTGTAGTGGCAACCCGAACCCAATCCTATTTCCTTTTTGTTTATTCTTTAGTATATATGTACATGTTATTTGTCTTAATGTTACTATTTGGGAAATAAATCATTGTATTGTATTATTATTATAAAGAAGTTGAATATTAGTAAGGTTAGGGATTCATGATTTTAAAATGTCACAAAATTAATTAAGTTCCAGGAAGTACCAACTTTACTTTTACGCACTCGTGTTTAAAGTGACTTTTTACGCATGCAAATCGAATCGTGAAATGACAGGTTTCGATAAGCGAGTACAAAAAGTGTTATTTTGTACTCGCTTATCAAAACCTGTCATTTCACGATTCGATTTGCGTGCGTAAAAAGTCACTTTAAACACGAGTGCGTAAAAGTAAAGTTGGTACTTACTGGAACTTGATTAATTTAGTGACATTTTAAAATCATAAATCCCTAATCTTAATAGTATGGTCATAAACGATAACGTATTTAACAATATGTATTATTATTATAATAGTTCACGTACAAAAATATTGTACAAACTTCGTGCGTGAAACATTTCGTGAATTCGTGTCCATAAAGCGCTCGCCTCCGGCTCGCGCTTTAAACTGGTCACTCGTTCGCGAAATATGATTTCACGCACTTGGTTCGTAAATAACTATTATGGCAACGTACAAACCAATACAAGCACATAATTTCAATGTTGACAGTGTCCACTTGGCAGTTTTATGATGGGTTACGACAGAAACAGCTCGTACTTAATCATCGGTCTAAACGTCCATATCCTACCAAACCCGCTTATCTTCAATAAAATCAGATATTTTTGCATAAATTTGCCGACGTTTGAAGAAAAAATAGCATATTTTATGTGGAGGAAAAGTTACTTTTCATGGCTTGCTAAACTCACTTCGTTCGGCTGCTAAACACGAGCGCGCCATGAAAGGTATCACTTTTTCTCCGAATAAAATAATATACTATTACATTAGTTTATTTCGAACTTTTCAAGATGTGCTTTAGGTATAGCTCTCTTTCAGTCTTGGCATTATTACGACTTAATTTGAAGAACGTAAACTTTAGCAGCAGTTCAGGCATGAAATTATAAAATATCAAAAGCTTTTGTTTTCTTACTTTTTAAAGAATATAAAATTAATCATTTATATCGATAATATAAATATCTTGGCTTCTTTAAATTAATATTTCTGTTCATTTACCGAATAAATTGTTTGTATTTTTAAACAAAATTAATGATTCTACTATGTATATAAACGATGTACTCTAGTAAAGTTTATCTTTTTATTTTTAACTTTTAGGAATTAAAAATGTACACAACGATTTTCGATAGCGAAGTAAATGCATTAATAAATCAAATATTGTTAAAAGTTATTTATGGACTTTATACAAATACATTTAACGCAGGCTCATAAACTAACGTCATAAATCATGCGGCGTCGGAACGTTAGAAGAGGCGACTGTCCGTTATCTTAGCCCCTTGGCCCTGGACTCACTTCGCCGACAATAGCCAGCCCTTTGGTAGCACCAGTAGCGATATAACGCGCACGCTGCTCCAGCGACATCGGGAAAAGAACCTGGGAAACTCATTATTGTGTTATTTTTATATTCCGTTTCCCCGTATCTGGCGCGCTATTGCATGAAAAACGCTCCGACGCTCTCTCACAATAATCTCTTTTATTGTTTTTAAAATTTACGCTCCACCGATTTCATTGTCTACAGAGCTGCCTGAAAAAAGGTAATGTCTTTACCAAAAATTTTAATAGGATTTCGTCATCAGCAAAATGGAGATGTAAGTGTAGGGAAGGATTTGATTTAGGTATAAAGATTCTACATGGGAGACTTCAGTAACAGACGAGAACACCGAAAGATATATATTCATTTTTTATTATTCGCAAGATATCATAAACATCGATGTTTAAGCGGTAAACCTGGTTTTATTTTCCGAACTTATAGCCCCATCTCTACAACATTGGATAAACGTAACAGATATAAAATATTTGGATTACTTCGAACATATTTTAAATAGATTAAAGATTTTCTGTACTTTCCACACTTCTCTTTATTCTACAATGAATTTTTGTATTGTTTCTATTAAGATTGAAAAATATGGTTTTAGTATCTTTGTGGATAATAAATCGGAAGAAAATATTAAAAAATTACTTTGCGATATTTCTAATTTTTTACATAAGTTTTAATGGTTGTAGCAAATATGCTACAACATGTAATTACAGATTTTCACTAAAAAACTAAATTTAATTTCAATAATTATTAGGAGTATTTATAAAATGCTGCAAAGCAATTTTGTTTTTATTAAAACATAAACATATTAATATTTTTCACGTACTATGTCTTATATATAACTTTATAAAATACAGGTCAGTCATATATCTAGCGAATACGTATGCTTTATAGTGCAGAGAGACAGCAGCATTTATAATAATAATAAAAATATGCATTTACCATTTCGATGAATGCTTAACTATTTTATGACGACCAACGATACTGTTGAGTAGATCTACCCATCCCATATGCTTGCTCTAGTCCAATAGAATATTTGGAGCAAGATGTATTTGTATCTTTGACCGCTTAGTGTAATAATGGGTAGATTATTAAGTTCAAATATATTCGGAAGATCATTGTTATCGTATGTCAATACAACAGAGATACAATCGGTTCCACCACAAATTCACCAAATGTTCAGAAATATTATCTATATGTATGTATGTACATACATACATATATCTTCATGAGCCTCAAGTAACCCAAATCATTCCATTACAATTCCACTTGTCACTTGACAGATGATCATCCAGCTGTAGGTAATCTAAAAAGATAAAAAAACACTAAATTAAATTAATATTCATTAAACTATAACCAACTATCTGATCTGTGTATTTCTTCAATTCAATTTAATTCTATTTTATAAAATATGTAACATTAACATGATTGCACACATGCGAGGTACTTGTTTAGAATTCATTAAAGTAAAACTAATTCAACACTATCAAATGATAGAGGATGTGCAACTCTTCAAGTTGGCACCATCGGTATTTTCTTCGCATATGTGCGAGTCGATGTCATGATTTGCCTCAGTAGCCATCTGACGCAGAAGGGGGGTGTTGCTCAGCAGAGATCTTATGTTAAGTCCAGCTAACGACAAAGACAGAAAGATGTTAAATACACCACAAAATTATCAATCATATTTTATAAGGTAATCAATAAATTTTATATCATTTTATTTGTACACAAACACACATAAATATTATAACAAAATCACACGATTAAATTCCACACACACAAGAAGAAAGACCAGCCAGTTAGGGGCATTTTAATAAGAAAAAGTAGGTGGTAATTAAAATCTAGAACTTTTCGGTGACCCTGTATACAACAAATATTCGACCGGACGCGCATAAATTAATCCATCAACGATCGTTGATTGCCGTGATTGACAGATGACTATCAAAAGGTATTTCTGATGAAATTTAGAGACAATTGCGAATCACCTATAAAAAGCCGTGCGAGAGCAACAAACTTCCGCTTTTTGCATAGATCGTCGAACAGATCGTTTAATTTTCTACGTAAAATTTATTAAAATTACCCCGGTGCACCGTGGGCCCAAATTAACGATTATCAAGAAAAAGTACTTTAAACAAAAATTTTCCACCTAATCTAAATTTAATTACCCCTACGAAGAGGACGTCGGCCATCCAACATCCGTCTAGGCGCGCGAAGACAGAAGCTTCCAAAATCACACACATACACACTGACACACGTAAAATAAGGTAATTTAATTTTTAAGTAATTTTAAGTTTGGAAAGTTGCAAAAATTTAAGAAAAATATTTTTTTTTGAAAATTAAAACTTGGTAAATTTTTCTAAGTACAAAAAATAATATTTGAAAAATTTAAAAAATTTTTTTAGTAGTTTTTTTTTAGAAATAATTTTTTTTTAGTAAATTCAGTTAAAAGGGTAAAATTTATTTATTTTAATTAAACAAATAAAAAATTTCAAAGTTAATTTTTTTTTTTACAAAAATTTTCTGTCCCAACAAAAAGTTGAACAAAATTTCAAAAACTACCAAATAAGGTCTTTATAAATAATAATTTAGTTGTGGTGATTGCTACGGCATCCATATTAAATAGTACTGAAATTCAAGGCTGCTTCAAAAACTAACGTTGCGACTCGTGGTTTATATTTAAATATTATAATACGCTAACTATGAATGTATCGATATAGGAGAGAGCCTTCAGGTTTAATATTTTAATAATTTATATCGCTTGATGATAAAAAAGATGGTGTAACGTTCATAAGACTAGAAATGTACTGTAATGGAAATTTTTAATAATAATTAGGAAGAGTTTTACTCTTCAAATAAAATTGGGGTTTTAATAAAAAAATTAATCTTAGGGATCGCAAGTTCTTAACACTACAGCGCGTGTAGTGAACAGAACACGAGAGCTTATCTTACGTGAAAAAACAATACCCAAATGAAAAATTTACATAAAATCGAAGAAACAAGACAGAAAGATGTTTAACAAAAAAAATAATTTTATTAAATCAAATAAAATAACCCTTAAAAAACAATTACACCACAAATTAATTACACCTTTTTTTAATTCTCAGAAGTTTTGAGAAAATTTCCAACTTTAAGTTTGAAATTTTTTAAATTTCTCTATTTCGAGTTTAACCTTAAAATTTTAATTTTTATTAAAATAAATAAATTTTACCTTTGAAATAATATATTTTTTTATACTTTGAAATATTTACTTCTTTTAAAATTTACATAATGAAATAATAATTTAAAAAAATTTTTAACAATATTTTGGACGTGGAAAAATTATCTGTTTTAATTTTCTATTTACAAAAAAAATTATTAACTTCAATTCTAGATCTTACAATTAATTAAATTACGTTACCTTACTGTGTGTGAGTGTGTGTGTGTGTGTGTTTTTAGAAAGCTTTCAAGTTCTTCGCACGTTCGGACCTGGTGGCCGGTGTCTGCGGACATCTTTTTCGTAGATGTTTTCGAAATTCGTTGAAATCTGGGTGCTTTAATGGACTTTTAGTCGAAGATGACCGGTTATTTTTGCTCAACGATGCACTGTTAAGTGATAACGCTGTTACATAAAATTTACGAAGAAATAAACGCTCTGGACGACGTTCTATTCGGAAAGAGCATTTGCTGCTAGCTCACGGGTAAGATGGGGGGATTCGCATCTCTTAATAACCGTCAAATCGAGATTAATTCCTACAGGTCCGGATTTCTTCGTCTTGCGTGTTGAATTAATGGTGTAATTTTGTTACAATGGTTGTGTGTTCTTGTACAAATTAAATGATAAAATTAATTAATTACCTTAAAACCTATGAGTGAAAATTTTTGTTGTGCATTTAACATCCTTCTATCCTTGTCGTTGGCTGGACTTATAATAAGGTATGTACTGACCAACACCCCCCTTCTACGTCAGACGACTACTGAGCCAAAACATGACATCGACCGTACATATGCGAAGAAAACATGAATGATGCCAACTTGAAAAGTTTGTTGTATTAAGGAAATTGAACAAATTAAAACATCATTCGTATTAATGCCATTCAGTTTAATTTTGAACGAACTATTTTAATTAAAAACACACAGATCAGATAGCTAGCCACGGTTTCATAAATATAAAATTAATTTAATGTTTTTTAATGTTTTTCGTTACCTACCCCTGGATATTCTACACAGCTGTTAAACGAAAATAGCGTTATGAATGGTGTTCGACAGAATAACATTACAATACTTTGATATGAACCCCTATTATACTCTTCAACCTCAGTCACCAGTCTTTAACTGTAACTTCCAGTTTTAATTAAACATTAACTTTAAAATGCCGTTAATCTTTCCACACTCACGAAGAGAATCAGTCAAATAATGAAGTACTAATTTATTCCATTAGTGTTCTTTAAATGATTAATACGAAATTTATACTTGACTTAAACGCTTAAAAATAAAGTTCATCTTTACGCGATCAATGAAAAAGGTATGGTACATAAACGTAAAATTTAATTTTATTAATTTTTTTCTCCTGAAAGAGCTACTCTGTATGAATACTAAAACGCTTTCAACATTAGAACGGTATGCAAGACTGAAGCAAAATTAACTAATCTTAGAAATCCATAACTACGACAGATACCAATCTGTAATTTTAAAAAAGTTTATGACAAGGGATATTGAATTAGAATTTCGTAGTACTCCGAAAAACTTCTAAAAGTTTTTCCGTAAAACTTACCTGGGAATCGATATAAGAGGGAAATGACTTTAACGCGGTAAATCGATTTACGTTGAGATGAACTTAACAAATATCCTGCGTCGAGCTCGTCTGACCAAAACAGGAAGTTATAATGAAATACGTGATTTCGAGCTCAATGTAGAGGCGGCTTGGCATTGCCACACACACATACATATATATTTGTCTATGTATACAGCGAAAGAAGTAGTACCTACACTATTTCTTCTTCTAACATAATACTCTGATACAATTTAACTGTAATTGAGATTTATTGTTCGGATTCTCTGGAAAGTTGCTGCGAGCGCACACAATACTTTCTGTTCGCCTTTCTCTCTAATGCTTCGCGTTTTTTGTCCCGGACAACTATTATTTTCCGGGCGAGCGATCTTACTGACAAAATATGTTTTTAATGAATCTCCGTCTTTAGCCGAGTAAAATATAAACTTATCCTTCTCATTCAGGCGCGTCTTTAAAGTTTTCTTTGCAATCTTAATTACAAGAACAAATGATAGTAAGAAATGAAAAATATTGTCTCAATTATTATTATAACATTTAACGTTTAATTAAATTGTTCATACAACTGGAAATTACATATTTGTTTCTTAAATTAATGCAACCACTGTTATTTCTTCATATTCAGTCATCATCTAGTGAGAAAAACTATTATTTATTATTATCTTATAGTCCTGCTAGAGGCATCATAATTGACTACAAGCAAGAATAATTATTGTGACAGCAGCAACGAATAGCTAAATACGTAGTTGCCAAATATTCTCACATCACTTATTTTTCTCAAAGTCACAAAAATTAGTCAACAAATCAAATCTAACGATCATGAAATATATAGAGCCTTACATAACTCAGAAGCAGTAGATATTATGTATTCACAGGTTGTCACTCTTCATCACTTTGCAAAACTTACATTTTCAGATCAAATAGATTTTTAATTTTGGCGTTTGTTTCGTCTCTAGACTAGAGTCTAGTCTCTTGATATTTTCCACCTAATTTCTTTTTATTGTAGACAAGGCGCAGCAATTACCTGGAATTACCCTATTAGCTATTGATTTGAATCTTCTGAGCAAAATGTCTCCAAAGTGATGTCACTTGAAATGAATTATTGTATATTGACTTACATCACGGAAATGCGCGGAATATCATTCACATCCAATTACACAAGAACATCTCATAAACTGGGGACTCTTCTCCTTACCGCCTTGATAATGCCTACTGGAACCTTGGAAAACCTTTCTTAGTAATAAAATAAATAGGCAGACGATTTATCATGCGTGGTACAATGTTTGTAAAAGAGATTACAAAACTATTTTTGTTACTAATTTATATGTACTAATAGATTGACGATGAACTTGAAGTAAAACCGAATTGTAAAACCCTATAGTAAACAAAGTACCAAATTATACGTATTTCTTTGTCTTATAATTACATTATTCTATTAGACTTTCAAACTAACTAGTAGATCATCATCAGAACTGCACAACTCTCGTAATTTCTGCTCTCGAAGTTGATGAAATGATAGCACTGCTTTATATTGCACTATTAAATTTAACTGTATTATGCGAACTTATACATTTTTTATCTCTAAGTAAACTGAAATTCATTCCACGAACTTGCTTTCAGACAGTTTGTCTAAAACTAAAGAAATAATATACGAATGTTTTAGCATAACAAAGAGAAGTTATTTCGGTAAAGTAAAACATATCTTTGTCTCCGCCAATTGGAAAATGCGACTATCATTTGTTTGAAAGACGCGAAGCTATTTCCATCTCGCGCTGCTCGTACGGGCTACGTTTTTGGTAGCAATTTTCCGTTAGCCATCAATCACATCGGCAATTCACTTTTTTTCGCCGTTTTTGCCCGTTTCGGTCCTTTTCCTTCCGCCTGTGCGCTACTACCTTTCTTTTTCTCTATCACACAATACTTACTTCTCGAACAGGCCATAAAACTTTCAGCGATGCATGGCGAGCATGAAAATATTTCGCAATTTTCATTTCCGAAAATGAATTATGAGTGTTTACACTTTATTCGACACTAACATAAATCAAACCCGCACATTCATGAAAATTAAGTAATTTCTCCTCCTGGCAATTTCGCCGGCAGTGAGATATACATACATACATACATACATACATACTTCTACTTCAGATGTTTGCTCCTTCAAATCAATTTCCTCGACTTCATATATGTATACGTACTTACATATTATGAATTACGTATGTACATTTATATTCACATAATAGCTAGATATATATTATATAGCGATTCCATACGATTTCCTTTAGTACTACGAGCGCTGTATTTTAAATCTTCTCGACATAGTTAAAATTGCAATTCAGTTCGCAATATTTGATTAGTCCTGTAACTTCAGTGAAAATATGTAATATTTCTATACCTTCATACTGTAAAAACAATCACGTACATGTTCTATTTATTTATTTATATTTAGATCAAATCCACGAAACAGAAATGATTTCTTTATAGTGGATGTTACATGTTTCACAGCTTTATTGCATATATGTACAGTCGTAAGTAGTGTATATGTCAATTGTCTAAATACCATATCCCGACTAATTAATAATAATAATAATAATAATATATTTACTGTCTCAAACTACATATGTAACAGACATTGTCAATAATACATAAGACAGATTGAAGCTACACATTTTAAACTCTTAAAATCAAAATACACCTGTTATATAAATAAGAATATTAAAATCAAGAATATTAAAATCAACTACATTAGGAAATATTAAAATTTCTAAACCGAATTACGAAACCCTCCGAGCCAAGTATTCGTCAGCATTGTAAAAACAGTGAGTATGAATATTTTATGATCTCACAAGACTTTTAAATGAGTAAAAGGTAGTCGCATTTTTTATTTCGGTGGGTAAAGCATTAAAATAAATGATGCAAGTATAATTCGGACTATGCTCATAGAGGCTAGTCCAGTGGAGAGGTACATTTAACTTGTTCCTACAGCGTGTCAGCATATTACTGTATATGTCTAAATTTGTTACGAATTTAGTTTCATTTCGCTTATAAAATATTAATATTTCATACAAGTACAGCGACCATAAGGGCAGAATTCTTAGTGCCTTAAATATGGGACGACAAGAATCTCGAGTTGGTACCCCCACCATACATCTTAGAATTTTTTTCTGATATATGAAAAGTTGTTTAACAAATCTTGCACGTCCCCAAAAAATTATTCCGTAACGAAGCCTGGAGTCTACCTAGGAGAAGTAAAATATTCGAAGAGTATCTGTTAACAGTGGTCCTTAAATTTCTCATACCAAAATATGAAGAAGATACATAATTTGTTCTGGAGCATAGAGCAGTGCTGATCGAAGCAAAGGTGAGAATCCACAAATAATCCCACGAATTTAACATAATCGCTCTCAGGAATAGATTTACCTTTGTATTTAATATATATACTTGCATTTGTTGATATCCAAAACTGCAACACGCCTGTTTCTGCTGCATTTAGCACGAGGCTATTACTGTTACACCACATAGACATATTGGATGGAACGGTATTTGCTTCAACAGATACTAACTCGGTAGAAGTGTTAGCAACAATACAATTAGTGTTATCAGCATACTGCGACAACACGCATGGGGAAAGTGATAAATTTAAATCGTTTACATACGACAGCAAGAGCGTAGGTCCAATAATAGACCCCTGCGGTACACCACAAGAAGTACTTATACCGGAAGAATAATATTCGCGAGTCAAACCTTCAACACAACCACGAATGGCTACGTATGACTGCCTGTTGCTAAGATATGATTTGAACAAGTCAAAAGGAGTACAAAGTATCCCATACTTCCCCATTTTTTCAACAAAATATCATAATTCACTCTATCGAATGCTTTACTTAGATCTAAAAACAAGCCAATTATACTGTTTCCTTTGTCCATCTCTCGATATATATGATCCAGGCCATGATATATAGTATCGGAAGTTGATTTCTCCTGCACATATCCAAACTGATGTTCTGATATAATGTTCCTAACCCTAAGATAATTAACAAGTCTGTTATTAATAATTTTTTCAAAAATTTTTGTAATTGCATTTTGAATCGCAATAGGTCTGTAATTGCTGGCGTGGAACTTCCCCTTCTTATATAGCGCCATTACCTTGCTAATTTTTAATTTGTCCGGGAAGATACCCGTTACAAGACAATTGTTAATAATAACAGCTAGTGGTCTAGATATATATGGTGCGACAGACCTCAGAACGAAGCAAGGCACACCATCCATTCCAGAAGAATGCTTATTACCTGTCTCAAATAAAATACTCTCAATTTCATCTTCATCGGTAGGATTAAGGTAGAATCCCCCACTAACGGATGGTATTTCCTATCCAACATCAACAGTTGCTATCATAATATTGCTAAAATTATAAAAAGTTTCGGCAAACATTTTACAAAGTGAGTGAGGATTAGTTATGACATTACCACCTCCATCATGCAAAGCTAAAAACTTAGGATTGTTATTCGACGAATTAGTTATTTGATTAATCACATTCCACACAGTCTTATTCTTGTTCGTAGAATTAATAATTTTATTTTCGTAGAATGACTTTTTCGTTTTATTTACGAGATCTTTATATTCTTGCTTTTTAGCATTATAAGCATTTAGAAGAACAAGATGTTTATTTGTCTTGTATAAGTTATAAAGGTCGCGGCGTTGCTCAACCTTACAAGCCAATTCGGCGGTATACCAGTCTATTCTTCGCTTATGAAGAATTTTGAACTTTATAGTGGAAATGCAGAATTAAAGTAATATGTATAAGAATGTATTGTAAAAGACATCAAATTTACTCTAATTAGAACATAGTACATCAGTCCAGTCCTCAGCAGCTAATAGTGACTGAAACTGCAACACAGAAGCGTCAGTAAAACAACGCCTATATTCCATTAATGAGAATTATCAATTTCAAGCATTTGGAAGTGATGATCAGAGAGAACGCATTCCTCAGATGTACAAACAAGTCTATCGTTTAGGTTGTTCCCAAAAATATTATCAATTAATGTAGATGAGGTGGGGGAAACTCTTTTTGGATTCAATACATAGGGTGTAAGACTGAAGCAATCAAAGACACTGATCACGCTGCTAGTGGGTTCCGTTTTCTCCAAAAAATTGACATGAAAGTCGCCGCAAGTAATTTGAGTTTGACCCACCCGTACTATTTCATCAAGTAAGTCAAAAAGACAATCATTTAAGGTAATTAAATTTCCAGAAGACGATCTGTACAAACACACAAGGCAATACTTATCTGCACCTTTAGTAAATGTAACACAAGTATATTCAAAATGTCTCTCCACCGCCTGAACAGAGCAGCACAAAATACTTGCATCAATATCACGGCAAACATAAATCGCTACACCATCACCTCTAAAGTTTTCCCGAGCATAAAAATTAATTAATTTATAATTACTAATGGAAATAGTATGAATCTCGGCATCTGTTAACCAATGTTCAGTTAAGCATAAAATATTTGGAAAATCCTTTGCAGCCAATATTACCTCAAGATGGGAAACCTTATTTCTTAGACTACAAACATTGAGATGAAATATCTTAAACTTGACTATGGAGTTTCCGGATTTGGTATTTATGTTGTGCGTTCATAGTATTTACAACATCAATCCTTATACTATTATCAAAATTCACCCATCGGGAAACACAATTTACATAACTAAAATGTCTCACAAACATAATGCAAGATTTTTTCTTATTTGATAATTTCAAATGAAAATTACAACATTCTCCGATGATGCTGTATATATCAATATAAATAATATTCCCAAATGCACAGACAAGTTTATAAAGACTGTGATTAAAATTATAAGCTAGCCTAATGTAATCTATTTTATTTTGTCAATAAGGAACTGATAAGAAAACTATATTTGTATGTGTATCATTGGTCCCGGCATACACAAAAACATAGTCGGATACAGTAAAAGATTGTGTGAGATTGACTATATCTTCAACCACATCTTAAAACAGAGCATTGAGTTTAAATAGAGACTGAACGCAAAAGGCTGTTCCAAAAATAACCATTGCAACCCCAGCTATACCTCGGAATTGGCTATCCCCCGAGAGAAGTATTCTAGATGATTTCCGGGAAGCAGGAGGTTCTACATGGTGAACGGGATGACAAGATTTTGCCCTGCTATTGGTTTCAGGTGCGAATATACCACGTTGTTGTACAGATTCTGAAGTAATTTTCACCATACTGTATTGAGTGACTACATCACGCTATGTACCACCTCCATATTCAGATTCAGCGGCGGGTTGTGTCTCAACATTAGTGAAAAAGTTCTTACTATTCAACTTAGTAGTAAGTTTACCGATAGTGACATGAAAATTGTCGATAATAGTTTGTTTGCCTACCAATTTACTATTCACGTTTTGAATTTTATTCATGAGATTTGCTTTTTCATCTTTGAGTTCGTTCACTTCATATTGTGATTGAGCTAATTTATTCCGCAAATCACTAATCATCTCTATCTCACTGTTGTCCAGGATCCCATTGTCGGACACCATAGTGATATAACTATGGTTTAAAGTATTTTGTGTTGATGACATGTTTAGCGAATTGTTTACGATATGGTTTATGGTATTGTGTGGTTGGGTGTATAACAGTTTGTTATGATTAGTAGATGATTTATGAGGGGAAGTTTTATTTACAACCTTCTTTCTAGTTATTGGGGGCATTTTACGTATTGCGCCAAAATGATAGTCAGTAGTACAAAACCAGTATAAAAACAGGAATGTTACTAGGACACACATTTCACGCCAACTAATTCCAAAACACAAATTTAGTGTGGGTACTAAAAATATGTTACCACATTAAACAAAATATTTACAACACAAAATTAAACTAAAATAGTAAATATACCGCCACAAACCCGTCTAACCTACCTGTCTACCAACTACACTGGAACCTCGTCTATATCCGCGGTTGCAAAACATTCACTCATATCCTCTCAAGAGGGGTCCCCACTCTTATCCCGTTAGCGGAGAGGAAAGGCCGTGCTACACGCTGATTGACTCATGTGAATATGTGCACTATCGGGTGGTGGATGCCGAGCGGCTATGAGTGCTATAGTGAGGACATAAGTGAGGGTAGGCATAAGTGAGCGCGGATATAAATGAGGTTCCAGTGTAACTGCTTTCTCTTCGCGGAACCATCTAAATTACACACCTTCGCGCAAAAATAAAAACAAAGAAAAGAAACACCAACAAGTCGGACGCTCACCGAATTTATTCGCAAGTACACATAAATATTCATGACACAAACTCCTTAAACTATGAGTTGCACGATACCGTACATTCATCTTAGTTAATCCATCAATGATGATTTTTAGGTTTGTTACAAATGAATGTATTGTTACAAATGAATAAGTAAAAATAACAAAATAAAGTGCTAAAAACAAAGAAACACATATACCTACTATTAATTACAGCACAAACATAAGAGTAAATAAAAAAATATATTTACTTTAAAATATTAAGTTTGAAACATATTTGTTGCATGTCACGTGGTACATACCAAGCTATCCCATTCTGTTCCACTTTACTATGTGTTTTGTTTTCTGTAATCGTGTTTCCGCGCTATTATACACAATTTGTCCCAGATCCAATGAGACTGGTCTAAAAAAAAACAAAGCGTTTATTATTATGATTTTTTATTCTTGTTTTCAAAATAATCTTCTTCTGAGTAAATACAGCGCAGGAAACGTTCAACAAATTTTTCGAAATAATTTTTATACCTATCGGCTGAAATGACTTTTAGTATGGCGATCAAAGTCTTTTGGATGGCCGCGATAGTATCGAAACGATTTCTTTTCATCGCCAATTTCGCTTTCGGAAAAAGCCAGAAGCCACACAGTACCAAATCAGATGAATACGGTGGATGGTAATACTTACAATGATGGTAATGATGCCTTTTTTGGTCAAGAATTCACGCACCATGGGCACTTTGTGCGATGGCGCATTATCGTGCAACAAAAACTGCCTGGTTCTCAATATTCCGGTCGAACTCTTCGAATTCTGTATTCACCAGCTGACCTTCTAGGACTAATTCACCGTGAACAATTCCCTTTGAATCGAAGAAAACGGTTAGGATTGTCTTGATTTTGTTCTTCTGAAAGCGTCATTTTTGTGGTGACTTCCATGCCGCTCTCTAACGTTTTGTTTTTGGCTCGTATTGAAAAGAACACGTTTCTCGCCATTTGCAATGGCTGACATGCTTGCCGGATTCCTTTGGGACATTTTTAACATGTCTTTGCAATGCTGAACTCTCCAATCTTTTTTATAGTCCGTCAGAGTGTGTGGCATGAAGCGTACACAGACCTTCTGTTTGCCCAAATCTTCGTTGAAAATTCGATAGACTGTGCTTTTCGGTATCCCGATTTCCTCGTCGCTTTGAAGAATTTCTCGAAGGTGTTCTTCATTGCGAGTGGCTTTTTGGCGTCTCTACTCGATAATCGTCTGCAAGTTCCTCAGGACCGTCATGGAATCGGCCAAACAAATAGAAAACCTGTGAATTCCGTACACATCTTTTAGTGTTTCGTACTTTTCTGCATCACTTTTACCTAATTTAGACCACAATTGAATATTCGCTCTCTATTCCATGTTGATTTTTCAACCGACCGACCGACGTATACAAAGTGACTTTACATAAAATGTCAAACCACCGTGAAATATCAACCGAATTCGCTCAAATTTTGAGGTTAAGTAGATGTACGGTAGAACATTCGCCATACCATCATTCACTCATAGATGTCGCTGCGCTAAAAACTTTTAGATGTGTAATGCGTTAAGTAAGGTGTGAAGTCGTGATATTGAATAAATATATTCAAACAGACGTAGGATACATATAACAATAGAATACAGGATTACATATTCGGGCGTCGTACTATGTGGCATGGAAAAAATGTGTTTGTAGCTTTAAACTTCTAGCAAACGTAGTAGTCTTGTAGGTTACGGTCTAATATATGGGCCAAGTCAGACAAAGTATACGCAGGCAAAAATATCATTGTTACTATAGAAATGTCAATAAAAAGTTTCAAGTGTTGTCATCTAACACATGTAAGCTTTTTTTTCAAATTATAGCACTTAAATAGTAGCAGCACTGTTCTACTGTATAAGTACTTACTCTTAATTAAGATTTTAAATTTTATTTCTTTTTTATACCATTATGTGGATATATAGTTAGGTTCTTTCTTTATATGCTATGGTTTACAACATGGAAAATCAAGATGAAATTTTATTCTCATTGATCTTTCGTTTCAAAATACTGCAGTGTATCAAGTGACGTAGGAAACGCCTTTTGCACAATACCTATGCCTGTATGCCTATAATAGCCTTATTTTGAGCAGATGTTATTTGCAAAAAGTACCCAATTGGCTAATTGTTATCGATCGCAGAAAAATTCTGGTAATCACAAATACATAATCAATGCTTTATACTTACCTACTGCTTTATCATCTAACCGATAAAATGACATTTAGTTCACTTGTTTCACAGCAGTAGGTACTGCAAAATATTAGGTATTACGATGAGAGCCTTTTATGTATTCATATAGGTACATATAGTGTGTGTATACAGGGTCGCTGATATGTATGGAAACGATCGATTATTGGGTAAAATATACGAGATACCGAAAAAAGTTAAATACAATAGTTTTAGGGTATTTAAATGCTTATTAGTTAATAATAATTTTAGGTATACAGGGTCGGTGGTAAAGTCATGGCACGTCAAAGTTACATTTTTTTAAATGGAACCACCTGTACATTATTAGATAATTCAATTCCTTCTTCAATTTTAAGTAAAAATTGTAATACACATAATGTACCTAAATCCAACCGTTTCCGAGTTAAGCTGTTTCTAATGATTTAGATGTATAGTTTTTGTAGAGGCGGCTCCCCGGTAGCCCCTTATACTTCCGTGGCATTTCTAAAATATGCACTGAATAATTAGGTACATTAAAAAATCACACCTCGATATTTGTTGACATTTCATTTCGTAGAGCATCAGTACTTTATTTTTAAGAAAAACAAAGAGGTGATGGCACTTACTGCTTCTTAATAGATCATACTATAAGGCTATCATATGCAAAAATATATAAAATAAACGGTTCAAGTTACACAAGACAAAGTTTTGCAACTTTCTGATCAAGTAAAAATTGCTTATCTACTTTAAAAAATATGTGTGTTGTAAAAAAGCTGCAGAACGACCGCGAGACATAAACGTGACACTGCTTCAACCGTATACCGATGCGTGTGCGAGAGGTTGCTACAATAACATAATAAACAGAGATGTAAGAGTGACTTTCTCAAAGGAGTGTGGTGCTGTCACAAAGTCGCCTGGGTGTCACAAAGTCACTTCGTTCTACGGTATATAAACTTCTTAACTTCGATGAATTATAAATTGTAAAAGTTTATTTTGCAGAAATTATAATCTAAATAACAATAGTATGTTACTTCTAATTATCTTAGCCCTTGTATACAAAAATACTCATAAAAGAAGAAATTACCTATATTTATAACATATGTTTGAAATATAAAAATTACTTCTTTTGGTATCATAGGTACTGTTTTTATAATCACTTCTATCTTAAAATTATACTTAATAATAGTGTAATGTACACAGAGTAAATGTTACACCTATGGTCGAGGTTCAGCTTAATCACAAACAAAATTAGCTCGAAAACTCGATAACCATAACAGTTAGAATATGCTCTCGCAGACTTTTTATAGAAAATTTCGTGCTCTACAAAAAATTCTTGCAAAATGTTTGATATCTGTCAAGCTACGTTTTTATGGTTACCAATGTATGCAAATACTTTACTTCAGGCCTTAAACTTCAGGGTTACCACAGTTTCTCCTCAAAGGAAAAATAGCATGAAAATATAGTAAACCTTTCCAACAAATAGTAAATACGTTTCTGGCCAAAATCATGGCGAAACCAAGCGTGAAAGTTTCCAGACTTACATAAATAAAACATAAACAATAAAAACTACAATGTGTACATCTGACAGGCTAACTTAGTTAGTGCTTACATGCATAAAGTTTATGTACATATGTACGTTCTTAGAATCGTGTTCAGGCTTCGTATTCAATATTACTATTCATTTGAATTTGACATTCCGTTCCACTTATTATCGAAAATCATTACTAGCAGTTAAAACGAAAACTGTTCATTTTACTATGTTAAAATGAATCCGGCAGCATATGTATAGTTAAACCAACATGTGTATATTCGTTATTATTATAGTGAATTTAACTGTACTTACAGTAATGATATGATTAAGTATAACATTAGTTATACTTCTACAGTAAATTACTAGATTATGACGACTTTCTGATCAGATGTCACTCTTCGTAATTAAACGCTAAAACACTATTTTTGTTTAAAAGAAACTATTAGTAAATTCATCATGAATACATACTTGATATTCAGAAATCAAATAACACCAGTATTGCATACTCAAAAAGGCTACTACATTCAAAAATATTCTGTGCAGTTTCTGTATTTGTATCGTGTTGGACTAGCTTCAACGAAAGAAAACTAAGAATTTTTATTTACCTAGGGTCCTGCAGAATATATGTTTCGTGAGCAAAGAGTTTATTTTTCGGTTGAGCGGTCACAGCGTACGTTATAGTACTCTACCGTTCCATTTACAAGGCTCTTGTATGAAAAAACCAGTGGAGTAAAAAGTCGATTCTCACTCGATGTGTATATATACAGCAGGATTCCTTGAAAACCCAACCGGGATTTCACAATGACAAACATCAACATATTTACTTGAGAAAAGGACGGTGCGG
The DNA here is from genome assembly GCA_023690525.1 of Holotrichia oblita. Taxonomy (NCBI): domain Eukaryota; kingdom Metazoa; phylum Arthropoda; class Insecta; order Coleoptera; family Scarabaeidae; genus Holotrichia; species Holotrichia oblita. The sequence goes on from CM043020.1 coordinate 67,055,595, forward strand.
TCAAATCCAACGCAAATACTGAAGGGATTGAATCTACAGAAAGAAATGGAATGTAATATCAATCCCCATTTAGTAATTCCTTAGGCTTCCCTTGATGTTACCTTTGCAAAAGGTACAATTTCGAAAGCGTTAGGAAAATATTTACTTTGAAATAGGTATTAAAGCTTAAAGTTTATATGTGAATCTTGTATGTTTCTAGTTAATAATAGATGATTTAAATATGTAAATTGAATAAAGTGTAAATAAAAGGAGTAACAAAATAGTAAAGTAACAAAAAAAATTAATGTACGTATAAATACATACATACAAAAAGAATGAAAGTGAAATTATAAAATAATCTATTTTTAACTCATTTACGTACTCAGTTGTTTGTTTTATATCTTAAACCATCGAGTACACAAAGGACAAAATTGCAAAATATCTCCAACAATTGCGTAAATTTTTGTGACAAATAATTAGGCATATATGAACGATTATAAAAGTTTGAAAAACTTCTAATAAAAGATTATTTATTAACAGGGACAAAGTTATGCGATTTTGTTGTGTCTTATAGCAAATGTTTTAAAGTTTGCATTACTTATACACCAGCTAGATGATTTTTCATTGTGTTTTCTCCTTCCGGTTTTTCTATATCCGCTATTGAACAGTTCCGAAAGGTGGCCAGCAATGTCTATTTGAGCAAGTGGAATAGTAATCGCAGAACACGATATTGTATCTGCATCAATGGATTTGGGGAGGAGTCACTTGGCATAGGTGTGCCTTGCATTGGTAAAAATCAAAGTGTCTTGTACAACATATAGGACTGAGTTGTCAGTTATTCAACCGGAAGATCTTATGCAACAAGGGTTGCCGTTATGTCTACCTCGTCAGATCACATGAGCCAACAAGCCACTCGATACGATCCAAGACTGTTCATATTAGTCACTACAGCTTTGTTATCCGCATAGATGGCATTGAAAGTGCGGTAGTCGTTTTGTATGATAAGAAGTGCTAAAACGTAAGTGCTAAAACGTATCGAGTCTACTGCCAAGTCTTTAGGGACGGCAGACAAGATATGCCTCGCTCACGATTCCATTCCATTTATGAACCCATGGAATCTCCAGTACTTGTAGTACGATATGCTGGTTTTCTGAATTCGCAGCCAGAAATCGATTACATTCATTTTGACAGTATTTTTCCAAACGCCTTCTTCAGGTCGAGAGATACTAGACAACCGACGTCTAGTTGCTGACAAAAACGTCGATGACATGGTACGTCTTCTTTAGTCTTAGTGATATCGAGTATTCGACTGTCCCGTGAAAAAAGTGCAACAATCATAATTGCGTCACTTATTGTCTGATTTTATTTAAAGAAACAGTAAGTTTAATAGTATCAAAAATACTATAAAGGAGCAGTATTCTATTTGTTTTCAGTTGTTTTTGTTACTATCAAACGATAGTCCTCTTTTTTATTTCAAATGGCAACAAATATATGTTTGGCTATATTTGGATTGAATTTTTTTTTCTGAAGTTAACGATGTTATAACATGTCTATTTTTGATAAACGTTTACTGAAAAGAGCATTTATTAAAATCAACTTGGCTGTTAATAAATTATATACAAATTTTCGAATGTACCATAAAACATTGGAAATGTAAGTATTATAAGTATCATAAGAAACGCAACAAAGCACTTTACAATAAATTTGTACAAATTGCCCGCCACCTTGTTCAATACATATATAGCATATTTTCGCGAGTATTCTAACCGTTGAACCAATCTCGGTAACAGTTATGACGTCACCAGTTACAACCGGTATCTAATAAACAAATTTCGACACGAAAACGAGAACGGTTACCCGGTGACAGAAAACATAAATTCAAAACATTTTGACGTTTGTAAACTGGTACGTGATTTAATTGACAGCAACAAGTATAACAAAAGTAGGATAAAATTATTGTTTAGTACTAGATCAGTAATAAATACATGTTTAATTTAAGCAATGGATGAATTAGAAGAATCATTATTTCTAGACGTTTTCAAAGAAGATAATCTTCATAAACTGTATTTAGTAACATTTCTGCCGTTTCCATGTCTGTTTGCACCATATAATCTATACCTTCATCGTTCAATATTATTTGCATTGTTTCGTGTATAGCTTCATCAATTTAAAAACACCTATTAAACATGGTAATCAAAGTAATGTCGTTTATAAATTAGATTGCAAAGATTGTAATAAATGTTATATCGGACAAACCAAACAATATTTAAAGAAACGAATTTATAATCATAAATACACTGTTACACATAACGTCACCGCTGAAACTGCTTTATCTAAGCACTCTAAAGATAGACGACATAATTTTGATTTTCAAAACACTAAAATTTTAAAAAAGGAAAATAATTATAAAAAAAGATTAATTTACGAAATGATATACATTAAGAAAGATGAAAACGCGGTAAATTTTAGAACGGATATTGATAATTTAAGCGTTATTTATAATAATTTAATTCACGCATGAATTTTATTAATTTTAAGCTCTTGACTAGGCTTTTTTGCCATGTTTTTCCCTAGTCCTTGAACAGAATTGTTAGAGCTTGACAAAAAAATTGATTGATATACGAATAATTCAAATCATTTCAATTTCTAATGTTGTATTAAATCATTATTCCTTCATTATTACTTGTGAATATAATTAAAATTCGATATATCAATGAATTCTTTGTTTTTTTGATAATTTTGTTGATAGGCATGGCAATTTATATTTATATTATTAGTAATTTGACACATATTAAATGTCAATTTCTTCCACTGAAGAAGATATTTAACGAAAACATATTATTATATGTTATGGAATAAATTGGTATTTAATTATTTGTTGTTTTATTGACCTCTAAGTGGAAATAAATCAGGAATTAAAAGATAATTAAATGTTATCAAAAATAGACAACAATCCGAGAGTAGCCAAAATATATGTTACCATTTAAAATAAGAAGTTGACTATCGTTTGACATTAACGAAAACAAATAAAGCGCTGCTATTTTATAGTATTTTTAATACTGTTACATTTACTTTTTATTTAAATAAATCGGATAATAAATAACGGAATTGTGATAGTTGACGTTTTTTACGAGACAATCTGTACATATACCGAATATTCCACATAAATAATTCATTAAAAGTTTATAATGCCATTTTTTAATATCTCAGTTAATAAAGCAAAAAACAGTTAAATAACCAGCTACACACCTACCACAGGTGTGTGCATTATGAATGTAGATATAACTCTATGAGGTGATAGATATATTTCACATTCTAAACATATAGAGTGCTCAAAATTGAGACACAATGTGTCAAATCTTTGATCTTTTATTTCAAAACTAAAATATTTGCTGTTCCTAGAATCTCGGTCATGCATTCACAAATGTTAAAGCAAGGCGGACTATTTAACCTTAACGCTTCTCCGTCACTACTTATATGTATGTATGTCTAATTCAATGAAGTTTATGTTATCAGGATAACTTATAATGCATGCACCGTTAGCACACATGAATGTTATAACTTTATATCCCTACAATTTTCAAACTTTATAATTGAGTCCGCTGCAATATTCTGTTCACAACAAACTTCTACTAGCATCATATTAGAAACACATTGAGAAAGTAGTTATAGCTGGTACTTCTCTGGTAGTACCGCCAATTGATGTGCTGCTCTTGCTAACGAAATGACTTTTCTGTGTAGTTTCTATAAGGTAAAAATGTTGTGTAGTTCAGTATATAGCATGTAAGTTGGTGCGTTCAAATAACCATTCAACTATATTGTATTTATTTATCCCGCACGTCATATTACTTTCCGTAGTTTGCAATCACGTATCTACTTTTCGCTGATGGAAAGTAACTTAATAATAAATAAACAAGAAAAGTAATTTATAGTAAAACTAATACCAGAAAATAATATACTTCAAACTTATTATATGTATGTGGCATATACATATGTACCATACTGTGCAATAAAATCTGGGACAACTCTTATGATAATAAATCCTAAGTTTTTATCTGTCTAAACGGATCTGCCGTGAAATACAGACATTCAGATTATCAGAATAGATTTCAAAGGTTATACACGAATATGTCACATTATAGATTACACAGAACAACAAATTTTCATTTTTTTTATTTTTCTTTATGAATTATATACAAACTCATTTTGTTTTATATTCCTAATAATTATTATAAAAACAAATATCTTCTATCACGTCTGGTATTATAAACAAATGAAATTCATATTGATCATAGAATACTAACAGTAACTAAGCATATGCTATTCTGGGACGTATTTAGAAAGTATTTCTTTTCACTTTTCTTTTATATTGGGATGAAGAACATTCCGAAATTAAAGTCGAACAGTAGTCAGCAAGCATCTCGCTATTGCACTTGCCCTGATAGCGTTTTTCAATAATGGAAATATCCTGATGAAATCTTTTCCCATGCTCGTCACTAACATCGCCAAGATTCGGGGGAAAGAAGTTCAGGTACGAATGCAAGAAATATATTTTAAGACTCATATTACAGCCTAATGCATGGTAACTTCTAACAAGTTCGCTAACAATTTTCTCGTAATCTTCAGATTTTTTATTTCCTAAGAAATTCTTTGTCACACTTTTAAATGCATCCCAAGCAGTCCGTTCTAAATCGCTCAAGAGTACGTCGAATTCTCGATCCTGTTGTAAGATTAATTAATTAATTATTAATATGGGGTCCTATAAAAATCCTCTCTTTAAGTTTAGCCTCAGATATATTAGGAAATTGTTGTTTAAGGTATCGAAATCTTTTGTCCAATAGTTTAACGAACTTCTTCATCAGACCTAATTTTATGTATAATTACAGTAAAAGTATTTTATGAGGCTCCACCAACGAATTATGGACTACGTTCTTTTCTCCAGGAGTATATTGTATTCTGGTTGGCCATTGCTTAATAGTACAGTGCAAATTTGTCACTCGACTATCCCATTCACAGAGGAAACAGCGATACTTTGTGAATCCAAGTTGTAGACCAAGTAGAATTGCAACTACTTTGAGATCAGCACTGATGTACCATTTATAAGTTTTGTAATTGATTTTATTAAGGAGACGTGTCATATTATCATGTTTCCTTCATGTGCACGGCATGACCAACAGGAATGGAGGGGTAGATGTTTGCTATATGTAGAAGGACAGCTTTCAAGCTCAATTTAGAAGCATCTATAAAAAGACGCCATTCTTCCGGTTGGTGTTTGTAACCTAATTCTCGCATTAAACCGTCAACATTTCTGCAAAATGAAAAACCTTTTTCAGTTGAAAAATACTGTGACAGTTCCTTCTGGCGATTTCGATATACAGAAATACACGTACCCGGAGCTAACAACTTCCAACCATGATAAACAGACATCTCGAACTAGGTCATTTAATTCCAAATGATTTATTAAATGAGGCGTGTCCTCTTGAGATGGCAAATATTCTTCATCTGTGTCCGACAACTGTGAAATGTATTCTTCTATCTCGGTTTCAACATGTTCCGCAAGCTTCCGAATGAGGAACTCGACGAGTGGCAGAAGGTAAATTAGGAGAGGTAATTTTATCCGTATTTTTACTGGAAAGCCCGAAGGTCTTTGCACAGCAAAAGTAGCAGTCTGTCGAAAGATCCTTTTATTCTCGCTAAATCATAAGCCTACCAAATGGCATAGCTATACTCTTGCCATTTATCCAGCTCCTCAAAGTAATAGCACATCGTGCACAGACATTGTGAGAGGTTCACAACTTGTGGGTGTATTGACTGCCACAAGAGACTATCACAAAACGTCATTCCAACTGAGTTTGAAAAAGTTTTGACATATTTTATCAGAGGTTGGTTTATTATTTCCCCATCACTATGAAAACATGGAGAAAAACTTCTAGACTTGAACGAATATTGTGAGCACTAGTGCGTATATACTAGTGCGTATATATTCCAAGATTCAAGCACTCGCCCGAAGGAAAAATCAGAGGAGAAGCGGGATGAACTGAGAAGAAAGCACGGTAACACCGTGCTAGTCTGAAAAAGTTGAAATCTACTTCAGACGTGAAAAAAACGGTAACTGATGGACAGTCAAAAACTGTGAGATCACCGAAATCTGTTTTTTCACAGTCTAAGAAGCCGAAGAAGGCGAATCTTAAAATAATGGGTGGCCGCAAACTGCTGGTACATCAAGAGTGGAAACGCAAATGAGGCGGAGCTCCCTAAAGATCTACAATGTAAACTTTACAAAAATCGTGGGTATGTCTGTTTTTGTTTGTGTGTCTGTTTTTGTTGGTTGGAAATAAACTTTCTTTATTATTATTATTTATTATTATTATTAAAACCCAAGACCTATAATTAGTTTAACATGTTCAAAAGGCAAAGCACCCGCCGTGTAAGGTGATTGTGAAATACCTGACACCGACTATTGATGTTAATAGCATCCACTACGACCCCACTGGAAAGGGGAAGCGGAACAAGACGTCAAGCACGGTGTACATAATCAGTATACCTCGGTCGCGAGTAGTAGCCACTACAAGGCGGACAAAATTTGCGGCATTAGGATGACCATGTGCCTATTCAAGAGTCGAAATGGTCCGCCGCAGTGCCGCCGCTGCCAAGAATTCATCAATTTCTCGGAGTGTTGCACTCTGAGGACTCGTTGTGCCAGATACGGAGACGGACGCAATGTGAGCGCATGCTAGCCTAGGGAATAACGTTCAGAAGTGATTCAGAAGTTGACAAAATCAAAGTGCGTAAAAATCTCTCTCAAGCTACTTGCCAACTTGACGGCGATTTTCAATACGACATCCGGTTTACATATGTACTACCCAACCAGATGGAAATCGGCGAGAATCATCCCCGCATTGAAACCGAAGATGGAACCACCACAAGGTAGTCAACTCATGAATAATGGTCAGTTTGGATTTAAACCCGATCATTCGACCACGCTGCAGCTTTTCAGGATCACGTATCATGTCACCGCTGCCTCCAGTAGGAGCCAGACGCCCGTAATAGTTTCTTTTGACCTGAAGAAGGCGTTTGACAAAGCGCTCCATCAAGGCTAGCTGTCGAAGATGAAGACTATCAGATCGTACCTCAAGAACTAAAGATTTCACACCCTCGTGAACAGAACGGAATCTTCAGAGAGGCAGATGCTATCGGAAGTTCCACAAGGCTCGGCGCTTGACCCGGTTCTGTTCAGCACCTATGTCGCAGACATTACCAAACTAACCGACCGACGAGTGTTTAACGCCATCTATGTGAATGACAGCGCTATAGTGGCCACCTCGAAGAGTCCCGAGATCACAGCCCAGCTTGCTCAGGTACAGCTGGATCGATTCGAGAGTTTCTTCGGCACATGTGGTTTGACGATCAACCCGAAGAAAACGCAAGCTACTGCATTCAGCTGGAGACGACAACCCTCGCCCCGACGAAGATCAACTGGAACGAAAAGATCGAATACTTGGAATTGAACCTCGACAGGAAGCTAACCTTCGCCGAGCATCTCGGAAGAGCCAGAAAAAGGACCATCGGTCGACTGCACCAGCGATATCCTATCCAGGGTAACCACAAACTCGGCCCCGAAACGGACGCGATGCTGTACAAAACACACATCTGCCCGATCCTAATCTACATTAGTCCAGCCTGGGCTACGGCGGCTCCATTCCACAACCTCCCACTGGTACGAGTACAAGATCGCGTCCTGCGACTTGTATTTCGCCCTCCTAAACATACCTTGCTGGTCATCCACCGAGACTTAACAGAGGCAAATCTCCAGCACTTGAACGAGTTCTTGAAGAAGCCCAACTAAAGATTCTTCGAGAAAGTACTCGCAAGCAGTAAGCCGGCGATGAGTAGCGCCATTGCGCAAAAATCAATTAAGCCTACCAGATACCGCACGATGACGGAGACACTCCGGCTAACGTAACACTGTAATAAAACCGACACTAATACCTCATTCTGATTTTCTGATTTCAGATATTCCTCAGCGAAGCAGATCCGCCCAAAAAACTCCAAGAAACCATCCGATCAATACCCAAGGGCTGCCAGAAGGACATTTCAAGAAAAAGTGAAGCTGGAAGAAGAGGAGGCCGGAATCCGACGCGATACTCGCCTGAAAATCCTCCTCAGTCACCCAATCTTACCGCTTCAAGTTAGAGTCGGATTATGACTAAAATCTACAGTCTTTATTCTAATAAACAGAATATTCCTTTGTGTTCTATCTATTTCATTTTTTTTTGTTACGATATTAGAAAAGAAAAATGAAAATTGAGTAGATATTACTTTATTAATATCAAAATATTGCGGGCACATATTTGCACCTGACAGAATGCTGTTCGCATTATCTTTAAATGCGGTGGCAACTATTGATCTTCAGTTTGCGATCTAAAATAAATATGTCTGAAATAATAGTTTTTTTTTGGTTAGAACCGCAAACACCTATACAATAAAACAATTGGCAGGTCCTGTTCTAAAGGATAGTATGCTACAAGGAACTTCTACATCCTTTGTTTTCAATTATTAGCTAAGCTTATCATTATACATAGGTATATAAAATATAGCTACGCAGGTATATCAGCGCTTCGTCTACCTCGATATTATCCTACTTCGGAAAACCCCTACCTTTAAAAATATTACATTACCATAAATCTTATTTTATTTTTGCAGCATACCGGCAAATGTGCTTACTCGCCGGTAAAATTTCATTATGCTGGCAAAATTTCAACTACCTACGTTTATTCATGTATAAAATTATTATGAAATATCCGATTAGTAGGTACACTTTCATTATTTTGTATTTAATAAAAGTTGTTTAACACATCTCCAACAAATTGCATGTATTTAGCTTGCAGCAGAAACATTTTAAGTACAGGGTTTTGAACATTATTTCATAAAGAGGATTGGTTAAGCAGGTTGACTTCCATGAAAAAACACGTCCTACACAAGGTGCTTCAGTTCTCTGCAAAACACATTATTGGCTGTAGGCTTCCCTATCGAAAACCGGACCTGCAGGGCACTTCACTCTATCTATCATAAGAAATACATGCAGCTAAAGAACTGTGTAGCTCACACTTTAATTAATCATTTTGTATACAAATCTGCTAACATTACGCTTTCAGAGGAAAACAAAACAAACAAATGATTTTAGAAAATTGCAGTGTCTATTGTAGAAAATATTCTAAATCTACGTATCTACAAATATTAAGATTTTTAGAATAACAAAATTGTAAAAAGTAGAGTATTAAATTAAGCAGAATTTCTCCAGAACAATAACAGCTATACACAGAAAAGATATCTTACAGATTTTTTCGTTTTATATATTTCCCACTACTCTAGTTAAAGAAAAAACGTCTAGTTACACGCGCGCCAAATTCAATTCCGTACAAGTGGCCATATAACACTTGTACCTTAATATAGACCTATGGTGAGCGCTAGTAGAGAAAGAGAGACCAAATATTTAGGAAATGCGAATGAATATAGTGGGAAAAGAACGAAAGAAGAATACGCCACCGGTCCCTTCTACAGTGGAAGCCCATTATACGAGCGATAATGGAATCCATTTCCATATTTCGCGATCAGTGGCGAGACTCACGGTCCTTTTCTCCCACTTTGGATACTAGCCAATACAAATTCTAACATTTGCATGGAAATTTTCGTTCACTTCAAACCGAATAAGCAGGGTCTACAATGCCATTTTATCTAATACAACTCATATACAGTTCTTGTGAAGAGAACTACTTTGTGGTATTATTGTTGACAAATAAACTGTTTTTATTATTTCCAAAAGAAAAGAAAATATTCAATAATCATTATGTGAATTATGATAAACAACACACAATGGTTATTGAGAAAATTATATCATCTATACTGAGTGAATTTTTGCTTTAACAGTATCATACCTGATACCTTGTAGATAATCCGATTAACATACTACACAGATAAAAATACATACAAGTTGGATTTAACTCCGTTTAACTCTATTTCGACATTGCCTTACGACTATCAATCTAAAAAGCCCCGTCCTAGGATTAAACGGAAGAACTACGGAATTAACTGTCTTTAAATTGTTAAAGAAATGATCAATCACCATGGAAGAGGTTATCATATAAGGTCTCAAAATTTGCTCTGCAATAATTAAAACGTAGTTTATTTGAATTTGGAAAACATAAAAGCCAGTCCTTTGCACAATACTCGAAGTTAATATTAAGAGCTGGATGGTAAAGGTCTTCCGGAACCAGTATTACGAGTAACTGTAATAGAACAGTTAAAATTTAATAGAACAAGATCCAATAATTTCCCATCTACATTCATGATGCTGTTAAATTGTTTTAAGTTCACAATATTTGCAAAATACAAATGTTGATAATTTGGCATTACGTATGTTAGAGACAGATGTCAAGTGAGGTAAATGAAAATCGCCAATAATAAGAAAATTTTGATCAATTAATTGAGCTTCAAGTGCACTAGCAAAAATTTAATAGGCATCACTTGTAATAAAAGGAGGTATATAAACTAGAACAATTAAGAAGGAAAAAAAGTTTATAACGCACCTGCGTATAATTAAGTCAATAAATGGAACAAGATTAGAAAAACTGGAAGTATTAATAGTAGTAAACGAAATCTTATGGGAAAGTGCCATTACTACACCACCTACCTTTAGATCGATCAACAATAGAAAACTTTCGATCTGAACGAATAACATTGTAATAGTTTGTAAATAGTTCGTTATTATATAAAGTGAGTCAGTTAACCAAGTTTCAGATATGATTACAATAGGTATCTAAAAAGTTATTAGAAGCATTTGTAAAGAATATTTGTGTTTTTTAATTCAATCCTCTTGCGTTTTGGTAATAGATATTTATGGAATTTAATGTAAATGACAATTTGTTGGGACAATTTAGTTTCCCGAATTAATAATGGTAGGTACACCATTACGGTATTTAATTGAAATATTTGTTTCACTCTGGAGCAGACGAATTTCTAAATTCTGTTTAACTGCCTTATATAGAGCTATTTATTTTGGTGTTCTATCAAATGACACAGAGATATTTGCAAAATTAGTACTATTTTTCAAGTTTTTGAATTTACGAAAAACTGTGTGTACAGAGGAAGTCAAACGTATTTTGATAGGGCTGGAGGAAGTCTGCTTTGTTGAATCAAATTTTCCAATACGTTGAGGAACTACATTTTCGTTTATTAATCCAGCCTGCGTTAATAAATTATTGACTAATGTAGTATCATTTTCCATTTGTTTCTTTTTACTTCTACCACTTCCATTAGCACCATAAATGAGAAGATTAGACGCTCTTTCATTCCTCTCAACTACTTCATTTATTACATCCTCCGGGATGCAAGAGAGGAATTAGATCCAGAAGCTTTAGTGTGGAATTAAGTTTTAAGCTATGAACTTCTTGTTTTAGTTCCGTTATTATAGCAATTAACGCAGGTATTTGAAGAATACTCTGTTCACAATCATGACAAATAAATTTAATTTTACGTCTGGTGTTAGCACGTCGATCAAAACATTTTAATTCAGCTACTGAAAGTTCAGAACAAGATCCATGAATAGGTCTACTACAACCATTACATTTGATACGCTTATCACATTCTTCATTAACTGGGGTACTTAGCTTTAATACAGACTCTTTCTGCGGTACTAGTGATGTTAAGAAAAAAGTGCTCTAGTACCTACTAAACAAATGAAGCCACCAATTTTCTATTTAACTGAAGATCGAATATGCGATATGTCGTGGGTTCAGCTGGCATCTAGAAAAACTAAAATGTCGACATGCACGCAACTGTAGCGACAGTTACACCACCTTGAGTTATATAAATGTATAGGTTTAGTTCGCTGACAGTGTATAATCTGACAATTAACAAACAAATTTTTCACACTCACAACGGAATTACCAGACGATCACTTGGATATTCGCAATATACGATTAGTTACTCTATCGACCTAACAAATATGAGCGTGGCTAGTAATGTTGCGATAAAATATTGGTTACAAAAACATCTTACTCTACCGTATGTGCCTTTTATTAAAACGCTGAAACAATATGTAACCGCCCATCTAACAAACTATTCGAGAATTGACACAATTATTTCTATTATTACTTACAATTAATAAAACGTAATAAACATCAATTTGCGATGAATTTTGATTTTTTTTAATTCAATCTAATCTACTTTGTTTCTCATATGCCAGTTGTCCAACTTTGTTTCGATTAAAATGCAGACTGCTAATTAGAAGGTATACATACAATCAGTTTTGACTGCGACGCTGATTCGTACCGGCAACGATTATTGAAATACATATATCGTTCTCTTACACACAACATTCGCTGATGTAGCATCTTAAAATATATTGTTGAATAGGCAGCCAAGCACAGAATATACTACAATGTTAAAACATTGTTCAAACAACGTTTGAGTCGCCTTCTCACTGGGAGTATATATTTATTATTAGTATATATTATAGACTACTAATGGATATAACAATTCAATTTACTGGATAGTTTGATTACAAACTTTTCTCTTAAATGAATAGTTCTTTTGTAAAGCTCAAGACAAGTTAATTTCTTATAGCGCGATAAAATCTTTACCTGAACTTACCTAATCAAACCGTCTGAATGTTCGTTAGGAGCTGAGTTATGTTGTGCATTATAAAAGTTATAAATGCACTCCAATTTTTCCTTTGCATGTGTGCTTTCTTGCAGAACTAAAATTATAGAATTCATATATAGATACAGAAAAGGTGGAAGCGAGGGCATGATGGACTTGAGGGGGTATCTAGCATGCCTATTCCTCGGACTCTGTCATGACCAGGGCTGGTGACTGCACACCAGTCAAGACCAATGTGCGTGGTGAAGAGCCACATCCTACACGAGGTACTTCTGTTCTATGCTAAACACATTGGATCTAGACTTGCCTGTCGATAAACTGGCCTGCTTTCCCTGTGGGTAGCCCGCAGGGAATCAGACTCCCTGCTCAGCTGTCGTGTCGTGGCCTAGAGCTTGCACATGGGACCGTACGGCGCCGATGGTGGGCTTTTCTTTTGGAAAGTTTCATCATCGTCAAACCAGGCTTCCGGCTGGTGCCTTGCATCTACCGGGAGTTGGGGGCCTTGGCTTAATTGCCTGGGCCGAGAGGAGACAACCTCACAAAAAACCTAAATCCTAAGGTTGTGGTCGAGCTGATGGGATGCGTGGCTGAATAGAAGATCAGTCCTTATCGATCAACCCTTGGGGCACCGGGCGCACCCCATTGTATAAATGCCTTACCCGCGTACCGGGGCACTGCGCTGAGTCGACCTACTTTTCCCCTTACTCGTGGGACTCACATGATGGAACCGCAAGAATATATAAAACCCAACAAACCCAAATCTGGGGACTCTGAAAAGAGACACCCAAGTAAACCTGCAAAGGTATCTACAATGGATGCAAGGGCTGGAGGCTCGGGAACCGAGAATCCGAAACCGAGATCCAAACTCTCCGGCGCCGAAAGGCGCAAACGTAAGGCTGCAAGGCTAGCCGCTTTGGCCGAACCGGGCAGCACTAGGCCCAAAATAGAAAAGGCCGCCAGGGAAGCGACTATCGCTAAACCTAGCACCAGCCACGCGGTGACTGCGAGGGTGAAGCGAAACCTCTCTGAGGGCAGCTCACCGAAAGCAGTCACAAAGCGGATAAAGACAGGTAAACCTGCACCCAAATCCTACAAGGAGGCACTCGCGACAATCCGGATGGCCATTGTGCCTGAGGATTATCCTGAGAGCTCCATCTCGCAGGAGCAGGCGGACCAGATCCGAAACTGCTTGTTGCTGGAAATAGACAAGATAGAAGTCGGAGGACCGGAACCAGGTTTTAGCGAGGTCCGGTCCGTGGGGGTGTGCTGAGGGCGGGCTGCCTAAACACGAGCACCTGCTCGTGGCTTGCGGGCGCTCTCCGAAGCTGTACCCCCTGGGAAGGTGCCAAGCTGAAACTGGTGATGGAGGAAGACTTGCCAAAACCCGTCAGGGCCATGGCTTGGGTCGCTGGCCCTCCCGTGGAACCTGAGAAGCTTCTGCACCGACTCCAGGTGCAGAACCGTAAACTCAGCACTGGCTCTTGGAGGGTGCTCAGCACCAAGGCTGACCCGAAAGGGCAGCAGGTGGTGTTTGCCATGGATGAGAGCCAGTGGAAAATCATCAAGGATACCTACGGTGGTACACTGCGTATCCAATTCTCCCTTGTACCGTTCCGACTTTTTGGACGGAGGGAGAAGGAAGAAGCAGGAACCACTGAGGCCGCGGAGATGGAAACTGCCAAGGCAGGACCATCTGCACAGCTGTCTCCGGGGCCTGATGGGGACGCAGACACTGAACGGGCTGTGGGTTCCCCACAGTCTGCAGGCACTGCGTGTACCATCACGGACCTCCTTACAGACGCTCAACTGGTGGACGACCTCCTGCGAACTCCGCCAGGCGAAACACACACAGCAGGACAGGAACATCAACATTCCTGAAACTGCTGCAGATTAACCTCCACCACTGTAAGGCGGCCTCAGCTGCGCTACAAGCTTTTGTGGTAAGTAAAAACATTGATATAGTTCTCATACAAGAACCCTGGATTGCCATGGGTAAAGTAAGCGGCTTAGGGATTAGGGGATGGACCCTGATACACAGCGACATCCTCAATCCCAGAGCCTGCTTGCTTATCAAAACTAACTTAAATTTTCTGATGCTTAGGGATCACTGTTCTAGGGACCTAGCCGCAGTAAAAATCCAGTGGATGGAGGGTACCGGGGCAAGAAACCTAATTTTGGGGTCTGCCTACCTCCCGTACGACCAAGAGGGTCCACCTCCCACCCCGGAAGTGAGAGCACTGGCGGCCTATGCGGGAGAGAGCAAACAGGAATTCCTGCTCGGATGTGATGCCAACGCCCACCACACCCTGTGGGGTAGCACAGGCATCAACAAACGAGGTGAGTCACTTCTAAATCACTTCGCTGCAAACGGAATAAGTATACTTAACCGCGGAAATAAGCCGACTTTTGAAACGGCTAGCCGTGCGGGGGTTATCGATATCACCGTCTGTACACTGCGCTGTGCGAAGTGGGTGGTGCAGTGGTATGTGTCGGATGAGCCGTCTCTCTCTGATCACAGGTATGTATGATTCGATATTGAAATACCACAGGTAAGTCATATATCGTACAAAAATCCTAGGAACTGCAACTGGGACGCTTACCGGAAGCGCCTGACAAAGGAACTAGAGCAATGCCCTAAAAAGATAAGCACCGCTGCCGATATCGAGCTTTTAGCCGACGGCGTGCGGGCTGCTATAAAAACTTCTTATGATGAAAGCTGCCCCACCAAAGTCAAAACAACAAACAGGGATACACCATGGTAGACCAGGGAGCTGTCTGACTTAAGGGCGGCCACCAGAAGGCTTTACAATAAGGCGAAAAGATCTGGATCGTGGAACGAATATAAAGTGTCCCTGACCAGATACAATTGCGCTCTGAGAAAAGCGAAACGGGAATCGTGGAAAAAATTCTGCCAGGAGCTAGAGGGAGTCCCGGAATGCTCCAGAATTCGTAAAGTCCTCGCCAAAGAAGGACCCTGCAGAATAGGGACACTGAACAAGTCAAACGGCGATAAGGCCGAAACAGAAGAGCAGGTTCTCAAACACCTCTTAGAGGTGCACTTTCCCGGCTCTAAGACCATTCACACCCAGACTGGGGGGAATGTGTTGAGTTATGCTCAGATACCTAACTTAAGAGCGCGGAAAGAAGACTGGAACCTCGCACGGAAAATAATTCAAGTCCCAAAAATTCGATGGGCCATCGAATCCTTCAAACCCTTTAAATGGGCGGGCACGGACGGCATTTTCCCGGCACTGTTACAACAGGGCCTGGAGCCGCTGTCCCCAATTTTATGTACCCTACTAAGGGCTACCTTAGCTACGGGTTACATACCAAATAGCTGGAGAGAGGCTCGGGTGGTCTTCATTCCTAAACAGGGCAAGGCGTCCTACAGGGAAGCGAAGTCGTACCGGCCCATAAGCCTTACCTCTTTTCTTCTCAAAACTTTAGAGAAGATAATTGACAGACATTTGAGGGACTCCGTATTGGCAAAGCTGCCTCTAAACGAGAACCAATATGCCTATCAACCTGGAAAATCTTGTGAGCAAGCTATTCATGAGCTTGCCCGGCGAGCGGAAATTGCCTTAAGCAACAAAGAAGTCGCGCTGGCTACCTTCCTTGATATAGAGGGCGCCTTTGACAGGGCGTCCTTTCTGTCGATGGGTAGGGAACTTCAAAGACGTGGAGTCAAGCCAACGGTGACAAGGTGGATCGACGCCATGATAAGAAACAGGATGGTTCATGTGTCACAGAACCTCTGCAGCATAAAGGCGACCGTGGCAGCTGGCTGCCCACAGGGCGGAGTGCTGTCACCCTTGCTGTGGTGCCTGGTGGTGGATGGCCTTCTCTGTGATCTTCGCACGGCGGGCTTTCACGCACAGGGCTATGCCGATGACATCACCATCATGATCTGCGGCAAGTTCGAGGGCGTGATATCCGAGAGGATGCAAGTTGCACTCGGACTCGTGGAAAGGTGGTGCAAAAGAGAAGGGTTAACTGTTAACCCTAGAAAAACGACCATGGTCGCGTTCACTCGAAGAAGGAAGCTTTCCAGATTTCAGTGTCCGACCATCTTCGGCTCAAAGATGCCCGTATCCTCTGAGGTCAAATACCTGGGGGTGACTCTGGACGCCAAATTGACGTACAAACCACACCTGGAACAGGTAACAAACAAAGCCACGAGGGCCTTTTGGGCCTGCAGAGGAATGTTTGGCAAAACGTGGGGGCTGAAACCTATGATGATACACTGGCTGTACACGAAAGTTATAGTACCCTCTATAACTTACGCAGCGTTGGTCTGGTGGCACAAAGCTAGTTTGGGCTATGTAGCCAACGCACTCAGTAAAGTCCAGAGGTATGCCTGTTTAGGCATCACCGGAGCCATGTCTTCGACGCCGACTGCGGCGATGGAGGTGATCCTTGGGCTTCCTCCGCTGCAGCTTGTTTTGTGGTCGGAGACAGTTTTAAGGGCCTACAGAGCAAAATGTAGTGGATGCAGTGGTTTCTCCGGTAGAACGGGGGATCATACCGGCATC
This sequence comes from Holotrichia oblita, assembly GCA_023690525.1. Lineage (NCBI taxonomy): Eukaryota > Metazoa > Arthropoda > Insecta > Coleoptera > Scarabaeidae > Holotrichia > Holotrichia oblita. The sequence goes on from CM043020.1 coordinate 67,072,766, forward strand.
TTCACCTACATAGAGCAGACAGTACCACTGTCCATGAGGGCGGACAAGATCCCGCCCACTTTCAGTTTCAGTGGGGGATACAACGTAAACATCTCCAATAGAGAGATTGCCGAAACTCTCGCCCACAAACCGAGACGGGAAGTGGACGCCTCTAAAACGCCTAACGGCACGGGAATTGGAATTTGGAAAGAAGGTGAAACCGAGGGTGAAGCCTTCAGCCTAGGGAGCTCCGCGTCCATCTTCCAAGCCGAAGTAATCGCAATCCAGACCTGCGCGGAAGGCATTTTAAACTGTCCGCAGGTTAATGGAGCAGTGGAAATTCTCTCTGACAGTCAGGCTGCCCTTAGGGCACTACAGGCTGTCAGGTTCGATTCCGAGGCAGTGCTACACTGCCATAAGACTCTCGCAAAACTGGCGGAACGCCTCAATACAACACTGAGATGGGTGCCAGGTCACTCTGGAATCAGAGGTAACGAAATGGCTGACAAATTAGCTAGAGGCGCCAGTGAGAGACCACTCGTGGGTCCAGAACCTTCATGTGGGAACTCCTATGGCAGCATCAAAGCCTTTGTCAGATCTGAACTCGCTGTTAGGCATTGCTCCTACTGGAATGCACTTGCCGGCATGAGACACTGCAAAACTTTCGGGATTCGCCCGTATGATGAAAAACTGCGCAAGGCAGTTTCCATGAGCAGGGTCAGGTTGAGGTTACTCACAGGAATCTTAACCGGTCACTGCGCACTGAACAAACACCTGCATCGCATGGGCATAGTAAACTCTCCCCTATGCAGAAACTGTGGGAATGCGGAGGAATCTCCAATCCATCTTCTTGCCGACTGCTCGACAGTGGACAGGGAGAGGCGGAGTTACTTCAGGGTCGGGCGTCTGGACGATCCTGGACTAAGAAAATTAACTCTCGACCAGGCTGCGGACTTTTTCGTCCGAGTGCAACCTGGCTAAGAGGAGTAAAACAGCACGGGGGCACAATAGGTCTTTCTTATGGCCGAGTTTGCCTTTACGGCTCGTCCGCCCGTGCAGTCCCAAAAAAAAAAAACTGGGGTATTGCATTTAAGACACTACATCGTACAATTAATTACAAATTCAGATATGATGCGAGGAATTAAACAGTTGTGTATTGATATTTGGATTAAATACAGGGATACACTTCACACCAGCAGGACCGTTAGCTAGTGACTTACATGACAAACAAAAGGGCGGCGGAAAGGTAAAAAAATGAATACAGTAGGAAATATCAATACAGCAGTTAAATTAAATCAAAATATTAACTACTATACGGTGTGTGTATATTACAAAAATTTTCTTGTAAACATAAATTAAAAAGTAACAACAACAGTCTTTTTTGTTTCAACCAAAAATAACGTATGTATAGATATACTTATATCCGATACCTACTATATTAACGAATAGAAAACAAAATAGTTCTTTAATTGAGTAAGAAACTCATATACATAACATTCACTGAAGAAAACGCCACAAAATTATCCACGTAATATGTATATAATAGTAGTTTAGTCAAGAATACTCATAAAATAATACGAATTAGAGAGGAGCTAGATATTTGCACATCTTATAGCAACCATAACTGTACATATACTTTTACCAAGGAAATGAGTTTGAAAATTATTTTACATATATACTAAACTGCAATACTAAATACTAAAATGCACATGAATGAGTTTCCACTCCGATGGACTCGTCAAAACATAACGCTATCACTAAAATTTGAACATATGCGACAGAAGCACGCTATGACGTCAGCAACAGGTATTTATTTATGTTCTAATCAATATCGATAGATAATTCTAGTCTGTAAATATCTTCTTGCTTGTAACTCAAACACTGTCCGTCTTACCATTGTTCATTTTTGTACTATTACTGGTAGTCCGTACATTGCGTTATTCTATGCAACAAAAACCTTTTCTGACATTTGCTCTGTGAATTTTCAGTATCTGTTCATCTTGAACAAGGATCAACTTTTTCGCGACCACTCACGAAAACTATTGCATGAAAAGTTTAAAACTAACACAAATATTTTGCGCTTATAATGCTCTGTGAAAAGATGCGATACAGTTAGGTACCACAAACGCGCTTAAGAATTGTGGTCATTATTTATTTTATATATCTTCTTTATAAGCACGGAAGGGTTCAGCCACCGCATTTTGTTTAATAATAAAAATTAAACATGAAAAATATTGTGTCTCACTTATTACTAACACTGCGCAGTTAGTATTTAAATAAGTAACTCAAATTAGTCAGCACGTGAATCTGTAAGTCAGCGTCTTAATCCTACAAGCAGAAACTTGTGTTTTCAAAACATAATTAGGTAATCAATGTAGGTATATATTTATTTAACCAACGATTAATAATTATACGAAATTTAATGTATGCATACAATGTGATACCTAGTAGGATTGAGGCTGATACAAAAGTGCACGGCACTATTTTAGGAATGTCTTCTCTAGCACACAATAAACAAGTAAATAATTCTCAAATTATCGCATCAACTTTTTTATTTATATATTTTGTGATAGGGAACACATTTCTAAAATAAAATGTATACAATTCTACACCCTGTATAAATGTCTTATGATGGTGCATTTAAACACTCTAATATCTTCGAAAGAATTAGTATTATGGAGAAAAGTATTAGACAAATGTTTAACTATATGAAGAGGCTTGTTCGATGGCGCTATATTGTTGTCACTTGAAGTCACTCTTGTCTTGAAGTCAATCTTAGCTGCGGTGTACATTGTACTAAATTAAACTAAATCGTTAAAATAAATACTGGATTAATTTATAAAGTTAAGCTAATCAGCGAATATAAATCTATTGTATATACCTACATACATATATGGCTAATACGCCGACATTTTAAAAAGTTACTTTAAACGGATTATAACTTCATCTACAATTAACAAAGGTAGGTATCCTTTAATATATCCACAAAATATATTTTAGCAGATTTTATCAACAAAACCATTTCTGAATATATATTCAGGATGCGGCCACGATTCTATCGTCATTAGCAGCTGTGCCACCTGAGATTGTAGATTCGGAAAACTGCTACCGTTTCAACCGGAGCCACTGATAACATTTTGCACTATAACCTCTAGCGGCCAGCAAATACTTGAATTTATTACTGAACCTTCGAGATAAATTGGGTTAATACGGCCATAAGAGTATAAAGCCGAGACATTTGAAAAATAAGAAAGTCGGCTATATTTAATATAAAACGTAAAGGAAGTTGATTAAATAAATAATAAATAAGATAAATATGAAATCTCGAAATTATATAGGTAGGTACGTGCATTTATGTTACAAATACAATTTGGAAATTGGCAAAAAGTAAAAATAAATATTTCGAAAACTAACCGTAAAAATTGTTTGAGAATTGCAAGATAATATAATGGAATTATGATAAAAAATCTTCATTATATTAAATTTGCTCAAATACAATCATATCATACATATCAGATTTTATAAATTAACTATGGGCTGAAGAAAACGCAAAAATGCATTTAAGTGAGTGGCGTAGCTATAATATAGTGCGATTAAACAATGCTTTGAATATTAGATAACCTACAAACTAGATTGAAAGGCACTATTAACTTCGTTATTTATAGACCCAGTAAAGTCTTGTTATGCCACTAGTTTTAGCAAGTTCCCGTTAAAGTATTCTTTGCATACATTAAAAATTATACTACACTAAATAAAGACAGATCATACAAGAGAATACTACTAATATATCTATTTTGTGACCTTTATGTACTTATCTTTCAATTACTGACATATTTCCACTTATAGGTCAATGAAACAACAACTAATTAAATACCAATTTATTCCAGAACATATAATATTATGTGTTCGTTAGAAAGACTTCTTCAGTGAAAGAAATTGACATTTAATATTAGCAGTTTGCCACATATTAAATGTCAATTTCTTCCACTGAAGAAGTCTTTTTAACGAAAACATAATATTATATGTTCTGGAATAAATTGGTATTTAATTAGTCGTTGTCTTATTGACCTATAAGTGGAAATATTTCAGGAATTGAAAGACACTACTTTTCGACCTCAGTATCTACCAATGTAGCGATGTTCAATATTTTTTCATCTTATATATCTTATCTTTCTTGCTATAAAAATGTGAAAGTGTTTTATCTTCGACAGACGTAATAATACAGCATAAGTTTTCACGAACGTTGTTCACTATGCTGAAGTTTTCCGGGTGTCCCAACTTTTCCCAGAATGGCACTCAAATTCGTACGTGCCTTTTGTGCATAGTTTCTTATGTTCTTTATTTGATACGAATAACTGTCTTATCTTCTTCACTATGTTGAACCGCATGGTAATCTTCTTTTATAATGTTTTCTTTAGTCTATCAGTTATTCGAGCAAAGTAAATACTCGCGTTTTTAATTATTGTTGATGTGGATCCTCGTTCTTCTTCTCTTTCCGCCTTTGAAATGTGTTTGTTCTATAACCGTTCTTTCGTAACACGTTGTTAATGTATTGAATCTCAGACGGTCTATGATTTCTATCACTGGTCTTTAGAAGAGATTTCTTTTGTTGCAAGTGATGAAGAGACATCGCATATAGGTATCGATCAGTGTGCGTTTTCTTGCGGTGTATGCTATGGCTTATATGTTTTTACTCCACATATAGAAAACACACTGCAGAAATAATCATTTCCGAATATTTGGAATATAAACTGATCAATGTACAAAAACAAATGACTGTCGTTATCCAGGCCAAAATCCGTTCAGCGTTGCGAAAGATGTGTACTTTACTGAATCAGTGTCTAACGAAACATGATGGATTGGGTCTTTTAAATCTAATGAGATAAATAACGTGTATCACTTAAATCAATTTGATCATCTATAAACAACAAGGTAAATTTGTCTCTTTTTATTTAGTTCCCTAAAAGCAACACACATACAATCTAAGTGATTGCTAGTAAACCTTATCAAATTAACAATAAGGTCTATGGTTAAATGAAAGATTTAGTTTTACGATAGTCTTCACACAAAAATCTAATTCAGATTTTGCAGGCTTTTTTGTAGTAACATTATTTTCAAAAAATTCTTTTATAAATTTTGACTTAAAACTAGATTTCACTAAACTAGCAAGACTTGTGTTATTGACATTGGCAACATCAATTTAGAAAATGAAATTTGAATTAACATTTTGCTTTTCAATATTATTATATTATTAATTTAGTATATTGCTTAAACAATTTTCTTCTCGATGTGATAGTTCATTTCAAGTTTATATAGGTACAAAGATATTATTTGCATGTGCTGGTCAACAAAATAAGTGGTGGTGTCCGGTTTAGCTTCCTATTCCGATGTGCTTTCTTTTTTCCTAGAATACATATGTTGTATTGTACCGTAAGTGTAACAAGATCCCCTAGCAGCAATTTGTAACCGATGTTTTTTTTGGGGACTGCACGGGCGGAAGAACCGTAAAGGCACGCTCGGCCATAAGGAAGGCCTATTGTGCCCCCGTGCTGACAAAGAAGTCCGCAGCCTGGTCGAGAGTTTGATTTCTTGCTCCGGGATCGTCCATCAGACGCCCGACGCCGAATTAACTCCACATCTCCCTGTCCACTGTCAAGCAGTCGGCAGGAAGATGGATTGGGTTTTCTCCGCATTCCCACAGTTTCTACACAGGGGAGAATTTACTACAGTGACCGGTTAAGATTTTTGTGAGTAACCTCAGCCTGACCCGGCTCATAGAAACTGCCTTGCGCAGTTTTTCCTCATACGGGCGAATCCCGAGAGTTTTACAGTAGTAACATGTGCCGGTACCGTGTCTGCAACCTTTTAATATGGGCTCAGAAAAAGTGTCAAGTAGGGATACTCGTCATCGGTTACAAAAATCCTGTAGCAAATACAGTTGCTGACACTTGTGAAAGTGGTGTATCTACGTAATGGCTTTTACACCAAATTGCAACTAATTCGTTGTAGCTACAACCTAAGTTGTATTACCGTGTTAGGACCGTATAGACACTAAAAATTTCTGCTTGAGGCCTCTCATGCGTTTTCGTTGTGGGTAATTATTCAATTTCTGTTCGAATTTACCACAACTATAATCTTTTAATTCCTGATTTATTTCCACTTGTAGGTCAATAAAACAATAAATAATTAAATACCAATTTATTCCATAACATATAATAATATGTTTTCGTTAAATAACTTTTTCAGTGGAAGAAATTGACATTTAATATGTGTCAAATTACTTATAATATAAATATAAATTGCCATGCCTATCAACAAAATTATCTAAAAAACAAAGAATTCATTGATATATAAATCCTAATATAGAAGATCTGGGTCCCCATGAGCCTTCATTTACGTCAATGAGCATATTTATTGATACAAAATTTATTAAAATCTATTCATTCACTTCAGAAAATGTCAATTATTGTAAATGTCCACATAACTTAATTTTTTTGTGAAAATGGTGGGACAATTACTAGCATCTGCTTTGGATACACTTCTCCGTTTCACAGGCAGACCCTCGTCAACTATGAATGTTTTCCATTATTTCCAATACAAACTTGGCACCCACTTTCTCACCTTTAGTGGTAGAAATTTTAAAAAACGTCGAAAAAATGTTTCGTTAATTATATAAAGGACCATTAACACCAAATTTCAACTAAACTTGAACATAAAAACATTATCCCATATAGAATCTTTGCTGCCTCCATTAGGCGTGGAATTTCGAATAATCGCTTCTTAAATGAAAATTTCACATTTCTATATATGCTTAGCGATTTGGACTGGGCGATCATAAGTCAGTCGGCGGCGGCGCAAAGTCTTACATACAGGCTGTCGCAGCTGACGCGGTTTCTTTGATAATTTGTTTAGGTATAGAGAAAAGAGTTTCAAATAAAAGTTGTCCCTATTTAAACGAGGCATAGCTAGAAAACATTGTCAAATATACAGTCCGAATTATAGAAGAAACGTATGTAACTTTATTTTTTAAATGGATCTCCTATATATTACATCTTTCTTAGATTCTACATGATATTTTAAGTAACTTTTATTAAGACCTTTCTAGACCTATGTGCTTTTGTTTTCGAGAAAATAAATATTTTATCAAAAATGAGCTGTAGCATCAAAACTAAAAAAGATAGAAAATTTTGGTTTGCGCAAACTGATACTTCTTGAATTGCTTTACTATTTCCAATATTAACATGTACGGATCCTTTTGTTGACATATAGTTACTGGCACCAACATTTGAAAACATTTAAATGCCAATAACTCTGTTTTATTAAATGGGTCACCACTGTTTAGAGAGTTGGATGTAAAATTACATTCTCTGTCTTTTTATAAAAAAATGTACCCATTTATCTTCAACCGTTTTAGGGAAAAATGTATATTTGCTACTGTCGAAAAAGACCACCAATTAAGTAAGCCACAATAATATTATGGCAGATATATTTAATAACCATTTATACCATTTATAATTGTACACAAGTAATAAGGTCAATTTAAATTTATATTGTAAACAAGTTTAGCAAAACAGGACCTTTCAACAAATAACAACATAAAAAACGCAACAAAAAGAGTTAAAGAAAACCATAAGGAAATGCGGGAAATAGGAAATGCATATTATAAATATAGTGTTATTAAATTCATTAATCTATTTTTGGAAATGTCTTCCGTTTTGGTCGAAACAATTGCGAACACGTTTTTTAAATAATTGTTCAACATTTCTCAGTATGATTGGGCTGATTTCTTGAAACGCCAAGATAATTCGCTGACACATATCTTCTTCGCTGTATTTCGTCACAAAATAGAAAGCAATTACATTTGTTATAAAAGGACTTGGCCCGGCAGACTTCTTCTAGAAAAGTATTGATTTAGATATTTAATGTTTTATTGTTACGGATACCACACCTCGTGTCCCGCCCGTCCAGTACCACCCTCCGGGTCCCGCAAAACAGTTGTCGCAAGAAATTGTAAAATATAATTATAAAAGCGGTTACGTTAATAGACACAATTTTTTATATTATGACCGCGAAAATCTTCATTTTATAACCGTGGATTACCAACATCGTGGGTCTTTGAATATATGGAAAGGGATAATAGGGAACCGGTTACTTGGTCCATATTTCTTTAATGATACGGTCAACGGGCAAAATTATCTAGCATTCCTAAAGAATGAATTAGATCTTCTAGACACCCTTCCTCTTAATATGATAAGGAATTTGTGGTTGCAGCAAGATAGAGCACCGTGCCATTTCTCTAAGAATGTCCGAAATCATCTAAATAATGCACTTTGTGATAGATTGGCAGAGGAGGTCCAGTGCATTGGCCACCTAGGTCACCCGATCTGACCAAATGTGATTTTTCTCTTTGAGCATACTACACACAGAAATGAGATAGTTTGAAATATCTCTAAAACCATTAATTTTAACTAGATATATGCTTTATTCAAACTAATTAAATAATTAAATAATTAAATTTTGCTTTCAACTAACCCATAAAAATATAGTGTTTCAACTTGAAAAAACAAAGATTTTCGCATTTCAATTGTTTCAATAAAATACACTGATTTCTAGAACACTCTGTATAATGTATTTAAGTCTACATCTGGTTATTGTCATCATTGAATATCGCACTTTTGTTGCACCCTGTATATAGATTGTGAACAAATGTTATCATCCTTAGAAATTGCTTTATAATACAAATTTAAATTAAGCTTATTACTCGTGTATAATTATAAACGGTACAAATGGTTATTAAATATAATATCTGCCATAATATTGTTGTTACGTAGCCTACTTCGTGCAAAAGTGTTTTTTTCGACAGTAGCAAAAAATATATACATTTTTCTCTAAAACGGTTGAAGATAAATGGATACATTCTTATATCAAAAGAAAGAGAATGTTATTCTACATCCAACCCTGTAAACAGATATATGATGTCTCATTAAAAAAAAAGTTATTGGCATTTAAATGTTTCCAAATGTTGGCGCTAGTAACAGTATATCAACAAAAGCATCCGTACATGTTAATATTGGAAATAATAAACCAATTCAAGATGTATCAATTTGCGCAAACCAAAATTTTCTACCTTTTTTAGTTTTGATGCTACAGCTCATTAGCGAGAGAGTTGCAATGGCAAAATTTTTAATAACATATTTATTTTCTCGAAAACAAAAGCAGGTCTAGGAAGGTATTAATAAGTTACTTAAAATATCATGTAGAATCTAAAAAATATATAATATATAGGTGATCCATTTAAAATGATAAAGTTACATACGCTTTTTCTATAATTCGGACACCCTGTATATTTTAAAATATTTTCTACCTATGCCTCGTCTAAATAGGGACAATCTTTATTTGAAACTTTTTTTCTCTATACCGCAAAATAAACAAATTATCAAAGAAACCGCGTCAGCTGGGACGTCATGTATAGATAGGTAGAAGATTCGATAATGAGTACCTAGTATACGTTATAACGTGCAAATAAAAGTCCTCACTGAACAGTTTTGAAATTTGCGGAACTGTATAGAAGAATAACCAAATACTGTGCCATTTCACTATAATTCACACTGGAATAGCACCGAATTTAGTTACTTTCGAAATTAAAAAATTATTTACTAAAGATGAGTTTGAAAGAAAACACCACATCGAAAACGTCATTGTTTGATTTTTATCCATATATTGCAATTACAATTGCAGTTAAATTATACAAACATTTTCTACCCAATCGAACACTAATGATTGATGAAAATGAAAACAACAGGATATCATTGCATACTCGGGCAAAAAATAGGTTAATAACGCAGTGTTTATATCTCATTTCGTTTATTCAAGAGTCGTGGTTTTAATGTTATTTTTAAGCCGTGTTTTAATATAATTTTCTTATTAAATACGATACTTAGCCACTTAGTTTTCGTCCATTAGTTATTCATTCTTAATAAACACTATCGCAAACAAAAATTGCCAATTTTAAATCTTTCAGCAACAACGAAGGAGCTTCAGTTTATGCTCTTATGGTCCTACTGGCTATTAGTCGGAAATTTAAAAGGCAATTTTTATTTGTGATAAATTTTGTTAACATGTTTTCTTATTAATTACGTTACTTAAGTAATTTAATCCTTTATCCATAACTGAATCCTAGTATGGTCATTAATCATTAATTATTTCTCGTAGATTAATTATTTACAACAAACATCGTCAGCAAGCATTCTATTGTTTTATTTCAAATTTCCTACTAATTACAATAAAATTAACCCATGCGCTTATAGAATAATTTAATTTTTGTTTATATCAGTATCAAAAATAGATATAAATCATACTTGAAGCTATGCATCATGCTTCCATTCTACTAGGTAGTGAAAAGATCAATATGCACTTCGCGATAGTAATATTAAAGAATTATTATCTGCAACAAATTAGCAAGTGGATTATAAAACGACCAATCGATCTCAGATATATTATATCAATACTCAAATAATTGGGAAATTGGCACCGGTGGGCTCGCACACACTTCAGATGGATAAATTTAAACTACATACTTTTCGTTCCACACTTTTATTCTAAAATAAAAAATACACAATATTTGTACATAAAGTATTTAAACAATCTCATAAACATCTAACAGTTAAACTTTTTATAACTTAACCTTTTGTACAAAATTTATCTGTTAGATTAGAAAACAGAATCAATTTTATGCATGTAAAACAAGAAAAACGTTTGCAGTAACTATTCTTACAGAATACTATTTCATCTAAATTATGTGATGTCACTTAATTCTAATGACCATGAAATGAAACAAGGTAAAAATCAAGTGAAATGTATTATTGCTACTACAATTCAAGCACAATAAATTCAATCATTACTAATGACACGAATACTTTTAAAAATGTAATGATTCCTTATAGCGCAGTGTCAGTTAAAAATCTTTCTGTCGTGATTAAACAAAGTGTATATACAGTAATTTTTCTCCATGAAAGCAATAAATATAAAACATAATTTTCAAAATTAATCACCCATATCAATGACAAATATAATTTTAAAATTGAAAAGTATTTTATCCATGAAGAAACAACTACTACTAAATAGAGATTTAGCAATAAAATTTGCTTGAAGGACCAAAATCTCGATTACTAAGTTTGTAAATCTTAGTGAAATAAATAAATACACACTTTACACAATAAGAGAGAAACTAAATTGAGCACTAACTAATTTTCGCAATATGGTCATAAGAACAAGGTGTAAACTGTGTATTTTATACAAATCAAATTTCGTTATATAATAAATATAAATAAAACTATGTACATAATAAATAAAATGCATTTGCATTAAAAACAGATAAAATAGATACACTATTTTGTATTTAAAAGTTTTAACAGCTCCTCATAGAAAAATAAAATAACTTTTGTCAAATGCCTGAAACAAATAAAACCATTTTGAATACATTTTAAGTTCAAGAAATAATCTATACAACAAAATTCAAAACACTATTTTATAAAAATTATAAGTTTAAAATATACATAATTTGAGTTCGCAACCCTCTTCATATCAAAGTCAACATTACTCAATCTTCGATGTATATTCTAGGCACAGCCTTATTTCAAAAGCAATGTCTCCTACATTTGAGGAAACGTCATAATATATTGTGCAAAACTAGTGCACGAAGTTTGGTCGACTTTTACAGAAATGAATTTCTACCCAGCAAAATTCGTGAGTAGACTATTTCGCTTTCAATAGTATCTTTAATACTGCAATAGACGCTCTAAATCTTCCATATGTAAATGCAAATAAACAAAAGAAGATAAATTGAGACAACTAGCACGTCTGTACAAACAATCAAAAAGAAAAACTTAGAAAAAAAATGAAAATAATTTTAGTTGAAATGCTAAATAATTTATTACAACCATATTATTAAATAGATTCTGAATGCATCTATATACTTAAGAGATACCAAAATACTTACTTAAATCTGAATCGTCGTCAATTTGTTATCCGTTCAAAATTTCAAATCATTCGGAAAATTAAGATTACAAAAGAATATGTATGGTCCAATTTAAAATTTACCATCTTTCAAGTATTAATCGATACACTTTCAGAATTTGTAAAATATCAGTCACATTTTCAATACGACTGAAGAAATAAAACTTTTATAGTAATACAAAATATTTCACGACGATATTTCATTAAAAAGTAGAAGTAATAAGGTTTGCAATTTGTAGGTATGTACCTACTACATTCTCTCGAATTAAAATAATTTTAGATTTCCACTTCTTCCGGTTGATGTAACCGCATGCATGTCCATTGTGAAGATGCTTATAAATTTGCTTATTTTAAATAAAATTACCTAGTTTTTATTATTGATTTGAATTTCCGGATCAATTCTGACAAATTCTGGTCTCATGAACCTTGGCTCTAAAATTAGACCGTTTTGAATTATTTCATTTTTCAAATAACAGTGGCAGGCTATTACAAACAACAATATTTCTAAAAAATCAAAGCATGTACAGATTTAAAATTTTAGATAATTATCTAGGAAGGTGCGTTGTATAAAATACAGCATTATAAATTTTACAAAACGATATTGGATATTCAGAAAAAAATCTCAAACTTGTTATTCAGAAAAAATCGATGTGAGATGTATGAAGTAACTTCACAGATATTAGATGATAATAAAAATGACAATAAAATGGAAATATCTTAATGTTCACATAATTAGAATTTATTAGCTATATTCTATCTGGTGTTCCTATAACAACTCTGTCTATATAGCAGCAATTGATTAATTATAGATAGTTTTTATAATGTCTTTATTTTATAATTGGACTAGGTAATTCGAGTCGGTGAGTGATACTAACGTTTTATTTAGTAAATGCAGTCCATATTGCGAAAGTAAATAAACAGTTACAAGAAAACAATTACACTTCTATAATGGAAATAATGTTATGTGTATTTTGTAAAGATTGGGCGAGATGATTATGTTTTATATTAGAATAAATAATACGGCCTGGCATTATCATACATTAAAATGAAATTATTGCCAATAAATGAAGAAAATAGGACAACATAATCTTTGAAGTGTTTATAAGGAGTCGTTGTGCAGTTAATGGCCCACCTTCCACACACAGAAGTTCCATATAAGCTTCTAATGAAATGCTAGGCCATATCATAATGGGAAATATTCAATGAAGAAAAACTAGCTTATGAAGACAATTTTGTACTTCATACATTATATATTATAAGACACATATTCGAGGAATATCTATTTTATAAATCTATAAAAAAACTTAATTTTAAAGTCATGTACTATAAATCTTGAAAAGAAATTGCAGCCGCAAATTAGGCAATAGAGCGTGATTTTGATTTGAAGTTTGTTATATATGTAATAGTTATTTACATGCCAAGTTCGGGAAGACAATTTTCCAGCACGAGCGCGGATTTAAGATGGCGTACTTGGCCCTCTGTTTCAATAACTTGAACTTGATGAGCAAATGTTGCATTTTTATCGAATATATTCAAAATTAGATGGCGCAAGGCTTACGAATCTCTAGAAAAGTAAAAAGTAATGAAATACTTAAAAATGCGTAACATTTTGGCTGAAATAACATAGGAAAAGTGAAGATTAGAATATTGGTTGTTATACAAAATATATTATAATGTAAATATAAACTTCTCGGAAAAATAAAATATAACATTATATAGAAGAAAGGTATCCAGGGATTCTTGGAACGAGTTTTATTGGTTGCATATTATGTAGTTTAGAACTGAATGTATTGAGCAGGTATATTTTAATATATCAAATCTTTTCGGTATAAATGCGATAGCCTAAGGCAATAACACTCTAATATTATATTTACAAAATATATTTGTGCGTACATGCGTTGTTTGTTACAGGTAGAATCTTTTAGTTCTGCACTAATTGTCTAGCGACTAGCTTCATGTAATAAAGTAATACTGTTTTTCATCGTCTTCGTTAGTTTTGGATTATTTTTTCGTTGTATATAGTTATTTTAGTGAATAACGGAGAATATTTTTGTATATTTGTTTCTGTATATAATTGTACATAGTTCTAGGAGAAAACCGTCCTTCAAGAGGAACCATAATTATTTTTTCCAGGTAAATACTCATTTGGTAGATCGCGATATATCACGTCTCAACAGTCGCAAATTGCATGTAATAATAATCACTTATTGAAAAATATTATAGATTCAAAGCCAACTAAATATCAGGAAAAGGAAGCTGTACTACTTTGTGGTTTTCGTTGATGAAACCCAACCACTTTTTATGGAAGAAATATATAGGGATGAACAACTTTGTAGAAACTTAATGGTTCCAAAATTAAGGCAATTTTTCCTTGGGTGTTTTTTGCCTGAGACGATTCAGCAGCTTATGTAGTGAAAGCTGCACACACGCAGCTGTAGTAGATTACTAGGATTACGTAAATACGATCATCTTATTTACGTTTAATTACTAGGATTAGACAGGAAACCTTTCTCCGCACAAGTTACGCTTATGTCTATAATGGATATGACTATATGTTATATAGATAATCAAGTTTTGCAATTCTTGTGATACTAAACCGACTAAATCCAATAATCGTGATGCGCACTATTTTGAAAGCAATATATAACAATAATCCTGTATACTGTTTAAGTTATGTTATAAAAGTATGATGTTCTATGACTATCTTTCACATTTACGGCAAAAGAAACGAGTCGTATGTACGACTTCTTCTTCATTTACATTTTTTAATAAAACATTTAATTTAATGTTTTTCTGAATATCAAAGCAGTCAATTTTGGTGTTAAACTGATTGCCTATACATAGTTATATAATAGTTATCTAATGCTAGTGACATCTAATATAAAACTGGCAAACTGATATGCGGCTATTGTTGATACTCAGCCCCTAAACTTACTTCCTGAAAAAATTTAAATTAAATATATTTCTAGACTTGTTTCAGTCAAATGAGTACATCATGCGGAATAAATATTATTTAATATTGAAAACGACCGTTCCACACCGAGTGATGTTATATTTGAAAATTTGAAGTAATCATTGTGACAACGTAATGGATCTTTCAACGCACCTTCACAAATTTGTCTTAGTATGACAAAAACCTGAATTCGTGTCAATAACACTTTCAAATAAGACATAAACAATTTTTTATCTTTCAATTCTGCTTTATTCTTTCAACGTAGTCGCGAGCAGATGGCATAACGTTTCTTATCGATATCCGACTTGGTAATGTGCTGGCCTTGGTGGCCAATGAATTAGAAACTCTAGAAAGACTTAAAAATTTAATCCAAATAAGACAGAAAAAGTAATTCTTTTGTATGAATAATTTTATTAAGATAATGTACACTATTATGCTCCCACATTACCCTAAATTTATCAATATCTGGTGTTTCCACCTTTGAATTTTAATACTTCTAGTGCTCGCCGAGGCGTACTTTCAATACAACTATTAATTGTGTCGTTAACTTGCGGATCATTAAGCCATATATCCGCAATTCTTTCTCCGAGAATTGCTAAATTTGGGGTGCTTGATTCCTTTACCTTGGCTTTTAACAGTGCCCAGCAATTCTCGATCGGTTTAAGATCTGGCGAATTCCCACGCCAAGGAAGATGAGTAATATTGTGTTCTCCGAGGAAGTTACTCGCTGATTTTGCTTTATGTCATGGCGCACCATCCTGCATAAATGTATATATACATTCTGGTATACTGATACCTTCAATATGGGGGCGTAAAATACCATCTAGTACTCTTAAATACTAATCCTGCCGCATAGTTCCTGTGACAAAATACAGAGGACCTGGTCCTTTTGCAGAAATACAACTCAAAATCATGACTACAGGCGGATGTTTGACAGTTCTAAGCAAGCAGTCTTCCCTATACTTCTCTTCTGCTTACCTTCTAACATATAGAGCACCTTCTGTCACTGATTCTATGCGACATTCGTCATTAAAAATTACCTTACAACAGAAGAAGGTTATGAAACGATACATACAAAATAATTATTTAAGCACCATCATTTTTTATCTACAACAAACCTTTTTCCAATCGTTTGCTGTGAAGTTTCGATGATGTTTAGCCCACGGATGTCGTGCCTTTCTCATTTTCGGAGTTAATTTTGGCTTTTTTGCAGGACATCTGCATTTCAACCCCGCTTAATAAAGACGCCGAGTAGCCAGATATTTCAATACCTGCTTCCGTTATCGTTCGATGAAATTTTCTAATGTAGCTCTAGAATGTTGCAATGCTGTTGAAATCATTTCGATTTCGATCTATCCGAGGCGTTGTCTTTCTCCTGCGACGACAATTTGGTCTACCACACACTTGGAGGAATAATTTTTTAATATTAGTTGCTATGCGAGACACTGAAGCATACGACACTTTTGCTATTTTTGCTATTTCGCGTTGATTTTGTTTCGAAATATTTAATAATGAAGGAATTAATTGTTTTTGTTGTTCAAAACTAATATGTTTTACACGTTTTTAGTTCGTACAGTTTCTAATTCATTGGGCACCTACTGTATAATCCGAATACCTGCTCCAGAAGGAAACAAATGCTTCTTGGGCTAGTAAAGTGAACGGTAGATTACATAGAATAAAACACCTGTCTCAAATGTTATTTGTTCGCTGCATCGTTTGCCACGGATTGTAGAACAGTATTATATACTTTTTAGGTGGCGTTCACAATTCCACCTGTTGGTACACGTCAAATAGTTTTCGCATCTTACACATTTAATTCTATCATCTTCGTATTCTAAATCCGAAATACTCGCTATTACGTGTTCTAGTTTCTTCGAAATACGTTTCCGAAACGTACCTAACTGCAACATTTTCTAAGTATGTGTGTACCGATAAGCACTCACAACGACCAGTGGAATAATACTGAACAAGTGCGCTTTGATACGGATGTTCGAGTTTCCGTGACACCCCCCTCCCTTCGCCCGACGTTGCATTGGAAATTACCCCTCTCTGCCGAGTCTAGTTACGATATAAAACAGAGAATGCAGTATCGTCAGATAGGAAAAAGATGAATTTGTTTTTAAATTTTAGATATAGCAACTTTAAAGCTAGTTTTCACTGCATTAAATGGATTTTAATGATTTAACAAAGTAAACTTCGATTGTTACATGTTGAACCATATTTTAGAAAAACCCAATCCGCACTTCCTGGTGAGCCTGCTCTATGATTTACTCGTGAATTAAGTGTGCAAAGTGCACATTTTTTTATGTTTGTCGATTGCCAATTTCTTTTTAAAAAAATTGGAATAATTCAAAAAGGCCTAGTTTTGGCGGCAATCTTTACTAAACAATGCAGTCTCAAATTTATGTCGACAAATCAACAAAAACAAATTAGATAAAATTAGGTAGCCCACACTTTTAGAGTTATTTTTAGAAAAATGTGAAAATTTTATATTTAAATTCGCCTAATCTATTCAAATTAACATAAATGAATGAAAACACGCAAAAGTTCAAACATTTTTTAAGTCTAAACACTTTAAGAAGTACACATACGTCACTATCAAATATGCATGAGATCTGAAGCCAGTGGCAGCGCAGTTAACAGCACTAATCAACGCAGCTGTGGTTCGATCGTGTGTAACACGCGTGCACTTCTTTACCCTAACGAATTAATAGACTAGCCCGAACTAATATCGGTGTATACGTATGATAACGTATGTGTATTTCTTACAAATTGATTTTTTGGAAATAGAATTGTGTTTAATAGACTGTAGATGTCAATTTTTTTATGAAATAATTAAAAAAGGGCTCGTTTTAGAGAGAAAGTTTATAAGACAAAATGGTCTTAAAATTTGCAATAGAATTCAATAAAAATATAGGCAATTCTAGTTGAAATAAGGAAGTTGCTACGCATTTCCGGTGTAATCGAAGAAGCAGAACTCTAAAATTATTTTATGATATGTATACTGCAGGTATATATCGAGATCTATTCATTAACTAAAAAACGCAGTGTTTATCATCCATGAAGTGATTTGACAAAAATGATTGTTATTATTTTCGTTCAAATCTATTGTATGTCCCATTCGTGAGTCAAAATATTCAACTTTGATAAATCTGTAAATGATATTTTCCGAACTTGTAAACTCAAAAACTGCTTGTGGTATACACACAGCAAATATTACTCTAACGTAGAGACAAAAACTATTGGCGAGTATATCTCAACAAAATTACGAATTTACTTACAGTTAAACTTAAGATGAACTTGCAAAGAATTCTTGTAGCTGCCGGACAGTAGATTTTTCCAACAAACATAAATCAAAATCAAAAAGTACGTTGTGAAAGTTCATATCTTCCGGTTTCAGCTATTAACTGCACGACCCTTTGAAGTTCTGCATTATCTTGTAAATTCATTATTTTACTTTGCAGATCTCGAAGTATTTGTAAGTAATCTTCAGAGTTTTCTTGGTTTTCCTTGTCAACCTCTATACACTTACTTGTATTGGAACCTGGCTCAGAATCGGATGTAGCAATATCTTTAGCTGCAGTTTCTTCCTTTGGAAGTTTCTCCAATGGTTCATCATCAGTCTTTTCTGTTTTTCTTTTTCGTTTTTTTTCTTCTCTTTCTAACTTCTTATCTTTATTTTTTTTTACCTTTTCTTTGTTTCCTTTATCTATTTCTAATTTTGGTTTCTTTGGTTCAAAAAGAGATTCTTTTTTGGGATCAGGTTTTTCCGCAGACTCTGTAAATATTTCCTCTCTACTACTTACTGAACTATTTGATGATTCTGCTTCACCTTCTGAAAATAAGGATATAGCTTTTTTTTGTTTTTCTTCAGTTTTTGGACTTGAGAACAGGCTATTATTTTTTTCTTCTCGAACCTCTTTCGGCGGTTCAGCTGGCTTTGTTATCACAGATTTTTCTTTATCTTTCAATTTATCTTTATGAGATTTCTCCTTATCCTTGTCTTTTCGATCCCTGTCTTTCTTTTTATGCTTATGCTTTTGCTTGTCTTCACTTTTGTCAACTTTCAATTTGTCTGTTTTCTCTTGTATTGACAGAAGTTGCGGTTCAGGCTCCCTTAACAATTTAGGTTCCTCTTTCATCGTCTCTTTTACTTTGTCTCGTTTTTCAACTTTCGGAGGAAGTAATGGACTTGCTTCTTTTTCTTTTGGTATTTCTTTAACTTGTTTTTGTTCTTTACTTTTGTGATCTTTGTAATCAGTAGTTCGCTGAGATTCTTTTTCTTTGTATTTGCTATCTTTGTATTCCTTTTCCTTAATTCGTTTATCTTTTTTCGGTTTCTTATCAGATTTTTCATCTGATAATTTTTCTTTTCTTTCCTTTTCTTTATTGACAGACTCTATTTTTTTATCCTCCTTCTCCTTCTGCTTACTTGTAGATGGGCTGATAGATCGCTTTGGACTGGGAGGTCGTTTTGGAGATCTTTTTGGTGACGAACTCATTGGTCTTGGAGACTTTTCTTTCTTAGATGCTTTTTCTTTACTATGGTCTCTCTCTCTGTTTCTGTCTTTGCTTCTTTTCTCTTCTTTTTCCCTCTTTCTATCAGCATCAGATTTGTCTTTGTTTCTTTCACGTTCACGATCTTTATCTTTATTAGGACTATATTTATTTTTTTCTTTATTTTTATCTTTGTCTAAAAATAGAATTATAAATACCTACTAGTAAATGACTATTGTTATAATATACCTTTTTCTGATTTGCTCATATTAGAGCTGCTAGTCGCAGTAGTTTTATTTATATCTTTGGATGTTGCCTTGAGATCCGCAAACGCTTTCGTAGTTTTTGTAATTGGAGTACCAAATAATGATTGGAAACTATCTGGAGCTCTTGCTTCATCTCTAATTTTACTTCTCCTCAAAGGATCAGCACCACTTAATTTAGGTTTGCTTGTTAGTTCACTTTTAGAGTCAAGTGATAAGCGATTTGTATGATTTTCATTATTCTCCTGAGCAGCTAATGAATTTACTATCTATAAATTGTATATATACATATATATTTAAAATTACAATAAAAACACTTGAAAGCTACACTTAAAAAAATAATACTACTTACAATTCCACCTCCACGTAATAATTTGCTTTTAAATTCATCATTTGGCATATTAAAAACATATTTCTCTTTTTGAACGTTAACAATTGCAGGTCCGGTTGGTTGTAAATGTAAGTCATAATTAAACTTGATTTTTTTTGGTTCGTCTTTATTTCGCAAATAAATTTCAATCGGTAAATTAAAACCTGCATAGCCAGATTCCTTCACAGAGTACGGTGGTTCTTTCACAACTAAGGAAATTAATATTATTTATTGAAATATTCAATATACATATAATTACCCCTTTTTGGTTTTTGAAATGTTTCGTGCAAATGAAAAACTACCTTTTCAACATAATAATGTATCTCAGAACCATCAGAACCTCTTACAAAAACTTCCCAATCATGTGTAAAACCTTCAGGTGTTCTTTTAGTACGTACTGAAGCCTCATGGCCTATTTCCAGACTAATTCGTACAGACATGACTTAAACATTACTCATATAAAATATTAAGTTTCTGTAATATTTTCATAGCAAATATATATCTTCAATTTATCTGGAAATAGTGATTATATTAGCATGAACATTATTTTAACCTATTTATTAATATTGAGGATCCTTACAGAACGTAAATGGCAATTTTACCTTTTCAAATATAAAAGTGGGCATCTTATATACATGTGTGAGATAATTTAAGAACTGTAAATTGCTAATAGTTCATAAAAGAGTCAAAAAATTATAAACAAACAACCGTAGTAGGAGACATATATGTTGCCAACATACAAACAATAAATTCTAAAATTTGTTACTAGATACGACGACCTTGAAATCTAGTTAATTTTATACATATTTAAATTCATAGTACTATAATAGTATGGATTATAACCAATAACCACATTATAACCGCGTTTTATTTTGCAGAGTGATTACTAACAATCATGATTAGTTGATAGCTAATAGACAGCAAATATTTTTTTAATACAATTCATTTGAAAATATCGTCCTGTAATAATTAACATCCATTTTGCGTGAATGGGAGGTATAGACCAACGAGATAATGAGATGAATTAATATAATGAGGATTGCAGCCCCATTACATCAATTCTCTTGTTGGCGTACCTAGCCATTTTAAAATCGCTAGGAGCAACCAGCAATATGAAGTGTACCGTTCCTGTTCAAATGTAATACCTATGTGTAATACAGAGATTAATATAAGTATAAAACCTAAATTTTGTTTAGTGTTTTTTGCACATTATGGAGGATTGAAAATATCTTGAAAATTTTAGAAAGATGCTGACTTATCATAAATTAAAATAGGATAGGAATTTAGCAAACTATACCGAGAGAGGAATACATTGACGTAATCAAGACTGATCAAGACGTTAACTAAAACGTCAACTAATAGCTACCAGAAGCCAAAAGTAACTTTAATCGTCAGTTACTTTAGCTGCAGTATGTTTGTAGTGTTACGAGCCTCGCGTACAAATACGTTAGATAGTAGTAATTAAAAAATAGCCGTATTTAAAGAAAAATATATT
This sequence comes from Holotrichia oblita, assembly GCA_023690525.1. Lineage (NCBI taxonomy): Eukaryota > Metazoa > Arthropoda > Insecta > Coleoptera > Scarabaeidae > Holotrichia > Holotrichia oblita. The sequence continues at coordinate 67,094,338 of CM043020.1, forward strand.
ATTTAAAGTATATAGTACGGAGAAACTGCTATAAAAAGAAGCAGTTTTTTTAAACTGCTATCGAAAAGTAGCAGTAGCAGTTTGTAGCTGCTAAAAAAAATAGCAGTTTTACACATCACTAGTGAATGGCTGAAATCGTTCCGAAATTGCGTGACCGCATATGCTCAATGACTTTACTGAACTATTACGGAACGATCTCTGCCCTTCAATCTCAGTAAAGCAGTAACAGCTATTTCACCAGATTTCGGAATGCACCCATGATATGACCATTCTCTCGAATTGGAGAACAGGAGGGTTATTCTCGAATCTGAGGGAATGGAAATTTCAAGAGAATTGTCAAAAAATTCCTACAATTTCAATAGTTCTTATTCTGGAGTTGACTTTCTCACTTTTTCGTAACGAGTAGTATCGAGGAGTGAGCGGTGAAAGTTACTCCCTGGGAGTGCTATTTTTCCACTATTTCGAGAATAACCCCCAGGGGTCCAGTAGTGATGGGCGATATAAAGGTATCGATACTGGGTATTGATCCGTATCGTTTTAAAAACTTCTTGCGAAATATCGATAAATTTATTTGTTTTTTTTAACAGTAGTAAATAGTACAACTTTATTAGAACAAGGATACAAAGTAGTATAGAAAATGAACAAAAAAAAACAAGATGAAGAACAAATGTAGCTAACTACTCTATTTAAAACCATAGACCTTCTCATACAAATCAATAGAACAGTTTTTTTAACTGCGACTGTAAAATTTTTTAATCATGTTACAGGAAACAAATGTGTTGGCTCCACTGAGCGATTTGCACTAATTATAGAATTAGTTATTGCCTACTTCACCTCATATTTGACAGAAGCGTAAATTCATTGTTGATTTACATATTTTGGTTATCTACTCCTATATTACTTTGAAGAATTTATTCGAATTAAAAATAGACAATGGTTTGTGTGCCTTGTTTTATTGTTCCTATAATACTGTTTATTTTCCATAAATTTATTCAACCCTATATTTTACGTTTCTGGAATCCGTGGGGTAAGCAGAATGAAAAAGAATTAGGTGATAAATTAGAGAAAGCGCTATGTAAAGATGGTACATGCTATAGAAAACAGACAGACACTACATGTGACACTACAGATGGACAAGAACCTGAGAAATTGAAAGATACGTAATTTTCCGTATTGTACAATGTTAAATTGAATAGACTAAGCATTTACACATGTTATGATCTTTAATTCTATCTGTTATATTTATTTTATAATCAAATTTTTGTAATAGGATGTAGTAGATAGACTTTAGTTTTATGATAAATATAGATATTGTGATATGAATATGGAGATAAGTAATAAAGTTTGATTGTTATTATTGGTCTGTGTATTTTATTAGATGAAGTGTTCATATTTATTTTACATTTCGTAGTGAATCTAATTTGAAGCATGTTTGCCAGATAATGATTATAGCTTATTATGTTTTAGTAATACCACATAGAAATAGATATGAGAAGAGTTACATGTGCAGCAAGGGGAGTTACCAGGAGCGGGTAAACATAAAACACTGCTCTTTCAACTGCGCATAACAGGTACTATACAAAATGTTTTTTTTTGTGTCTACTGTCCATTAGTCTCAGTCAATTTGTGAGTAGGTATTTACTGGCATTAACACAAATATGCGACTGGAATCTTTGCATAAGACATTTAAATATTTTTATTTGGGAGGTCTTAAAGTAGAGATTAGATAAAGGCGTCTACGCTGTTCTCCTTAGAATACTTTCTTTACGTTTGGAGTTCGCATACTATCCAATCCACCAACATTTCTACCTCGGTTGTACTATATCTTTATATGCTAATCCGATTCTACCGTCAACGGTCAAAATGAACGATCCAAATATTTGATAGTCCGGCAACTCAACCTAATCTCTTTCTATCGTTTTTTTTTCTTATTTTAATATAAAACCTTTTTTTCAAAATTTTATTACAAAATCAGCAACCTTTTCCTTGAAACCTCGCGTTACCTTTTTTCCCACCTTTGGATAAAATAGTTGAAAGAATAATTAAAAATATTAAAGGGAAAAATAATCATCATATATTACAAACATTGATAAAGGACACGTACAAACAACAAAAAGTGAATTTATCATTGAATATAATCATGATGAAAGTTGGACCATTTCTGGGGACACAAATTACTTACAATTGTATGTCAAAATATAAAAGACAATAATTTGATGTGTTGCAATTTGAAGTGTGTCGTTTGCAATATCAGTATAACAACTTGAACTACGAAAGCCTATTGATAGGAGAAGGTATGGTAAAATTGTATCAATTCTATATCCATTTTAGTTGTCAACTGTTTGTATGACAGGAATGTCAGTGGTTATGTCAAAACATATCAAATACACATTTATCTTTATCTGCTCAATCCATTGAGCTAGTATACTAAGGAGACACTATTATAGCTTTCGTTTTACATACGCTTCGCTTCAGTTGTGACGTCAACTGAAGTATTACGGAAATGCAACAACCAAGTGAAACACAAAAACGATCGCTTCTTATAAGTTAGGTGAAGCGTATCACAACAAGTGAGGCGCTATTAGTCTGCTTCACATTCATCTGAAGCACTTCAGTAAAGTGCATCGTAAAAGTGCATTTCCATATCACTTGATTTTAAAAAAAAAACGCAGTTGGTAACAGAAGTGAAGCAAAACTTCAGAAGCGCATGTAAAACGAAAGCACCTTTGAAGCATATTTCCTGTACGTTCAAAACGGCGCACTGGGCGGGGCTTAAATGGTGTACCAATATGGCTGCCTCACCAGGTCCGAACTACTGAAAATTGTAAGTATAACCTTAAGCCTCCACTTAACAGATGGTTTTATTTAAAATGAATTACGTCATCCCACGCCTATTAGGCTCAAGGCCCATAAATGTCATAATTTGACGATATAAACGCTCAACATGTAATAGTTTATTTATGTACATACAGGCGCACGAATTGAAATTTTCCAATTACGGCCCTGCACATTGTTTTTAGGTCAAACACTGACCTATGAAATGTTATTTTCGACGAACTCTTCTTGTTAACACTGTTTCTACTCTTGCAACTAGGTAGAGCACAAGAAACCATTATGTCTTGTAGTAGTTTGCTATATCATACACCGTGTCCGTAAATGTCTGAAGCTGACGTCTGTCAAAATGTATGCAATATCTGTGCTTAAAGTTTACCACCCTTAGAATTTCAGTTGGTTTATTCCTCTATGGCCATAGTCGTACGTCTCTAATTTCGTTGGGTTTGGTTTTTTGTCATTGCAATGGTTTTATAGTTGTAATTTTTTATAATTATTAATTTTAAGTAGCAATAAGCGTTTCCAAAAGGAAGCATATTGTGTTTGATTTTAAGAAACAATTTTAATAATTATGCTGAAAGTAACTACCGAGTGGGACGCTAATGTTAATTCTTGCGATCGAAATCAGATGTAGTGTGACAAACTTAACCAAAATTTGACAGTAGCTGTCAGCTTCAAACATTTACGGACACCCGATATAACTGTAAGAACTGAAATAATCAAATAATACAACCATACATGTCATATACACTAGAATCTACGAATTTGACGTAAAGTGGTGTACCAATATGGCCGACCGGCGCCGTTTTAGCCATGTGATAGCGTCTCCCTACTTATTCTATCTCAATGGCTCAATCCAACACCAACGATAAAAACGTGACTTCAGCTTCAACTAATTAAACAAAAGTGCCAAGATATAGTTGCCTTAAATTTAGATTCATCCGATCCAAATGCATTTTATGCAGGCATGCTTTAAAACAACTAAATAATGTCTATAATTTATTATTGCAATCTAATAATGATAAAATCGTTGATAAACCAAGCGACTTCAAAAACAGATCAGATGGTGGGGATGGTCAAGTTAATAATAATTAGTGATGGGTTGCTACGAAGCAAACTGCTATTTTGAAACTGCTAACTATCGTTAGCAGTTTGTAGCAGCTAACGAATATTAAAAGAAACTGCTACTTTTTGTAGCAGTTTTCCGATGTAAATATTTATGACGTAGCAGCTGTATAGACATCATATGTTTCTACCCCGCTGTAGCTGTAGGAGAAACTGCTACAAAAAGTAGCAGTTTTTTTAAACTGCTAACGAAAAGTAGCAGTAGCAGTTTGTAGCTGCTAATGAAAAATAGCAGTTTTGCACATCACTAATAATAATGGTTATAATGAACCCGCAAACAAAAAAATTAAGAAACTGCTTTAGTTTGTTTCAGCAGAAAAGAATCGGCAAAAAGGAAGAATTTGGAAAACCAATAACGATACTGAAATATTTGAAATAAAAGAAATTTTACACTCTAAACAAGTGCTTCGTATTTCTAGGGATTCTGCCTGAGTTATCTACGTTATAGGCTACACAAAGAACAACTTTATTTTACATAGGCCAGACGGTTTGAACATGGTTTGAATTAAGTCAGTGACGGAGCACAAGTAAGTGAAAGGACCTGTCGTGAATAATCACGCATTTTTACCGACTATAATAAATGATTATGGATTGGTTTTTTTTTGTAAAAATGAAATGTAATCAGTATAACTCATATCTTTATTAAATTATGATTTCAAAAATGCTTTTATATTCGACTGCATCATAGTTGCCTATTTTATTAGCTACTTTACCGTCCCTAAACTGCCACTTTAAAGTACTGTACTTAAAAACTGAAAAATTGACTCTTACGTCAGTTTGTGTTTTTCTTACGAAAATCATTTTGAATCTCTCTTTATGTTTTCTGATGGATTATTTTTCAGTAAAGGTAGGTTTCCGAAAGGGCGAGCGAGCGAGCGACCAGCTCATTCAACCAATCAGAGGCGGTTATACTTTTGGCGCGACTGATTTGAATTGCCTGGGACTCGATTCGGACGAAATTTCGCACGCGACTGCCAATGAGAATGCCGCACTTTATTCGAATTTTCAAGTGGGGATAGTAGTAAAGTATGAGTTGTTTAGTTTGTATTAGATCAATGTTTATTTGCAATAATTATTTCATACATTTTCACACTAGATGTATTATATAAACGAACAACTAAATACGCAAGTTTTTTTGGTTGAAATTTATAAAATATAAAATTCTAGAGGTAAATACTAATATAAATACGCTAACCAACGTAAACATAACACCGGAAAAATAAAAATGCTTGATAATCGTATCTCCTTCACCTATCTGATCCAAAAGTATCAAAAATCTCTACCTCCTAAGGTGGTGCTTGATCGGCAAGGATGGAGGCAACAAATAGTTTGTATTAACATGATCCCACTAAAAGGAATGGTCTAACATGACGTTACAACTGAAATGATGTGATAATACAAACGGATATTTACAGTAAATGGAAGACAGCTAATAACTCAACAAAATCTTCACTTTGAGACATTTTTCTATTATATATAATATTCTGTGACCATCTAGAGATGCTAACACGTCTAGGAATAAAATAAAAATATTTTAACAACAATCACCGGGTTTATCAATTTTACCTGAATTTTACAACCATATACATTTGCATTTTTGCTCTACGATAAGAACCGTATGAACATATATTGGCAAGTAGGTTAGAAGCAAGCAGTTAGGAGGTTATTGAAATTTCACGAAATGTAAACAGTACCTACAAGCGCCCAACTCAATTACTTCTTCACAGACATTGAAAAACGTAATGACTAATTGTGCGGATGGAGTCTTATCGCGTCTTCGAAAACACATCCACGCGAACGAAAATTTGTCGTTTATTGCTCGCTCGCTCGCCCTTTCGATAATCTACCTTTAATAACATTTAGTGGATTTCTCTAAAATTATTTAGCGAAACTTTGTGTGGTTGGCTAAAACATGTAAATATTTATATGTAAATTCAAACATTATTTTATCCAATCTCTGCACTTTTGCTAAAAATTTTAGCAACATTCGCACACATGAGAACTTAACCTTCTCTACAATAATGTCTGTAAACCAAACAACAAAACGAACACTATTGCGCAGCTAGTTGCATACTCGTACCTTCTCTTCTCCCCGAACGATTCCATCCTTGTACTCGTTGTACTGTACCAGAATAAGGTATCTATTTTTACATTGAGCTGGGTATCTATTTGTAAGTGATCTGTGATGACGAGGTTAAATTTTTATTTATGAAATTTATCAGGTAACATTTTTGTTATAAGGTTGGTATCAAATTAGGTTAATAGCATATTTAGATATACACACAGATCCTGATCTGTGTATAATCTTAATTCGACGTTGTATTCTAATTATCTGCCTTGGTTTAGAAAGGGCATTGAAAGTATAATTGTGATTAATAACCTATTTCCGTCATTAAACTAAACTTTAAAATACCTGTTTAGTGTTTTTCAGTGTTCTCATAGTGGCAAAGTGATTAATAGTTTGTTTGAAAATTTCAAACGTTTGACAAGTAATTAATTAACGTAATTAGTCTACGGTAACGACGGATTTATCTTCTTTTTATTATTTGAATTAAAACCATACGAGAACATAAAATGAGTGAAAAAGAAAATGTCGAATTAAAGGAAGTTACACCACAGAAAACACCTAAATTAAAAAATGACACTGTATTTAAAAGTAAACAGAAACTGTATAATTTACTTGAGTGCAATAATTGCGCTGTGAAATTCAAGTCACCAGCAGGATTGAGGAAACACAAACAGTTGAACCATCAAGAAAATGAAGAAGACAAATCGAAAAAGTACCTATAAACCTAAAGCAAAGAAGAAATTGGTGAAAACTATTGCCGAGGCACATAGTGGAGTACCTCCAAATCCAAAATTAAGGAAAGTCTTTCAGGGCTTAAAAGCTAAATTAGAAAATATAAAATCATGATCAATTCTCTTAAAATTGTGATAATACATTTTGATCTATACAAAACTATAATTATTTTTTTGTATTTTACTTATATGCAGAACTCAAATAAATAAATTAAACAAATTATCCATCCAAGTTCACTTAATATTGTTATGATTACTTTTTATATGAGCATTATTTGCTTCCTACCGCTTTTCACTGTTGACAATAGTACATATACGTATGCAAGCATACGAGTTCAATTAGTCTTTACGTCTGGGATAGTCATGAATTTGTAAACACATGTCTGTCCTTAAATTATTTGTTAAGCGGCCTACAGACGAAACGATCGGTTGTACGACTTGTCGTACTATAAATTGAAAATAAAAGCATAAAGACAAGTCAGTCACTATTTTTCATTCGCACGTAAAACGTCGAACCAATTACAATTTTACAATAGATTGTACAGTCGATCGTTTCGTCTGTAGGCCGCTTTAATGGCCACACCAAACGCGAATCTTTTGCGACATAGAAAAGATTTGTGAATACCCATGCGGGTACTAGTATGACAAAAACAATGAGTTCCTCTGAGGAAGAAGAAGCGCTACTATTATTGGCATTGGCTGAAGAGGAAGAAAATAAGTAAGTACAGTACATACATACTTTAATGTTTCTTTTTTTTTGTTTGTAAAACACTTCACAACGAACTCATTTCAGAAGTAAAAGAATAAGAAAATGGATGCATGAAATTAATGAACTTCGTAAAATACATGGCGAGTACCATACCTTAATGCCTCAGTTGCGTGCAGATAAGAAGTGATTCTATATTTATTTCAGGATGATGCCTCATTTTTTTGACAAAATATTAAGTTTTATTAAAGAAGACCTATTTAAAAAGCGACACCAACTACCGTGAGGCTATAACTCCGGGGGAACGTTTATCTATTGCCCTAAGGTAAGAAATACACATTTTGGAAATATACATTTATTTTATGAATTATTTAATTATTATTTGGATTATAACTATTCACAAAACAAGTCAGCACTGTTGATCCTGAGCCATTCTGTTTTGTCTGGTAGTTTACTTCATTTGACTGTCTAGATTGGGAGTCTAAGAAATATGGTGTGATGGGTACATGTTCATAACTAAATGTTGAATTTTGTTGAGAAGTCTTAGTTCCTACTGACTTGATATGCATTTACATTGAAACTACATCCGGAAAATAGAGATTCAGAAGTAGCACCCTGGCTGTGTGAAGAATTACAAGTCTCCGAACATGGGGACGAAAATCGAAGTGTTTTATTAGTAGTAGCAATGCTAACATCCGAGGAACGGCTAGTACTTGGATGAGAAGCTAGTGAGTCTACTCCTTCGCGTTGGTGTTCTAACTCCAGTTGTGACATCAATTCAGCAAATCTTAATTTTGCACTTACTTGCAATCTTGGCGAAAACATTTTTACTGTCTTAGCATATCTTGAAAAGATTAACTCTACTGCATCCATATTGCGCTCATGTGGGTTACATTTATGTTTTTGTGATAGATATTTGATAACTTCAGCAGTAGAGGAGACTCTTGTTGAGCTTGGTCGGTCGATTTTTTCTTTTGTTTAGTATAATTTGGTGGACCTTATTTGTCTTTCAATGCTAAAATAGGAGTTTGTGAAGCCGTTGAAAGTGTTTCCGTTTCCTGAAGAGCGATATATTCCCTTCGACATCTGAAGTGATCTCTCCTTAGTGAAGAGAACTTGACGGCGACGGGGATGTTGTTATATCTATTTCACCAGCGGTATTTTCGGTTACCGCAATATCCTTTATATATTCGAAGTTTTCGCAAAAGACATGAACGGGCGGAATGCTTCCATGGCCCATTGCCATTTATAAAGTTTTTGTTGCACAATTTGACCTGTAGTGGTTTTCAAGGATCTTAGGTGCTTTGCATAGCTGTCTCTTAGATTCTTCCACTTTTTTAACTCGTCACCTGCAACAACATGGTAAATTTAGGTTGCCAAGAAGTGGCCATACCAAATTTTAATCCTACACTATTTTTTCAAATAAAATCCACTTTTGGAGCTATTCAAGTTAAATGATTCAACCCTTCTTTTCAGGTTCCTGGCAACTGGTGACACTTATAATACTATTGGCCATAGTTACAGGGTTGGATTTTCAACTGTAGGTGAAATTGTACAGGAAGTGTGCCAGTCAATTTGTAAAAGGATGGAGGAAATATATTTACCGGAACCATCTGCTGAAATATGGAAAAAATCAGCAGAAAATTTTGAAAAATCGTGCCACTTTCCAAATTGCGTTGGGAGTTTGGACGGAAAACACGTCATCATTTAAATGTCAAAAAAAGTGGTTCAACTTATTTCTGCTACCTTCATAAATTTCCTATTGTCCTTATGGCTATATATTGTAGATGCAGACTATAAATTTATTTGTGTAGATATAGGTGGATATGGAAAAAATAGTGATGGAGGAATTTTTGAAATTTCTAATATGGGTAGAAGATTTGAACAGGGATATATGAATATTCCAAAAGCAAAGCCACTTTCTGGACAGAATCTTTCCTGTCCCGTTGTACTAATTGGAGACGAGGGATTTGCTTTAAAACCATATTTGATGATATTTGATTAACGGGTTGATGGCCGCAGTGGTTAGGCGGCTGACTATTGTTGTGAGAGGACGATAGGTGCTGGGGTTCAATTCTCTGGAGGGACGGTGACATTTATTCAGAGAGTTTAATCCCGGATCGACTTGCCATTCGCTGTTGGGAGCAAAGTGATTAACAGCGCGGCATCATAAAAGGCGATATGATGCTGTCACAAAGCCATTTAAACACAATTTACACACACCAAACTACACCGCTAGAGTTGCAGTGATAGCCAGACAAGCAATACAGTTTACGAAGTCACTGCAACTAAGCACCCACCACATTAAAAAAAAAATGAGGCCTTACCCCTATCGACAGTCACGTGAAGATAATCGCAAAGAAAATTATAATAAAAGGCTATTCAAAGCACGAAGGATTGTTGAAAACGCCTTTGGAATTTTGGCGCAAAAATGGAGAATCTTTTATCGACCCATTGATTTGTCCGTAGAAACTACAATCTTGGTTGTGAAAACTGCTTGCATCTTACACAATTTTTTAAGAATGGAAGAAATTGGTGATGATAGGTATTTCGAATATTTGGAACCACCAGAACCATCTTTGGATGCCTTCCAAAACTTTAATCGGGATCCTAGGTGGTCTACATCTTTAGGTTTTCAAATACGTGAAAAGTTTGTTATTTATTTTAATAATTAATATATCAATATTTGCAACTTGCTATACATACTAAATTACTATTAAAATAAATAAAACTCACCATTTTCATCTAATTCTAACCCTATCTGCTCCCAAATTTTACCTTTTTTTCTTACATTTTTGTAATCTTCATTCGCCAAATCATATGATATATGGGATAATTTTTGACAATTTCCATAAGCTTCTCTGTAAAGCTCGATGGATACATACAAGAAAAACTTTAAAAGGTAGTTCTCTCTCGTCGATTCATATGAATTAAAAAAAGCACGCTGCAATTTACAAGTTCAACTTTGAAAGTCGAAACTGTACAAGTAAAACTGGTACATGCAGTATTTTTCTTGACAAGTATGAAAAAGCTACAAGTCGCGCATGCGCAATTCGTCAGAACGCATATATACAAACTGAAAAGAAATAAAACCGATTACTTTACATTAAAAACTTGTTTGTGTATACGGACTTGTAAAGAAAACTTTAAACATAACTTTTAAAGTTTTTCTTGTATGTGTCCATCGGGCTTAATACTTCTATATTGCGGGTAGTCTTGGAGAAATTCAGACATCAAAGCGAGATAACTACATCGGTCCTCTCAAACTAACGTTCTAGCGTCTATTTACGCATGCCCATCATGTCCACCAATGAAAGCGCGTGATCAATCATATGTTCATGTTGTAGGTTAGTCGTTCCGCGAAGCTCGTTTAATTTCTGCAAAACGGGATCAAAATACATATTTTATTTTATCCAGTCCGATAGTTATAACTTTATCACATTTATATATTTCACCAACAATTTGTCGTTCAATTTTTATTGCTAGAACTATTTGTAAAATCAAAACATTCGCTATAGTAAAAGAAAATGTTTAAATCTATTTAGTAGGTCAATAGAAGAGTGCAGTGTTTTTTTTTTCACTGTCATGAGCTGCAAAACAATTATTTAAATACATTCAGTTAAATAAAGATTGCAAAATAATACAGCAAAAGCTTTTTTGTCATGAAGTTACTTTTGTTAAAATCTTGAAATACACAACTTGGGCACATTTGTGTACTTTTAGTAAAGCAAACAAATACGATAGTTTAGTCTAGACACTAATTTTGTTTATTTTATTTAAGAGAATTGTAGTTTTATTATCACATGTGGATAATTTGTAAAATATACCTGTTACAATAATGATAATGAACAATCTTATTCCAATTAAATTTGTCTCCAAACAAGCGCATCGCGTCTGCGTATAAAGACCTCAGAACGTTGTAAGAAAAGGAACCCCCTCTTCCATTACTCTTTGTTGGCGAACACTGCATACATGGCTTGGTATAGGAGACCCGCAATATAGAAGTATGTATTACAAATATGGGAAAAACCGTGCATGTAGCGTTCCTACCGCACAACGCTGCACTGCCACCACTGTTACGGAAATCGCGCATGTTGGTCTGAGCATGTGCATAAGTTTATTGGTCCGCTGCGGTTGTATACAACGGATTGTATAATCGATATCGTATCGTCTGTAGACCCGTTTATTATAAAATGAAATGGCAAGCGTTTTAACTACATATAGTCAAATTTCTGTCAAGTAAATTGTAATTTATGACCTTTATAGTTACCTAGTAGCGACATACATCATACAATCCTTAGCTACCCCGGGCGTAATTTTATAAGGAAATAACTTTTGAAATAAGGAAACAAAGCAGCGAAAGGAAAAACGGATACTTAGATGGAATGTTCCACGTGATTCCGTTCCGTTCGTGAAAAATAACATTGTGGAACGGGTTAATAAAAGAATATTCAAGTTTTCCTCAAATTACTACAAAGAAAATATCATATCCAAAACTTTCATAAGACCAATTTTCCTAATTACAGAAATCTCTATCATTTCGTAGTAGTTGCCTTTACGAATATGTACAGTAAGCAATGTTAATGGCTGGACAGTCCTGTCACAATATGATAACACCCAAGCCGCGCCGAAGATATCCGATATATTACATACAATACTCCCTAACTTTCATTTAAGACCGTACACCTACAGGTAAAATCGTAACGATAAGAGTTTCTACATTTCAGGGTGATTTAAAAGCTATTTACACATGCAAATTTACGGTCTAATATAATGCACACAAGATCACTAATCTTTATGTGACTATTTCAATATTTTTAATTTAATTTGTCCTACGCTGTTGAAATGCATATACCATTATGTGCAAGAGAATTGGAAAATAGCGGCAACAGCAACATATTTTTAATTAGTAGAACTCGAAAATTATAACAGTTAAAAATGAGTTCTCGTATAAAAAAATCCTTAATTTGAATCGCTCTTTCCATATTTGATATTCGGATCCGGATTGATGTATGTATTTTACCATCATATTGGAATACCCCTACGAAACTATCAAAGTCAAGCAAGCGATATGTAGATACTATACGATACCTATTTTCAATATTTTAATCATTCACTCAAATAGTCTTGATAAATAATACTTACTAAACTCGTAATTTATTTATTCTTATTTCTCCACGAGTCTAAAATTAAATCTTAATATTACGCTAATGATGTCTAGTTTATAATCATTCTTGATGACACTTTGACTTATAATCTTTAACAAGAATTATAGAGGAAGCAGATAAATGAATTCCAAGATATCTATTAGGATTATTAGAATAATTTGTTTAGTAATTTAATATTATATTAACAATCAAATTTCCTTTGAAGCATTACAGTCTCATACGCCGAATATTTAAACCAAATTTATTAATCCATGAATACCACAAACTGTAAAGTAGAGATCAGACCACAATAAATATAAGCTATTGTATGCAAAACAAATTACTGTTTAATATTATCATAATAATTAAATCTTGCTTGAAGTATTGTGATCTCTTTAACTGGAACTCAGATTCAAAATATTGAAATACATAATCCTAAATTTTAAGAATTGTTAATTTCAATGAGGAGTGTCTTTGTCACGAATTCTCAGAAAGTTCTTATTTTCTTAATAGAAACGTATGTATAATGAATAGGTAAAGCAATTATGAGCACCATTTGAATATGTTTTAATTACGTTATTACATTAAAGCCAAAGAGGGGGCGAAAAATAATTTTGATATTGCCTTATTCGTTCTCAATATAAAAGCCTCTCGTCTTGAGTTTGTATCTTTAGTTTGCTGTAATTGTCGTAAAGATGCCGGCAACAACAATAGAAACGCGAGCAAAAATAGTTACCCTTTGGGAGCGTGGTTTATCCTACAGGCAAGTTGCTGCAGAAGTTGGTGTATCGGTAAATAATTAATCTATTTTTTATTGTTCTATATGAATTCTTTGAGGGCATTGCACTACTTTATATACTATTTTATTCTATTTTTTGTACTTTAGTTTATTGGTGTTGGTTACATTGATGTTCTGGCTTGATGGCTTAGCGTAAAACGGTTATTTGACTAATAAATAGAAATTGAAAGTCAGTGATATCAACACCAAAAAAACTTGATTCTAAAGTTTTCAAATCAAATATACATTACACACACACATTAAATATTAATTGAAAGATAAATAAATGTTTAGTTGATTGTAAGTACATTTCACTCATCATTAGATAACGTTTAGTCGTTCTATTAACAAACAAAATATGCCAACGAGTATTAATTTGTTTTATGATATCCCTCGTTGGTCTAAATTTTTCGTAACCGCTACCTCTGTGGAACTCTATAAAAGCGTATCTTTTTTTTTTTTCTCTAACTGTACTTCAACATAAGCTTTTAATATTCACCTGGTTTCTCTGTTACTTATAGAAGTCGATCATCCATTACGTACTGGGTGAATCGCTGGCGAACCGAAAACGATGTAGCTCTACGAAATAAATCGAGGCCCGCACAACCACCCAAAATTAATCCAGAAGATGGTAATAGAATTTTGAACTACGTTCAACAAAATCCAGTCACCCATCATATGCATTTTTTGTTTTTATTTATTTTTCCTTAAGTAAACACTTTAATGAAAATTATCTGTATATAGCAGTGAAATAATTATATTCGGTGAATAAAAACCTATTTAACTCGAAAGATTTTTTTCTTATACTTCATATAACCAACACGTATGAAAAGAACGTGTAGATGTTTCTCCGGTTGACTGTACTATTAAATTTATTACATTCAAAAATTTAGTTGCTTAACCACTGATGACATTAAAAAAAGTTTTGTATATTGTTATACCCCTGGAAATTGAAAACACAATTTGTGGAATACCAAAAATGTTTGCTTCCAACTAAACTTCCTTCATATAATATATAATTTGTAATAATTGATTAATTGTTTACGTACACAGAAAGAACTCTTTCGTATTCTAAATACATACAACATTAATAATAATTCAATAATGATAGAATACATCAATACATATGATAATCTTATATTAAGTTATTATTGTAACGTGACTACGACCCAAATATCAAATACGGAAAGAATGATTTTAATTAAAGTTCTTTTGTAAGAGAACTCTCCTCTAACTGCTAGAGTTTCCAGTTGTACCAATTAGAAGTGTGTTACTGTTGCCGATATTTGTCAACTCTATCGATACTGTAGGAGAATCTAAAATATTTAAATAGTCACATGAATATTAGTGACCTTGTGTGCATTATATTATACCGTATTTGCATGCTAAATGGGTTTTATATCACCCTGCAATGTAGAAACTCTTGTCGTAACGATTTTACCTGTACATATGTGTACGGCCTTGAGCGAAAGCGAAGAGTTATTGCAAGGGTATCAATAGCTTCGGTATTTCTCGTATTATTATACTGTGACAGGACTGTCCAACCATTAATATTGCCTACTGTACAATATGCGCTCTAAGCACATACCTACTTCACGTGACTTCACCTATGATAACCTTGTAAGCATTGAGCTATATACTAAGGAGCAGTGTTGGGAGATGATATTGTGTTAATGTCACTAACTAGGCACGGAAAAATCACTAAAATGGCAACATTACAAAAAAAATCACCAAATATTTTATTTTGCTATAAACTTATCTAGTCTTTAAAAGTAAACCTAGGAGATTACTGAATTTTAAGAGCAGTGCTCTGCAATAAAAGCCTCGCAATAAAAGTTTCAATTCGGCAGTCTTTCTTTCATAAGTAATTGATTTCGGGAAAAAAGTTGTTATTTTTTATGTACATACTTGGCACCAAATTAGACTTGCGAAGATATTCAAGTAGTAGTCATTAACTACTACAGTAAATTAAGAGGAAAGTCAATGGCTTTTTTAGTTCTATTTTCCTTTGAACATGTCTTCCGCTTCCCATTGTTTTCGATATTTTTGAATATATTTGGACATCTTTACTATAGAACACACAATTAATATATTAATTTTCAAACAAGTTAAAAACAATTCACATACGAGTGCTCCGACGTTTCTGGGGATCAGATATAGCTATGGATATAGCCTTATTCATCGCGGTAACGACTCAACATGTTATAGGCATGCGCATCGTAAATTTATATTGTGTGTGCATGCCCATAACATGTTCATGTTATAAGTTGTACATACAGATGAAACAGCCGTCCTATAGTCGGGGCATCGTATATCGGAACTATTCGGGAATAGAAAAGTAGGGATATTAGTAGATAGTTAGATGCACGCTTCACTCGATACCGCACGGTTGTATTCTGTTCAATACATATGCACAATACAATAATTGTTTGCTTATCCTCAAAATTTCTATAAACTTTCTAAACTAAACAGAAGTTTGTGGTAAAAATATAGATGATGAACTCGTCACAAATAGGAGAAGCAATTACACACGTAACGAAGACAATAATTTCTGTTCATAAGTAAATAAACTAGATGGCCAAATTATGTTGTTATGTAATAGGCCAGCCAAAACATTTAATTTTGCAGAGTATTGTGTTCGAGCGTCATCAGTACAAGGTCTCTTTTCTTGTGACCAATACCTTGCAACACTTGGGTTGTGTCGACCATGTAAAGCGAACGAAGATTCGAACTGTTTCAAAACAAATAGTTTGTTGGAACTCATCGTTAAATAGGCGTACAATATCTCTTATTGAGTAACCACGATATGAAGTTGTTTTGTAACATATTTCTTTTGTTGAAGGGTAAAAATGTCCATAATGAATTACAAAACAATCAGCATCAGCAATAGTAACAATAATAGTCGTATATTTACGATAGCACGAATTACTTTATCTCGCTAATACAATACAACTGTGCGCTGTCGAGTTAAGCCTACTAATTGTTGGTAGAATTAGAAGTTTTTATGTTGGTATAAATGCAATATATATATTTGTCCATATTTTTACGCGCATGTCAAATAGAACGTTAATCAGATGTTATATAGAAATGTAACGTACATAATGTAATCCGTAGTTTTTATAGAAAGTAAATGTCTATTGAACAATTGTCGTTAATTTGTTTGACTTAACCACCGCATTACAACAGGTTATGGGCCCAGCACCCATCAGTCGCGTTCGCAGTTCATGTCGCATTGTGTAAAATCGTGTAATTTAATCGAACGTATATCAGTGCGCGTTGGTTAGAAGAGTCAAGATGGCGACCAATATGTTACCGGTAATAGAAAAGCTAACGGGTCGCGAAAACTATAATGATTGGCATTTGCAATGCAAGCCTATTTAGAATGCGAAGATTTATGGTCCTGTATTGAAGAAGACAACCCAGCAAGCTCAGATGAGGCAACACAAAAAGAGATTCGAAGGCAAAATCAAAAATCATAATGATGATTCACTCATCTAATTTTGTGCATATTAGAAGTGCTAAAAGCGCAAAGGAAGTATGGAATAAATTACATGATGTTTTTCAGGATTCCGGTCTATGTAGAAAAGTGAGTTTAATGAGAAAATTAATACTCACAAAATTAGACGATTGCAGTTCAGTTGAAGAATACATTTCTACAGTAATTAATACTGCACAAATGCTGAATAACATAAAGTTTCAAATCAGTGATGAATGGATAGGTACTTTCTTACTTGCTGGACTACCTGAGAAATATAAGCCCATGATAATGGCTATAGAAAATTCTAGAGTTGATATCACAGCAGATTTTGTAAAAGTGAAATTATTACAAGAAGTAAGAGAAAAGGAAAACAAAAATGTAGCTTTTGTCAGTGGTAATAATACAAAGCGAGGCCATAAATATGTCAAAAATGGAAACAAAGATGTACGGTGTTACAACTGTAATAAAAATGGACATTACGCAGCACAGTGCAAAAGACCAAACAAACGTAACGAAGTTAACAATAATTCAGGAAAGAAAATGAAGATCAGTCATTGTTATCAGTGCTCAGTGTCAATGAAGCGATATTGTCAAATGCATGGTACATTGATTCAGGAGCCACCAGTCACATGACACATAACGGAAAGTTTTTATCAGATAGAAAAGACGTTATGGGTAAAAAGGAAGTTGTTCTGGCAAACAATCATAAAATAGAAGCAAAAGGTAAAGGAGACTGTACTGTGTCAATATTAAAAGGCGACAAAGTATCCGACATTAAGGTAACCGATGTATTATATGTACCCGATCTTAGTACAAATTTATTATCTATAAGTCAAATGGTAAAGAGTGGTAAAAGAATAGTTTTCCATCAGGATAAGTGCAAGATTTTTGATCGTTTAGGTAAATTAGTTGCAACGGCTTCCTTAAGCAATGGCATGTACAAACTTGATGTCGAAGAAAAGAATAGTTATTCGTATGCTATTAGAGAGACCACAGATTTATGGCATAGACGATTGGGTCACATCAATAAAGAGTACCTGAATAAGTTGCAGAGTATTACAAACATTAAGCTGGTAGAAACTGCCAAAGATTCAGATTGTAGCATCTGTCTAAAAGGTAAGCAATCAAAAATACCTTTTAAAAGTTCAAATAGTAATACAGTAGAGCAGCTAGAACTTGTGCATGCAGATTTATGTGGACCGATGGAAGTAGCATCAATTAGAGGTTCACGTTACTTTCTTTTATTAATAGATGACTATACACATAAGACGTTTGTATACTTTTTAAAAAATAAAGATGAAGTTTTTGAAAAATTTAAAGAATTCAAGGTCATGGTTGAAAACCAAACCAATAAAAGAATAAAGATTCTAAGAACTGATAATGGTGGAGAGTTTTGCAGTAGTGAAATGGAAGGCTTTCTAAGGAATAATGGTATAATACACCAAACGACAATTCCATACAATCCAGAACAAAATGGTACCTGTGAAAGGATGAATAGGACCATTGTGGAAAAGGCTACTTGTATGTTAATTGATGCCAATTTAGGAAAACAGTTTTGGGCAGAAGCTGTCAATAGTGCAGTCTACATTCAAAATCGAATACCTACTAAAGCGTTAAAGCAGGGAACCCCAGAGCAGTTATGGTCAGGAAAAGAGTTGAATATTTCGCATTTAAGAATATTTGGCGCTAAGGTTTTAATGTATATTCCAAAGAATAAACGAAGAAAATTTGATCCTCGCTCGACCGAAGGGATTTTTGTTGGTTACTGTCAGGAGCAGAAGGGTTACAGGATCTACAACCCTGCCACCAATGAGGTCACCTCCGCAAGAGATGTCGTTTTCTTGGAAGAGAATCAGGTAAGATCTACCTCAAACTTAATTAATATGGATCTTGTATTCCCAGATGAGCAACAATTAGAACAGGGAGCAGCTGAAGTGGGAGTAGATGACAAAGAAGATACAGATGAAGAAATAGACAGCACAATAATAGAAGAAAGTTCAGACACAGAAACAAATCTTACAGATGATGAATATGTTCCACCGCCAGGAATAGAACCGAATACGTCCTTAAGACGTTCACAGAGGCAACCAAAGTCAAACCAGTCCGAGGATTTTATCTATTCTGTTAGAGTATTGGCTGAGGATCCTACTACAGTAGAAGACGCTTTAAGTAGACCAGATGGTCATCTATGGAGAGAGGCAATGGAGGAAGAATATAACGCCCTCCTTGAGAATAATACATGGACATTATGTGATCCACCAGCAAACAGAAAAGTGCTAAAATCAAAATGGGTATTTAAAAGCAAAGCTATGCAAGACGGATCCACGCGCTATAAGGCCAGACTTGTAGTAAAAGGTTGCGCTCAAAGAAAGGGTCTGGATTTTGAGGAGACCTATTCACCAGTGATTAAATATAGTACAATACGTTATTTACTGGCAATGGGAGCGCAAGAGAACTTGGAAATTCATCAGATGGATGCTGTATCAGCCTTTCTACAAGGAGAACTGACAGAAGAGATATATATGCAGCAACCAGAAAATTTTATCCATGGTTCCAAGGTTTGCAATTTAAACAAATCCATTTATGGCTTGAAGCAAGCAAGCAGAGTATGGAATATAAAGCTTAGTGCAGCTTTAGTAAAGCTAGGTTTGAAAAGATCAAAGGTAGACAGCTGCCTATATTATTTAACTGAGAAAGGTAAAAAGTTGTTTATAGGCGTGTACGTCGATGATCTAATTTTTGTTAGCAATGATAAACAGCTTATGATCAAAGCTAAAGAATATCTCCAACAACAATTTAAAATGAAAGATATGGGCGAAATCAAACATTGTTTAGGTTTTAGAATTACAAGGGACAGACAACAGGGGAAGATATGGATAGATCAAGAAGAATATCTGAGACAAGTGTTGGATCGATTCCGCATGAGTTCTTCTAATCCTGTTTCTACACCGGTTGACATCAATGTCAAGTTAGATAAAAGGTCAAGTCCGCAAACAAAAGAAGAAGAAGAGGTAATGAAATCCATACCGTACCAGGAGGCTGTAGGAAGCTTGTTATATGCTGCTCAATCTACAAGACCAGATATAATGTTTGCGGTAAATCTTGTGAGCAGATATAACAACAATCCTGGTAGTCAACATTGGGTTGCAGTAAAAAGAATAATGAGATATATAAAAGGTACAATTTCATGTAAATTGGAGTATTCCAAGTCCGAAAACGCTGATTTGCTTGGATACAGCGATGCAGATTGGGCCGCAGACTTATCAGATCGTAAATCCACAACAGGATACATATTTTTCAAGGGTAAAGCTGCAATAACCTGGAATACCCGAAGACAGCAAACTGTTGCGCTATCTACAGCTGAGGCAGAATATATGGCGCTGTCCTCCACCACGCAAGAAGCGATGTGGCTGAAGAGTCTCGAAGAAGAAATCTTTGGTATTGAAAAGAAGGCTATTCCGGTTTACTGTGACAATCATAGCGCCATCAATTTAGCGTTGAACGATGGCTACCACCCGCGAAGCAAACATATTGACATCAAGCACCATTTTATTCGAGAAAAAATTGCCAACAAGGATATTTGCTTAGTTCCGATTAATACCAAAAATATGGTGGCCGATATTTTTACAAAAGGTGTAAATAGAGAATTGCATAATACACATTGCAAGAACATGAATCTAAAAACTACTAATTAGTGGGAGTGTTGGTAGAATTAGAAGTTTTTATGTTGGTATAAATGCAATATATATATTTGTCCATATTTTTACGCGCATGTCAAATAGAACGTTAATCAGATGTTATATAGAAATGTAACGTACATAATGTAATCCGTAGTTTTTATAGAAAGTAAATGTCTATTGAACAATTGTCGTTAATTTGTTTGACTTAACCACCGCATTACAACACTAATGCATCCCTACTTCTCTACTCCCGAATGCTTCCGACATACGATGGCCCGACTATAGGGCGGCTGTTTGATCTGTATGTGCAGATGGCACAACTAACTGTCAACAAAAAAGTCTCCAACAAAATTACTGACAAAAAATTATCTCTAAATTTGTCGTTGATGGCTTAAAAAATCGCTAAATTTAGCGATAAAATCACCGATCTCCCAACACTGCTAAGGAGACGCTATGAAGCATATTTCCTGTATGTTGAAAACGGCGCACTGGGCGGGGCTTAAGTGGTGTACCAATATGGCTGCCTCACTAGGTCCGGACTACTGAAAATTGTAAGTATAATCTAAGCTCCACTTAACAGATGGTTTTATTTAAAATTAATTACGTCATCCCACGCCCATTGGGCCTAAGGCCCATACATCTTACAATTTGACAATATAAACGCTAAATATGTAATAGTTTATTTATGTACCTACATACAGGCGCACCAATTGAAATTTTCCAATTACGGCCCTGCACATTGGTTTTATGTCAAACTTTGACCTATGAAATGTTATTTTCGACGAATTCTTGTTAACGCCGTTTCTACTTTTGCAATTAGATAGAGCACAAGAAACCATTATGTCTTGTAGTAGTTTGCTATATCATATAACTGTAATAATCAATTAATGCAAACATACATGACACATACACTATAATCTACGTGTTTGACATAAGTGAAGTACCAATATGGCCGATCTGCGCCGTTTTAGCCACGTGATAGCGTCTCCTACTTATTCTATCTCAATGCTTGTAAGTTATAATTAAATTTGGCCAATTCGCTATACACATAGCAGTGGCTGACGGATGCAATTTTGCATTTAATTGAAATTATAAGAAAAAATGTACGCGCTGTATTAGACGGTTAAGTGATCTCACCGATCCTGGTATATTAATATACGACACGACTGCATACTAATTTGCAATTCAAGGTTGTTATTCTTCGGCCGTACGCAAACCCCCCAGGTAGCACGAAAACGTTTTTAAAAGGTCAAATAAAAAGATTACTTGTAACGTTCAACGTTTATAAACGTTAAAGTAACGTTACCTAAACGTTGCTCACTAAACGTTAATGTAAGGTTAAAAAGATATCGTTGGTTACTTTGACGGTGAAAATATAACGTGTAACACATATTTGATACGTAAGTATAAACTTTTTAATAAATATAATGATACGGAGTTTACATTGTAGAAATTAGAAAATTAATCTTTAACTGTTTATTTGCCTCCTATTTTTTGATTTTTACGAATTTACAACATATATTCTTCAATTTACTGCTATTCATTTAATTCGGATATGTTACATATTTTTGTAGTTTCATCGTTATCAGAAACCAAGCCATGGCAATTAAGTTGCGTCAAAATTTGATGTATTGTATTCATTTATAAAAATATTTGTGCATTTTCCAACGTTAAAAAAATGTTTCTGGCGTAACGTTTACAGAACGTTTATGGAACGTTAAACTATAACGTTTCATTTTGAGACATTAAGACGTTTCCTAAATGTTGTATAAACGTTTTTGCTAACGCTTAGGAAACCTTTTTAAAACGTTTTACAAACGTTACATGCTACCTGGGCCGATAACTCTCGAAATATCTCCTGCATTGGACGTGGTAAGTATAGGTTAAAAAATAAATGGAACCAAGAAGTGTGAAGAATTTAGACCTATTAACACTTTGCCAGTATATGAAAAAGTTTTGGAAATCGCTGTAAAAAACCAATTATCTGAATATTTAAATCAATTTTTTAGATAGGAAAATATAGGCGCATTAAAAAGTTATGTTGCAAAATATTATAAGGGTTGTTTTTTTCAGCCCCTTGTGATTACATTTTAGGGTAACAAAAACACTCAAAAACTGCCATTTTATTAGCATCAGTTATCTGCCAAATTTCATTCTTCAAAAGGTTTCAAAGTGGATATATTAAATAAAAACAATTTTTTTACTTAATTTTAAAGGGCTATAACTTGGAGCGAAAAGGGTGTTGAACAAAAAGTTATATGAAAGACTCTCCTTAATTTTTGCTAAAGAATCACCCTTTGAAATTTTTCGCATCAATTCAGAAACATCCTGTATAAGGCATTGATTGTTCCACACCTAGAATAATTTTGTTCAACTGTCTTGTGGATGCTGAATAAAGATGAATTACAGCAATTACAAAAAATCCAAAATAGAGCGATGCCGGTAATATTAAAATGTAGTAGATATACTTACACCAGTAAACATCATGTTGAATACGTTAAATATCATGAATGTTAACCAGATAGTAACTTATAGGACATTAATTTTTATTAATAAAATTCAGCTGGGTAGTGTACCTGAGTATTTAGGAAATAGGATACAATATGATGGTGAAATTCACAACCACTACACATGAAATACAAAAAACTTTTTCATACAACCATACAATATAAGGAAAAATCAACGAAAAGTATTTTTTATACAACTGTCTGTAAAAGTGACACTTTTGACACAAGCTAACCGGGTTAGAAATTGAGTTTTATAACATAAACTGACATAAGCGTATTATAATATATATTACATACTAAGGTTGCGATGGGTTGAGAAGTTGACTATTATTGCCTGAGTGGCGAGATTAAATCCCGAGGCGCTAACGCTCGAGTCGCAAACTTTTAACTCGTGAAATAAAATCGCACTTTTAACACTTGTATCGTAAATAAATATTTGTTGGTGGTATCGCATTATACAATGAATTACCGGACTTCATAAAAGACAGTGAAAATCTAAATGAATTTAAGAGATTAGTTATTAAGTATGTTTTAGATTAGTATTAATGTGGGTAAATTAAATGTAATAATATTAGCTATTGCTAATAAATAACCTTCCATTATTGTTATTATTATCAGTATTGTGGTTATAATATTACAGATAAAACATCGGCAACACCAACGCTATACAACGCTTGATTACTCGGGGCACGTGTTTCGACAGGGCATGGCCTCTCATCAACCGAATGACGACAGGCCATGCGCTCCCGAAACACGTGTCCTGAGTAACCAAACGTTGTGGTGTTGATGTTATCGATGTCTTATCTATAATTTACGAACCCACCGTCCTTGAAATCACAGTTATAATATAGCCGTAATAATCGACATATTATTATGTTTCCAGTACCTAATTTCTGTCATGCCTAGAATTTTTCATTCGATGATTTTATTTCTTCATTGCTCCAACCACAATCGTTCCAATTTAGCATATTGATCTTGCAAAATGATTGTTCGGCTTAACATGGTACCCTTGTTTACTCAACAAATTAATAATGGTCGTGTTCAGTTAGCACCAGGGAGTGGAATCTTAATAAGAAAAATTTGGCTCGACTTCTCATTGGTTCTTGTAATCACACGGTAAATTTAGTTCCTTGTGCTGAGGTGACTGCGTTGTAATCACAGCATTAAGCAACCTATATTATCGGGAGTGGAGACAGTGTTCTATTTTGTTGATAAGATAGTGCGCCATCAACTTCAGCACAACGAACTACAGGTGGCGGGACATTCAAAGGGATTACTTTATTAATATTGAAGATTTTTATTAAAGTATATACCAAATATTTCATAACTATAATAGTATAGTTAACATATAACTATACTAATATAATTATGAAATATTTGGTATATACACATATCAGAAAATCTGGGTATAAATACAGTGGAATAATATATTAAAATACTTTATAAGAAACTGTTAGGTTCGAGAGATAAGTACCTACATACTACAAATATGTTACACTAATACATAAAGTAATTTTAAAATAAATCTAATCTATTGTACTACTACCCGTTGTTGGATCGAGCTAAAACAACCAACTCTCTTAAAAGTCTCAGGAGAATAAAGATTCGACAATTGACCTCAATAAATACCACAGTGGCCCGTAAATGTTCAAAATTTTACTTTCAATTAAGTATAACAAATTATGTAATTCGGTAACAATAAAAAGGAAAGAATACTACTACTACTACAATACTACAAAAGAAAATGCAACAACAAACGCTAAAAATAGAAAAATAAAATAATTCTTACAAAAGGAATCCTAACCTAAAAGAACTACTTATTAGTAGTATTACTATTGCTAATACTACTAATAAAACTATAAACTACTACTACAACACTATAAAGAAAATACCACGTAAAATAAAACTAAAATAAACGAAAAGAAGATAAATAACAGTTACTACAAAAGCCAAACCAAGGGTGCTCATGCTCTCACGCATGGTGTGGCAACTAGCTAAATAGGCTTTGAACGAGAACAACAACGCCATCTCCCAGTCATACCGGTACTAAACGAATGTTATCTCTCTCACTCAGTGCGTAAATTTACCTTTTTTTGATGATTTTTTCGCTGTCACCATGGTCACTATCCTGTCACTATTATTTTCTCTATTGTCTTCTGTCATTTTTGTATTGCATATTATTTTAACATTATACACAAAAAAATGCGTTTTTAGGTAAAAGCGAACCGAGAAATTTAACTATCTTATAAAAAGAAGTGTTCTGATATCCTGGTTATACAGATATCGCTTCGCCTATGTAAGTATGTATGTAGGTAATTTGAAAATATTACTTTAGGTATATTTTAATGAATAAAGTGTACCTATATATGAATAATAGACGGCGATTTCCAGTGAAGAAAGAAAAGATATTAAAGGTATGATTGTAACGAATTAATAACCAGACATGTTTAATTGTGATAATCAAAAACTAATATTCCATACTTTTTCTCCACCTTTTAAAGAGGAATGTTTAAATGGTTCCCAATTGGTTTTAAGGTCTATACCATCTGCGAATTTGCTTGGTATTCTTATAGTTTAAACAGTTATATGAAATGCTTTAAGCAATTTAAATATTGTATTTATTATAATGACATAACATGAAATAAGAGTTATTTTTGTTTTAACTAAAGTAATAATAGGTAGCATTCAGAACTTCTATGCTTATATATTGACATTATCCATACTAAACTGCCATTTCATCAAATCATCGTATACCAAACATTCTAATGTGATACTTATTTGTCTCAAATCGCAATGTCAGTTAAATTTCAATTTTTGTCTGACGCAATCATTAGATAAAATACAGAAACAAAATTTTAAATAACCCGCGCGCTAAATTGTGCCTTAAGTAGTACCGGTATGACTGCAAGAGGCGCTGCAATAGTCGTTCATCCCCACTGCCGTACTTGCCATTCTATCTAGTTATTCTATGGGATCATTTAAGATAAACAAGTGAGATATCAACATCAATCAAATATGACGTTTTCCATGCTTCCCGTTACGTCGATAATATAGGTTGCTAAATGCTTACAACGCTGTCACCTCAGCACAAGGAACTAAATTTACCATGTGATTACAAGAACCAATGAGAAGTCGAGCGAAATTTTTCTTATTATGATTCTACCCCCTGGTTAGCACATTTGGTAAGTCACCGGTGAGCAATGATGAGCGAAGTATCGCACTGAATAAGTATCTACGTGCTTAGTACAATACCTACAATGTAGGTATTCAGTTCATTACTTCACTAATCTGTATCTACCGGTGACTACCGTGCTAACAAATACCTATCACCTAATCACTAAAGCGATGTACACAACAGACAACAAAATGTTGCCAACTGTTGACAACGCGTCGACGGATGTTGGCAACATATTTGTTGGATACAACAACATGAAATCGGATACATGTGGTCAACAGTGTTGTGGGTCCAAACCTGTGGTCCAAACTAAAACCAGTTGCGCGTCCAAACTAAACGCAGTGTTGACAACAATGGACCGGTCTACTGCTGCTGGTGTTAGTGCTGCTTTCTAATAGCTTTTCATGCCCAAAAACGAAGAAGATGGTGGCAGCGACAGTTTTTACAAAATGGAACATGTTATGGCGAGAACTAAACGGCAGAGCAACGATGGATTACTTTTCAAAGAAGTTCGTTCCGCAATTTCGTGAGACTTACTAAATCGGATTTTGAAGAAGTTCTCTGTTTGGTCGCCCCTAAAATCTTAAAAAAGAATACGAACTACCGTGCTGCAATTCCACCATCAATACGATTTATTGACATAAAGTTGACGACACCGTCCAGACAGAGCGATGTTATCCATTTCAAATTGAAAACATGGATACACTCAACACGCAACAAAATTCTTTGATGTATTGCCGCTCAACATCGGCACTATGTTGCCGAATATCTGTCAATTTATTGTGCTGTTGATGGGATACATGTTACCAACACAGTTGACAACATGTATCTATCTGGCCGATTGGTGTCTGGTTTGTACTTACCTTAATAGTTGACAGTTGACCACAGTTGACAGTGGTTGACAGCAAGCGGTCACATGCGGTTGATGCAAGTTGATATCACTTTTAGCGATGAGAGTTATCTCGGTCAAATGATTTTATAGGTTAGAAATTATTATTTACACCAAAACCGTAGAAAATAGCTATTAATTAAAAAATGACTGCGTTTTCTAATAAATTATTAGCAATACTAAAAAAAATCCGTAAAGTATGAATTGTACCATTCTTTATACTAGTAGTTGGTGGATCTTTTGGATTAAAAGAATTTGCAAAACTAAGGTAAAAATCTGTAATAAAACAGCTTGTAAATATATTGACAATTTTTAAAGATTTTAGGTATTAATTTTCACAAATATCGCCAGTTAGGAATTGAAGCTGAAAAGCTTGGAATACAAATGAAAAATCCATCAGACATTACCTTGGAAAAAGAATTTAGAAACTAAAACAATTGGATATTGATAATTATTAAGGTGACGGGGTCCTAGGCCTTGGGAAGAGAATTTTAGTGAAAATGAAAAGTAGTATATTTTCTAGTAGTTTGAATATAATTAGGTAATTTATAATAAAGTTAACTACCTTTATATCAACAGGTCATTCTTGGTTCAATAAAAGTCTTTTAACGGCACTTTTTTTAAATATAAAGTATACACAATAAATAAATGGACTAAATTCAAAAGGCTGTTTTGATATTCAGATGTTGAGTTTGATATTTATTGTTGGAGTTAAATAAAAAAATTGATGCATTATTATTATAATTTATGAATTTGGAGAGTGTAAACAAGATACAAGCGGTATGTGTTAGACCGCAGTGATAGAAGGAAGGGGCTGAAGTGTACATGCATGAAATTCATGGATTGTAGAAACAATGAGTCATTAAACGTCCATACTTATTCAAAGTACATTACATTTTAAAATAAGAGGTATGCAATTTTATTTATATAATACAGACACATTATCAATGGGGATGATTTATTTATTGATTTTCAAGTGCCTTTCACCACCGTATAAAGTTGCATTGATTAAATATCTTAAGAGCATCAATGCAGTAAACGAATTGAAGTAGTTGTAAATGTGGAAGCACCAGCTATTTTGACAAATGTGCTTTTTACTACGAAAGTGTTACATCAAACTTACTATCTGTCCGACATGTGCATGACATGAAAATAGTTATTGACCATAATGTAGTTAGAGTACAAAACCAAAAGCCTTAATGGTTTATTTTTAGTCGATTTCGTTAATAAGACAATAATCAATTTAAAAGTTGAACAAAAAGAAATACAGATAGAGATTATAAATTATTCCATGATTTTTTAATAAAACATCAGCAACAGATTACTAAAGATGTTAATACTTTTGTCCATGTTATACCAACAAGTAACATTCTTGAATCTTGTATTTTTATTTAAATATTTAACTGTCATTTTTAAATTTCAAAATAATGGGCAAGATTCAACAAAACTTACTTTTTATTCATTGATCTAGGAAAAAAAAGTCATTTTAACAAGTAACAATTTAGGAACAAATTTATTTTGATATAATAATCAAAGCTATGATAATTGTTAGTCTAGCAAAATCGTTTTTCTGAGTGAAGCTGTCTAAATTAGAACATACTTGATAAATTCAACAACCATAGTCAGTGTGATGGTTGTTTGGTAAATATAATGGACATGAAACGGACACCTCTTCGATATTCACGGAATGTTTGTTGCGCATATAACGTATATCCTGTGGACGTTTACATTATCAAAAGTCGGATGATATAAAGAATATATGAACCGAAATGATGCTAATTGAGTAACTAATCAAACAGAAAATTTCCTGAAACATTTTACACTACTCTATAATCAAGTAACTAAATATAGCTGTATTTTACAAAACGATTTGTAAAGAAATAGCACGGAATTTAGTTAGTTTAAGTATATAACTACTTTAAAATACAAATTTGAAAAATTGTACGTTAGAATAGACGAATTTAAAATATATTTGTCAAATAATAACGAATAATAGTAAAAAATGATAAAATTTCGTCAGCAGCATTAGTTGAATTGTTGCAATGTGAACTAGAATGAGGATACAAGAGAACAAAGAAAAAGTAGTTTAGAAAATGACCATTTCCTACCGCTAACTATTTTCATGCCAAAAGACGATAACAACGAATAATACTACTACAACAAAACTTTACTGATGTACTTTTCTAAATATTTGATTTTAAACTGTACTTTCTTTTCTCCTTTTTGTCGACAATGGCACTTACTCCCACAGTTTCCTAGTTCTTACATCTATGTATAGTAGAGTTGACTAAAGTTTAATGGTTGTCTTACTTAAAACATTCAATTGAATAATAGTAGTTTTTACGAGTCAATAATTCATTGTTATTACTCCCTAAGCCAATACAACTGAAAAGATAAACCGCGAGTCTGATTATTCAGGTAAAGTCCAAATACAAAGCAGTATACACTACTTTATCTACGGAATTAAATCAAGATTATTAAAAAAACAAATCAATTAAACGAAAATATCAATTAATAGATTATGTTTATATCGATATGGCGTTTGAAGGTTTGATGAAAATTTATTATTGAAAGCCTTAAGGGGCTATTATCAGTTGTTGGTGGGAAATTTGAAATTGCGTTATTTTTACTTGCAATAATTTTTGTGAAGAATGATTATAAACAAGAAATTATTACTGGAATATTAACATTTATTTATAAATTGGTGGACGAATAGTAAGTGATAGAAATTACGTGTTTAATAAAAAAGAATTTTTTTTTATTTTTTAAAGTAAATTATTTCAACAGTTATAAACTTATTCGTCCACTAAATATGAACGGGAATAAGCATGGTGTACATTATAAAAAGAAATATATTGCTAAATAAAAAAGACTATTGCAAGAAACGTATTCGGTAGTAAAACAGATAACTGTAGACTTTCCAAAAGTTTGGCACCTTTCTAAAAGAGGGACACATCATCGCCGCAATTACTGCTATTCGAATTTACTTTATATTCCTTTCTACGGGCTTATACCCCTTTCACGACATGTCTCTATGTCACGATCTTGCTATCCCATTTTGTATATTGCTGTCTTTCATCTCGCAGTATGATCGACAACTGGTACTATTAGCTCCCTCTGTTATCCAATTTATTTGTAATGACAGCCGATGTTAGTATAGGATGTGCTCGCTAGGAGTATATCATATATCATAAGCCAAGGGTAATGGCATCGGCGTTAAGTTTAATTTCTGGGGGTGTAAATAACTTAGATTCATCGGCGTCACTATCCATGATAAAACTAACACTAACACGCCAAATTTAAAAAACGCCGATAAGGTTTTGACGTTTGACTATTAATTAAATATGAAACATAAGATAATATACATTTCATTCTCTATAGATTGGACACTTCTAATAAAATTTTGTTGGCGTGTTTCTGCGCCATCTAGTGAAATGTGTTAAATTTAAAACAGACCATACTGGGGCACGAAAAGCTTGTTTATTATTGAAAATTGAATTTCTAACTTTTAAACTAAAAAACAAAACGCATTTATATAGTTTCTGAATATTGTCCTATATTTTCATTAAAAATATTTTTACAAAAATGTTATCTTCGTAGAACACGACGAAATAAAATTTTATTCCCTAACGCTTCTCG
The DNA here is from genome assembly GCA_023690525.1 of Holotrichia oblita. Lineage (NCBI taxonomy): Eukaryota > Metazoa > Arthropoda > Insecta > Coleoptera > Scarabaeidae > Holotrichia > Holotrichia oblita. The sequence continues at coordinate 67,125,093 of CM043020.1, forward strand.
TGAAGTTTCAATTTGGATGATATATGTCACGTATACTTGCAATATCGAAACCGAAGGTTAGGTAATTTATAAAAATGATCTCAAAAGATATTCAAGTTTTAACAATCTCCGAAAGCCACTAAGGGGTACTATTAGAATGTAGGTCTAAACCATAACAGAATTTAATAACACATCTTGTATTTACCTATTAATTGGATGTTGTATATTGTACTCTCCTTGGCGAAGTATATTGTATCTGGTGCTATCGCCTTGAAGACATTAAACATTTCTTGTACTGCTTCAATTTGTATGGGATAATGCGATATGGAAATAAAGTGTCACTGGTTTATGTCAAAACTAGTATGTCAGCTCTTGTCAATTTAATAGAAACGATAGTTTCATCCTTAAGCGGTATTTAACACTACTATTTAAGGTTTAAACTAAACCACGTCCAACATAATCCTTCATACATACATACACATAATCAAAGATCTCTTATACCCGAAGGTGTCGAGGTATAAAGTTCTCTTAATTTAGTTCCACAGATTCAACAAATTCACGCCACTCTATCCTGTTTCTGGCTAGGGCCTTCGCCTCGTTCCATGTTTTTCCTCTTTTTTTCAGAAGTTCATCCGTACTGCTGTTCCACGTTTTTCTGGGTCGTCCTCTCCGAGTTTTCCCGATTTTCCTTACCTCCCATACCCGCTTCACCTGTCTAGTAGTTTCATTCATTCTGATCAAGTGTCCCCACCATTACAGTTTCATTTCTTCTACTTCAGTTCTTAATGATTTTGTTGTTAGCATCTGTCTAAGGTGTCACTGGATTGTAGTCGTTTTGTTTGTCTTTCATCAAGTATCCAATTTTCTGCTCCATAGGTTAAGACTTGTAAGTATACTGCTTGAGACACCGTCATTTTTGTTCTTGTTGTTATCTCTTTTTTATTCAAAAAGTTTTTGTAGAGTGCATAATCCTTCAACTAATATTATATCTTCTCCAAGAATATCACAAAAATTACCATATTCTACTAATACTGTTTTTAAAGACGCTTGTGACACAACATACAAAATCAGTATGACAATATAATGTCATAATGACACTCAATTTCGCGCTTGTCATATTTCAAATTTGAAAAAGCAATGCCTGCGACACCTGGTGAAATGTGTGAGTATCAAAACTTTGACGACAGTACACGGGCCCTTCTGCCGTATCTATATTACGTTAGTATTATATTATCTATGATATGAAATACTCGGACTTGTTTATCGTTCCTATGATATCATTGGTATTATTATGTTTTTATTGGCTGAATGCAGGGAATAATGATAACGTTATGGCTCATTATTCCCTGTTCGCATTTCATTATTCCCTCCGGGTATTATGAATACTATTAACCAATAGTAATTAATATAATACCTACTTTATTGTTTAGTTGTAGATAAAATATATTAAAACAAATACAGTAAAACTTCGATCAACCGGCACTCGATTCATCGTCACCTTCTGTTAACCATCACTATACTTGCTGCCGTGCGAATTAATTTTTAGGAAACTTGTTTCTAGGGCGCAGGCGCCGTTTTGATTAAACACGCATTTATGCAAATGTAATTCGTTAATACATATGTAATGTTATTTAAGAAATATGTACATTACATTAAAATACGTATACGTACATACATATATTTAATATTATATGTACTAGTTGTGGTTGAAAGAAAGAAATATAAGTACATACATAAAATTTTGTTTCTATTATCCGTCTTTTTCTCATATCCGTCACCTTCTGGTCCCGACCACTGACGGTTGATCGAAGTTTTACTGTATAATTTTGTATATCAAAGTTGGACTTAAAAGGATTAAACTGGTTTTCAAATTTGTTCTTATAATTACGGTTATCTCCATAACGTATAAAATTAAAAGTATGGATGATTTATATTTCTTTTTCGTTGCCGCTGCGTAATAATGATACTCTTGTGTACCCACTCTGTTATTATTTCTACTCTATCAAAAGCAAAAGATAAATAGTTGTAATATAATTATGTAGAATTTTTGTTCAAAAGTTATATACATTAGCACACATATGACATGTAGCAGTTACTGCAGTTCATTTACCGATTTTAAAATAAATCTTTACAAGATCAACATTCGAAAGGTAATTTTTAAGCGCATATCAATCGTCAGCTAGACGCAAATAACTCAAACGTTTACATCGTATGATTTATTTAAAAACACAAAACTGTGTACAATATTATTCTTAATTACATGATATTCACATGATAAAGGACCTAACTCTATTATAATAAAACATTTATATATGCATATAGATATAATAAAGTAAAATATAATCTTTAAAAAGAGAAATAATTCTAGGCATATCACTAGTCTATAATATATACATTTCCTACTAATATGACAAAAACAATAAGAAAAGAACCATGCGGCTATGTCAAAAAGTAAAATTATAGTTATTCCCCAAAATATTTCAACCAAACATAATAACACACACTATTATTTAAATTATATATTTATACATTAGATGAACGAATCTCTTCATATTTAACTGTCAGATTCATGACCTGAAAGAGCAAACAGACAAATGAGTAATTTTATCCATACCCATGTCATTCACATAATATAAACGCATCATGCTCTGATACCAACCAAATATAGAATAGAACCACAGAAGCATAAGTCTACTTTATAACTTTAGATACTAATTACGTTGTCTTCATGTACAGTTATGTTTACATAATTAGGAGACGTGGAGAAAGGTTAATATAGTTACAATTTGACAAATAAAAATGAAATTTAATGAATGACGTTCAATTGCATGTCATTCATCACTTCTAGAATTGTCAAGATAGATTATAACCATTATAACACCGGCTTTAACCCTTCACTGCATAGCGTTGCAGATGCGCAACATCTACTGGAAATAATATAAAACATATTTTTTGTCGAAATGGTTCTTATATTTGCCCTTAAATAGATTCTATTCATATCATTGTATCTATCGTTCATAAAAACTACGGCAGATGGCGTAAAATAACGCGCAATTTTAAATTGAAAAACGGATAATTGTCAAATACGACTTAGCAACATATTAGTCTTAGTCTAAGCTCAATTTCGATAAACAAGAGTGAAATAAAAAGTGTTTCTTAAATATATGCGGATAAGTCATGTAAGTACTTTTGTTTTTAATCACATACTTTGATAATATTCAATTGGCGCTCAATTTTATTCGATATATTCTACGTGTTGCATATCTGCAACATTATGCATTACATTACGCATAAAGTCGTAATTTATTTCTAGAATGTCGCGTTGGATTTCGCCACTAACACAAAATGAATTGGAAGATATTATAGCTAATTGGTCAGATTCAGAAGACAATTTAGACGAATCTGATGAAGAAGATGAATATAACGCCGAAATTAAGTTACCCGATATAGATGAACCGCAAGAACGTACCAATGAAGAGGATTTCGACATAAATAATTTGCCAATCATTTTAGTAGACAATTCTACAGAAATGACAACAAATCTTGCTACTGGAGCTTCAACCAGTGCTACTATTACAAACTGTAATGGTACAAAAAATGAAAAGCAAATAAAATCATCGATACGTGACAGTAAAGTTCTTCTAAAAAATTTAAAACAAAAGTACGCAAGCCTAGAGTGGTCGGAAGATTCACTGAATATTCCTGAAGACACAATAAGTTTTTCCGGTAATGAGCAATTAGCTGCAGAAATCACACATCTTTCATCGCCCTATGATTTTTTTAAGTATTTCTTCACTGGCGACTTATACAAATTGATAGTTGAACAGTCAAACCTATATTCCATACAAAAGACACACAGGCCTTCACAAATATGCGACGAAGACGTAAGAAAATTTCTGGGCATATGTATTATTATGTCTGTTGTGCATATGCCAAACGTCCGCAGCTACTGGTCTCGCCATATAGGCAGTGACATTATCAAGCAAACAATGCCTGTAAATCATTTTGAAAAAATTAGAAAAAGTCTACATTTCAATGATAATACGACAATGGTGGCAAAGAATGAACCAACTCATGATCGTCTTCATAAAATAAGGCCGATAGTAAATTTTCTAATCGGTAGATACCAAACTGTTCCATATGAGAAATGTATGTCCATTGATGAACAAATCTGTGCAACAAAAGCAAGAAACTACATGAAGCAGTATCTACCAGCTAAACCTCATAAGTGGGGGTACAAATTACTGGTGTTATCGGGAGTGTCCGGTTTCTCATATAATTTTGAAATTTATACGGGGCAAGAAAACGATGCAGACAAACGACTGATGAACGAAAAAGATCTTGGAGCTAGTGCCAACATTGTAATAAGACTATTACGTAACGTGCCAAGAAATATACACCATCGTGTATTCTTTGACAATTACTACAGCACAATTCCCTTGTTAGTAGAACTGCGTAAAGAAGGAATTTTAACATTAGGTACAGTTCGAAGGAACCGCATACCAAATTGCCCGTTTGCTCCGGAAAGGACAGTGCAACGTTATAATCGTGGGTTATCCCAAGAGTATGTAACAAGCATTGACAATGTTCATGTATCATCTGTGCTATGGAAAGATAATAAAGTCGTTACTTTAGTATCAACATTTTGTGGTAAACAACCTATACAAAAAGTACAGAGATATGATAAGCAGAAGAAAGAGACAATTACGGTTGACTGTCCAAACATTGTTAAAGAGTACAATCGGCATATGGGCGGCGTAGACTTACTCGACAGCTTAATAGGTCGCTATAAAATTCAAATTCGCTCAAAAAAGTGGTATTTCCGAATTTTTTACCACCTAATCGATATTACGATTGTAAATGCATGGCTATTGTACAGAAGGACCACACCTGGAGAACCGATCCGTCTGGCGGACTTTAGAGTAGAAATAGGCGAATGTTTGTGCTTAAGTGGCTCTCGATTACCTAATACACGTGGAAGGCCATCGCATTCTGATATAGAAAAGCATTTGGCCAAAAGGAAGAGTACGTCGCCAGCGGCCTTTGTCCCGTCAAAGGATATACGTTTGGACAAGACCGATCATTGGCCAATTTGGGAAGAAAAACGTATGCGGTGTAGATTTCCGGAATGTAATGGGTATACATATATAAAATGTTCAAAATGTAACAATGCATTATGTTTCAATAGATCGAAAAATTGTTTTAAATCTTTTCATTCCTGAAGTGTTCAATTCTTGATTTACTATAAATGCATAACGTTGCATATATGCAACAAGACTATTTTGTTTACTTTTGCATAATGTTGCATATATGCAACATACCTAATAATTATTATAAATAAAATCAGTGTGCAAAATGATTTTTTTAATTATTTTTCCCGTAATCTACGTCTTAAATTACATAAGCGCGATTTTTTTCATTAAAAATAGAAAAATCATGCAGTGAAGGGTTAAAGTGTTTCTTACTGCAAAATTGTAATGAACTCACTAGTCCTTAAACTTTCCGTTTTTAATTATGCAAGCTATCAAATTCGATACAACTTGTTCACGATTTTTTACTCCACTGATATTACCATTTTTATTTATAATGACGTCATAAGCTATAATTCTTGTCGTGACCACCGTTTCAGCTCTTACTATGTACTTCAGTGTATATAAAATATCTCGTGAATTTGCTATGTATATTTCTACCTCCTCCCCCGTTGTATGTGAGGTAGTTCTATTAATTACATCCCAACGACAACTGGTGTACAGAAACATACCGGAATACAATAAATTCTTCTCTGAATGGATCGAAATCGTCCATCACCCGATATCGATTAGTCATTCTCCTATTTGACTACCGAGACAATTCACTTGAAAACTTGGTCAAGTAAAAATTATGTGAACGCAACTGTATCATGAAATTTTTTAAATGAACTTCAAAATCTCTCCTTTATTGCAAATAGCAAGAACCTCAATGGTCCATTTTCAGGCGAGATCATTATGCGTGAAAAAAACAGCACTGTATTTGGTACTACAGAACGATTGCAAATCTACAGTTATCCAGAGTGCTCTTCTTGCACGAATAAATTTTCTTTCGAGTTTCATATTACGGGTAAATAAATATGTACTATTGGAAAAATTTAACAAAGAGTAAACTACACTTGCAACTTTGAACAGCTATTTAGATTTAACTTAAAAATATACACTAAAGCTAGAAATTTTTACCTTCTTCGTCATCATCATCCCAATCATGTATCAACTTATTAACAGTTAATTCTGCTTTTTTTGACACATTATCAGATTGCTGAGAATCTTCCGTATCTTCCCAATCATTTAGTATGGAGATTTTTGTTTCCTGACTTGTACTTTTCTTATATTCACTTATTAGTGCTTCCTGTCTTGAGGAGCAATGTGAAATTTGTGAATCTTGACTTTGGGAATTCTCATCTACACTGCTAGTACCTTCTTCTATTAACTGTTCTTCCGGATTACTTTTTTCATCTGCTTGTGATACTTCTTCTTCGAATTTTTCATCTTCTTTATACGCGTCGTCAGCTGATTCATTTTGCACGGAATTTTCATCAATTTGTGAAGGTGTATCATCCATTTGAGAAGATACTTCTTCTGTTTGTAAATTAATTTCCATATATGAATCAGTATCTTCTATTTGAGGTTCTTCTAATTGCGACTCTTCCATTTGCGATTCCTCTAACTGTGATTCCTTTAGATGTGATTCTTCTAGATGCGATTCTTCTAGATGTGATTCCTCTAGATGATTCCTCTAGATGCGATTCCTCTAGATGCGATTCCTCTAGATGCGATTCCTCTAGATGCGATTCCTCTAGATGCGAGTTGTCCAGGTGAGACTCCTCTAGATGCGAATCCTCTATATGCGACTCTTCTAGATGCGATTCCGCTAGATGGGGTTCCTCTATTTGCGAGTCCTCTATTTGTGATTCTTCTATCTGCGGTGCCTCTACCTGTGATTCTTCTATCTGCGGTGCCTCTACCTGTGATTCCTCTACTTGTGACTGTGTCTGTTCTTCGTGCGTTTCTATTACTTGATTAGATTGATCTTCGGTTTGACATGTGCTTTCTTCAGTCTTATTTGTATCTTTTTCAATTTCCGTTACTTGCTCCATCTGTTCATCTTGTATATCTTTCTTGCTTTCTGCAATAATTTCTGCCGTTTCAGTTGTTTCTTCGCGTTGCATAATCTGCTCAACTTGCTGCGTTTCTTCTTGAATTTCTACGTTTTCCATTGGTAGATCTTGGTTTTGGGTTATTTTATGTTCTACTAAATTATCAATATGCTCTTCACTCGAACCTGTAGCATGATCTGCACCCGCGTGCACCAGATTATCAGAATTTTCGCGAACAATGGATTCATTCTGTACTTCGATTTTTTGCAGTTCAACTGTTTGTGCTTCGTTTGTAACAGCCGTACTGTCATCACTTATTTGTTCCTTCATTAATTGATCATTATCTAACTGCTCTTCGGTATCTACTTGTTGGAGATCATTCGTTTCGACAACTACAGGCTCTGATATAGGCGGGTTAACTTCTTCCTGAGAAACAACATCTTCAACTTCTCGAACTTGTATCTCTTCATTGTGCTCAACAGTTTGTGAATCCGACATATGAGTATCACTCGTCATTTCTGTAGGTTCAATATTTTCGCTTGTTAAATCTTTACTAGTAACATCATGTTGTCTATCAAGTTTGTCTATATTACTTTCCAAATCTATTGCTGCTGTAGTTATACCGTCCCCATTCTGATTTTCTTCTTGAATTGTAGGATGTGATGAGACTTCAGAAATACCTTCCGTTAAAGATACAGTGGTTTCAATTGTATCGCCTATTTCCGGCATACTTTTGCTTGATACCTGTTCTTGTATTTCAGCAGGTACGATTTCCTGTGCTTTAGGCGTCAAGTCCTCTTGTATCATACTAGTTTGATTCTGAAAATAGCAATTTCATGTTAGTTAAATTATGTCAACGATCTAAAATTTTCTAGAAATGTCGATGCAATAACGACGTGACATTCTCTAATTTAACACATTTAAAATATTGACATTTTTTTCAATTTATAATTGGACACAACGGCAAATAAATGAACTAGATTGAACAACATTTATTTTTATAGTTCTATTCTCCATTGTGGCATTTTGAATTATTTAATCAAAGATTGGTATGAAACAAATACTAATAACAAGCGATAATAATCCGCATTATATTCCAGGAAAATGAACTAAATGTGAATTGTTTGTACTATCACAAATACTAAAAATATACTTTTTTACCTCATTTTGATGGTCCTGAATACTACATTCTTCATCTATTTCCATAGGTTCCTCCTCTTGATTACTGAGACAATCGTTCAGCACTAGAACATGGCCTGATATTTCTTGGTCAATATTTTGTTCTATTGGTTTCTCATTTATAGAAATCATTCTATCCACATCTATATCTTCTGCAGGCGCTTCATCAGTCGCTTCTTGTTGATTTTCAATTAAATTTTCATTAGAGAACTGACTTTCTAATATAACTGTATCCTGTGGTAGAGATTCTGCGAAAGAAGAACTTGTCGGAACTGTAGTTTCTTTGTGTGAACTGGTGATTATGTTATGACTGTTTATTTCACGTTGTATCATTTCTATTGATTCAATTTGTGTATCTTGATTGCTGTCCATGCTATTTGGTTCAGTATTTCTAATTTCTAGCATTCCAGTTTGAGAATTTAGCATAAGGTTACCTTGGGATGTAATAAACTGATTCTGTTGTCCATCAACAGGATGACTATATAACACCACGATGTTTGAATTTTCGCTGGATAATATTTCATTATTGCCATCATTATAGTCATGGTCGGTAAGAACCATAACCAATTCATCAGTCGACGCAATATCAGAATTATTTAATATAGATTGAGTTATAACATTGTGCTCAGAAGTAATTACTTCGTTTATATTTTGAGCTTGCGCAAATCTATGCTGCTCTGTCATTTCTGGAATTATATATTCTCGCTGTTCATTGGCTAATGTTTGTTGCGTAACTAATTGTTGATCATTATGAAGAATGTATTGTTGATTTTCGTCCAACACAACAATATCAACTAAACCCAAGCTAGTAGCTATACCGCCAGTTACATTTTGTATACCACTTGTTGTTGTAGCTACCCTTTCATGTGTTTCTGCAGTAGTAGTAGTGCCTGTTTCAATTGTTGTTTGACTTACGGATTCACCTGTTGTCGCTGCCACTTTGATATCTGACAAAATTTTGATTTTCTCTTTCTGATCTTCATCTTTCGGTAGTATATATTCCTCTGTATCTTCTTCTAGTTGATCTTCATCAACTTCATCTTTCTCATCTATACTGACTATGCCATCTCTACGCGCTTCATCCCGATGCACCATTTTAATATGTGAGAATAAATTACTACCAGAATGGTATCGTTTGGTACAATACTGACAATCGTAATTGTGTCGTCCTAAAAATATAAGAGCAGATTAATTTTTAATAGTCGAATAAAATCGTTAAAGATTGTTGGCAATAAATTTCAAGTTAATTGTCAAATTGGTATTATCATAAGTAGTTTGGGTGGTTTTGGTAGTATACTAGCGGCTGTCTTAGTTCAAATCATTGGAACAATAGAAAAGAAAGGAAACTTCAATATTTTGTGTAAAGGGAATTAATGGGATTGCAGCTATTGGCGTTAGAATTAAGAAGACGTGAACCTTTTTTCGTATCTCAATCAGATACGAAAAAAGGTTCACGTCTTCTTAATTCTAACGCCAATAGCTGCAATCCCATTAATTCCCTTTACCCCTAACGTTGTACAGCTAGTACTCCTTTTCACCTTCAATATTTTGTAAAATAACGCAATTTCCTCTTGAGAGAATATTGTTTTGAAATTCGGTACGTATACTATAAGGAAGTAGTTATGCAGAGGCAGTCAAAAATATAAATTAATCTTTCTATTTCAAATGAGTTTTCCTAAACATAAGTATAAATCTTTAGTTTCTACTTAGTTCTCCTGTATCTCAAGTACGTACCATATAGTGATTCTATGTAATACTTTAAAATATTTCTATTTCAAATGAGTTTTCCTAAACATAAGTATAAATTTTTAGTTTCTACGTAGTTCTCCTGTATCTCAAGTACCTACCATATAGTGATTTTATGTAATACTTTAAAATATTAAATCCTCAGTCTGTTTTTTGTTTGTTTTATTTTGCTGGATTTATTTTTATGCCTACATAACTTTTGTGAAAAATTGTTGCATTACAATGTGGTGATTATTAAAATTTATCAACGCAGACTTGATAGCCACTGACGAGGTAGTAATCAATTTTGTATTAGAGTTTTAGATGCACGTCCATGAAGTTTCTTTCATAGTTTCAACCGTACACGTTAGATTCTATCTTGCAATTCTTCCCATACATTTTTTGTTTATTTTTTCTTTTTAGTTTATATATGTAGTTATTCGGACACAAAAATTCGGTTATTTCATTAATCGGAAGTTAATAGACGTAGATTTAAGTTTTTCGTGGCTATAGTCATTAGTTATTCTAATAACATCAAAAAATAGCTAATATCTATTTTTTAAAAATCAGCAAACTTTATTGTATTGACAAAAAAAACCGCTTTACAATGGTAAAGCGATATCATAATCTCTTTACAGCACGATCGATATTACAGTAAATAGAAGTGAAGAAATTCATATTTTTACTCACGCGTGTGCCGGTTTTACACACGAGACGTCAGATGAATGCGAAAACGGAAGGAATAGTTTCTTTGCAAGTGCGTTTTGTTCAATCCTGTTGCTGAATAATCCATTTAAAAATATTGAAAATTCAAATCTATATGTCAGTTATATGTATATCATACTATTTATGTTAACGTAGAAGAAGTATACAGACAATTAGTGTTTCTATACTGAATTTTACACTAAGAATACAATACAGGCGCGTATGGAGTGTTCTGTACTGTACTCTGAGTGTGAAATTCAGTATAGAACACTAGAAAGTGCAACGGCTACCTAGTTTTGGTAAAATCGCGTTTAGATCCAAAATATAATTCTCTGTCTAACACAAGTTACTTGCCTATTAAGGTACTTTGTATATCTAGGGACTTTACGCCAAATAAGGCCGCTCACGCCGTGCTTCTCAGCCAATTAGAAGAATTGCCGAAAAATATCATTCAGCATCCCAATTTAAAGTAAGTAAAGTATCCCTCGAATATCACACGAATGTATTATTGCTGAAGTGTCTGATAAAAATCCATCACTCACCAACAATCGAGACAGATCCACTTTTTGAAAGGTAACAATATCCAAGTACTCACAGAAATATTGTATTCCATATCCAAAATATACAACAATAATTTTATTAGCTTTCGTTTTTATGATAAAGAGGCAGACACTTATACTAAAGATAACTCATGTCATGTAAATACGTAAAATCGCAGCGGTTGTATATATAGGGTGCCCGGATACAAGTTTTGCTAATTTAACCGTTTCTCTATTTCTTCAATTAGAAATTAAAATGTTACCCATGTTGTCCTTACGAAATCCGGGCACCCTGTATGGTAGATACTAGCTACTATTCTAGGTATTCTATATGGGTCGATTTCAACCGGGGATGTATTTGAGACAAAATGCTGTGACGGATACCCTATACTCGGGAGCTATCTTATTAAGTAGATTTTTTCCTTTATTCCATATATTTGTAGAGTTTTATAAAATTACCACTATGTGTCACTATTAAACGGTAGAATATTTGATGTAACATTACGTATTGCATCATCGAGAAAAACTAAGCATTCTTTCATTGAATTTTATGATGATATCGAAGGCTTGCACGATTCGAACTTCTATTATGAGGCATTTTAGTCGCGTAATAGTAGTGTAATATATTCAGGTTTTCGCCTCTAGCGTGGTTTACATGTTAAGTTACAACCTTCTGACATCCTTCACAAGGTTTTCGCATATAGCGTAACTGACACGTCGAGTTACCGTAACCTTCCGTCGAGTAAGTAGATCTAGTATTTTGTGTGCGTTTAGTTTACTTTATCTTATATTTTCTTTATTAATGAATATTGCTATTCACAACAAATATAAGAACGCAAGAAAGTCATTTGCAATCGGTGTACTGACGAGCCATACAGAATGTATTAATAATTCATGTTATTATTTATTATTGTGGTATTTAGAGTATGAGCAAACGAAAATACTTTCGCTCACACATTGCTACACAAATTGAGTAAGAAAAGAAATGGTTTCATGCTTAACTAAGTCTGAAAAATGTTTTGAAAGCAAGTTTGGACGACGTTTTTCTTTACCTTCGCGTATAAATTATGTAAATAGCATCAGCACACACATTAAAATCAATGCTCGACAAGCAAATTTAATACCTAGGTTGTTTCTACAGTCTCGGCGACAAAATACCAGCCCGTGGTATTATATCTATTACTTTTGTGCGTAGTTAAACAAATGTGTCCAATATTGTATCATCTCCGATGTTAGATCATTATCAGGTCCAACATTTGATGTAAATCTACTTACCTATGTGTCAGCGCACAACTTTCAATGTATCCAGATACAGAACAGAATATTGAAACCAAAGCATCTTTGGTATGTCCACACTTCATTGATCTAAAACGCGACGTGCTCCGAAACCGCAATATAAACATCGACCGCGAGCATCGAGGCATCTTTGACACTTTCTCACTCTTATGTCTTGCAATTTTTTCCTCTGTGGACATTTAAAAGTTTACATTAACCGATCCAAGATTATTATTAAATTGGAACAACGGATGAGATAAAATAGCACTCATGATATGATTGGAAATGTTCCTCATGGTATTGCAAGCAGGTTTTGACATTGCTTTCGTGTTAATGGAGAACAATTTGAACATTATAAAACCAATATTTTGTTTATCTTCAAGTTATCGGCAAGTTTCTAATCGTTTCAATTATTCTAACTATTATTTTGTTAGTAAAATCTGTTGAAATTTAAGTACAGGGAAACCTAATACAAATATCATAGTTCAACGCAATAATATACAGGATGTTTAATTTAAAATAAAACAAGTTGTTTATATTTTTGATGCCTCTGTATAATTCCAGTATTGAAAATATATCTATCGAATTGGTAATTTTTCTTAGTTTTTATCTGTACAACTCAAAACAATCTCTCAAATATTACAAGATATAGCTTATTGCATACAAATTGGGCATCCTGTATATATTTGAATATATACAGTAGGATAAAAAAGTACCCAGATTAATTTTATAGAGCACAAATAATGCAAAAATGAGTCCTAGACAGGCACATTTCCAAGCTGAACAAAATATTCAGGGCTACACGAGAATGCAAGTTTTCTAGATTGTAGATGTTCAAAAATTTCTATGTATACTCCGAATGTGTAGTGACATTATACAAATAAACCTTCTTTCTTTAGTATTTCTTTTATAATCAAAGTTTGAGCACGTGTTTTATCCTACTGTGCATCTAATTACATGATGATATAGCTGACTATAAAGAAATAATAAAAATTAAACTTTGGCATACCTGTCTTTCCTGTGTGACCAGTTATTTGCATATGTGAAGATAGTGAGTTTTGATTGTTGAAAGCAACCTTGCACTCTATACATTGAAGATCAAATTTGGTATGATTGAGTTTATGTTTAATCAACAGATTTTCTGTGAGAGCTATGTACGGGCACCTATTACATTTTGGGAAATTGTAGGCAGGAGGTGGTTTGATTCCATGTCTTGTATATTGGTGATACATAAGTAAATTATGTTTACTGCTTTGATGTCCACAGAATTTACACATCCTCGAATCAAACTTCTCATGATGTACATCAGTCATATGTTTACGGTATAAGTAGTATAGTACAAATTCCACTTGTTCTTCATTAGAACTACATTTATTACATACCCAAGGTCCTTCATCTTGATTTTTTGCCAGATCCATAGTATTTACTTTAGTAACCCTAGGACTACCTTTTGGACTAGCCACATGAACTTTAACTTTAGATGTAGATGTTTTAACCCCAGTACCTTTGGCTAAATCTGATTTGGTTGGTGATTTAGCCAAAATCTTAAGCCTTATATTTTTATTTTTCTTTACCAAATGTGGATACTTCTTTAGCACCTCTGATATAATTTTTGTATGATCCATTTCTGGTGATTTTCCTGAAGTTGTTACATTAATCTTAGCTTCTTTGTTTTCCTTTTCATTTACACTGAATCGTACTTTCTTAGTATGCACTGGAGACAGTAGCTTAGTAGCTTTTCTCTTGTTATTATCTTTATCAATATCTATACTTTCCAAATAGTTGTCAGGATCATCATCGTCGTCATATTCTGTCAAATCAGACCTTATTTTCTGTTCTTTCACATAACTTTTTACTTCTTCCATATCTATAGACTGATTATAATCTTTACTAGATCGTTTATTTATGCTTGATGTATATTTCATATCATCAAACGATGTACTAGCTCTTAATTCATCACTCTGTGTTAATAAAGGCTTACTTGTATAGGAAATATCATCAAAAGAGTTCTCCATCAAATTAAATGTGCTGTTTATTTCATCTTCTGGCCATTCAAATCGTGTTGGTTTTGGAGTGTTATCAAATAAAGCCAAAGGATCTTGTGGTACCTTCTTAGGTTCAGGATAATATTGCTGAGTAGTTGTAGGTGGTGGTACTGTTGGTACAGTTTTACGTTTCCAAACAGGCAACTTACGACCTGGTAGAGTAGCTGGTAAATCATTTTCAACTTTAGGTGTTATTTTCTTGCCGTGTAAATTCCACGTTGGCTGCATCTTTTTATTTTGTGATTTAGGTAATGGAGGAATTGGCTTCTTTTGAGCATCCAGTAGTTTTGTTAATATCGGAATATTCATAACTTCAGCAGTCCTATATAGACGATCAAACAAAGACATTTGAAATTCTAGCATACCTGTATACATGAAATTTACAATAGGGAGTATAACATCAGCTTGTAAATCATCAGGCATTATGATTGTATTTCCATCAACAACTTCACATGTTTGTTCCAAGATGTTAAAATACTCTGTACAAGCATTCATCACTAAGCGATGGACTTTAAGCTGTACATTCCCTTCGAATTGTAAAGTTAAATCACAATAATCTGTCCTATTGAAGAATAATTGTAATCGTTGAAGAAAGAATATTCCCCAGTTGTCAACTCTTACTTGCTTATTAGTTTCACCCATTATGTTTTATCTATGTCCTTCCTACCCTGTTGAGATAATAAATAGAGAATTAAAGGGACATAAAGATATAGTTGAGGGATATACAACTGCATGCAACATGATTAGAAGTTACAAAAGATACAAAAAAGTGCGCCGAAACAGAAAATGCCAGAGAGAGCAGGATAAACAATGGACGGTTACGCGTTACGCTAATGTTTGGTTGATTAGTGGTCAAATACAGTAATTTAAAGAAACAGTTGTGCAATTTATTTGTCGCAAGTAGTTTACTCTTACATACTGCTATTGTACAGATTCATTGCAGTTGTTTTTAATTCAAATTTACTGACCTTTTCTGAATTAAAATTATAGCTCCATCTCTACAAACGCCTAAACATATTGAACATATACTGCTACTTCGTATTCGTAGGTGTCGCATGGGTTGTTTTGAAACGGCGGGCGATATAAAATGTATGGCGACAGCATGATTTCATATTATTTAAAATATTTGTTTAGAAAATTTTCAATGAATAATACCATTGAATATCACATATTTATGCGATCATCGTTTAATTTTAAATTCATTCAAACTTCTCTGACTAGCACTACGTTCTAAACCCGCAACATGCTCTTCCCACAAAAAATCAAAACTTGGTGTATATGATTGTACTCAATAGATGGTGCTATATAATTTAGAAAAATCGAAATTGGTTACAGATTCCTGTTAGTTTATTTAAAGACGTTTCTGTTTCTACATCTCATCGCCTATTTATCGACCATGTTTGGCGCTCTTCCAGGCAATATTAAAGGTTAGGAAAAGTACTTTTCTGAACAACTTACAGTTATACGTAGGTATTGTGTAATTAATTGTAGATAAATGTGGTGAAAATAAATTATAACAGAACTTAAAGTGCTTTTTCAACAGTTTTGTTTTGAAAACTCGAAATACGCTCTAAAAAATATTCGATAGTACCTATAACGATAGTAAAACACATATCATTTGATAAATTGGTGTTATTGGTTATTATAATTATGAAGGCAGAATATTATCAGAATACCCATATTTGGAAGTTGTTTGGTAACGGCAAGTTAGTACATTATTCAGAAAGAATTTGCGATAGATATTTAAACTTATTGAGTGGCGATTTTTGCAAAGAAATCAGGAAAGTTATAGTTAGTATTTTTGATAAAAATTGTTTTAAGTTTGAATCAAATTTCTGTTAACAAGATAGGTATACATAGGTGTACATACATATTTGGGAAAATATATAATAAATTGAATGCTCAAACATAAGCCTAAATAATAAATCATCGATTCCTTTTTATACATCCCTGTAACTGTACAGAATGGGCAAATTTCGATGTTGTAATAGGGGATCTCGGTAACTACATATAAGAATTAAGTATCAAAAAACGAACCGCACATCCTTGATCTGTTTTTTAGAGAAAAGGATAATGGTGGAAACCAAATTTGGCTATCGGCTTTCGGTTTCGATGAGTTATCCGTGAAAATTCGATTTGTCCTATTTTCGTTTTATCACGATATCTCGGCTATTTATGAAAATTGACAAAAATGACTTTTACGTTCTTCAGGCACATTTTTTATTAGAATGCAGTGGCGTTAGATTTTTTGAAAAAATTTTCGAAATTCGAGGTAGGACATAAAGTTGAATTTTTTTATATGGAACATATAGTTGGTGATATCAATAAACATCGGTATCACCTAACACCACAACTTTGATTAATTATTCGGGACACGTGTTTCGAAAACCCATGCGACGAATACCGAATTCGGTATTCGGTTGATGATGAAAACCCATGCGTTTTCGAAACACGTGTCCCGAATAATTAATCAAAGTTGTGTTGTGAGGTGATACCGATGTTTATTGTTATTACGAGCCCACAGTCCTTGAAATCACTCTGGCTATATCATTAAAAAGAGGATTTTTTTGCCATTTCAATGATATACCTATGTTATGTGGGGTCTTTTCGTTCATTTTCACTGTATTATAGCAAAAAATTAACATTTTCCACGGATTTTCATCATTTCATTGCTTTTTGTTACTAGGCGTGTGTCATATGTCATATAACATGAATATGTCGGTAAGTTTATAAATAGTATCAATAGTTTAAGTTGATTATTTGATTGTTGCTTCACCTTAAAATTATAACTTTGGCGGGCTTATTATGAAAATTACGAAAAGTATGATGTATGTTGGAATGCTTTATTCACAATTTTTTTTTTAATGTGTGGTGGGTGCTTAGTTGCAGTGACTCCGTAAGGTGTATTACTTGTCTGGCTGTCACTGCAACTCTTGCGGTGTAGTTTAGTGTGTGTAAGTTGTGTTTAAATGGCTTTGTGACAGCATCATATCGCCTTTTATGATGCCGCGCTGTTAATCACTTTGCTCCCAACAGCGAATGGCAAGTCGATCCGGGATTAAACTCTCTGAAAAAATGTCACCGTCTCGGAATATTAAAATGAGGATATTTTCACTGCAACTCGACTCTAGACTGATATGCTGTAAGCAAAAATGAACCTTCTATATAGTCGAATCAATGGAAGTATTGAAATATAATGAATACAGTTGAGACGCTTACACAAACAGATTTACGTCGCCTCTGTTATCGTATTAAAGTTTAAAATCTTTACTGAATTTCGTTTTGCAGGATGTTTTATTGTGTTCACGTTTTCCAATTACATACACATATCTCCATTATATTGTATTATTTGCGTGTTTCATATCTGTTATATTTGTAACGGTAAGTATTTATTACTTGTATATACTAGGATTGCCATAAATCCCCAAAGCCCCGTCGGGACATTTACAATTTTTCCGGTCATTAATATTATCAGTTAAAATTTCTTTAATTAAAAAATCGTATTATGAGCACAAAACATGGTTTTTCAATATTTGAGGTTATGCCGCTAATTTTTAGAGGATATTGAAAAACGGGCAAAGAGCGATTGTTATAAAATATCTCTAGAGTATGTAAAAAAAAAAAATTGGAAATCGGTGAAGAAAATTTAATGTAGGCTGTAGCCAGTTTTGAACATTTTGTTTTTCAGTGTGGGACCACTGTGCCAAAGAGTAGAGTTACAAAGAGGGTGCACTAGCGCTATTATGAATGAATGCGTAAAATAATTCTTATGACCTCGATAGAGCGATCTGATTGGGAACACCAAAAGTGGAACACCAAATTTTGATTGGCTAGTATTTATTAATGAAAATTTTGCAGAATTAGTTTAGCCAACACGCAATTTGCAAAGTCACTAAACCGAGAAAGTTTGAAAATATTAGAATTTAATGCAATTAAAACTTTAAATATGTGGAAGTATAAACACAGTGAATGTTAAAAGTAAAAAAAGAAATACTTCGTTCAATTTCTATGTAAAACGTATCGTGTAGGAAATTATGCACTACCAACCTTAAAAAAATGCAACCAACACGATGATTTTAAATGTACTTCAATTTTAAATATATTTGATATGTGCCTCGTTTAAAATCATATATAGATAAATGTCACTTTATAAAATCTCACACAGCTAAAATGAACCAAAAAACCGCATAAAGCTTGGATAAATTCGTGTGTTCAATCGATTGTATTGACAGCGTGGGTTCATTGAACTCTTGCCAAAACATATAGTATTTCCCAAGGTTATAAGATTATTTTGGCGCCAATAGCTAAGTGCACTCTCTTGTTACTCTTTGACTGTGCGACGCCGCTCTCCGCCCCTCCCTCACCCAACTCAAGTTTAGTTTTAGCACAGAACATAGAGAAGCGACACTTATGGCGGTGTGATCTTTCATTAACAAATCTGGGAGACCTTGACGGCCATTTAAATGTAGGTATTAAGCGTACAAAGCATATAGGTTGAAGGAAATACCTACACAAATATGGCGGAAGCAGCGCATGTGCATACAGAATTTTATTTTAGCGGTTTAAAGAGTGTCGCTTCTCGATGTTCTGTGGTTTTAGCAAGTTTTAGGTTACCAGTCGATCAGTAAAACAGATCTCTAAGGCTAGTTGCCCTAACGCTCACTAGATGGTGCTTTATCAATTTTTTAAAAACTTGTATTAGCCCTGCGCTCGAATATGTTTGTCGGGACATTTTATAGCTTGTCGGGAGGTCGGGACACCACTGTTACTAACGGTGATATGTCCCGACGTATCGGGACGAATGGCAACCCTATACATACATATATGTATATAATATCTAAATTAATCGTAAAAGATATACGAAACATGTATGAAGAGACACTATACAGGGTGAATTGGAAGGATGAAAAGAAAAGATATTACTTACTGACAATAATATTGCCGTACTTCAGTATGTATACGGAAAGTGATGACATGTGTAATAATTATATCTTTACCTGAAAATCAAACGTAGAAAAATTCGTATAAAAAGCACATCTCAACTCATGTATGTATTTACATTACATTCTTTGTTATTATTTATCCATATCACAATGGTTACTTCTGTAAATACGAGTAAATTGAAAAACTATAAAATTTAGTAACGTAATTTCACAGGTTCCTCAAAAAAAATGCAAGGTGCAGGCATGTAACAAGTGGGCAAAGGCTTCATTGGACAGTAAATGAAATTGGGATTAACAAAAAAAACTGTTTAAAGACACCATCGGAGATATAGAGTTAACTGGAAACGCCGCGAAAGAAACAGATATATGTCAAATGAAATATGACAAATTGGACGAAGCTCATAAAAGTGCAGTTAGAAGTTAGAAGCATTAAATGTGTTTTATTAGTGTTCGTAAAGATGATAATATAATTGATGGTGAATTAATTCCTCGGGTATGCGGTCAAAAGATACAGAGGTCAAACTATTAACTTATTTATTAATTTCTCTATATTTCGCAGAATATTCCTGCTTCATCAGGAGAATTAATACAAAGTGTGAGTGTGTAAGTGTAAGTTAAAACGGCAACGGTATGTAATAACTAGCAATACATTAACTACAAGACAAATCAATTTTGAAATTTTAAATTTTTCCGTTTGATTTTTCTTGTAGTTAATGTATTGCTAGTTATTACATATCGTTGCCGTTTTAACTTACACTTTGTATTAATTCTCCTGATGAAGCAGGAATATTCTGCGAAATATTGAGAAATTAATAAATAAGTTAATAGTTTGACCTCTCTATCTTTTGACCGCATACCCGAGGAATTAATTCACCATCAATTATATTATCATTATATTAAACGGTCGAGTATTTCTTTCAATTGTTCGTAAAGATGTTATTCTACATAGTGGATAGTCAATGGAGCCGTCCCGGATTTTTTTTTATATTTTTTTCTTAAAGTGTACATTAAATTATAGTGTCTACGTATTTTCTTTTTTATATTATTAATAAATATGTCAAGAAAAAATATCAAAGTTTGAATTTTGAATTTACCGCATTTATGACGTGATAATGGTAAATTGACAGAGAAGCTTGCCAAAAGTATGATATGGAAAGAGATAGAAATAACACATCAATGTTTTCTTAATCAGAAATGTAATCTTTCTTTTTTTTGTTAGCTACGCAAACGTCAAACGAAATCCACCTCCTGTCTGTATTCTGTCATAGTATTTATTTTCATATTTGTTTGATAAACTATTGTGTTGTTATTATTTTGTGGTGTGTTTTTATATGAATCTTATTTGATATCAATTAATCATGAAATATTTTGTATGTCGTTGCAAGAATAATTTTAAAATCAATCCGGAAAAGCGTCTTTATTTCCAACGTATGTATGTTACAAAAAAATTCAAAAGTATTTCTATATTAATATTAATAATGAAGTGAAAAGTAGCGGAGTTCAGATGCGTTACTAAAAGTTGACAGCTGCTCTTCCACTCAACCATTCTATGTAAACCTAAAGCTTAAATCCAAAAAGAGAGTAGTTAGAGTAGGTGTTCAATAAATTAGAAACTTCTAGAAAAGTACTTTAAAACTTACTTTCGTTGTGAATATCTTCTATTCCCGGAAATTTCGGTAAACATACTTTATTGTTTACTTTATAAATACCAGTTTTTATCGTAATAGTTCCTTTTACTACCCTTCGCTAGCAGGTAGAAATCCAAAGATCGCAATATCGTCTCAGATACCGTCAATTGCGTTGTCGAGAACAGTTACTGAAAAGTGGTTTTTTGCAAAATTAGTGTAAATAAATTATTGTAATTTTGTGTATAGTGTAAATATATAGATTTCAGTTATTTAGTGTAGTACATATAGACAGACATTAAGTCACTTTTGTATGTATTTAGTAATATTAAGTTTGTTTTCTTATTTGTCGGCATGGGCCGAGATCTTCAGTGATGAATGTCGGATAGAATCCGTAACGGATGGCGCTTTGTATGTGAGGAGAAGACCCTATGAAAGTTACAAGGACAAATGGCTCGTTAAAACTGTTAAATATCCACCAGCAGTCATGATATGGAGTTGCATTTCCGAACGTGGTCCTGGTCCCCTGTACTTTGTTTCTGGAACCATGAACCAAACTCAATATTTGAAGATGCTGAGGGATGTTTTTTTTGCCATATTTGCAAGTCGTACACATTTATGCACGACGGTGCTCCATGCCATACAGCCAAAACTGTAAAAAAGTTGTTAGAAGAGCAAGGTACGGAATTGCTTCCTTGGTGTGGGAACTCCTCGGATTTAAACCCAATAGAAAACTGGTGGGCCGTATTAAAATCGAAAATAAATCATTTCATAATCCAAATATAAATGTATTAAAACAGAGAATTGAAGATATTTGGGAAAATGATCCACTTATTCAGGATACAATTAAACCCTGTATAAATAGTATGCCACAAAGAATTAGAAAAGTACTGAAAGTCGAAGGTGGTAGTACCAAATATTGATTTACACTACTTGTATTTTCAATTTACTACTTGTTTTGTTTAGAATAAAATACATAATATACGTACAAGAAGTTTTATTGCAATATTTTCTGAAAACCATAAGAGTTTCTAATTCACTGTTCACTGACTTTTACTTCAGACGTGAATGTTTTTATTGGCGCATTTCCTAATCCTTTTACCAAAACACAAGTATTATCAAGTTTTGGCGCTCCCATCTGCACCTAACTGCTGGCTTTTAACAAGTTGAGATTACTTTCCCTGTCAATGAATCCTTGTATAGAATAACCATTTGTAGTCAAGAATATATTATCACGAAGAGGACTGTCATCTCCGCAAAGCATGTTTGCCAATTTTCTTCATTTCGTGTACTTGTTTGCTTGCAATGTGACCAAAATCATTTCAATATCTTTCATGGTTAACAAATATTTAGTAAAAGTCACATCGTTTTTCTTTTTACGTGTTGGCAGGATTATATGCAATATATAACTATTAACGGCTTTTCCAAATTCTTGCTTTACTTATACGTTTTTACATTTCGTATTTTAGTACGCAAAAACTACACATTAAAGACTGAAAGTTCTATTACATTTGATTCCACAACATAAATGTATTTCATATACCTACACGTCTTATTATCAAAACGTCTGTTTTATAATAATTGTCACTGTCAACACACTTGTCATGCCCTATAGATAATGCTAAATGCTATAGGCTAATGCTTGTACATTACTACCTTTGTCGTTGATGTATTCTTACAAGTTTAAGCCAATAAAAAGAAGTACCATTATCACGTCACTAAACGCGCGAGTTACAAATAATCGGTTTTATTTTCTTTTTTGTGCAATTCCAGTAACACTAAAATTATAATTTTTGTTATTACTTTCATCAGATTGTAGTAATCTTTCATAATAAAATATTTATTAGCACATTTAAAAAAACGGGACGGCTGCATTATCAGACACTCAAAAACAAATTTTAAATTTACCGCGATTTTTGCAAATCACAAACTTGTTCTTGTGTGATATGTGCTCCGATTGTAGCGTCATCTGCTCCATTTGGCTCCATTCTTATTTGAGGCGTTTTCGAAAATGTAATCGGGTTACGTCAGATAGCGATCCAGCCGTTCATTTATGTAATCCGGTAAGTGTAACCTTGTTTGAAAATGTGAATCGATCAGCAATCCAGATCACTGTAAAGTTACCCTGCTAGCGGAGCAGGGTAAGTAAGCTCCATAAAGTTAGCCCCTCACTATAAGCAATTATAATAAATCTTACTTTTATTCGTTTGTAGGTGTTTGATAGCGAATTTCCAACGTTTGATAGTCAATAGTTCATTAGCAAACAATAAAACAAATTCTTCGGAAAAACCTATGTGATGTTAGCCCCTCATGTCGTCATTTTGACATCAAATTCAATTTTATTTTAGCAGAATCGTTTGTAGGTCGTTTGTAGGTGCCTGATAGCAAATTTCCAAATCTTGATAGTTGATAGTTTATTAATAAATAATAAAACAAATCTAGTAGGATATTAGGCAGGCAACCAAAATTACGTCCTATGGGGAACATATGTAATTGTAACTCATCCCGGCCACATTTGCCATCGAATTTAAATTCCTTTGAGAAAAATCGTTTATGCGTCGTTTATAGGTGCTTGATAACAAATTCCCAACGTTTGATATTTGATCATTTATTAATAAGCAATGAAACAAGTTTTGCAGAATATTGTGTAGGCAACCAAAAAAACATGCGAAAATCATATAAAATAAAGAAACATACCTATATTAAAGTTATTCATTTTATAAAATTATTATAATAAAAAAAACAAAGAAAAGAGGAAGTACTGGATTCAAATTGGATTTGAAAAAGTTAATAAAGAAAACTTAAATTATCAGTAGCACATATCAAATAGCACACACCAAATATACCTATAACATAACCACAACTGTCAATATATGCAGTTTTATATTGTTTTCAGTCATTTTCGTACACCAAAAGTTAACGTTCAATTAACTTTTAGCGTACTGACTGAAACTCTAAAATTTTGGAAATCTAAAATCCTATTGGTTGTTTGTTGTCCGCTAAAAAAGCTTGCATTGAAGCCACTTTTACATAATATGTCCGATAGGTCGCTTTTCTGATGTAATTTTGGTTGCCTGCCTAATATCCTACTAGATTTGTTTTATTATTTATTAATAAACTATCAACTAAAGTCACTAGATATATAAAGTACCGCAATAGGTAAAGAACATGTGTTAGAGAGAGAAGTATATTTTGGACCCAAAATGGCGGTTTTACTTTGCTGTCATATGCCAAATATTTTTTAACGTTTACAAAATTGACGGTGTTGTTTTGCATAATCAGATGTGATAATCTGTAAAAAAGCATGTTAAATGTAAAAACAAATTCGTGATTTTTTATCTGAAAATACCGCACATTATCACATAAATTTACATTATCTACAAATTGTTGCGCCAATCCCTATCTTTGCTGCTTGTTAACTTCCGTCAAGTATATTTTCTTAGTTGCAAATGAATTTTTCAATTCACTATTTTTAATTCTGCGGCGCATAGTATAAATTGAAGCAACGAAATTTATTTGTTCCCGTGCACTAATTGCTGTTTCGAATGGATTCTCACGCAGGAAATTTTGTAAATTTGTGTCTTTCTGTTGAGTCGAAACATTGCACCTTCCAGATCCTTGCCTCCTGTCAATTGATTCAAATTCAATAAGTTTCCTCTTTTATCACACTATTCGGCAGCTATAGTCCTTATATATTGGAACACCATCGGTCAATCTGACTTGTAACATCACTTTTTTGTGGGCACCCAAGTTCGGCATGTTTTAGCTTTAAATTAACCCCTGTCACTTTTGACATTTGTTTCCATTTTATCGAGCAAATTTACATTAGGAGAAATTCCTATGTCCCAAGATTTTTTGACATATATAATATCCAATAAATTTTTTATAAAACTTGTAGACATTTTATTCATTTCTAAACAGGCGTAACTAACTTCAAACTTTCTGGACAGAGTATTTTCATCAACTCCGAAAGTATAGCAATGAACTACACGGACTGCATAAAAATAAGAAAAATACATTCGAATTTACCGCGCTCGTTTGGACCCAAAATGGCGGTATATGGCGGTACTTTATATATCTAGTGACTTTACTATCAATTATCAAGCTTTGGAAATTTGCTATCAGGCACCTACAAACGACCTACAAACGATTCTGCTAAAATAAAATTGAATTTGATGTCAAAATGACGACATGAGGGGCTAACATCACATAGGTTTTTCCGAAGAATTTGTTTTATTGTTTGCTAATGAACTATTGACTATCAAACGTTGGAAATTCGCTATCAAACACCTACAAACGAATAAAAGTAAGATTTATTATAATTGCGTATAGTGAGGGGCTAACTTTATGGAGCTGGGTAAGTAAGGATCCGCATGCGCAATGTAGATATTGATGGATATCGTAGGAATCGTTGGTTTATATCAAATAGATAGGGTCTAAAATAAACGTCTGTGATTGGTTAAAATCTAGTGCACATTTACACAAGAACAATTTGTCAACATTGCATAAATGTCAGAAACATCAAAAAGGTTATAATATGTGAGCGTCGTTTGAGTTCTATTGCGATTATTGGACTTTATTGTTTTCTTTATCTATTTCATCTTGATTCTTCATACAAAATGGTTTTTTTAGAGCTTCTGAATAGATAGATGGATAGATACTTTATTTCTCGTAATAATATACACTACAGATATATACTAAATGTCATATTGCAGTCCCAGAAGTTGTAGTTAGTATGAGAAGAAATGTATTTTTGTTGGAATTTATTTCTAACTATTAATTATTCGATCCATCATGTTTGTACTTCCCATTTTCTTCAATTTTCAGATCAATTTTGTATTATTTTCTCGGAAAATAAAGATTTAGCTGTTAAAATACACTGACAGTGACAGAGTTGTCACATCGTAGATGGATTGAGATGGATTTATAACATAACCTCAACAATCAATTCATCATAAGTTGACTTGACAGGAAACGAATAGCACTTTTTGAATTCAGGCATTGTGTAGTTACGGTAGTTTATTATTTTTTTTTTAATGTGTGGTGGGTGCTTAGTTGCAGTGACTCCGTAAGCTGTATTACTTGTCTGGCTATCACTGCAACTCTTGCGGTGTAGTTTAGTGTGTGTAAGTTGTGTTTAAATGGCTTTGTGACAGCATCATATCGCCTTTTATGATGCCGCGCTGTTAATCACTTTGCTCCCAACAGCGAATGGCAAGTCGATCCGGGATTAAACTCTCTGAAAAAATGTCACCGTCCCTCCAGAGAATTGAACCCCGGCACCTATCGTCCTCTCACAACAATAGTCAGCCGCCTAACCACTGCGGCCATCGACCCGTTATATATATAATAATAATAATAATATTAAAAAATATTCTCGACCGTGCTGTATATATAAATTGGAAGGCGTTATTTTTGGGTTATCGGTCTGTTGCGAAGGAATAAAACTCAATTGTTCATTTTCTCAATATTTCGCTATAATTTATAGCTTCATCAGGAGCTGCTACAAGTTTTTTTGATCACAATTAGTTACAAATCTAATTTAGTTGTCAATTAATAAAATACTTACAACTAGAGGACCTTAGTTAACAAAAACATATTAAAATATCAAGATGCGATCTGTAATACGCTACATCTCACCAAGATCTAAATGTGTGTATATTATTAAAATGTTGTGTAAAACCTATTGGTTTTTTTTTTTTTTTTTTTTTTTGTTCAAAGAAAAGAATTTGAAATATATCGCTATCAAGGATTGTTAGAAATGTGTGTACATGTCCAGTTCTTAAAAAGTGAACTGAATGTCAATATAACAAAGCTAATAGGAAAACAATTTTCTTATTGAGAGTGGAAAGAACTATGTCTAATTTAATAAATTTGAATAGATTATACTAAGTTGTTTTGTATCTGTTTTAAAATTAATGCTTTGTTTCTCTTTTTTTATATGTATCATTTCTAGTACTAATCTATTTTTGTAATTGGGTTCTTTTTCTAAAATTGTTGTGTTATCATAATTGAAGTTATGATTAGAATCATTGTGATGCTGAGCCAATGCACACGAACGTTTACCCACTTTGCAATCGCTTTTATGTTGACTAAGTCTTTGTTTCAAAAGTTGTGACGTCTGACCGATGTACACACCCCCACAATCATTACAAGGTATCCTGTAAATTACATCACTTTGATTGAGCAGTGGAGTTCTATCTTTGGTTTTAGTGAATATATTTCCCAACGTTAAAGAATTGTACTTAGCTATTTTGATATTATTAAATGGTTTGAAATACTGTACTAATTGTTCAGTTAAGTTATTTATATAAGGAATCTTTCTATATTTCATTGTGATATTATTGTCAGTCACTGGACCATCAAAAAAATTTGAATTAAAAATTAATTTGTTTAAAATATGTCTAGGATAACCATTATTTATGAATATGTTGTAGAGTTTTTTAAGATTATCATTTAAAAATGAACTGTTAATGAACTGAATAATAATAATAATATATTTTATTGTCATAGATCATGTAGATATAGACATTGTCAGCAGATACATAGTAAAAAGAACACAAGTTAAAACAAGCCAATCTAAAACAGAACAAACAAAACAAGAGAAAAAAGAGCTTCACAGAACATGTGTATGGAAATTTACATACTCTTCGAAGCTATAAAACCTCTCCTTAATCAGATATTCCTTTACATTTTTAAGAAGTACCCTATCATTTGCACATCGCCTCAGGTGAGCTGGTAATGCATTGTATGCTTTAATAGCTGCGTAGTACGGACCCTTTTCATAGAGCGTTAATTTATGTGGTGGTATTGATAAGCTAGAAGCTTGTCTAGTCACCATACTGGAATTTGAAACCGCCGCATTAGTTGTGAATTTACTTTTGTTTTGGTTGTAGAATTTTATAAATATAGATAGATGGCACTGTCAAAATATTCAGCTGCGGAAAATAACTCCTACAGGAAGTTCTTGAGGGCAAAAAAAGCATGCAACGGATAATCTTTTTTTGTAATACAAAGAGTGATTTTACGCCCGAAGCTTGTCCCCATGCCAGTATGCCGTATCCGATACGAGATTGAATAAAAGAAAAATAAATCATTCTCAAAGTTGATAAACTTACAGAGTCTCTTAGGCTGTATATCCCAAAGAAAGCGCTACTTAATTTTTTTGACATCTCTGCAATATGTTCACGCCAGTTAACTGACTCATCCAAGGTAACTCTAAAAACTTGGTACTAGAAGACTGTGGCAGCGAAGCATCTTGACCTCTAACATACAATGACTCCCTACTACCTTGAGTATGATAGACCAAAAATGAGGTCTTCTTTAAGTTTAGACATAGTAAGTTATTGTCACACCATGTTATCATATCCGATACAATTCTATTGGTACATTTCGATAACGTTTCATATGAAGAATTTACTATTATACAGGATGTATCGTCGGCATATTGATATAATGTGCAATTTTTAATTGAGACGTGCAAATCATTAATAAATTTCACAAATAGTAGCGGTCCAAGGATTGATCCCTGAGGGACACCTTGAGCAATATATAACTGTTCACTGTAACAATTTTTCTGTATATTATCGACGGTTTTGGTTACACAGACAGTTGCTCGTCTATCACTCAGATAAGATTGAAATATATTCAAAGCGACTCCTCTTACACCATATCCCTCCAATTTCTGCAACAACATATCATGATTAATTAAATCGAATGCTTTGCTTAGATCAAAATAAGCACCGCAGACCAGTGCCCCGCCGTCAAGACCTTCCAGAATGTCAGTTAATGAGCCATTAATTGCATCTTCACAGCACTTATTTTGTAAGAAACCATACTGACGGCTTGTAATTATATTATTTTTACTGTAGAAGGAGACCAATCTGTTATGCAAGATCTTTTCAATAATTTTAGAAAATGATGATAACACAGAAATTGCCCGGTAATTGTTTATATTGTTTGGATCACCCTTTTTAAAAACTGGTAACATCTTTGCATGTTTTAGGGCTTTGGGGAAGACGCCTGTGGAAAACATCGAATTAATGATATCAACCAGTGGCGGAGAGATACAATGCCCAACCAATTTCAAAATCTTTGATGGCACACCGTCAATCCCAGCCGACATTTTTCCGGCAAGCGTGCGTATTACACCCTCAACTTCGACAGCATTCGTAGGGTAAAGATACAAACTGTTTACGTTTTTGTTGATTTGTTGAGTACTGACTTTAGTTACATGTTTACCTAGTAAATTAGGAGGTTGTATAAAAAACTCACCAAAGCGTTTAGCCAAATCTTTAGGGTCGTCTACTTTAGTACTATTGTCTACGATACTGATTTCTTTAGATTTATTTGTATTTGTATTAATAGTATTATTAATAATTTTCCACGCTGATTTTGATTTGTTTTCTGAATTCAGAATGACATTATCGTTGTACTGTTGTTTACACGACTTTATTGCTGAGTGATATTCCCTTTTTCTGTTCCTATAGTGCAGCCACATAGTTTGATCATTACTTGTTTTGCAAATTTGGTAAAGATCTTTAAGATTTCTAGACAATGCTTTTACCTCTGACGAGATCCACTCACTTTTACCGTTGGTATTTATTTGGGTCTTTTTTTGTGGAAAACTAAGATCAAAGTAGTATGTGAAATCATTGAAAAAAGCGTTATATTAGTTAGTTACGTTACGTTAGTTACTAATTCTTTACAAAAGTGATTCATGGATCTATATTATATGCGAACACAAAAGTATATATTACATAATTTTGTTGATGATCAAAATATTTGTATAATCTGTTTCTGGCAAGCTGTACCAGCTGAGCCAATAATCTAACTTCATATTACGCAAATTTGCATCATACTGCTTAGAAATGCTTTCCTGTAAAGATGTTACAAGTTTTGAAGATAGCTAGTGTACAAGCATAATACTTACAAATTTAGTTAAGATAAACTCTTTTGGCAGTCTCTATATAGTCTCTCTTTGCATATGTGGGTATTTATAAAAATACCTGTCAATTCCCATTATTAAAAATTATGCCTTAAAAGCATGAAAATGTTTCAATATGGATTAATTCGAAGATATTTTTCACTAATTTATTTACCAATCGTACTTTTATTACCTTATTCAATATCATTTTTTTAAAGAAAATTGCTTTTGAACCTCAAAAATTGCAATAATAATGCCGGGCTCTAATTTAACTTAAAGATAAGAACAATTTTTATTTTATAGTCAATAAATAACCTCTTTTTGTCTTCTCTTTGCACGCGTTTTAAGAATATTTACCGTTTTTGATCAATATATACTCCACAAATTCCAATAAATAACATTCGTAGTATAAAGTAAACGGCATGAATAAAAGTAACTATTCATTAATCACTTTGACACATGTTTGACATTTAAAATAGTGGAATTTACAGGGGGGTTATTCTCGAATCTGAGGGAATGGAAATTTCAAGAGAATTGTCAAAAAATTCCTACAATTTCAATAATTCCTATTCTGGAGCTGACTTTCTCACTTTTTCGTAACGAGTAGTATCGAGGAGTGAGCGGTGAAAGTTACTCCCTGGGAGTGCTATTTTTCCACTGGTTCGAGAATAACCCCCCTGGGGGGTTATTCTCGAAACAGTGGAAAAATAGGGAGTAACTTTCACCGCTCACTCCTCGATAAAAATTCCTACAATTTCAATAATTCCTATTCTGGAGCTGACTTTCTCACTTTTTCGTAGGAAAATATTCCCCAAATATTCGCTGATATTTTCTCCAACAAATTAGTAGGAGAAATTGCTAGAGAAATTGAATCGGCTTCGCTCGTTCTCATTTCGGTGGTTTGCGGGGATCTGTGGCATATAGTTATTAGTAGTATATGGCATATAGTTATATGTCATGTTAGTATAGTTTGCGATATTAGAAGCGCGTTAAAAATATAATAGGTATTATTCCCGAATATTATAAAATATATGTACATTGTACTAATTACAACCACTGCGATACGATGGATGCTGAGGAAATATTACTAGCCGACCAAATATTTCAAGATGAAGTTCATGCTGAAGACTGCTGCAGCCCCACCAAGGCAGTTTCTACCCAGAGTAAATGCATTTGAGCAGCTAAGCGATAATTTGTTCAAACGATATTTTCGTATGAATAAAGCCACAGTAAGAAGTGTAACTCCAGCCACACTTTGCAACAATTATTACGGGTAAATGATGGCGACAATTTCGAGCTGTTCATTTCGGGATGTTTGGTTATATATTCTATTAGTCGTTGCTTTTGCGTAGCAGTAACGTGTTTAGATTTTTTGTCTGCCATCATTTTTGTTTTTGAAAATGCCTCGAAGAATCAATTTAAAGAAACCGTATTTGTATCTTAAATTCAAATAGCCGTCACAGAACAGCTGTTATAAAATCAATAACACATCCTGAGTTTTTATTGGTCTCTTATTCCTAACTTAAGACTTGACAACAATGCGCTACAATTCCTACGGAGTAAAGGTAGAGAGTGAAAGTCGGAACTATTCCCTGTTAGTTCGAGGATACAACATTTTTAGTATCGAGGAGTGAGCGGTGAAAGTTACTCCCTGGGAGTGCTATTTTTCCACTGTTTCGAGAATAACCCCCCAAGGGGGAGTGCTATTTTTCCACTGTTTCGAGAATAACCCCCCTGGGGATACTACTCGTTACGAAAAAGTGAGAAAGTCAACTCCAGAATAGGAACTATTGAAATTGTAGGAATTTTTTGACAATTCTCTTGAAATTTCCATTCCCTCAGATTCGAGAATAACCCCCCAGGGGGGTTTTTCCACTGTTTCGAGAATAACCCCCCAGCTATTGCCCTGGTGCAGATCAACAATCCTGGTGCAGCACTGGTTTTGTTTACACCGTGCAAAGGAACGAGAATCCGGTGTAAAGTGTAGTTCAGTGCTGCACAGTGCTACACTTTTTTAGCAAAGGAAAAGGGCTATTATGTATCCAAGCAGCAATTTGTGACTGAAGTTAATTTTGTAACGTTCTTGTAATGTAATATTGTATTGTATCCGAAGTCATAAAAAAACTAGATTGTTACTATAATATTGGTATCAAATGAGTGTCATGGTCCAGATGTTGACTCATGCATAACCGGTGTAATTTTAGTTAGAAACAAAACTAATAGTATCAAGCAAGTGTTCAAATGGTTTATTTTTTAACCAACGAGTAACTTGTTTCGCTTTTTGTGTAGCAAATGGGATAATTTTGTAACTGCGGTTGTAATTCAGTCGCGTAAATAATGCTTTTTAAGTTAAACATCATACACGCATGCGTCTGGTAAAAGTATCGCTCAATAATTGATCATTTGGATACGTTTAGTACTTGGATGTGCTTGGCTTGTTTCTAAAGTGTTAATCTGTTTTTAACTGTTGTTTATGCTATAGTCAGTGATTCCCCAATGTGATAATTATTTCTCGAATCTTCAGACATATTCATTTTGCGGGCAGTTACATCTTTTATATACATTTACCTATACCTTTATATAATGTATTAAGTGTTTTATACCTCGGTTTATTCTAGTCTTTATATGTTGTTAGGCTTAAAAATGTTTTCTTTTAGTTTAACGTTAGTGTTATTTTAAGTTCGTTTGATTAGTTCAAGTTAAATATACAGCTATAGGTAGGTATGTATAGCAGAAAAGTACAACAGCAAAAGGTTAAAGTAATAATTCCGTGAATGTGGAAACGTACGAATTTTCAAATGATTATTTTAGAAATGCGTACTCGTCCCAACACGATTACCATCACGTGTAAATAGAAAAGTCTGAATATAGTACTGGATACTACGTAACAATAACAACGTTTAGGAAAAGTATCGGCAATGTTATAATAACGTAGGCAGCTACCGTGTCTGCAACGTATTGTGTACTGCTTTGGGAAAAGTGTCAAGTAGTAGTAGTAAATGTGACCGGTTACAAAAATCCTGTAGCAAATACAGTTGTTGGCACGTGCGTGAGAGATGTGCGCAACGACTTTTACACCAAATTGTAACCAAACTCGTTGCACAACCTAAGTTGTATTGGTTGTGTGAAGTTATCCACACTTTTCCAGCCACACTTCTATCGTAACGAAAGTTGGAATGAAGTAGTAATTCCAATATAACATATACGATCGTGGTTTTCTTATAAATTTTACAATACATGTTCTACAATTAACAATATATTAACCGAATTCTCTCTGGTGGAAGCTATTTGATATATCTAACAACGAAATTTAATTGGCTCGTCGTTTGTGGCCTTCAGAATAGAGAAAAATCGAAAAACCGCGGATGGGATAATTAAAACGTCGTGATTCTCTTATTAATCCGAGTGCCTCGACACCGACCATAGGTCATATTTTGGCATCATGGTCTCGTACCATACCAACCATCAAATTCATTTGGCTGGCCGTTTACGACCTTCAAAAGTAATAAAAATCGAAAAACCGTGGCTGGGATAATTAAAACGTCGTGATTCTCTTATTAATTCGAGTGCCTCGACACCGACCATAGGTCATATTTTGGCATGATGGTCTCGTACCATACCAACCATCAAATTCATTTGGCTGGCCGTTTACGACCTTCAAAAGTAATAAAAATCGAAAAACCGTG
This sequence comes from Holotrichia oblita, assembly GCA_023690525.1. Lineage (NCBI taxonomy): Eukaryota > Metazoa > Arthropoda > Insecta > Coleoptera > Scarabaeidae > Holotrichia > Holotrichia oblita. Next base: position 67,158,846 of record CM043020.1, read on the forward strand.
GCTGGGATAATTGAAACGTTGTGATGTACTTATTAATTCGAGTGCCTCGACACCGACCATAGGTCATATTTTGGCATTATGGTCGCGTACCATACCAACCATCGAATTCATTTGGCTGGCCGTTTACGACCTTCAAAAGTAATAAAAATCGAAAAACCGTGGATGGGATTATTAAAACGTCGTGATGCTCTTATTAATTCGAGTGCCTCGACACCGACCATAGGTCATATTTTGCCATGATGGTCTCGTACCATAACAACCATCGAATTCATTTGGCTGGCCGTTTACGACCTTCAAAAGTAATAAAAATCGAAAAACCGTGGCTGGGATAATTGAAACGTTGTGATGCACTTATTAATTCGAGTGCCTCGACACCGACCATAGGTCATATTTTGGCATGATGATCTCGTACCATAACAACCACCAAATTCATTTGGCTGGCCGTTTACGACCTTCAAAAGTAATAAAAATCGAAAAACCGTGGCTGGGATAATTAAAACGTCGTGATGCTCTTATTAATTCGAGTGCCTCGACACCGACCATAGGTCATATTTTGGCATGATGGTCTCGTACCATACCAACCATCGAAATCATTTGGCTGGCCGTTTACGACCTTCAAAAGTAATAAAAATTGAAAAACCGTGGATGGGATAATTAAAACGTCGTGATGCTCTTATTAATTCGAGTGCCTCGACACCGACCATAGGTCATATTTTGGCATCATGGTCGCGTACCATACCAACCATCGAATTCATTTGGCTGGCCGTTTACGACCTTCAAAAGTAATAAAAATCGAAAAACCGTGGATGGTATAATTAAAACGTTGTGATGCTCTTATTAATTCGAGTGCCTCGACACCGACCATAGGTCATATTTTGGCATCATGGTCGCGTACCATACCAACCATCAAATTCATTTGGCTGGCCGTTTACGACCTTCAAAAGTAATAAAAATCGAAAAACCGTGGCTGGGATAATTAAAACGTCGTGATTCTCTTATTAATTCGAGTGCCTCGACACCGACCATAGGTCATATTTTGGCATGATGGTCTCGTACCATACCAACCATCAAATTCATTTGGCTGGCCGTTTACGACCTTCAAAAGTAATAAAAATCGAAAAACCGTGGCTGGGATAATTGAAACGTTGTGATGTACTTATTAATTCGAGTTCCTCGACACCGACCATAGGTCATATTTTGGCATCATGGTCGCGTACCATACCAACCATCAAATTCATTTGGCTGGCCGTTTACGACCTTCAAAAGTAATAAAAATCGAAAAACCGTGGATGGGATTATTAAAACGTCGTGATGCTCTTATTAATTCGAGTGCCTCGACACCGACCATAGGTCATATTTTGGCATGATGGTCTCGTACCATAACAACCATCGAATTCATTTGGCTGGCCGTTTACGACCTTCAAAAGTAATAAAAATCGAAAAACCGTGGCTGGGATAATTGAAACGTTGTGATGCACTTATTAATTCGAGTGCCTCGACACCGACCATAGGTCATATTTTGGCATGATGATCTCGTACCATAAGAACCATCAAATTCATTTGGCTGGCCGTTTACGACCTTCAAAAGTAATAAAAATCGAAAAACCGTGGCTGGGATAATTAAAACGTCGTGATGCTCTTATTAATTCGAATGCCTCGACACCGACCACAGGTCATATTTTGGCATCATGGTCTCGTACCATACCAACCATCGAATTCATTTGGCTGGCCGTTTACGACCTTCAAAAGTAATAAAAATCGAAAAACCGTGGATGGTATAATTAAAACGTTGTGATGCTCTTATTAATTCGAGTGCCTCGACACCGACCATAGGTCATATTTTGGCATCATGGTCGCGTACCATACCAACCATCAAATTCGGTTTTTCGGCTGGCCGTTTACGACCTTCAAAAAAGTAATAAATGCCAAAAAAAACCGTGGCTGGGATAATTGAAACGTTGTGATGTACTTATTAATTCGAGTGCCTCGACACCGACCATAGGTCATATTTTGGCATCATGGTCGCGTACCACATCAACCATCGAATTCATTTGGCTGGCCGTTTACGACCTTCAAAAGTAATAAAAATCGAAAAGACCTGTGGTGTCGAGGATAATTAAAACGTTGTGATGTTCTATTTGATTCGAGTGCCTCGACACCGACCATAGGTCATATTTTGGCATCATGGTCGCGCCAATATATGACCTATGGTCGGTGTCGAGGCACTCGAATTAATAAGTGCATCACAACGTTTTAATAATCCCATCCACGGTTTTTCGATTTTTATTACTTTTGAAGGTCGTAAACGGCCAGCCAAATGAATTTGATGGTTGGTATGGTACGCGACCATGATGCCAAAATATGACCTATGGTCGGTGTCGAGGCACTCGAATTAATAAGAGCATCACGACGTTTTAATAATCCCATCCACGGTTTTTCGATTTTTATTACTTTTGAAGGTCGTAAACGGCCAGCCAAATGAATTTGATGGTTGGTATGGTACGAGACCATCATGCCAAAATATGACCTATGGTCGGTGTCGAGGCACTCGAATTAATAAGAGAATCACGACGTTTTAATAATCCCATCCACAGTTTTTCGATTTTTATTACTTTTGAAGGTCGTAAACGGCCAGCCAAATGAATTTGATGGTTGGTATGGTACGCGACCATGATGCCAAAATATGACCTATGGTCGGTGTCGAGGCACTCGAATTAATAAGTACATCACAACGTTTCAATTATCCCAGCCACGGTTTTTCGATTTTTATTACTTTTGAAGGTCGTAAACGGCCAGCCAAATGAATTTGATGGTTGGTATGGTACGCGACCATGATGCCAAAATATGACCTATGGTCGGTGTCGAGGCACTCGAATTAATAAGAGAATCACAACGTTTTAATTATCCCAGCCACGGTTTTTCGATTTTTATTACTTTTGAAGGTCGTAAACGGCCAGCCAAATGAATTTGATGGTTGGTATGGTACGCGACCATGATGCCAAAATATGACCTATGGTCGGTGTCGAGGCACTCGAATTAATAAGAGAATCACGACGTTTTAATTATCCCAGCCACGGTTTTTCGATTTTTATTACTTTTGAAGGTCGTAAACGGCCAGCCAAATGAATTTGATGGTTGGTATGGTACGCGACCATGATGCCAAAATATGACCTATGGTCGGTGTCGAGGCACTCGAATTAATAAGTACATCACAACGTTTCAATTATCCCAGCCACGGTTTTTCGATTTTTATTACTTTTGAAGGTCGTAAACGGCCAGCCAAATGAATTTGATGGTTGGTATGGTACGAGACCATCATGCCAAAATATGACCTATGGTCGGTGTCGAGGCACTCGAATTAATAAGAGAATCACGACGTTTTAATTATCCCAGCCACGGTTTTTCGATTTTTATTACTTTTGAAGGTCGTAAACGGCCAGCCAAATGAATTTGATGGTTGGTATGGTACGCGACCATGATGCCAAAATATGACCTATGGTCGGTGTCGAGGCACTCGAATTAATAAGTACATCACAACGTTTCAATTATCCCAGCCACGGTTTTTCGATTTTTATTACTTTTGAAGGTCGTAAACGGCCAGCCAAATGAATTTGATGGTTGGTATGGTACGAGACCATCATGCCAAAATATGACCTATGGTCGGTGTCGAGGCACTCGAATTAATAAGAGAATCACGACGTTTTAATTATCCCAGCCACGGTTTTTCGATTTTTATTACTTTTGAAGGTCGTAAACGGCCAGCCAAATGAATTTGATGGTTGGTATGGTACGCGACCATGATGCCAAAATATGACCTATGGTCGGTGTCGAGGCACTCGAATTAATAAGAGCATCACAACGTTTTAATTATCCCATCCACGGTTTTTCGATTTTTATTACTTTTGAAGGTCGTAAACGGCCAGCCAAATGAATTCGATGGTTGGTATGGTACGCGACCATGATGCCAAAATATGACCTATGGTCGGTGTCGAGGCACTCGAATTAATAAGAGCATCACGACGTTTTAATTATCCCATCCACGGTTTTTCGATTTTTATTACTTTTGAAGGTCGTAAACGGCCAGCCAAATGAATTTGATGGTTGGTATGGTACGAGACCATCATGCCAAAATATGACCTATGGTCGGTGTCGAGGCACTCGAATTAATAAGAGAATCACGACGTTTTAATTATCCCAGCCACGGTTTTTCGATTTTTATTACTTTTGAAGGTCGTAAACGGCCAGCCAAATGAATTTGATGGTTGGTATGGTACGCGACCATGATGCCAAAATATGACCTATGGTCGGTGTCGAGGCACTCGAATTAATAAGAGCATCACAACGTTTTAATTATCCCAGCCACGGTTTTTCGATTTTTATTACTTTTGAAGGTCGTAAACGGCCAGCCAAATGAATTTGATGGTTGGTATGGTACGAGACCATCATGCCAAAATATGACCTATGGTCGGTGTCGAGGCACTCGAATTAATAAGAGCATCACGACGTTTTAATTATCCCAGCCACGGTTTTTCGATTTTTATTACTTTTGAAGGTCGTAAACGGCCAGCCAAATGAATTTGATGGTTCTTATGGTACGAGATCATCATGCCAAAATATGACCTATGGTCGGTGTCGAGGCACTCGAATTAATAAGTGCATCACAACGTTTCAATTATCCCAGCCACGGTTTTTCGATTTTTATTACTTTTGAAGGTCGTAAACGGCCAGCCAAATGAATTCGATGGTTGTTATGGTACGAGACCATCATGCCAAAATATGACCTATGGTCGGTGTCGAGGCACTCGAATTAATAAGAGCATCACGACGTTTTAATAATCCCATCCACGGTTTTTCGATTTTTATTACTTTTGAAGGTCGTAAACGGCCAGCCAAATGAATTTGATGGTTGGTATGGTACGCGACCATGATGCCAAAATATGACCTATGGTCGGTGTCGAGGCACTCGAATTAATAAGTACATCACAACGTTTCAATTATCCCAGCCACGGTTTTTCGATTTTTATTACTTTTGAAGGTCGTAAACGGCCAGCCAAATAAATTTGATGGTTGGTATGGTACGCGACCATGATGCCAAAATATGACCTATGGTCGGTGTCGAGGCACTCGAATTAATAAGAGAATCACGACGTTTTAATTATCCCAGCCACGGTTTTTCGATTTTTATTACTTTTGAAGGTCGTAAACGGCCAGCCAAATGAATTTGATGGTTGGTATGGTACGCGACCATGATGCCAAAATATGACCTATGGTCGGTGTCGAGGCACTCGAATTAATAAGAGCATCACAACGTTTTAATTATACCATCCACGGTTTTTCGATTTTTATTACTTTTGAAGGTCGTAAACGGCCAGCCAAATGAATTCGATGGTTGGTATGGTACGCGACCATGATGCCAAAATATGACCTATGGTCGGTGTCGAGGCACTCGAATTAATAAGAGCATCACGACGTTTTAATTATCCCATCCACGGTTTTTCAATTTTTATTACTTTTGAAGGTCGTAAACGGCCAGCCAAATGATTTCGATGGTTGGTATGGTACGAGACCATCATGCCAAAATATGACCTATGGTCGGTGTCGAGGCACTCGAATTAATAAGAGCATCACGACGTTTTAATTATCCCAGCCACGGTTTTTCGATTTTTATTACTTTTGAAGGTCGTAAACGGCCAGCCAAATGAATTTGGTGGTTGTTATGGTACGAGATCATCATGCCAAAATATGACCTATGGTCGGTGTCGAGGCACTCGAATTAATAAGTGCATCACAACGTTTCAATTATCCCAGCCACGGTTTTTCGATTTTTATTACTTTTGAAGGTCGTAAACGGCCAGCCAAATGAATTCGATGGTTGTTATGGTACGAGACCATCATGCCAAAATATGACCTATGGTCGGTGTCGAGGCACTCGAATTAATAAGAGCATCACGACGTTTTAATAATCCCATCCACGGTTTTTCGATTTTTATTACTTTTGAAGGTCGTAAACGGCCAGCCAAATGAATTCGATGGTTGGTATGGTACGCGACCATGATGCCAAAATATGACCTATGGTCGGTGTCGAGGCACTCGAATTAATAAGTACATCACAACGTTTCAATTATCCCAGCCACGGTTTTTCGATTTTTATTACTTTTGAAGGTCGTAAACGGCCAGCCAAATGAATTTGATGGTTGGTATGGTACGAGACCATCATGCCAAAATATGACCTATGGTCGGTGTCGAGGCACTCGAATTAATAAGAGAATCACGACGTTTTAATTATCCCAGCCACGGTTTTTCGATTTTTATTACTTTTGAAGGTCGTAAACGGCCAGCCAAATGAATTTGATGGTTGGTATGGTACGAGACCATCATGCCAAAATATGACCTATGGTCGGTGTCGAGGCACTCGAATTAATAAGAGAATCACGACGTTTTAATTATCCCATCCGCGGTTTTTCGATTTTTCTCTATTCTGAAGGCCACAAACGACGAGCCAATTAAATTTCGTTGTTAGATATATCAAATAGCTTCCACCAGAGAGAATTCGGTTAATATATTGTGGATTGTAGAACATGTATTGTAAAATTTATAAGAAAACCACGATCGTATATGTTATATTGGAATTACTACTTCATTCCAACTTTCGTTACGATAGAAGTGTGGCTGGAAAAACAAGTAACAGAATGAACCGCTATACGGCGTTAGCATTTGAGACGCGGGCTATTCAAATGCGGCAGGTTGCCGATTGTGTGCCGGGTGCTGGTCCGGCGCTGAACTGCCGCAGCCAAAAGCGAACCATCAGTGTCGGAATAAAACCAGCAGCCGGCCATCATACTAATGTTTGCTGGGAGTCTTTATACGTTATGCGTATGCGGGGAAATTTTGGACGCACTCGATGTTTGGGTAAAGTGATGCACGCCCGGCAAAGTCTGAACGCCTATGGCATTATTCCCCCGCACGAAAAATTGCCGAAAATGTGTTGGCCGCAAACGCCCACAGCGGGGACGGTGAATTAAAACATTTCAAAAACATAATATTACGCGGTAATAGAACGGCAGGCTGTATTCACGATACACTTATATCGGTATGCTACGTACGGAACCGATTTGCGTTCGGGACGCGCATGACGTAATTTGCGAAGCAAGCTGAAGCAAAGGAAAAGCGTTTGTATATATCAACATCGTTGAGGTTAGTTTTGTTTACGTTTATGTCCTGGATATCCGGAACCTAATATGGACCTAAAACGGACATCCATAGGATATTGTGTGCTATCTGGGATACAGGGTCCGGCAACGAAACGGGGGCGGACATGTAAACACGCCTATCTGAAAATTAGTGAAATATTTACTCCCCAGATATTCTTCCCCACGATCAAGCGCACCTTTTAAAAATATTTTGTTTTATACAGTGGATTTTTTTAATGGACCACCTGTATATTAATAGATAAAATGATCCGCGCTTGAAAGCTGGTTACATCGATATAGTGTTATAATAATTATTTTACTTGATAAATTGATACATTTCAGTACGCTATTCTGCATAGGTAAAAACAAAAAATTCGAAACCGACAGAGTAGAATATTTTCTACTAGTACGGACTGTCGTGGCTATGTGAAATAAATTTTGCAACTGGTCGTCTTATACAGGCTGTTCACAATTTTGCAAAATCGAAGAAATCTCGAAATTCTTAAATGGATAGCCTGTATATTTTAGCTCATTGAATAGCTTTTACTACGCTTTCTATTGACACCTTTGATGCACCTAGGATAGATCATTTGCTAATTATTTCTTTTTAAAGTTGAATTAATGATAAACGCTTGTATTTTTAGTAGCTAATTTGCACTTTTAAACCTTCTATAAGATTGGATATTCAACAGATAATCCATAAATGGTCTATAGCAAGAAGAAACACCATTTAGTACAGAAACAGTTGATTTTCACTCAGCAGCAGCGGTGAAAGCATACATTAAATTAATATGAAGTAATACAGCATTTTCCATAGATTCACTGCTGATCAAGTTATCTGGTGTCAGTTTAATGAAAATTTGCACTAATTATTTTGTATTTTAAAGAATTTTGATTAATTTAATTAAACTATTTTACCAATACCTAATATATGAAACAATACACACCTAATAAGGTTAACATAAATCGAAATCATATAGGAAAGGACCAAGTTTGCACTATTTTAAATAAATACTAATTATTACCCACAACTGAAATTTTAAAAGTAGTAGCACAGTAAATCAAAAATAAAGTAAATGCAAATAAATCAAACAAAACTTTCAAATGTCCTTCCATGTCTCTCAATACATAAATTAAGCCGCCTGCTTAAATTCTGCTGAACATGCTGTAATGTTTCTTGGCGAACATTTCTAAATGCCTCTCTTATGCGTTGCATCATATTTTCCTTGGTGTAGGAACTTCCACATAAACGAAAGCCTTGACAAATCCCCAAAAGTAAAAGGTTAAGACAATAAGATCTGGACTTTGTGCGAATAACGAAATCGCGAATAAAGGAACCGTGAATAAGGAGCTTTCACTGTATTTCGTTCAATCTTTAAAGGAAATTGTTATAATTACTAACTGACAAATGGATGGGACACGGGGTGGTCCAATCACTCGGCCATAGTGATTGGACCACCCCGACCTATCCATTTGTCAGTTAGTAATTATAACGATTTCTTTTAAAGATTGAACGAAATACTGTGAAAGCTTCTTATTCACGGTTCCTTTATTCGCGAATGCAATATTTGAGTCCACTTCTTGTATTAGCGGTTAAAAAAAATTCTTTATTCGGGTCCTAAAACCAACGACACATATAAACACAAACTATTTTATAGCGCAATAAAGATCGATAGCGTAAATGAAATAAACAGTTATCATAAATGTATCTTAGTGTATTTTTAGAATAACATCCTGGTATTAATTCACAAATCCATAATCACTTTTAGTTGAATAAGTCGAAAGTGCTTTGATAAAAGCCACTAAGTATTTGAAAAGTATCGCCGTACCAAGGGCTTATACGCGTATTTGTCTAAACCTGATAATATGTAATTAATATGTATTATTAAAAATTATTTCATTAAACTATGTACTTATCTGTATACACATAGAATTGAGATATGTAACATACATATTTTGTTATTACTCTGTAATTCTGGAACGCATCCACTTCAATCACATATAAATTGCCATTCCGTATTCGCGGCATATTTACGCAACGTATCCCCGCGAATATGGAACTTTTACTGTACTGTGTAACACGAAACGAAATTTTTGACAACTTGGTTACTAAGTATATAAGCTTAAAACTGATACCAGATAACTTCATTAGCAGTGAATCTATTGAAAATGCTATATCACTTTATATTAATTTAATGTTTGCTTTCACCGCCGAGTGAAAATCAACTGTTTCTCATACTAAACGGGGTTTCTTCTTGTTATAGACCATTTCTGGATTATTTGTTAAATATCCGATCTAACCGAAAGTTTAAAAGTGCAAATTAGCTACTAAAAATACAAGCGTTTCTCGTTAATTCAACTTTAAAAAGAAATAATTAGCAAATGATCCTAGGTACAGCTCCTACCAAAAAAGGTTAACAACCTACGCAAAAATTTCTGTGGCGAGCGTATTTAGGACGGACTGTAGCTTTTACTACTACTACTACGGCTTATCGTCATAAGCAGATGTTATATACGATTCATTGTAAATTTAACCGACACAGATAACAGATTTTCTTCTGTTTTGTTACGAGAACATAGTTATGCACCCGTTGAAATATAAATATTTTTATGTATTCCTTGGTAAAATAGATTATCTGTTTATGTATATGCTTATTAGTTTATTGCAACACCATATATGTCGTGCCAATAGGGAATGTAATAAATAGACTAGGGAATGTAATAAATAGACAAGTTTATTTTTTTTTAATTTCGTAATTTTTTAATTGTAATATTTAACAATAAGTGAATTTGAATATAAATATAGTTTTTAATAGTTAAAACTTAAGGCCATACTTTGCTGGTAACGTAACATACATATACACATGTGGTCCTATACTAACAGAAGGCAATGTTGTTGCTAAAAACTTATTTTATTTTTTTATTCAATGATTCAAGCATCTAATAATGTGTCCACCCCCCATCATTGTCGATTACTTCCTGTAGTCTGGTTGGCATAGAATCCAGAAGTTTTTCACAAAATTCTATAGAAATATCCTGCCAGACAGTGTCCACTTTCTCCCATAGTTCATCAGCATTTTCTGGAATGAAATCTTGATATACATTCTGTTTTAACACAGCCCAAACATTTTCTATAGGACTTAGGTCCGGACTATTTGAAGGCCATGGCAACACTTCAATGTTTGTGAAACGTATCCATTCTTGCATGATTTGCGATTTATGCACGGGACAGTTGTCGTGCTGAAGCACGAAATTTTCCCTATGCATTATATTTACCGATGGCATCATCACATTTGTAAGGATGTCTCTGTATTGGTGACTTTCTAAACGATTCTCGATCTTCCAGATAGCCTCAGTTCCAGCGCGTGATATCCATCCCCAAACACTGAGTGAAAATCTTCCACTTTGACGTTTTTCCATAATATTGATCGCATGAAAGCGTGTTTTGCTTACGAGATATACCCTTATATACGATTGCAGCGATGACTCGTCAGAAAATACAACTTTACTCCAGAATTCTGCGTCCTTATCAACATACGTTTGTGCGAAGCGTAACCTCTGTCGCCGATGGTCATCTGTTAGTCGTGGTTTTATCGCAGCTCGGTAATTCTTTATATTTACTTCCGCCAACCTACGGTGTGCAGTCGTTAAACTTCCCGTAAATCTCGTTGCTTCTATTGCTTTTTGACATGTAGCAAACGGATTTTGACGAACGTATGTAACAAATAGGTTATCTTCCCGTTGTGTGGTAATGCGTTTTCTTCCACTTCCAGGTTCTCGTTCTAATGAATGCGTTCCATTCCACTTACGCTGTAACTTACAAATGCAGGCTGGACTTACTTGCATTTCTCTGGCAACTCCTCTGATTGACCAACCATTATCTAATAAAGTGCTGGCACGCTGCTTTTCAAGTGCGGTCAGCATTATTGAAAAATTTCAACTAACAAAAGTTTGGTTCCAAAAAGTTAGATATGCAAAACTGGCAGGCTCCAAATTTCTGCAAGTCGAACATGTAGTGCTTTCATTTCAAATATTTAGAGTTGCATAATTTTTTACTATTAAAAATATAAAAGGTTCCCGATATTAGTGTTGAGATATACAATCGCTGACAAGAGTTATTTGCAAATTGTTTTTCAGCATTATGTTGTAAAGCAAAGCAATGAAAGCCTTACTATTTAGATACTATTAAAAAACTATAAAGAAATAAAAATGCATTGGTTATCCTAAATTTTAATTGAACTGTTTTATTAAATTTATTATAGAGCCTTTGAAATTTGTCGGTAAATATATATGCATTTTTGTTATGCTAGATTTTAAGACAAAATGTGTTTATCCGTATGTTATAAAAGGGGAATATCAGATAAATATAAATGCTTCGCTTTGCGATTTTTACGCCTTACGGGGAATGAATAGCCTTATGTAAAATTGAATACATCAAATAAGGTCGCCGACACAACTTTCATAAACAATTTACCAAATTAATAGTGGACATAATATATGAATTTAACAAGTCTCTAGTGAACTTTACGTATGTGAACAGCTCTTCTGCTGGTATGAATGAAACCGTCTCTAGTAAACACAGTTGTATGTATAGTACAACCTGAAAATATATGACTAAAATCAGAATTCAGATTGTTAACCTTTTTGTGGGAGGAACTGTACATCAAATGAGGTATCAATAGAAATCGTAGTAAAATTGCTTTTCAATGAGCTAAAAATATACAGGATGTTCCATTAAAAAATGTCGAGATTTCTTCGATTTTGCAAAATTGTGAACACCCTGTATACAGCGAGCAGTTGCAGAATTTATTTCCCATAGCCACGACAGTCCATACTAATAGATAATATTCTACTCTGTTCGTTTCGATTTTTTTGTTTTTCTCCATGCAGAATAGCTTACTGAAATGTATCAATTTATCAGGTAAAATAATTATTTACCCAGAAACTATCAACTTTAGACCTATACAACAGTATATCGATGTAACCAGCTTTCAAGCGCGGATCATTTTATATATTAATATACAGGGCGTTCCATTTAAAAAATGCAACCTTACTCTGGCATTTTCATCTAGAACACCCTGTATAAAACAAAATATTTTTTAATCGTGCGCTTGGTGGTGCGCAAGAATATCCGGTGACTAAATAGTTGACTAACTTTCAACTAAGCGTGTAATCTTCCGTCCCCGCTTCGTTGCAGGACCCTGTATGTATACTACAGAGAAAAATTAATTAAATTTAATGTTTTCTTTTAAATTTTCCAGTGCGTGTTATTGAGTTTAATTCATCCAAGGCTGACTTTTATAATACTACTATAAAATAATTCTTTTTTGGTTTATGTTATGATTTTATCGAACAAATCTATAGAACACACAATCTATAATTTTAATTAACCACTGACACGATTGTAGGTAAATTATGAAATCAAAAGCGTATAAAATTTGTATAATTCCTATTAGAGATGAGACGTTAAATCTGTTAGGTACATAATATTCGTCATACACTAAAAGCGGTAATTTTTATAGATATATGTGCAGTGCGCGTCAGCCAAAATGTCCCTCGCAATACGTCGTACAGTCTATGTGCGTTAAAACTTCGAGGTCATCGCATGTCTTAAACACCGCTTTGATGTTTAAATAAAATTTGTGAAATATATTTAGGGTGACAGTATTACGTGAGAATAAATACACCGCTTCGTATCCAAGCAGTACGCTCACGTTAGGCAGACTATTGTGTATTTGTATTATTTTATCAATGCTAGAAATGCAATATTATTAATTAATACTACAAAGAATATGTTTGCCTGTTGTTTATTGCTTAGAGGTAATTAGAAATAATTGCGCATTTCAATTATTTGCTCTGGATATTCTTTTTTTGCATGGTTTTTTATTACTTCAAATAATTTAAAATTACAGAATTCGACTTGCCATTCGCTGTTGGGAGCAAAGGATTAACAGCGCGGTATCATAAAAGGCGATATGATGCTGTCACAAAGCCGTTTAAACAAAACTTACACACACAATACTACACCGCGAGAGTTGCAGTGTTAGCCAGACAAGCGATACAGCTTACGGAGTCACTGCAACCAAGCACACACCACACATAAAAAAATCAGAAAATACCAGGTTTACATTGTTAAATATTCTGCATGTTTATTACTTATTATTTTATCCGTCAGGAAAACATTCCCAAGATAAATATTACAACTGGCGGGAACAAGTAATATACATATTATATGAATTTTATTTACAACTGTACAAATTTGTATAAATGCTCTTGCATTTATACAAATGCAACTATTTAAAAGAACTTACCATGTAGAGATTCGTGGATAATTATCTGGTAATCTTTAAAGATCAAATATTACTGTGTGAGTAAGAAATTTTAATTTCCAAATAAGTGTTCATTTATAATTTACATATCCAGAAACTGGCTTCAATTTGTATGTTTCGTTACAAAGGAATAATTTATTAGAATGTCAAGCAATATGTGATTAGTACATATGATTGAAGATTTGACTGTATTGTTAATTAACGTATGAAATTAATATCTTCTAACAAAAGATTCACTTAAAGTATTCTACTGGCTATATTCTTTTTATAACATTCTAAACTACAAAGAGGAACTCCAGTTTGTGAACAGTTGTATTTTTTAATATTTCCACAGTTCATACTACAATAGACTGGTTTTGGAGGTACAATAACTTTGTCTGATTGCAATGGATATTCCATAGTGCATGGAAATTTTACAAAAGTTCCCTCTACATTTTGTCGATATAGAATAACAGGGAAATTGTTTTTACTGAATTTGACCTTTGTAGTTTTGGCTAATTTTGTTTCTTGCTTTTTCAATAAACGTTCCATTGTTTTCTTTTTGTCTTTCTCACGCTTTTCATCTGCCAGTTGCTTTCGCTTTTGTGATTTTATTGCTGCTTTCTGAATAGCTTCAGCAGTCATTACCTTTTCCTGAAACAAATTTAATATCCCACTATTTTTAATACGAGTTTATTGTATGTCTAAGAATGACGAAATAAATAAATAAAATAAGCATGATTACCTTATATCCTGTTGGAAGAGACATTAACATTGGTGCTGAGCCAGGACTTCCATCCCCTGCTCTGTCATACATAGCTCGCTGCCTTGCAGTCATAAGCGCAGGATCTTTTGGTTTGATTTTCTTTAATTCATCATCTACATCCTCTAATTTTCCAGATTCTATAGCTGTTAGCCAACGTTCTTCATCACTTGAGGCGCTATCTCTTTTCTTACGTTTCTTATTATTATTTGAATTGCTTGTAGAAGGTTTACTTGGTTGTTGTTTTGATTTCGGAGTGAGGGATAAGGACTCATCACTTGTTACCATATTTATTCACCTGTAATATTCTTATTTCTGGCTTTCAAATAATTTTTCTTAATTTAGAATAAATTTACAAATTACACAATCAGCTGGTATTTATTATACAACTGTTAAATTTTGAACTTGGATCTAAATAATTAAATCTTTGACATCTTGATATTCTTGTTAACAATTGTTGCCAATCTACATCTACATATAACCCTTATAGTACGGGAGCTAGCAACGTTTAAAAAACAAGAATTTCAGGTCAGCTGATTTTTTGATATGTTGTCCTTATTGCTCCTTCGGTTAGAGTCTGAGTCGGCTGGCTGGCGGTAGCGGTTGCTTTTATTAGTGCGCAGCCTACCTGTACAGGTAATAATCCTAGATTTTAAAAGAATGTTAAGAAGTGTAATTTTTAATTTTGTCACTTTGGATAGGTTTCCCTGACATAAATTTTTTATTGCCAGACATTTTTATCGTTGCTAATTATATGCCATACGCGAATTTTCTTTTGTTCTTTTTTTTAAAAATTCAAAGTATTTTTTTATGTCTGGTATTTATATATTATCTTATTTAGGGATAAATAAATCTAAAATTAATTTGCCAGACGTTAATTCAATTGTTTAACTTTAAATAAACACGATAAAGTGTGGCAGTATGATGCTAGTAATCAAAGAGAGACAGATGCAGAATCTATTGCCGAGAATGAGACAGAAAACAATCACAAAGATACAACTTTCTTGCTTTAGTGAGTACAAATTTCGATATATAAATATTTTAACAGAAAAAAACTAAAATTAAAATAAAACTAAATTAGAAAGGAGAGAATGAAAGGTATATCATTCAAGTTCAAAAATTACATTTTTAATTAAAAAAAATTCTGGTCACTATACGGGAATTACAAATGATTAATATTAAGTTATAAAAAAATGCCTCCTTTTTTATGACACTATTATAGAATAAAAAAAATTTTATAACTTAATATTAATTATTTGTAATTTCCGTAGTGACCAGAAATTTTTTTATTAAAAATGTAATTTTTTGAACTTCAATGATATACCTTTCATTCTCTCCTTTCTAATTTAGTTTTATTTTAATTTTGGTTTTTTCTGTTAAAATATTTATATATCGAAATTTGTACTCACTAAAGCAAGAATAAGTAATGTATCTTTGTGATTGTTTTCTGTCTCATTCTCGGCAATAGATTCTGCATCTGTCTCTCTTTGATTACTAGCATCATACTGCCACACTTTATCGTGTTTATTTAAAGTTAAACAATTGAATTAACGTCTGGCAAATTAATTTTAGATTTATTTATCCCTAAATAAGATAATATATAAATACCAGACATAAAAAAATACTTTGAATTTTTAAAAAAGAACAAAAGAAAATTCGCGTATGGCATATAATTAGCAACGATAAAAATGTCTGGCAATAAAAAATTTATGTCAGGGAAACCTATCCAAAGTGACAAAATTAAAAATTACACTTCTTAACATTCTTTTAAAATCTAGGATTATTACCTGTACAGGTAGGCTGCGCACTAATATAAGCAACCGCTACCGCCAGCCAGCCGACTCAGACTCTAACCCAAGGAGCAATAAGGAAAACATATCAAAAAATCAGCTGACCTGAAATGCTCTCTCAAAAACGTTGCTAGCTCCTATACTATTATAAGGTCTTTGATATGATGGATATCATACAATGGTGATTTAATTTTTGTTTTTGTACTCGCTTATCAAAATATGTCATTTCCCGGTTGGCATTTGCGCGACTTTCCAACACATGTGTTGGAAGTAAAAATTGCATTAAAGAAATAAATCATCATTACAGTAATAAAGTATAATTATGAAAATGTCCATTTCACCTAAATTTGGTGCATTACAACTTGTAAATTTCATAAAATTAATTAAAAACTATAAAAAAAAGTCATGGCGCCATCTATTATTACATACCTATATTATTAAATGCTGACTCAAAACGACAACGAATTGTTAACCTCAAAAATAATGTATGTTCTGTAAATTTAGTATTTACTGTTTTGTTGTATTACAAATATGTGGAAATGTTTTACAGAAATATGTGTTAGCCGTAAATATTTATTAATTTAAATACGATAACAAAAAACACGTATATATATATAAATTATTTAATACACCTTGACATAATTATATGTACTTGACAGTGACAGAATCGTTCTTTTTTGCGTTATTCCACAAAAAATAGTACCGATATAAATATATTGTTTATTAATAAAATTGTTAAAATTTTGCTCGTTACAAAAAATATTATACAAACCACGTTCGTGAAGACCATTTCCAGCATCCGCGCTCATGCTGGAAAATCGTCTTCCAGAACTTGGTATGTAAATTACTATGTATTATGCATTTGTAGGAGCTTTGATGGAATTTTTACTTGATAGTACTCATTGTATAATCAATATTACAGTTTGGAACATGAATTCCATATTAAGGTTAAGAAATTTCTTTGCTCATAAATCCTAAGGTTGTATAGGTCGTGTGTTTTTAAATAAATACAGTACTTTCATTAAGTACAAATATTTATTAAAATAGATAATTTACGTATAAAAAGTTATAAAAGGAGTCAATTTATATTTTATCCTGGAAATTACCTGTTCTCGCTTTGTCACTTCAGCTTCATATTTATTATCTAGTTTCTTCAAATATATAGCGTAATCTACATTTTTGTTATTTCCACCTTGTGTTACTTCTGTTTTGGTATATACTATGATTAAATTAAACTCATTAACTATACTTAACAATCCATTTTTCACAGTGGAACAATAGTTATTAAAACTAATACAACCATCTGTTCGATCCAGCCAGTAATAGCTACATAATGAATCCATAGCCAATACTTTGATTTGTTTATTATTTTGAAGGATATACCCTAAATTTAAGAACGTATATTTTAGTTGAATACTGTCATAGCAGTTCAGGATTGTGAGTTTCGTTAAGCAATCCTGTATAATATTTATTGGTGGATTCATTTTTAGATATAATTTTAATTTTTGCTCCAAAAGATTGGCAACATGACCTATATTAAATTGATGGTCTGTATTTATTACAACAATTTGTGTATCATTTCCTGGTAATTCAATACTACCATAAGATTGTGGTAAAATGGAGTTAACAACAAAATCCAATAAGAGTAATGATTTGCCAACACCACATTCTCCTGATATTTCAATAAATTCTCTGGAATAAAGTGCGTCCGGTAAGATTGGAAATTTTAATATTTGATTGTTTTGAGATTCATTGGTTCTTGCGAATAACTGCAATCCTGATTCTATGTTTGGTTCGCTCATTTCTAGCGTATTACGATGGATACTTAATCGAAAAAAATCAAAACACGTTGAGTTTTTAGATAAGGTTATGTGCATGTTATGAGTAGTCTGGTGGGTGCACGATACACGATATCTATGACGATACACCACGGGGTTAGTGTTGGGTTGTTATTTAACAATCTGTTATTTTGCAACTGTTGTATACTCATAACAGTGTGCAACTGTTGCTTCTACAAAAATAACAGGTTGAAGAAAAATAATAGCCCAACTTTCCGTTGCTGCTATGATGAGTCATCGATTAACAACGAGAATTAACAGCTTCGTTTCGTGCAAAAATAACGGCGACGCAACTGCTTTATGTTTGGTAGCTGTGGTGTTGCTCTGTTGCTCATGTCAAAATAAAAACGCTGCGGCGGCGCGCGCAGCAGCCTGTTGTTGTGCTGTTGTTTTCCGTTTTCGCTGTTACATACCTATATTAAAAACCAGTCTGTTGTAACAGCGTCGATAAATAGCGATCCACATATTTATAAATTTATATAATAAATAAAATTATCATGCTCTATAGTGAAAGTTTAATAATTGTGGTTTCTAAAGACTATAATGAAGTTTTTCAACGGGTATTTTAATATTTTACATTAAAATAAAACCCTTCAAACTAATATTCTTCAAAGCGATTTTTTATCGATGTAAAAAGACTAAACAAGGACTAAATTATTAAAAACAGAATAACAGAGAAACAGATAAATTATAACTATTAAAAATAAATAATATTTCAAAAATCTAAGAAAATAAGATAGATTATACTACATTTTTTAAATTCTTATAAATTTCCATTTTGATTAGTAAACAAAATTTGCTTAACTTTTTGGAACTGGATATACGATTTCTACGGTCAGAAATTAGTCGTCCACTTTTGGAGAACATTCTTTCATTCTTTTTGATTCTCGGAATGTATTCCCGGCAATTAATATATTTATGCGATTACTGGATATTTTATCAAAAGGACCTCATTATGCGTAAAAAATATCGGAAATAACGGTTGTCTGCTATTTTTTTATAACAGAAACAGTTGCAACTGTTATTTGGAAATAACAGGTTGGACCCAACACTAAAAATGAAAAATCTCATAGCAAAACTTGGGGCAAACATGAGTAGTACATGACTAAGCCCACGAGATGTCGTTGGGAGGTAGTTAAGTGTAGTTACGTGTCGTGTAGTACGCGGTAAGTGCACAGGTGCCATCAGGATTCCTATTTGTTGCACGCTGTTCTGAGAGACATCTCACGAAGCACCCTGCCACAGTATAAGTATAGAGTAGCGACACTTCTCATAAGGGCAATGGTAACACATTGAATGACCTATCGCCATGTTGGTGTCTGTATTTATGGCGCGTAATTTAAACTATTAGGCAAACAGCAATTAGTGAAAATGGGGTAAAAAAAGAAATATGCAATAGCTTATAGTATATGATTTCAAAATATTACTTTTTACTTCACACTGCACCTTCAAACGTTATAGATTTTCAACCAGATAACCAAAACGATGACCAAAACTAAATATATACCTTACGTCATGGTCATGAGTAATGTCAGTATGTCATCTTGACATTTCTCTCTAATGTATTGTACAAACGTTAAATGTCGGTTAATCGCCATTTTGCTGGCTGTATTTTGACGCGCATGCGGAAAAGATTACTTTCTGTGTCGCTACTGAATATACTTATACTGTGACCCTGCCCCCGGATTCCGAGATTACGATACGAACTCGGTTTCGAAACGACCATCCTTTCGATGTCGTATTCACGTCGTATTGTGATTTGCGATTCCGAACTACAACCGCATCGTATTACCCAAATCTTCGTGCATTTTCGGTGATTACTAATAAAAAGATTGAAAAGATCGTACACCTTGGGAAAATGTCTCAGTTTTCATGATATGCTATTGGAATATTGAACAAATGGTGAATAAGTTATTGTTGTTTTTTATCGAACATGTCGCAATTCGCGAAAGAACACTGCGATGTCGTTTTAGAGTATATGGAAAAGTATCTAAATTTATTAAAAGGGCATTGGACACACGTATATCCTGTCTTGTATCTATTAGCTCTCTACCTATCTGTTTTGGTAACCTAAATAACTCTATAAACCTATCTTAGGCGGCTTTCACACCAAAGTCGCATGCTACGTGCGATTTGCTGCCTGGAAGCAGAAAATATGCTATTTGTTTTGAAACGTATATTACTAAATGAATACCTTTTCACCGAAGTCGCGTAGCATGAATGCGACGTGGCGACGTGCAGCGTGCTTCATAGGACAGGTTCTATATTTTTGCTAGTTTGCGACCTGATCTGTGCGTGCACAGGTGTGAGTTCATTTACGTTTGGAGTTTTCAATGAATTAACGCGATTTAGCATCTCACGCTATACCACTTTGGTATGAAAGCGAATTTAGACGTCGCACAATGCGACGTGCTTCCTGCTTCCAGACAGCAAGTCGCACGTAGCAAGCGACTTTGGTGTGAAAGCCGCCTTAACTTAAATGAAAAGCATTATTACGTACTCGATTTTCATGGGTGCATTCCGGAATCTGCTGAGAGTACTGACAGTACTGAATTAGCGTTCCGTAATCAGATTATGCATGCTGAGGAAACTATAGACGGCGCCATGTCAGTAAAGAGTGACATCACAAATTACTGCTGAAACTGCTGTTGGTTATGAGGTGAAGTCAAGGTCACATATAAACGGGCTGGCAACTATTTGAAAGAAAACATCCTATTATCTATAGATTCTTCATATTTTGATATTGGTTGAACTGGGTGTGCCATGTGTAATGTGTACGCTGTGGACTGTATATTGTAGTAGTTTATATGTGGTTTATATGCTGTCAAGCACTGATACATCAACCGAACTCTATAGTGAATGGCTGAAATCGTTCCGAAATTGCGTGACGGCATATGCTCAATTACCTTACTGAACTATTACGGAACGATCTCTGCACTTCGATCTCAGTAAAGCAGTAACAGCTATTTTAGCAGATTTCGGAATGCACCCTATCAATAAAGTAAAGAAAGTAGGAATATTGGTAAAAAACATAATCAAAGAAGGATAGAAATAGAGCTCGACACCTCTTTTGGTTTCGAGGTCGAACTGTCAATAATTACGAAACGACTTTTTTGTGTTCGGAATTCCGTTTCCTCGATTAAATATGGTGGTTTCACTTCATACCTTGCATTCGGAATTCCATAGTATTTACGAAAATAAACATGCGGTGGCAACGCTGTAAAACGAAGCGCCGGAATACGATAGCAGTAATTCCATTTTACGATATAATATGGTGAATCCACTTCGTATCGGGTACTCGAAATCCAGGGGCTGGTTACTCAGCATTATTGTTTTTGTTGTTATGGGTCGTAGACAGGCCGGTTTCACTAGATTACCATGACTACTACCAATATTTTTAATGCGAACGTCCCCATGAGAGGCGTTGCAATGCAATAATGCTGTTCAAATGTTAATTTGTTTAATTTTGATTTAATTGACATTTGTCAAATTATTGTCAATGTATAATTGGTTTAAGCGTTGTGTTCAATATTATTGATTATTTCGAGTTCTTTTCTTTCTTCAATCATTGGTTTTATTGTTTCACTTTGTATTTAGTTGCATGTTAATTATTTTAGTGTTCTAGCATATTATCATAATTTAATAATTAACTAATATGGAAGGTCCACGCTGCGTTATAAAAATGGTTTTGCAGTAAAATATGGTAGCAGACACTGTTTTCCTAATCCAGCGAAAAATATGGATATGTTTAAAAAATGGATCAAGTACTGTAATGATGAATGATGTAATTTGCCACCAGAAAATGTATATTAAAATTGACGAGTTTGTAGAAATCATTTTACTAATGATCAATGTGGGTTTAATAATAGATTGTTGTCTACTGCATATTCAGTTTTAAATATTCCAAGTAAGCTTTCGGCCTAATTCTCATTATGCGTTTTGTTGTTGCGGCAAAAATTTTTACATTTCAGAGATCATGCTCTTTTCACCTATTTTTATCAGTGGACTAAGGTAGTTTTGAATTGAGTTATTAATATTATGTCGTTTTAGTATGATTTGAATATTTTTTATATTATTTCTATGGGCGTCCTATTTTGGTAGTATTCTACGATATTGCTTCATACTAATGAAAAAAGGTTTCACTTACAATCATTTTTCGGAGAATTTTTGAAGAAGTTCCAGCTGAGAATTTGCCAAATTATAACATAACAATATATGTAGTGAAAATGTATGGTCTCAACCTATAGCCATGAAAATCTTCTTATGGAACCGGATCTGAAATACTTACCATAAAATTTTCGTATTTCTCTGTATTTAAACCGGCCACAGCAGTAAAAGCATCAACTCCGACTTTTATTCATATTATAAACAAATTGCAGCAGAGGGCTAAATGGCTTATAAATAATATAATTACCCATCATTAACTTAAATTTCTGCTTCTTTTTTCTATTGTATAGAAAAATTCTATTGTATATAGAATTCTTATGTACTTACGGTCCGATTTCATAATAATGTCCTTCATTCGGTTTATTCTCGGTTAAGTAATGAGTATGGTAGTTTAACGGTACATCAAAAAGGACTTTAGGAATATATCAATTAATGATTGCATAACACTATTTTTTTGTATGAAAGTCAATTTGTATTTAATAGTGCGCATAGATGAAATATAATATAGATGCGTCAGATAACGTATGTCAATCATTACCATGTTTTGCGCCATCTACTGAGTACGTTCGCATTATTATGCGAAAGCGCGACGCTTAAATATACCAAAGCGTACGATGCATTTTATTTCAATTTATATTTAATGAATTAATACAAAACATAAATAACAAATATGTATATATAAGTTATATTGTATTTTTATGAATAAAGTAAATTACAAAAGGATAACATATTTGATAGAAATAAAGGTCGATTTCGTAATAAAACCTAATGCCGTATTATTATTTAAAGTGACTTTAATATATATATTATATATATATATTAATAATATATATATTATATATATTATATAATATATATATATTATACTTGTATTTAAAATCAACAACTTTTTGAAATTGCCGCCAATATTTAAAATTTTGAAACGCGCAAATATTGTTATTTACCTGATGCATATTTGCGTAAAACGCAAAATTTGAATTGGGCTGTCATTAAATGTCACTTGGCAACTGACAAACATTCAAAATTAATTATTCGTTTTGTATCTTTTCTGTCTAGTGTCTTATTATGTTTGACGGTGTATTCTTTTTTTACTCCTATTAGTAACCTTATTTCAGCTAAAATGTTTGTTAGATTGGCTTAATAATTATATTACAATTGATTGAATTGATAGTTTTACAAACTTACTGCAATACTGACAGCATGGAAATTTTCATGTTTAACTTATGTAGAAACAATAATTTGGTGCTGAGTGTTTCACTTAGGCCCGATTGTACAAACCTAAGTTCAAGTGGAGTTCAACTAAACGGAAGTTCAACTAAACTTGAGTTTAACTTTTTGGTCTGTTGTATAAATGCTGTTTAGATTGAGTTTAGCTAAGCTGCACAGACGAACGTTTTCATCCTGTTAATAGCAAGTTTGAAACGTCAACGGCATCAACTGTCACTATGACTGTCACTGTGACTGTCACTTTTATTTGTGTTTTGGTTTGGTGTCTACATATTAAGCGAGTAAGTATTATTTATCTGATTATTGCGTAAGTAGTGGCCCTTATAAATTACTAGTGAAACCTAAGTCTTAGATATTATATCAGGGCAAAGTTTATAATTATACTTGTTATTGTGTAGTATTCACTGGTGTGAGGACATTTGGTGGTAGACTTGTAGGTGAACGGTGCCATGAGTACGCAAAAAAAGAGCAGCTAACTTTAACACCAAGGAGGAAACTCTTCTGGTAAATTTGGCCAAGAAATATAAAACTATTTTAGAGTGCCAACAAACTGATATGAAGAGCCACCAGGCAAAGTCTGTAACATGGGGAAAAATAGAGTCCGAATTTAATGGGCTTTCTGGGGAAATGTACAGACCACGAGAGGTATTGAAAAAAAAAATGAAAACATTAAGAAAAGGGTGAAAAAAAAGTATGCAGAGGAAAAGTGTTACGCTCGTAGAACTGGTGGTGGTCCTCCCAAGCAGTCAATATTTACTGAAGTCGATACAGCCACAGTATAACCAGTATGGACATAAGATATATTTGAGTGGTCCCAATTTCAGTGCGCAGAATCCGATTCGCCATTTTGAAAATCAGCGTTTGTTTACTATTTATTGTGTACGGTTGATGTTTACGGTGTTTACATTTTGCAGTTTGCGCTGTGGATATATTATTTTTATAGACAATTTTAAGATATTTGGACAATTTGTAGTTTAATGTAATTATTTAGTGATTTAGGTACGTATTTATCTAGTATACACATATATACAGTATCTCAAATTAGTTTCTTTTAGGTTAAGTGCATGTATATAGTAGATTATAGGACGTAAATATCTCGTTATTATTATGGATAAGCTACGTAAAAAGCGGCAGCCGGGAGCCCACTGGTGTGCAGTATCAATTTGTAGAAATAATACAAATAAAAATGAAGGGCACAGCTTTTTTAGGTTCCCTAAAGAACAAGAACGGTAAAGGTACTTAGGAAAGTGTTACGATGTATGAATAATTTTTTTGTATATTTAGAGTTCTTCAGTGGATAGAAAAATGTGATCGGAAAGACCTCTTTTTAATATATATGTTTTTACAATATCGTTGTTTTCTTTATACCTGCCTCTATAATTCTATCTAAATATTATTAGTACAATAATAAAATAAATAAATAGAAAAAAGAAAATTGATTGATATATACATATATCAATGATTTATTAGAACCAAAAAGTTTAAATTGCAATAGTCTTCTTTTAAAAAAATCAGTCCCAACTTTAACATTTTATTTAATACATATACGCCCATCTCTAACTAGACGCTGATTTTCAAAATGGCGGTTCAAGGTTATTCATTCGAGACACCGAAACATCAAAGGTTCCGACAATTATGACCCTACTGGTTATACTGTGATACAGCGGTCAAAGAAATATTGGGCACCAGAATTGAAGGCAGACTATCGGAGTTTGATGGTGATGCAGAGAGTAAGTTCTATAGCAATACCTGATGATTATTTAGTGAAATATATGTATATGATTATAGTTCAATACGAAGGTAGCAAAATACAAGGCGATATTGATGGTATCTCTCCAGAATCATATATGGAAGAAGATGGTAAAAAAATACCATAAAATAACAACCTTTCTATCAATTATTTTGTAGAACATGAAGAAGACTGTGAACCTAATGAAGTGATAAAACTGGTAATGGTGAACGAAGATCCATCAACACAATTGGATTTTGATGAAAATCATGAAAATTATGGTAGGTACTTATGTGTAATATATACAATAAGATTATTATCAACTTAATTTTACTTGTAGGTTCAATCATCAATGTTAATATACCATCCACAAACGAAGGTAGGATGGTAAACAATATATACAGTTTGTCCCTGGATTGGTTTACAGCGAGAGTTTTTTTATGTCACAAATTTTGCAAAAAAATATCAAAGAAAATATCCATGTTTTTGTATATTTTAGGTTACTTTTCTTTTTAATTTCTTTATTTAAAAAAGGGTTAATTTTTTAATCCTAATTGCAGATTCGTTATTTGGAAAACTATCATAAAATGTTATTCCTCTAGAATATTTTTTTCTGTTGTAAATTCATTGGGACAACTGTACACTATTGATAACAAATATTTTAATAAAAATTTAGTTTCAGAAAACACTAATTGGGCCAAGTACACTCCGAAAATGCTGAAAACCATAAAATCTAAGGCATTAGGAGTAAATAACAGCAGTGGTAAACATAACATTATTATCTTGTTCTGTAATGTGATCATGTACTTTATTGTAGGAAACACAAAAATTCTTGAACAACATGGTATCACACGTCGGGTTTCCCAGTGGGCTGAAGCCAAAAGCCAATTGGAGGTGTCAAAAAATAAGTTATTGGAAAAAGAGCATGAGCTCAAGTTACAGTTTATGAGAGAAAAGCATGAACTGGAACTTGAGCTTATGAGGAAAAAAGCGGCACATGAAATGAAATTAATGGAAGAAGAGAGTAGGACAAAAGTGGAAGCTATTCAGAAAAAAAAATAATAGATTTGTTATTGCAAACATTTTATTATATTTTACCTTACAATCATTATATCAGTCTATTAAAATATTCATGGATCAAATTGTATCTCACAATATTGTTCAATCCTCCAATATTATCTCTAACATTTTCATTTTCTACGTTATTCACTAATTGAATCGCAGCTTCCTCTGCCGCATCGACTGGGGGTTGGTCTTCATTTAACAATATAGCCATATTGTGTAAAACAGCTGTGGCAACAACAATTGCTTCCACTTTGCACAATTTTGACCTGATGCCCAGTGCTAAAACAGGGAATCGTCGCTTCCATATCCCAAATGTTCTTTCAATTGGGTTTCGAGTTCTAATTTGGGATTCATTGTATAGCTGTTCTGCTTGGGTACGAGGATTTCCTGAAAATCAAAAGATAATTCTATTTCATTAATTATAATGGCAATATTCATTACCTAATGGTATAAGTAAGTATGGTTTGATTCCATAACCACTATCTCCTACTATGTGAAATCCTCTATAGTGCCCATTTTCAAATCTTACCCTCAGTTGTGAATTGCGAAATATGGTACTGTCGTGTGCAGACCCGGGCCACCTGCATACGATATTTTGTATCTTACACTTTGCATCTCAAACTGCTTGCACATTTAGAGAGAAAATTTTTTTTCTGTTCCGGTATATTTCTGGTTCATCTCCCCCTGGTGAAGAAATTTTAATGTGGGTGCAATCCAGGGCTCCAATACACTTAGGAAAACGTGCAATATTATAGAATTCGGCATTATTCGAAGTCATTTCTTCCTCATTTGCAGGCATCTTTATAAAAGTAGTGTGGAGACTGGCAATAGCTCGACTCACTTTATGCACAATCCTGCAAGCTGTTGCTTTATATATGCTCACAAAGTCACCTACCACTTGCAAGAAAGAGCCAGTCGCATAAAATCGAAGTGTCACAAAAAGCATAGTTTCTGCATTAA
The DNA here is from genome assembly GCA_023690525.1 of Holotrichia oblita. Lineage (NCBI taxonomy): Eukaryota > Metazoa > Arthropoda > Insecta > Coleoptera > Scarabaeidae > Holotrichia > Holotrichia oblita. The sequence continues at coordinate 67,185,883 of CM043020.1, forward strand.
CAGCGTTATTCCTACAAAGAAACAACAATGATAATGTATATAATTTTATGATTATTCATACCGTTCCGTAGGATGTGATATTTCGTTAGTTATGTTTTCTAAAATAAAACGAACTGCATTTTTAGAAAATCGAAATCTTCGTATAAAATCCAACTCATTCCATTTTTCAAATTGATTTTCACGAGGACGAAATACTTTGCGACGCCTCTGTCGATTTATAAGATCTACCAGTTCTAACATCTCTTCATCATCTGAATCGATAAATCTTTCCATATTTTGAACAGTAATATTCGTTTTCAAAATGTAAAACACTACAATCGTATCGTGTCACAACACAAAAGTGACATATGTAAGTGACTGAACTCAAGCTTAAACCGTCAAATTTGATGGTTTAAGTTAAACCAGCGTTGAACTTCCACGCAGGACTAAACTCGCATTGTACAACTCAAGTAAAACTTGAACTTAGGTTTTTCTTCGGTTTAAGCTGAACTCGGGCTTAAACTCGCAATGTACAATCGACCCTTATTGACCAACTTGCATTAAATCTGCATCGGCAAGTGCAGAAACATCTGCCACTGGCGGTATGAGCTCGTATACTGCGCTCCCTGACTTTTATAAACACAATATTTTAGTCATTTTGTTGCGCAAATAGTACTTGCGTGGGAATTATATTCAAATAGTTATTATTAAATTTCGTAGTTTACACTTCATATTTTAAATTTAGCAAGTTACACTTAAGCAAATGGCAGAATTTGTAGTGATTTAAGTCAAATCTGACAAATGTCACACGCATTAACATGCGTTACGTAAAATGTCGGTCAACTAAGCTTGAAACTTCGAAACCGCGAAATTTAAATAATCAAATTTCAGTCTTTGTTATTACAAATACAGTTGGATAAAATATTTAATAAGTGATTGTGATGTGTTAGAAATACCATCTTCTTACAATACACTGACAGAAAACATACATGTGCTATTTAATAAAATGCAAATTGATTTCGGCGTGACGTCATCGCGAAGGTTATAAAATTTACATTGTTATTAAAATGTGCTCCTCATCGAACACTATAAGTTTACCTGGTCGTATTTTTAAATTTTTATTAGCTTGGCCGTAATTCTAGTGCATCATTTTAAGTGGCTCATCCTGTATAGTATTTATCTTTTAATTCCTGATGTATTATACTTGTAGGTCCTACAAGTGGAAACATCAACCCGGACCTAGTGGCCCTGGTTCAGTCCTACCTATCCGGTAGGACTTTCAGAATGAAACTTTGCGGCGAATTCTCGGCCCCCAAATCCATCTGTGCGGGCGTTCCACAGGGCTCCCTCTTGGGACCCGAACTTTTTATACTTTACACCTCGGATATCCCGAGGTCGTTGAACGCGAGGCTAGCTGTATATGCGGACGACACGGCGCTCTACACTACGTCGCGCAACGACGGCTTGGTCTGTCGAAGACTACAATCAGACTACAAACTGATGATCTACACGGTGTTTCTCCGGCCGATTTTAACCTATGGAGCCCTAACCTGGTCCAGCGCAAGCAAATCGTAAATAAAACGACTTAATATACTGCAGAACCGGGTGCCGCGAATCATCCTCGCGGCACCCTGGTACGTCACTAATGACCAAATACATAGAGATCTACAGATCCAAACCTTTACTGAGCACGCGCTTGCGCTGGCCAGGAAAACTCTAGAGAGGGCGTCTCGGTCGGAGAACCCGTTAATCCAACACCTGGCGGAGCTGGATCCGGACAGGTCTCCCCGCGGGTAGCAACTAGACGCGTCCTTGAGTTGGCGCAGTAGTCCCGGCAGCAGCCGAATTCTAATTGGGCGGACAGCATCTCATCCAATACCTCACGTGGCATCGAACCGCGGACAATAAGAGATTGAAGGGATAAAGAAACAAAGGTTCCAACCCTGCTTAAATTGAGGCCCTATGATATTCAGAAAAACATTAAATTAAATGTTTTATTAAAAAATGTAAATGAAGAAGAAAAATTTTAGAGTCGTACATACGACTCGTTTCTTTTTCCGTAAGTGTGAAAGATAGTCATAGAACATCATACTTCTTTATAACATAACTTGAACAGTATACAGGATTATTGTTATATCATTGCTTTCAAAATAGTGCGCATCACGATTATTGGATTTAGTCAGTTTAGTATCACAAGTATTGCAAAACTTGACTGTATGCACAAATATACTTTTTTATAGAAAGGTCTCACTAAATTATTTTTATTCAAGAAATAAATTGATTTCAATACTTTCGAGACATATTTTTACAACTACACATGCATAAGTAAATACATATTGATGAATCATTACTTGGTGTGGGTGTAGAGAAAGAAAGACAAATAAAACCCAAATATCTCTCTTGCCTTTTATTGATAAATAATACAGATATCAATTCATTCCACAATAAAATTTACTGTCCTTTATTATATTTACATTTAGTATTTCACATACATACACTGTGATGGTTATAACGGAAATTTTAATAATAATTATCTATATAACATGTAGTCATATCCATTATAGAATATACTTCATAAGCGTAATTTGTGTCCTAGTAATTCTAATAATCTACTACAGCTGCGTGTGTGCAGCTTTCACTACATAAGCTGCTGAATCCTCTCAGGCAAAAAAACCCAAGGAAAAATTGCCTTAATTTTGGAACCATTAAGTTTCTACAAAGTTGTTCATCCCTATATATTTCTTTTATAAAAAGTGGTTGGGTTTCATCAATGAAAACCACAAAGTAGTACAGCTTCCTTTTCCTGATATTTAGTTGGCCTTGAATCTATAATATTTTTCAATAAGTGATTATTATTACCTACATGCAATTTGCGACTGTTGAGACGTGATATCGCAATCTTCCAAATGAGAATTTACCTGAAAATAATAATTATAGTTACTTTTCAAGGACGGTTTACCACTAGAACTATGTACAATTATATACAGAAACAAATATACAAAAATATTCTCCCTTATTCACTAAAATAACTATATACAACGAAAAAATAATCCAAAACTAACGAAGACGATGAAAAACAGTATTACTTTATTACATGAAGCTAGTCGCTAGACAATTAGTGCAGAACTAAAAGATTTAACCTGTAACAAACAACGCATATACGCACAAATATGTTTTGTAAATAGAATATTAGCGTGTTATTGCCTTAGGCTATCGCATTTATACCGAAAAGATTATATTGAAATATACCTGCTCAATACATTCAGTTCTAAACTACATAATATGCAACCAGTAAAACTCGTTCCAAGAATCCCTGGATACCTTTCTTCTATATAATGTTATATTTTATTTTTCCGAGAAGTTCATATTTATATTATATATATTTTGTATTACAACCAATATTCTAATCTTCACTTTTCCTATGTTATTTCAGCCTAAATGTTACGCATGTTTAAGTATTTCATTACTTTTTACTTTTCTAGAGATTCGTAAGCCTTGCGCCATCTAATTTTGAATATATTCGATAAAAATGCAACATTTTATCAAGTTCAAGTTATTGAAATAGAGGGCCAAGTACGCCACCTTAAGATTGAATGGCCAAAGTTAACATAAATCACAGACAATAGTGTATATTCGTCGTACACCTTCTGTACCTCTTTGGCGGCTTTTACACCAAAGTCGCATGCTACGTGCGACTTGCTGTCTGGAAGCAGAAAATATGCTACTTGTTTTGAAACGTATATTACTAAATGAATACCTTTTCACCGAAGTCGCGTAGCATGAATGCGACGTTGCGACGTGCAGCGTGCTTCATAGGACAGGTTCTATATTTTTGCTAGTTTGCCACCTGATCTGTGCGTGCACAGGTATGAGTTCATTTACGTTTGGAGTTTTTAATGAATTAACGCGATTTAGCATCTCACGCTATGCCACTTTGGTATGAAAGCGAATTTAGACGTCGCACGATGCGACGTGCTTCCTGCTTCCAGGAAGCAAGTTGCACGTAGCATGCGACTTTGGTGTGAAAGCTGCCTAAAGGATTTCGGCCAAATTTAGCACTATGTCTATTGCTCAATATCCTTAGATTCAACAGCTTTACATGCGTTTCATTTAATCTGATTTTACTTCAGCTATGCATTTTGTATAAAATTTTATGAAATACTAATAGAATAGTTAAAGATGTACACAAGTTAAATATTTTATACCATTATGAATGTATTTTCTGCTTTCTAAAATATATCATTGTTTACTTTATGTTTGCTTTATTACTGTTATTCATAAGTATTGCGAAATCACTGTTTATTTTCAGCGAATATTCGAGATAATTATTATCGTACTTACGCATGAAGTAAATTCTCCAAGTAAACAAATCTTAAAAATCGTTGGAAAAAACAATAATGAGCATATTGTAATTGGCGCTATTAATTTTAGTTCACCCACAGACCGCTTTGGCTAGAAACTTTTATTCGTTCGTCGCGGAGTAAAGCACGACATACGTTTTAGCAACGTTCTCTTTTACTTAATATCGTGCGGTAGTAACGTACGTCTAGATTAAAATGTTATGTTAGTATTTAAAGTTGTCTATCTGCAAGTTTATTTGTAGGTAAAGTGGATCTGGCAACTATGTACTAATTTTATATAGTATCGTAATAAGTGCATGTTATTTCATAATTATTTTTGTATGTGTAATGAATTTAGTCGAAGTCTGAAATCGTAAAATACTCATTATGAAATTAAATAAAAGTACATCTGTCAAACTTCATAAAGAAATCTTTACAACAACATAACTTATTATGTTTTAATATCTGTAATTATTTGTAATATCAAATACACACCCGGTGTCTTGCCTTTGTTATGCTCGATATACTGCTTATAAAAAAACTTCCAACGGTTGATAATAACTACACAAGGTCGGCAAAGTTTTGAATTTTTAGTACCAAAAATGTAACGTTTTACTATTATTCTGCTGTAAGCAGTAAATTATTATAATTTTGAACGTTTACTCCAAATTATCTGTCTAATAAATTAAATAACTGAAGAAATATGTTAATTTCATTACATTACAAAAAAAAATCGAATTTTCATTTGCGATTTAAAGATATTGCTTTGAATAAATGAAATACTCCACTATGATCCACCAATGTTAACACACATTATTTATATCTATTTCAGTAGAGTAGCAAAAAATATTGCGAAATATGGTACTGTCGTGTGCAGACCCGGGCCACCTGCATACGATATTTTGTATCTTACACTTTGCATCTCAAACTGCTTGCACATTTAGAGAGAAAATTTTTTTTCTGTTCCGGTATATTTCTGGTTCATCTCCCCCTGGTGAAGAAATTTTAATGTGGGTGCAATCCAGGGCTCCAATACACTTAGGAAAACGTGCAATATTATAGAATTCGGCATTATTCGAAGTCATTTCTTCCTCATTTGCAGGCATCTTTATAAAAGTAGTGTGGAGACTGGCAATAGCTCGACTCACTTTATGCACAATCCTGCAAGCTGTTGCTTTATATATGCTCACAAAGTCACCTACCACTTGCAAGAAAGAGCCAGTCGCATAAAATCGAAGTGTCACAAAAAGCATAGTTTCTGCATTAACAGCGTTATTCCTACAAAGAAACAACAATGATAATGTATATAATTTTATGATTATTCATACCGTTCCGTAGGATGTGATATTTCGTTAGTTATGTTTTCTAAAATAAAACGAACTGCATTTTTAGAAAATCGAAATCTTCGTATAAAATCCAACTCATTCCATTTTTCAAATTGATTTTCACGAGGACGAAATACTTTGCGACGCCTCTGTCGATTTATAAGATCTACCAGTTCTAACATCTCTTCATCATCTGAATCGATAAATCTTTCCATATTTTGAACAGTAATATTCGTTTTCAAAATGTAAAACACTACAATCGTATCGTGTCACAACACAAAAGTGACATATGTAAGTGACTGAACTCAAGCTTAAACCGTCAAATTTGATGGTTTAAGTTAAACCAGCGTTGAACTTCCACGCAGGACTAAACTCGCATTGTACAACTCAAGTAAAACTTGAACTTAGGTTTTTCTTCGGTTTAAGCTGAACTCGGGCTTAAACTCGCAATGTACAATCGACCCTTATTGACCAACTTGCATTAAATCTGCATCGGCAAGTGCAGAAACATCTGCCACTGGCGGTATGAGCTCGTATACTGCGCTCCCCTGACTTTTATAAACACAATATTTTAGTCATTTTGTTGCGCAAATAGTACTTGCGTGGGAATTATATTCAAATAGTTATTATTAAATTTCGTAGTTTACACTTCATATTTTAAATTTAGCAAGTTACACTTAAGCAAATGGCAGAATTTGTAGTGATTTAAGTCAAATCTGACAAATGTCACACGCATTAACATGCGTTACGTAAAATGTCGGTCAACTAAGCTTGAAACTTCGAAACCGCGAAATTTAAATAATCAAATTTCAGTCTTTGTTATTACAAATACAGTTGGATAAAATATTTAATAAGTGATTGTGATGTGTTAGAAATACCATCTTCTTACAATACACTGACAGAAAACATACATGTGCTATTTAATAAAATGCAAATTGATTTCGGCGTGACGTCATCGCGAAGGTTATAAAATTTACATTGTTATTAAAATGTGCTCCTCATCGAACACTATAAGTTTACCTGGTCGTATTTTTAAATTTTTATTAGCTTGGCCGTAATTCTAGTGCATCATTTTAAGTGGCTCATCCTGTATAGTATTTATCTTTTAATTCCTGATGTATTATACTTGTAGGTCCTACAAGTGGAAACATCAACCCGGACCTAGTGGCCCTGGTTCAGTCCTACCTATCCGGTAGGACTTTCAGAATGAAACTTTGCGGCGAATTCTCGGCCCCCAAATCCATCTGTGCGGGCGTTCCACAGGGCTCCCTCTTGGGACCCGAACTTTTTATACTTTACACCTCGGATATCCCGAGGTCGTTGAACGCGAGGCTAGCTGTATATGCGGACGACACGGCGCTCTACACTACGTCGCGCAACGACGGCTTGGTCTGTCGAAGACTACAATCAGACTACAAACTGATGATCTACACGGTGTTTCTCCGGCCGATTTTAACCTATGGAGCCCTAACCTGGTCCAGCGCAAGCAAATCGTAAATAAAACGACTTAATATACTGCAGAACCGGGTGCCGCGAATCATCCTCGCGGCACCCTGGTACGTCACTAATGACCAAATACATAGAGATCTACAGATCCAAACCTTTACTGAGCACGCGCTTGCGCTGGCCAGGAAAACTCTAGAGAGGGCGTCTCGGTCGGAGAACCCGTTAATCCAACACCTGGCGGAGCTGGATCCGGACAGGTCTCCCCGCGGGTAGCAACTAGACGCGTCCTTGAGTTGGCGCAGTAGTCCCGGCAGCAGCCGAATTCTAATTGGGCGGACAGCATCTCATCCAATACCTCACGTGGCATCGAACCGCGGACAATAAGAGATTGAAGGGATAAAGAAACAAAGGTTCCAACCCTGCTTAAATTGAGGCCCTATGATATTCAGAAAAACATTAAATTAAATGTTTTATTAAAAAATGTAAATGAAGAAGAAAAATTTTAGAGTCGTACATACGACTCGTTTCTTTTTCCGTAAGTGTGAAAGATAGTCATAGAACATCATACTTCTTTATAACATAACTTGAACAGTATACAGGATTATTGTTATATCATTGCTTTCAAAATAGTGCGCATCACGATTATTGGATTTAGTCAGTTTAGTATCACAAGTATTGCAAAACTTGACTGTATGCACAAATATACTTTTTTATAGAAAGGTCTCACTAAATTATTTTTATTCAAGAAATAAATTGATTTCAATACTTTCGAGACATATTTTTACAACTACACATGTATAAGTAAATACATATTGATGAATCATTACTTGGTGTGGGTGTAGAGAAAGAAAGACAAATAAAACCCAAATATCTCTCTTGCCTTTTATTGATAAATAATACAGATATCAATTCATTCCACAATAAAATTTACTGTCCTTTATTATATTTACATTTAGTATTTCACATACATACACTGTGATGGTTATAACGGAAATTTTAATAATAATTATCTATATAACATGTAGTCATATCCATTATAGAATATACTTCATAAGCGTAATTTGTGTCCTAGTAATTCTAATAATCTACTACAGCTGCGTGTGTGCAGCTTTCACTACATAAGCTGCTGAATCCTCTCAGGCAAAAAACCCAAGGAAAAATTGCCTTAATTTTGGAACCATTAAGTTTCTACAAAGTTGTTCATCCCTATATATTTCTTTTATAAAAAGTGGTTGGGTTTCATCAATGAAAACCACAAAGTAGTACAGCTTCCTTTTCCTGATATTTAGTTGGCCTTGAATCTATAATATTTTTCAATAAGTGATTATTATTACCTACATGCAATTTGCGACTGTTGAGACGTGATATCGCAATCTTCCAAATGAGAATTTACCTGAAAATAATAATTATAGTTACTTTTCAAGGACGGTTTACCACTAGAACTATGTACAATTATATACAGAAACAAATATACAAAAATATTCTCCCTTATTCACTAAAATAACTATATACAACGAAAAAATAATCCAAAACTAACGAAGACGATGAAAAACAGTATTACTTTATTACATGAAGCTAGTCGCTAGACAATTAGTGCAGAACTAAAAGATTTAACCTGTAACAAACAACGCATATACGCACAAATATGTTTTGTAAATAGAATATTAGCGTGTTATTGCCTTAGGCTATCGCATTTATACCGAAAAGATTATATTGAAATATACCTGCTCAATACATTCAGTTCTAAACTACATAATATGCAACCAGTAAAACTCGTTCCAAGAATCCCTGGATACCTTTCTTCTATATAATGTTATATTTTATTTTTCCGAGAAGTTCATATTTATATTATATATATTTTGTATTACAACCAATATTCTAATCTTCACTTTTCCTATGTTATTTCAGCCTAAATGTTACGCATGTTTAAGTATTTCATTACTTTTTACTTTTCTAGAGATTCGTAAGCCTTGCGCCATCTAATTTTGAATATATTCGATAAAAATGCAACATTTTATCAAGTTCAAGTTATTGAAATAGAGGGCCAAGTACGCCACCTTAAGATTGAATGGCCAAAGTTAACATAAATCACAGACAATAGTGTATATTCGTCGTACACCTTCTGTACCTCTTTGGCGGCTTTTACACCAAAGTCGCATGCTACGTGCGACTTGCTGTCTGGAAGCAGAAAATATGCTACTTGTTTTGAAACGTATATTACTAAATGAATACCTTTTCACCGAAGTCGCGTAGCATGAATGCGACGTTGCGACGTGCAGCGTGCTTCATAGGACAGGTTCTATATTTTTGCTAGTTTGCCACCTGATCTGTGCGTGCACAGGTATGAGTTCATTTACGTTTGGAGTTTTTAATGAATTAACGCGATTTAGCATCTCACGCTATGCCACTTTGGTATGAAAGCGAATTTAGACGTCGCACGATGCGACGTGCTTCCTGCTTCCAGGAAGCAAGTTGCACGTAGCATGCGACTTTGGTGTGAAAGCTGCCTAAAGGATTTCGGCCAAATTTAGCACTATGTCTATTGCTCAATATCCTTAGATTCAACAGCTTTACATGCGTTTCATTTAATCTGATTTTACTTCAGCTATGCATTTTGTATAAAATTTTATGAAATACTAATAGAATAGTTAAAGATGTACACAAGTTAAATATTTTATACCATTATGAATGTATTTTCTGCTTTCTAAAATATATCATTGTTTACTTTATGTTTGCTTTATTACTGTTATTCATAAGTATTGCGAAATCACTGTTTATTTTCAGCGAATATTCGAGATAATTATTATCGTACTTACGCATGAAGTAAATTCTCCAAGTAAACAAATCTTAAAAATCGTTGGAAAAAACAATAATGAGCATATTGTAATTGGCGCTATTAATTTTAGTTCACCCACAGACCGCTTTGGCTAGAAACTTTTATTCGTTCGTCGCGGAGTAAAGCACGACATACGTTTTAGCAACGTTCTCTTTTACTTAATATCGTGCGGTAGTAACGTACGTCTAGATTAAAATGTTATGTTAGTATTTAAAGTTGTCTATCTGCAAGTTTATTTGTAGGTAAAGTGGATCTGGCAACTATGTACTAATTTTATATAGTATCGTAATAAGTGCATGTTATTTCATAATTATTTTTGTATGTGTAATGAATTTAGTCGAAGTCTGAAATCGTAAAATACTCATTATGAAATTAAATAAAAGTACATCTGTCAAACTTCATAAAGAAATCTTTACAACAACATAACTTATTATGTTTTAATATCTGTAATTATTTGTAATATCAAATACACACCCGGTGTCTTGCCTTTGTTATGCTCGATATACTGCTTATAAAAAAACTTCCAACGGTTGATAATAACTACACAAGGTCGGCAAAGTTTTGAATTTTTAGTACCAAAAATGTAACGTTTTACTATTATTCTGCTGTAAGCAGTAAATTATTATAATTTTGAACGTTTACTCCAAATTATCTGTCTAATAAATTAAATAACTGAAGAAATATGTTAATTTCATTACATTACAAAAAAAAATCGAATTTTCATTTGCGATTTAAAGATATTGCTTTGAATAAATGAAATACTCCACTATGATCCACCAATGTTAACACACATTATTTATATCTATTTCAGTAGAGTAGCAAAAAATATTCTAGAAAAAACTGAAATGTTGAGAAAAAAATGTATACAATAACTATCATATATATTTGTATACATATTCACGTTAATCCTGTTACTTAGGGAATAGACATAAAATAAGAAAGCAAGACAATTTGGAAATTACTATATTGTGAAATACAGAAAGAAACATATATATCAGAAAATATATCATAATTAAATGGAAAAGCAACTACAAGTACGCTTTCGAATCAACAAAGTTGCATTGTAATAATACTATAATTTTCTTTTACCTGCCCATTCACGGTAACTGTTATCTCCTCACCTCTATATGCTATATTCAAGACATTTAGTTTATATAAAATAAACAATTAATAATTAATGATTTGTTAAAAAATACTACAAAATATAAACGATTATCTTTTTTATATTCCTGACGTTTCAAAATTGCCACTTAAATATTTCATAATTTTTATTGGATATACTATTATTGCCAACTGAAAATCCTTAGGAAAATGTCAAAGTCAAAGCACTCGTAAACATAACCTAGAAATAGCACTTTTTAGATCATTTTTAGGTATCTTAGACTGATCTCCGCAAAAAAAGGGGCACCGTGTTGAACTCAGTAAAACATCTACTTTCCATTAAATTACATATGAATAAGTACTCAATTCGGTGGTCTACATACGGAAGTCTGAAGAATACAAGCTTGTGTAATGGTTATACTTTTATCATTTTAACCTAACCAGTTCTAGTGGAATAGTAAATAAAATTATTGTCGCTAACAGTACGTATTTAAAATAATTTTAATTAAAAACGGCAACAAGTTCAACAACTTGTATTCCCTGATTTGAATCCAACAAAGATACTTCCATTACTACACAAGACACTATATGTACATAGGTATACATCTGCATCAATCCGCATACAAACGTGGTGTAAATATGGATCGTATGCGATTTCCAATTTTTATTATTTGATTATTATTGACAATTCATCGTTGCGGTGTCTAGGCCACTCAGTAAACACTGACTTGCGGTGTTGCCATGTAAATCAGTACTTCATTTTCATATATTTTTCCGGCAGAGTCCGCCACATTATGGGTGCTGTAATTTTAATTTTTACTTCACGTTTTTCTTTTTTGTTTGTTTTTAAACTTCTCTCAAATTTGGCCAAGACATACAGAATTAATTAATAAATTTTTCTACAAAGCGTTTTTTTAGTTTTTCTGCAAATACCTCTTTCACTTTTTAATTATTGCATTATATCAAAAAATCGTTCTGTACCTCTATTTTATAAATGTTAATTAATGTATAAAAAAAATAAAATTAATTAAATTTCGTATTTCTTTCAAGTAATTTGTGAAATAAAATTGGTCAAAACTAGGCAACCTGCCACACGCCATAGCGGACTCTTAACTGAGTTGCCTTATTTGTGTGTGTATCTATGTGAAGCAACTTTTTTGATTCCAAGATGATCGATATATGACATGCTAAATAAATTACTTTAGAATCATCATATTTTAGACCTTTAGAATTGCCGGATAAATTTATTTACACCGTCCGCGTTCAGCAGTCTGTTATGACTTCAGCCTACACTCATAATTATACAATACTATATCAAATAATGAGTGCTGTCAACGTAATAAAAGTTCGTACATACACTAGGGGTGATATAATGCATTTTTGTAAAATGCCGGATCAATGTTGGTAACGGTCTTGAGCGCCCGAAGACAGTTGAACAAATTTTATTTGGTGCTCAGGGTGCTGTTTAGATATCTCAGCTTTATACATCCGATACTAGTGGTCTTATTTCTTATTGGCTAACTAACATATTGGTGTCAGGTGTTATATTAATTGCAATTAGGTACTGAATTTGTGAAAATTGGCAGGTTTTAAAATTTTTTAAAAGTATTTTAAGATATAAAGATCTCAATTCGATAGGATAAATGAAACTGGGAAGATTGGATGATGGGGGATCATCGACACGATGACATCTCATTGTCAACAAATATATATAAGCCGTGTGCAAAATTTCAATTCGATTGCATAATTAGAATGAAATACGTTTTCTTAGTTAATTCTATAAGAGGAATATTACATAAGGGTGTCACATTTGCTCCAGCATCTTACATATATTTCACTATTCAGTGTCTCAAAGATCAGCGTAAAAATAAAAGAACGCTTGAATTAAACATCTGGGTTTCAAGTGAATGTCTGTTTATCTTATTAAACAACATTAATTGACTAACTACTTTTTGTATTAAATCATACATATTTACAAAATTTAATGTGTTAAGAAATCGTTATTTTGAAATATAAAATTTATGATAGTTTTACTATTTCTATACGAACATTACTTACTGATTTTGTTTGATTTATAGCTGATGATAAATTTAATAATAATAAAGGCTTATTATTATAGATAAAATCGAATTAAAAATAAAAGTTTCTTTTATTCGATTGTTCGGTTGGTAGTTTTAGGTCGAATGTAAGTTATGTAATGTGATCCTTACAGGCTGCTAGCAATACTATTTTTTTTTTTTTTTGTCGGTGGAAATCCTTGATGGACACCGTGTGCTTGGATCTATCGCACACGGTAGTGTGGGACTCCCAGTCGGTGTGTGCAATAACTGGTATACCCACTAAAACCACCCTAATGCCCTCTACAGTACCCGGAACTATTGGTTATAAAACATCAGGTACTGCCGGCAGTCTCAAAAGTTAGCGTGCGTTTCTTACGGTCTTACGTCATCTACTGCGGTCGGTGTCTTTGCCTGCGGAACTCATCCGCCTCTTTCCTGGACATAATCTCCTTAATCATGTTGTGTACTAGCTTCCACATGGAGGGCGACTCCAGCATGGTCGGTACCAGGGTCTCCGGTGTTAGAGTGCGTCCCATAGTTCTTAAAACACCAATTCTCTGCTCTTGCCACCTACAACAGGCAAAGATTGTGTGCTCTGTCGTGTCAGGCCTCCCGCAGTAGATACATGCATCGTTGGAGTCCCTATTTATGCGTTTGGCGAATTCTCGGAAGATACCGTGTCCTGTCAGCGCCTGGCAAAGATAATAATCTATCTGGCGATGCTTGCATGCTATCCAGGAGTCTAGATGTTCGATAAGCCGCTTGGTCCACTGTGCCTTCTCCCTTAAAGTATCCCACCTCCTCTGCCATTGAGCGAGAGTATTACTTTTGGCCTGGTTTGTTACTTGCTGCCGATCCTCGCATCTTCGTTCGTAGATGAAAGCCCGCTCCCTGACCATTAGGTCAATCGGCGTGACGGCCGCGATCACTTGTACCGCCTCCAGGGAGACTGTTCTAAAGGCCGAAACCGCGCGCAGCAGCATTCCCCTCTGTGCTTTCTCCAGCATACGCCTGTACTTATCGATTTCGATAACCTTTCCCCAGACTGGCGCACCGTAGAGCAGCAAGTTATGAATCGCGATGGAGAGGACCACTCTCTTGCCACTGCTTGGGCCTCTGATGTTAGGCATAAGTCTGGTTAGTACGGCTCCCTTCTGTTCGGCTTTGCTGACAGCGTTAACCACGTGCGGTCCAAAGGATCCTCTCTCATCGAGGGTAACACCAAGGTACCTAACGGTTTTGGCCGGATGTAACAATACCCCATCGAGGGAAAAGACGATGTGTTCCCTTCTCCTCTTGCCCTTCATCAGCAGCACCTCGGTCTTACTAGGAGCCAGTTTAAGCCTGTGGTCCTTCATCCATGTGCTGATCATTTCTAGGCACAGGTCCGTGTTTCTCATAAGGGAAAGTTCGTTGTCCGCGCCCACCACCAGGGCGAGGTCGTCAGCAAAGCCAACGCACACCGCGTCCACGACCAGGTCCAGGCTCAGCACACTGTCGTACAAGATGTTCCATAGAAGCGGTCCCAATACGGATCCCTGGGGTACACCAGCAGTAATATTGACAGTGGCACCCTTCCCAATATCGATCTTTCTGTTAGAGAGGTAGCTCGTTATCAGGTGTATGAGGTAGGCAGATATGTTCCTCTTGCGCAATTCTTGGACGATCAGGTCATGGCTGGCTGTATTGAAAGCGTTTTTAACGTCTATGGTTACTAGCACACACCATCTACTATTAAAGTCCCGCGCGGTTTGCATTACAGTCTGGATCGCATCGATGGTTGACATGTTCCTGCGGAAGCCAAATTGTAGTCTGTGGAGTCCTCCCTTCTGCTCTATTTCTGATAAAAGTCTATTCTTGATCAAAGTCTCAAACACTTTGCTTATCGTGTTGAGCAGGCATATAGGTCGGTACGAGCTAGAGATGTCCGGGGTTTACCGCTCTTCAATAGCAAGACCACCCTCGCCACTTTCCATTCATCGGGGAATTCATTAGATTGTAGCAGGTTATTCATGATTGCCATTATTAGTGCTGGTGCGCAATCAGCAGCAATCCTGATGGCCTCTGGTGGGATTTTGTCAAGTCCAGGGGACTTGCCTTCTTTGAGGCACGTTACAGCGCCCATTACTTCCGCTTCACTAAAGGGGTGCCGCTCGTAGGTCCCAGCTCATTCACACATATACCGACTCCAGGCGGAAAAAGATCCTCTACAATTTGCCGTTTTCTGTCGATACCAACTTCGTAAGGGGTTAGGTATCCAGTTTTCTTCATGACAATTTTGTACGCGCCGCCCCAAACATCATTGTCGACCTCAGCACAGAGTTCTTCCCAACACTTCCTCTTAGACAGCTTGATGAGCTTACTTAGAGCTTTTCTGCTACTCCGATAGGCCATTAGAGCTGCATCCCAAGCTGGTGCATCTACATTCCTCTTGCGTATCCGAGTCAGTTCTCTTCTGGTCTTCATGCAAGCCCTCCTCTTCTCGCCAATATCGTCAGTCCACCAATACGGATCTTGCTTACATTTAGTGTTTCGTTGGATGCTATTTCTAAATGCCTGCATTATCAGCCTAGTGCCAGTAACGTAGTTTGCGGCAGCCATTCCAGTTGTTGTTATTTCTAGAGTTTCCCTAAAGGCTTTCCAGTCTACGGCAGGTTTAGTAAAGACTGTCCTCTTCCCGATGCCCGCCTTTCCAATCTCGAAGTAGATATACTGGTGTTCGGTTAGCGTTTCGTCTTCGAGAACTTCCCAGTGCATTATTTTGGAGGCTATGTTTTGGGTCGAAATGGTTACGTCAATGAAGGATTTAGTTTCTCCACGGATAAACGTTGGTCTTAATCCAGTATTGTGAACCACCATACCGCTACTGGAGATCCAGTCTGTCCAATACGTGCCCTTTTCGTCTGTAATGGGCGATCCCCATTGGGGAGATTTTGCGTTAAAATCACCAAGAACTACTGTCTGAGCACTATCGTTCAGATTGCTCATTATGGTGTCCACCTCTTTTTTGTAATCAGTTATGGGGATATTAGGGGATATATAACAGCAGACTATGGACATGTCTTTAAATTTTACTGTTAGGTGCCCGTCGCTCACTTTATGTCCACATACAGCTAGGTTCCTGTTCAGGAATAGGACCGCAACGTCTACTCTCCTATCCTTGATCCATATGTCACCGGCAACCCTCTTTTTGTTTGGCTCTCCAATCACCAGGATATCGATATGCTTCTCCTTAGCCGTGGCATACACCATGTCCTGCGCTGCATATGCTCGCCCAACGTTAGCTTGGAGGACTTTGATGGGCATTATTTGCTCGGCGTAGTGGTCTCCACGCGCTCTTCCGCTCTACCTTGCGATTTTTTTGGGTCGCTCTTTTTGTTTGCATATTCTTTCTCCCTTCCTTTTGTGTTTGCAGTTGCATTTGCCTTTTCATATATTAATTTCCTGTAGTGCGGGCATCTGGTTTGATCAGCACGGTGTCCTGCTTTTTTGCAGGTAAGACAGAAGCTTTCTCCTGTGCAGTCCTTTGCTCGATGATCTCTTGCTCCACATTTTAAGCATAGATCCGCCTTGTTCTCACCCTCGCACTCCCATTTATAGTGTCCAAATTCGAGGCATCTATAGCATC
This sequence comes from Holotrichia oblita, assembly GCA_023690525.1. Classification (NCBI taxonomy): domain Eukaryota; kingdom Metazoa; phylum Arthropoda; class Insecta; order Coleoptera; family Scarabaeidae; genus Holotrichia; species Holotrichia oblita. The sequence continues at coordinate 67,202,598 of CM043020.1, forward strand.
GGATGATGTTTACCCGCTGCCGAACGCGACATGGCGTCCATCCTATTCGAACTGTTCCTTTCTTGCATAGTTCCATTGCCCATGCTTTATTTAGTCTCACTGTGGCGTTTTGACTGCCATATTGAGTTGGCCGTAGGGACACTACATCGATGTCACCCCATTGCGCTTTGCCTCCTCCACTATTTTTAATGGCCTGCGAAACTTCGTCACTATTGATATCTCCATCTATACCCGTCACGTACACAGTACTTTTACTGTTTTTAATCTCTACTTGCGTGTCCGCGTTATTCTTTAAAATCTCCTGCTTTAAAGCTTCCGCTTTATCCTTGCCCCTTGTACTTCAACCATCACGTCTCCCTTCATTGTTTTCTTAATTGTTTTGACCCTAATTCCTGCTTTGTCAATGTTGACGCTACTTTTAACTGTTCTGAGGATATCAGCATACTGTCTACCACCAGACTTGATGATTACCTTTTCAAGCTGTGGTTTTGCACCTTGTGCCTTTGACATTTTGTCTCATGGCGTGACTATACCACAAATTTTATTGGTCTTTCTGAAGATACATTCTGTGCATTTCCTTACATACTCAATGTCAATGTTTCCCATAGCTACTAGTTTTATTTCCTCGCTTTCGTGGGTTGCCATCTTTTGCTCCAGCTTGGTCATGATTTCATACAATTTGCGAATGTCGTTGACCCCATTCTGGTCCATTTCGTAAGGCACCATATATAAAGTTCTAGTGTTTTTACCTCGCTTTCCACTACTTAGGACGGTTTCAGTGTGGGTTGTTACATACTCTATCTTTCCCTCTTCTAGCTTTTCTTCCATTAATGTCGTTACCTCAGGGAAACCAACTTTAACGTCTTCAGATGCGGCCCCCACAAAGGGTGCACTTGGGTTCGCAATTACGACAATATCTCCTCTTATCTCTCTAATTGCCCCTTGATTTATTTGTGTAGTAAACTTATAGCAGCTATTCGGCCATTTCAAGTCTAATATCGCGGATAAGCCTTCCCAGCCCCCATCTTCATGCAATTTGTCCTCTATCTGCTTTGCAAGGTCTTCTTCTCGTTTGTCCGTTTCCCGTAGTATGTCGGTTTCACATACCTGCACTCCTACACTACTGCACTGTTTCGTTATCAGGGCCTTTCCCTTTTGTGCGTCAGCCGTACCACCTTGTTTCTCGTACTCCGTTGCTTTGGCCGCTAGGGCTGCATGGCTGGCTTTGAGTACATCCACTTTCCTAGTGAGAATATTTACTATATTTGCTAGTTCCCTTGTCATTGCCTTGATTTCGAGCTTAGTCTTGGTGCTCTCCTTGACTGACTTCTTCAGGCTATTGGTTTTGGAGTTTAGTCTGTCCATATACACTAGCACCTCCTTCATCTCGGAGCCTAGTCCCACTTCCTTTTCTGCATACCGTACATTTTGAGCTTCTCTTTTCCGTTTCTTTACAATCGGGCTCTCTAAATCTTTCTCGTCGCTTGTGTATAGTTTATAAATAGGACTAGTTACTATTTCCTCATCTTGCCAAAAGGAGTCCCCATCACTTTCCCCCAGGGTTTCTGTATTAGTGACAGTTCCACGTATATTGCCGCCTCCTCCAGCCGTGGTCTTTTGTTCCCTTCCGTTATCGGGCGGTGTCCTCGGCAGCGACGATCGCCTCATCATTGGGTTTAGTTCGGACTCCCAATTGTATGTCTCTCTCCTTATGGGGTCTCCTCGCCTATCATCACTCTGCATTCCTGGATTTGCCGTATTCATTGCCTGTTCATCATGCCCAGTTCTTCTGTCAGGTTTTATAATTTCTTTGTTTATATTTGAACTCATACTATTCCCACGAGTAGCTGGGGACTATATCGGTCGCTCGCGGCAGAGCCCCGCATTCACCACGAGAAGGCTATTTAAATCGGCAGGTCGCCCGGTCTCCGAAGTCCAGCACGCTAATGGCTGAGCTTAACCCCCCAGCCTTTCAGTCCTCGGCGCGTGTTGTGCCACCTTGACATAGGGTTGTGGCGTGACAGTATCCACGGGCCGGCCGGTTAAGGCAAGCCCCTTGGGTATAGTTTCTGTGGCGGCTCTGTCGTCCGATAGAGTCGTCACGTCCCGAAAACCAAGTAGGAAAAAGAAATAGATCCTTAGCCCTCGATACCTAATAGCGTCGGGATCTGGAAAAAAAAACAAGAGTGTGGCCAAGGGAGGCCAATAGCAGAAGACCAGTGGAGAAGTACCTCACCCAAGGCTAGTTGAAGAAGGGTGAGGTGAGTCAAAAGACTGAGCCGTCCTTAGCTGCCCTGCCCCTCCCCGTCCCGTCAGGCTCGAAGAGAGGCAGGTACTGAGCCCCACCACCAGCGACAAGGTCCCACGGCTCCTCAGTGGGGCTAGCAATACTATTGTATTACGTTACAGAAAATGTATCCGCAAGTTATGGCTGTATACTTCTTGTAACTGTGGTTATTATCTGGAAATCTATATGGTTCTTATCGGAATAACCGGTAAAGTTTTTCTGTTATATAGTCAATAAATCTTAAGAAATCATAGATATTGTTATATAGAACTAAAACTTTTAATAGAATAAATAATGTGGAGAATTATGATTTACTTCGAAAACAACGCCAGTTCTAGTTTTGTATATTCTTAACATATCTTATCAAACACAACTACATTACTTGATTTTTTTTTTTTTTTTTTTTTTTTTTTTAATGTGGTGGGTGCTTAGTTGCAGTGACTCCGTAAGCTGTATCACTTGTCTGGCTATCACTGCAACTCTCGCGGTGTAGTTTTGTGTGTGTAAGTTGTGTTCAAATGGCTTTGTGACAGCATCATTTCGCCTTTTATGATGCCGCGCTGTTAATCACTTTGCTCCCAACAGCGAATGGCAAGTCGATCCGGGATTAAACTCTCTGAAAAAATGTCACCGTCCCTCCAGAGAATTGAACCCCGGCACCTATCGTCCTCTCACAACGATAGTCAGCCGCCTAACCACTGCGGCCATCGACCCGTTTACGAACGTTAACATTTTTGTTTGAATAATTCCTAATGAAAATAAATACCCATTTGTTTTCAGGATTAATTTGCTCCATTGTGAATTAGTTTGGAACGGCTACTAATCTTTGAGAAGATGCGACCAGTAGAGGCAGCTTGTGGATAAGATTTCTTGTTATAATTATATATATATTTTTGTTGAAACATGCTCTCCAATTTATTTTACATATGCAATAATTACAGCAGGCATGTGCAATGTATGGCTTGCGGTCCGGGTTCAGCCCTTGACTTGATTTTATTCGACCTCCAGAACATTTTTCATATTTTACTACATTTCGTTCGAAAAAATAATAAGATATTTTATCTTGCGTTGAATGCTGTTTTATCCGTGCTTATTGTATTATACCAATCACAATGGTTAATCTTTTTCTACCACTATTTCATTGAAATAAAACTATGTATGTCTTGTACCCCTTTTATAAATCTGAATTATCATGACGTTCCGCCCACGAGTGTGTGATATTTACTTTTACGTCAAATAAAATTAAATTGTAGTTCATTTTTTTATTATTTATTAAACCATAAGTATTTGATTCTAGTAACCCTTAAGAGATATAATACATATTTGAATTTTGTAAATATATTTTAATATTACTCAAGAATTTATGAAACACCTATATCTTCATACTTGTCAACAAGTAGGTAATATTTTAACCATCTGATTCCGTAAAAGATATTTAAAGTTATGAAAGCTAGTTTGGCTTTCAAGAGGATTGGTACACTTGGAGTGAGTTTATACAATAAGAAGTTGGAGATACAGTCCCTAGCGCTCGCCATTAGTGAACATTTATGGTTAATTATTTCGCTACCTCACGAAGTTTGCTGAGTTATTTGAAAACAGTTATTGTGTCTGTCGAGAATTTTCCATCAATTACTATGTTGCTAAAGGAGCAATCAAACGCATGTCACATTTCCCAGATTTTGGACAATTTTAATTTTAATTTTATTTTTTAGAATTCAGATTACATTTTACAATTGTTATAACTGATGATTATAGAAACGTATATACTTGTTAGGGGATATAAATCCATTGCAGATCATTTCTTTACTTGGAGTTGGATTTATACCGTTTATGAAAGAAACTTATATTATTGGCCTCTAAAAGTTTTGATTTCTACCGTCTGTCAGAGAAGTCCAAACAGTTGGCTTCCGTAGGATCTATGTGAATAACCTTACTCGTATACAGTCTCTAAACAGAGCTGATATTGTTGATCTTTGTAAGAGTTTGGTGTTAGATTACCTGAAAGTATATTAATTTAGCATAATTGCTTCTGAAGAAGCCACTTACATTAGTGGGGGAACGTCGAGTTTGAGTAAGTTGTATATATATTTTGTATTTTTGTTTTTAATTTTTGTTTTATTTTATTTTGTATTGTGTATATGCACTTGTATAATAAATGTGTTTGCATAATACTTTTAATAGGTCATTCTCACCAATCAGCCTGTATGTACTTTACTATGAGGCGATCAAAACCTGGAAGTCCTTATTACAACGTTAATAGAATGATGATACTGGTGATGCTACTGCCGCTTTTTGCGAACGTTTCCACAATAGAATTTGATTAAAGATGGACGTCACAGACATGAGTTAACGTTTATAAGAAAATAATATTACAATATTACTGTTTCTTTCCAGATACCCAGTCTGGAGCTAGATCACTTAGATAACACTATATTAGCACATCACAATTGGAGACATATTAAACGAGATATTGATATGCAAACTTTAAAATAGGAAAGGCATGACTTTTTTGTTTGATTGTACATATGATGCTGACGTTTGTTACATGATATTATAGAAACAGAGTTCATATAATCGAGTAACCGCGCGTAAGATAATACACATCTGTAGGAAGCAAAGATGAATATATTGCTTTCAAGTTCTCAAAGTAGCTTTATTTACATAAATGCTGTCTCATAATAGAATGATCTATTTCATTAAACTCTGATGTTTGTATTTAATTTTAAAATTTATGGTGGATGTGCTTACACTTATGAAGTTGTAGCGATAGAATTGAGTAACATATGCATATACTACTACATGTGTGTTAAACTGCATGTTATATAATAGTAACCAAGGACTTGCAGAGAAATTCAATTAATGTATGTGATTTATAGTACTTGAGAAGAGCATATCCTAGGTTAGTGGAATTTTATTTAAATTGAAGAGTATATACTTATAATACAAATAATAATATTCTACGATGATTAAAATACTATGGTAAAAGTTCTGTTATTTGACATTTTCTATAAAATATCAGATCAGAAGCTAAAAAAATGTAATCAATATTTATATTATTATTATTTGGCGAAGTGAGGAATGACCAGGTGAGTGTTTGAGCGCAGTCAAAAAACTATGTAAGGGTCATTTCTGATGGGTCTATAAGGTCTCCAACTACCATTCTCTATCGAAACACTGTCCATAGCTTTATATTACTTACGGCGCGGTGAAGCAATTGTGAAGTAGTCAATGCATCAAATTACACATAAGTCATTGCATTCAGAGAAATATTTGTGCGACAGCAAACGTGTTTCAGCTCTTTCAAAAATTGTTTCAAATTTGACGGCTATTCATTGACTACATTTCAGCCTATTATGTATATTCTCCATTTTAATTTTTTATCACGCATGGTGACTATCGTGCTCCTATAGAGCCAACTACATACGTCTACGTGTGAGAAGGTCCGAAAACGAGGCCTGAATTTGATGGGATCGGAGACATCTATCCTTTCTACAAAGAATCAGAGTTATGTAAGTACTACGACTTAGAAGGTAAAAATTTATTGTTACTATTTTATGTTAACAGAACTATAAAAAAAGTCGATCTAGTGAGAAAGATTTTTTGAATGATTTTATAATAGTAAGTGTAAGTATCTACAGCCGCGTTACGGTTATTTAATCGAAAAATTCGTTCACGCTATTAGCGTCTGAGAGAAACATTTAAAGGATTTTTAACTGCTACTTTAACACTAATTCAGGAGGCTTCACAGCCTACGAAGCTGTTGCAATTAGCAACATCACAGATTAAAAAACAGTAAAGATATGAGTAATGTAGAGAAATGAAAGCGTAATTGTAATAATACGCGTTCAGAATATAAGCTGTATGTTAGACAAATTACCTTTACTGCGTTGTAAGCCCTCTTTCACACTGGCGATTTAGCAGTGCGAGTTAGCATCGCGATTTAGTCGCTTTCTATGCGGTTCTATGCACAGTCAGCCGCGCTGCTGAATCGCTAGTGTGTATAGGAATAGGGAATACATCGGTAAAATCCGTGAGCGATTGTCGCGCTGTTAACTCGCGCTGCTATAAATCGCCAGTGTGAAAGAGGTCTAAGAGCTTGTACATACATACCGATAGGGAAATTTCGCATCGACTCATTATAGTGTATGTTCGCTCTAGTTGCACTGTCTAAATGGTGCAGTGTAAAATGACGTCACTAGTGTGGGGAGTGCATAATCGTGCAAGTTACACTGAGCACGTATAGTCCGGGAGGTAGCGTTGCAAATGAAAAAGTCATAGTAAGCCGCCTGATTTTGATATCGGTAGTTGATCTCATACAACTAATCTGTCAACCGACCGTCAGCTGCTCAAGTGGCGGTGGGTCTGGGTATGGAGAGCCGTGAAATTTGTAAAAAAAAATTAAAATTGGCTGAAACTTTTTTTTATAAATAGTTGACATCATAGTGAGTTGAATTCAAATCGTCAGCTGGATCGTGGAGGGGGATTATGCGTCAGCTACACGCATGAACTTACCCAGTGACAGAAAATATAAAATTCAAAACAATTTGGCGTTTGTAGACTGGTACGTGATTTAATTGACAGCAACAAGTATAACAAAAGTAGGATAAAATTATTGTTTAGTACTAGATAAATAATAAATAACACATGTTTCATTTAAGCAATGCATCGGCATCTAAAGAACATCGTAGAAAATAAAAATTAAAGTTTATTAATGTTATTTAATCATCACCATTTAGTAATATTTCTGGCGTTTTCATGTCCGTTTGCACCAGATAATCCATACCTCCATCGTTTAATATTATTTGCATTGTTTTGTGTTTAGCTTCATCACTAGCCGCCGTTTTCATCTGGTTTTCTTTTAGGTTATAGGTTATACCGCTGATAACATACCTCTCGAGGACGGTAACAAACGTTGTTCAACGGTTACAAACTGTGACGTCATAGCTGTGACTACCCTGACTAATAATTCTATAAAATACATTTTGTATTTTATATTTCAAATACATTTTCCTATGTATTTTGTATTTGAGATACATTTTCAAAGTAGTTCATGTATTTAGAAATACATAAAATACTTATTTACTATCGCAGCCAACAAAATTCAAATTTCGCGCAATTATTTTTAGTAACTTCAACATTAACGTATAAAAAGAACTATTAATCTAAGACAAATTTGTAGGTCACTTCATGTTTCAGCGTTGAAGTTACTAAAAAAATTGCGCGAAATTTGAAATTTTGTTAGCATATACAATCCATATATGGATCTGATCGTGGTATCTTTATTTCCGTATTTAAATTAATTCGTTGGAAATATAAGAAAACAATAATGACATTGACAGTGTTCCCATTATTTTAAAGAGAAAATATTTTAAAATATTAAAACTTAATAAAGATAATGAATGTATTTTGTATTTGGTATTTCAAATACTAAGAAAGAATGTGGGTATTTTATATTTGGTATTTCAAATACTAAAAATGAATGTATTTTGTATTTGGTATTTCAAATAGTACAAAGGAGTGTATTTTGTATTTTATATTTCAAATACATTTGGAACGTATTTTGCCCAGCCCTGCTAGTACCAACGAACGGGTTTTTGTTTTTAAAATAACTTAACTAACATTTTATGTGTATTCACTTACCCATCAAGTCATATAAATAACATTCATTTATAATAAAATGCCGTCCGTCTATATCCTTGCGGATTTTTGCCTTTACATTAGACATTTTATATATAATACCTATTGTAAGGACATTTAATTCAAACTTAAAAAGAATAGTTAAACAGGTAAAATTGTATATAACTAGATTTAAGTTGTCAACATGAATGACAGATCGGACTAAAATACGGACATCTAATCTAACTGACATTTTAATAAATTTACATTTTCAAAATAGAAAACCATCGACGATAATCCAATTACTCACGTGACATCACCTAACACAATTTCCAAAGGTAATTCACATTAACCCTATTGATTTGAGAACCCATTTCATCTGTGCCAATTTCTTAGTCTAAATCGACATTTTTCATCTAAACAGCAGACAGCCATGAATCATAAAAAAATACTTTATTGGAAAAAATATTAAAAACAGACGCGTCCGAACCATTAATGCTACCAGACCTATGTCAAATTTCGCTCTGAAAAGTAAACAATAAATTAAAAACATCATTTCACACTTAAATTCTTAATATTTCCCTTATCTGAGATTAAATTAATCGAAAACATCCAAATTCCAAAGGGATACGTCCCATTTCATATAAATATTGCGACGAAGAATTCCCAATTTAATTTCCGAGGCACCAGAAACCAGGTCCGTCCCATTCCGAGGCAGAACCAGAGGAAATTTCCCACGCCGAAGGTCCGAACATCACTTCCAGATCGAGCCCCAGACCGTACGCGATAAATCCAGAAAAGCCCGATCCTGACAAACTTTCCTGACTGAGACAAACCCAACGCCCTTAACAGATAAGTGGTAGAAAAGACTTAGTAACAAAACTTGATTCTTTAAATATAAAGAAGTCGGCGAATCATACGAATCCGACCCATCGCTAGTCCACACCACTAGGTCCGAATCTCCCAAGACCCAATCATGTCTGTTAACATGCGTTAATACTTCTCCAGTCTGCAAGCCAGAGACATTCGCAGACAGTCACCCAGTTCATCAGTATTTAACCACTATCGCAAATTTGGCATATCACAATTCCAAGACCACCGTAACCGAATTACACAATGGGCGAATGCAGTGCAGTGCGCGAGAGGTCTTCTAGAGTGTGGGGTATGTAACGATATGTGTCGTCTACGGGGAGTACAATTTTTATTTATTTTTATCTTATTTTTCAATTAAAATTACTTTAAATTCTCTTCTGTAGGTTATATTTCTGAAACTCAGTGTACATTTGTCATATCCTTTTTCTGATATCATATGGTAAAGACGTATTTGACTATACAGGTTAATTCAAAAATATAACATATACAGGATAACAACTTCAACTACGAAAGCCTATTGATAGGAGAAGGTAGTGGGAGGTAAAATTAAATATATCCATTTTAGTATTGTCAACTGTTTGTATGACGAGAATGTCAGTGGTTATGTCAAATACTATGGCAAATCATAAAACCACTTTATAATTTGCTCTTTTTCATTAATTGCGTATTCCATTAGGATAGTTTGATGGTTTGGTAAAGTATTTGACACAACCTCTGACATTCCTGTCATATAATAAGTTGACAATAGTAAAATGGATACATTTAATTTTAACCTCCACAACCCTCTCCTATCAATAGGCTTTCGTAGTTCAAGTTGTTAGCCTGTATACACAGAAATTTTAGTTTGGTGGATTATTATTAGAGGAATTCAAAATAGGGATATTTTTATGTATCTGATTATTGAATAAAATTATCCTGGCTTGGGCTGCTTGGGGCGGGATTAGGAGCCGGAGGTAAGACGATTTCGTCTTATTGGTGAAAGAGTTTCCCCTTCAACCAAAAATCGATTTGTTGCGGCGTTTGTTTGTATTTCTGGACGTTTTCGACTTAATCAAGATGGATCGTTTTAATGGGAATATTCTGTATATATTACGATAAAGAAAACGTGCCTGTCAAAAGGTTATCCTCTGGCCCTAAAACACCAGACAATAAGGCAGTGGCGGCTCTTTAATGAGAGCAAGTGAGCAATTGCACCCCTGCAATTTTGAAACAAAACAAACCAAGCGGCGACTAACTGTGAAAGTAGTTATTTATTACGTATTCATAGTTATTGAACAGGAACGTGGCCGTGTGCGGCGCGCGTAACAACCTACATGATGGATAAAATGTTGATATCAGAACGTGCTTGTACTACCTAGGTAATGTGAAACTGCTGCTTCTGAAGCCGGCCGATTTTAAAATAGGTTTAAATAATTTTAAAACTTGATATTCTACATAGCGTAACTGGTACATATGCAACTAATGATCGTTTATGCAACCAAATTTACTCGTAATGAGCAGAGCCCAACCGTTGCTCCGTTCAGCCATTAACATTACATTGAAGGTGGGGAGAACTGTATTTTGTTCTACTTCCATATCGTATAATACATAGCGTGTGAGCAGATCTCCAGTCTGCTCACCGCTGTTGTAAGATGAGTTTCGTCTCTGCCTTACAGAATAACGCGTTTTCGCGGTTAACGTACGATGAAAAAATCGCAATAAAAAATCTTAAACGGTCGATACCTCAACTATGTTTAGAAAATAAATAATCTGTTAAAGGTAAAGAGGTTATAAGAAAATTCAAAATGGATATGTATCAGAAAAAGTGACTGGATTTGTGGGTGTGAAATTAAAAATACTTTGTTTGTTGCCGGCGGGTTCTTGCTGGCATTTTGCTTCAAATCTTTAAGCTATAAGTCGACTGCTTCTCCAATTGTTTAAAGAGAACACGAAATCACTACTAACTGATTACTATATTAATTAAAAAAACAAATACAAAATATAATAACAAAACAGGAGCGTGTCGTTAACCGTGGCGTTACATTACATTTCTATCATAACTAACTGTCATTCGTGTTCGCCGATTGCGCGGGAATTTTGTATGTTACACTCTCCCCCTTTGCTTAACGAAACGTCCCGGGAGTTAAAGCAAGAAAATCTGGTTAAGAGCAACAAATGCATTTGGGCTTCACGGCGCGTCTTCGGGTACACTCACTTTCATCATTTTGCACAGGCTCGCGGTCACTTTGTGATACGCACTCGCGGTCACCTTGTAATACGCACTCGCGGTCACTCTGTGATACGCACTCGCGGTCACCTTGTAATACGCACTCGCGTTGCAGGTTTAACAACTGTGGTGTAGGGACGGAGTTGGCGTTGTCATCTGGAGCGTAGCTACCTGGGATGTCTGCTTGGCCCTTGGTCCGTAGGGCAGGTCTTCCTCGTTTTCGTAGTGGACGAATGGGGCTTGCCTCTTCACCATCATTGCGGTATGGTGTTAAAGCTGACACATGATATTTACCTAAAGTCTCGTCGGGGTTGTTTAAGGATGATATTTCATAACTAGTTGGGGATATCATTTTCTTAATGAGATAAGGGCCGTCTCTTTTGGGAGCAAACTTGGATGTGTAGGAATCTTTGGCTTTGCTCAGGATGTGTGTGTTGACGAGGACTTTATCTCCTATTTGGAAGGGAATGGTATTGCGGCGATGGAGATCAGCCTGCTGCTTAGCGCGGTCTTGTTGCCGTTCATGATTATCGCGGGCACTCTGTAGTGTGGCACTCACTGTTTTCAAATAAGGAGTTATCTGAGGGATGAAGTTGTCATTTTCGACTATTGCACGCATATCCCTATGAACGTCATCTGGTGAGCGAAGTTCTCGTGCAAACGTAAGAAACGCTGCAGTGAAACCTGTGGCTTGAGAACGAACAGAATTCATTGAAAATCGTATAGCTGGTAGTTTATCTTTCCAATGTGAGTGATCATTTTTAGTGAGAATAGCGAGTTGTGTTTTGAGGTCTCGATTTTTCCTTTCAACTGGGTTTGCTTCAGGATGGTATACTGGTATTAGGGATTGTTTAAATCCTAAACAATGAGCTACTTGTTGCATAATAGCGCCCACAAACTGCACACCGTTATCGCTGATTACCCTGCGCGGTACGCCATATCTTAGTATAACTTCATCTAGCAAGCATCGGGCACAATTTTCAGCGGATGCTACCTTTAGTGGAAATAGCTCAATCCACCTACTCGCGGTGTCTTCAATAATAAGAATCCACTTATAACCATCTGTAGTCTCTGGTAGTGGTCCAAATAAATCTATAGCTAGTACTTCAAATCGCTGGGATTGGACTGGAGTTTGCAACTGTCCAGCTGGTTTTAAGGTGGTCGCCTTATATCGTTGGCAATCATAACATTTAGCAATATACTCGGATATACTTCGACGCATTCCTGGCCAGTAATATCTTGTTGCTATTCTGTGATAAGTACGATCAACGCCATAGTGTCCTGCTAGAGGAGTATCATGATGTTCCGAGATAACTCTCTGCACTTGATCTTTGGGCACGACTTGCTGAGCTTCTTCCTCGTCCATTTCAGGAGAATATCGAAAAAGAATACCATTATTCATTATATAGCCTCTTTCAGTCCATTTAATAAAATCTAAATTGTAAATGTCTGTAACATTTTCAAAAGTGTCTATAATCTTACGCAGGTCGGGATCGTTAAGCTGTTCCTGACGGAGTGTGGCAGCTGTTTCCTTTGGTAAATCAACAAAGACTAAATCAATCTCTGTTGTTTCAATGGTTGGTCGCGATAGCATATCTGCTATTACATTAGTACGTCCTGGCGTATATTCGATACGCAAGTTATACGGCTGCAAACTTAAAGCCCATCTAGCCAAACGACCAGATGGTGATTTTAAAGACATTAACCAGCATAAGGGCTGATGGTCACTTTTGACAACACAAACATTATCTTCGAGGTAGCCACGGAACTTCTTAGTTACGGCCCAAACAACAGCTAATGCTTCCCTTTCGGTAGTACTGTAGTTTTGTTCAGCCGGCGTTAACAGTCGGCTTGCATATTCAATTGGTCTTTCGTCAGTACCCTCCCCCTGGAGGAAACAAGCGCCAAGTGCGTAAGAACTAGCATCAGTGCGCAAAATGAAGGGTGCATTGGGATCTACTTGCCGAAGGATTGGACTTACGGATAATAGATGTTTGAGGTCATGGAAGGCTTTCATTTGACTAGCTTCCCATATCCACTGTGCTTTCTTCTTGGTTAAGGTTGTTAGGGGTTTACCAATATCGGCAAAATTTGGTATGAATCGACGGAACCAAGAACATGTTTGCAGAAAAGACAGAAGTTGTTGTACATTCTTTGGATTCGGACGGTTAACAATGGCAGAAATTTTACCAGGATCGGGTTGAAATCCATTAGGGCTTATAACATGACCTAGATAATTGACAGAACTACAACAGAAGTTGCATTTGGGCCTATTGAGTCTGAGTTTAAATTTATCGAGTCGGTCAAAAACTAATTGAAGATCACGACAATGATCGGTAAATGTAGACGATAGAACGATAAGATCATCTAAGTAAACAAGTAAAGTAATTTCCTGGAGACCTGAACGAAATTTATCCATCAGTCGCTGAAATGTGGATGGCGCATTTCTTAAACCAAAAGGTAAACGTTTATAGCGAAAAGTACCGAGGGGACATATGAAAGCGGTCTTATCCCTATCAGCTGGATGTACTGAAACCTGATGGTAGCCAGCTTTTAAGTCTAACGTAGTCATGTACCTTGTTGTACGAGCACTGTGTAGCGTATCGTCGATACGTGGAAGGGGATACCGGTCGGCTTTGGTTACAGCGTTAAGCTTTCTGTAATCTATAGTTAATCTGATGCCACCTGTCTTCTTCGGGACAAGCACAACTGGTGCGGCATATGGCGATTCGCATTCCTCTATCGTTCCATCAGCAAGAAGTTTGTCGATTTCGCATTGTAATTCCTCTTTCTTTTTTCTGACAATCTGTATGGCGGTACAGCAATGGGTTTATCATCGAGTAAGGTAATGGTATGTTCAGCAAAAGAAGTTGGCTCAAGGCTAGGATGAAAAACTACAATGTTTTTCTCTAGGAGCATGTTTAACTCTCCCTTTTCTTCAGAATTCAAATTAGAACCTTCATCATCTCTAATCCTTATAGTTTCGACATCAATCATATTTAAATCGCACGATGTTGAATACTTATCTTCTACAAATCTATGTTGCAAATGTGGGATATCACCAAAAAACCAACAATCATTTGGAATATCTATAACTATATTAGCAAGTTTTAGGAAATCAGCGCCAAGGAGTGTCCTACTTTGATCATGGTCGGGTATAGAAATCATATCCAGAGTATAATTCCTATTTTCTATGCTGATGTTTACATTAAAAGTCCATGTTTCAACCTTGGAAACGTTTCCGTCGGCAAGTAACATCCTCATGGTTTGAGTCAAATACGGTATTCCATCACTTAACAATAGTTTTCGAAGTGTATCGCCTGCAATACTTGATTGAGCACCAGAATCCAGGAGAGTTAAACCACTATGACCTTCAATGTTGACAAAAGTTAGTGGTCGCATGGATGGTGTTGACTTGAGAGGTTGTTGGTATTTAAACGAACTACCTAGGAATTCGGTTAGCATAGCGGACGTTGACTGACAATTTTCGTTCGTCTTTGAACAACGATGACAATTACTACGAATGTAACCAGGCATTTGGCAACCATAACAAGTAACTGGCTTTGATTCTTTTGTCTTGGATTCGTTGCAGATTTTCAGGGTACTTTCAGGTGATTCGTTGGATACCGTACGCGCACGTGCAGCTAATTTACGGCACTCGTCCTTAACATGACCATAATTTTTACAATAGACACACTGTATTTTAGGTTTTCTGTGACAATTTGTCGGAACTACGTTAGTAGGTGATTGTGCGATTGACGCGTTGGTTTTTCGCGAAGAAAGTTTATTTTCAAAAAATGTTTGTTCAACTTTTCTAGCTGCTTCAATCAGCTCTTTGAAACTAGTGATACTATCGCGCAAAACTTTTTCTTTAATGTTCGTACACAATAAACCGTATACCATATCGAGTTGTATATGTTCGCTAACTGCAGAGTCACCGGTTAAACGAGATAAAAGAGCACGGGCTTTGCTAACAAAAATGTCAGTTTTTTCGGTACCTTGTTCGTTTGAAAAAAGCTCACGATAAATTTGGTAAGGCGATTTTGCGTAACCGTACGCGTGACGTAAGGCGGTCGTAGCTTGATCAAAACTAATGATGGTTGACTTAACACCTTGCCACCATGTAGCAGCAGAATCGGTTAGTAACATCGAAAGTCCTTTTACCGCGTGAGTGTCCGAAATATTAAGAGAGTCTTTGTAAACTGAGATAGCATCGATGAACGCATCTACGTCTGCATCTGCGTTGCCGTTAAAACGAGATTTGCAACCGGAAAAGTTACTAGGCGGAGTACTTACAGGTTTATCCGTTGCGGTTTGTACCCTTTGCATACTTGTTATGAGGTTCTGTAACATATCTGGTGTCATCAGAATTTGTTGAACTACGGGCTGTTCCGTTGAAGCGTCAGTGTTGGGCATCGTGGCGTTGTTGCTTATTTCTACAATTTTTCCAGACCGTAAAAACATTAATAGTGAAAGCTACCAAAAGAAAATTCTTCCTATCAGCTAGTACACCAAACTTTAATAAAGTTAACAAAACAATGTCCACAACTGTACATGAATCGTTCACAATATGCTGGTCACGAGTGTACTCAAATTTGAATGCGATGCGAAAATAACCGTCAAAATTCGTCAAAATGGTAACTAATTGAATTACTACGGCTACACGAAAGTTACGCTGGGTATAGGTACTATACCAAAACTAAACAAGCTACGGTTCGAACTGTACTACAGTGTCTTACCGGGTTGATGATAACACGTGAGGTTAGAACGCGTTGTTAGTTAACACACAGCACAAAATACTACAAAATGGCGAATTTGAACTGAACAGAACAGTGTCAATATTGTATGTAGTTGAGTTAGTCGTCTGTTTTTCTAGTTTCTTTTCACTTTTGAGAGCACAAAACAGCAGAACAATACGCTAAAGGAAAAAATTCGAAGCGTCACGTTGGGCATCAGTGTTGCCGGCGGGTTCTTGCTGGCATTTTGCTTCAAATCTTTAAGCTATAAGTCGACTGCTTCTCCAATTGTTTAAAGAGAACACGAAATCACTACTAACTGATTACTATATTAATTAAAAAAACAAATACAAAATATAATAACAAAACAGGAGCGTGTCGTTAACCGTGGCGTTACATTACATTTCTATAATAACTAACTGTCATTCGTGTTCGCCGATTGCGCGGGAATTTTGTATGTTACATGTTTTGTTTTCCGTGTCTTTTGTATTATACTTTTTAATTTTGAAATTATGCACTCCCTGTGCGAACCACTCCGAGCTGCCACTGCAATAAGGTAAAGAAATATGAGAGAATGATCGCTCAATGAAAGCTTAAGACATTGCCAGGTATATACATAAGGAATCAGAACAATCAGACATATTTGTAATCATACGCAAAGAACGTAAACAATGTGTTGATGTTTACGCAGCATTTTTTTATTTAAAGCATAAACATATACGTATGTAAATATTAAATATACCTCTAAACAAGGCGTATAAAAACAAGAGCAAGTTCATCAAGATCATCGTATTGAACGAATTTGTTATAAAAGTATCTGAAGTATGGTAAAACTGTAAAACAGTATAAAACCTTCTTATCGAAAGCCAATAATAATATTTATTAACACAAAGCGGAAAATAAACTGGATCATAGTGAAAAAAGCGTAAAAGTTCTTTGACTCTTTTCTTTGGTCAGATAAAGCCGATGTGTTCAAAGAGCTCTCAAAAAAGTACTCCTTTATGGTTTCTGTTTGTTTCCACATCCTTCGTGGTGAAACTAACTTGCCACTTGGTGAAGCGGAAAGCTTTGATATTTAATTAGTTTTATTTTTTTTTATTAGTTTTTTTTTATTTTCTATTTATCAGTAGGTAGGTTTATGTAAGAAACAGTTCCAATAAATTGCTGAATGTACAGTGGACAGGAGCATAATCGACACCGTTACGAAATTTTCTAAACCTTAATAGCAATGTAGATGGGGTTCCGTTGTGTGACCTTCAGTTAGGATCTATAGTAGATATTGTATCATTTCTGCACTATTTACAAGAAATGGTGTTCAGTGTATAAGTATAAAACGAAACCCTTACGGCACTATTTGTAGTAGCAAAATGATATAATTATATATGCCACGAAATAGGTACATATGCTAGGACAAATTTTAATTATTCGCGGGGAAAATATTTTGTTATTAATAAAGAAAGAAAACATATAGGGAACAACAAAACACTGTTCAATGATATTTTATGTTTTATA
The DNA here is from genome assembly GCA_023690525.1 of Holotrichia oblita. Lineage (NCBI taxonomy): Eukaryota > Metazoa > Arthropoda > Insecta > Coleoptera > Scarabaeidae > Holotrichia > Holotrichia oblita. Next base: position 67,219,828 of record CM043020.1, read on the forward strand.
AATCATGAGTGAATTATTGCCGACGAATTTTGTTTTACAATCAAATCCAAAATGTTACTATTTCTGCAATAGAATAGAATAGAATAGTTTATTTGTTCTATGATACATAGGTATTAGTATAGAAACACGTCACATTAATTAAATTGATTAAAATAGAAAACAAACAAAACCTAAAACGGTAAAAAACACTAGTACATATTTTCATTAAAAAATTCATTGACAGAATATAATGTCTTTTGCAATATGTAGTCTTTGAGCCTGTTTTTGAAGTTGTTATATGGCAATCTTTTATAATCTTCAGGAATATGATTATATACCCTCACACACATGTATAATGCCGTTTTTTGTATTTTTGTTAAGTGCGTTTGTGGTGTAATTAGATAATTGCTACACGTCTGATGATTATGTACTATTTCATATTTTTTGAAGAAATCATTATAATTTGCTTTTACAAATAGTGCACAATCAAACACAAACATTGCTGGAAAGGTAAGTATCCTAGCATTTTTATAAGTCTTTTTACAGCTATCTCTAGGTTTTAGTCCAAATATTGATCTTATACAAGCTTTTTTGTAGAAGAAATATGCGCTCATATGCTATATTAGCATAGAGTATAGAAATGTGATTCCCACCTGTTATGAATTAAAGAAACTTTGCATAATACGTTTTAATCCGGAGTTGCCAGAAACGGTAATGAGATGGTTCATCAAATGTTTATAATATAACTTTGACAGTTATTGTGATAACACGCTGTATGATACAACGAAAATAATCGAGAATAAGCATGTTACCTACTTAATCGTATTTTAAATTTCACAATTATGAAGTCACAAAAGATGGTGGTTTATGGTAACCGCTATGAGATTTTAACAAACATTGGAAATGAATTTTAGGCTAAACTTCCGCATGTCGACCACTGAATTGACACTTTATATGCAGTTTAACGGAAAGTACACGTTTTACTGAGTTCTAAACGACCCCCCATTTTTTTGCAGAGATCAGTCTAAGATAGCTAAAAATCGATCTAAAAAGTGCAATTTCTAGGTTATGTTTCGCTAGTGTTTTGACATTTCTGCGAAGATTTTTAGTTGATATCCACTCAGAATTACGAAATATTGAGCGGCGATTTTAAAACGTCAAAGGGGCTGGTTACAAATTTTTTTTATATCTTGCTTACATCCTTTAAATCGTACAAACTGACACACCAAGGATAACATTTTGTATTGCATTTAATTGCGTTCAATTAAAAGTATATTGGCCATGACTACGCGATGAACGCAGTACTTCACTAACGTCATATCATTGTTGTTGTTCGGAGGGTTTCTTAACTGTTCAATGTAATTGTCGATAGAAGAATGAGATAGGTATGCGATGAGCAGCACGCACAGATTATATATATGTCAGCGAAACTAATTTTCGTTTTTCGTCTAGTGTCGATAAAGTCCACGTTAGCTTGCAGTGGTGTCGATTTAGAAGCTGTCCACTGTACATATTCCTTTATACCTTCCTATTTTATTTGTTAAGAGATGTAGAAATTCGTTTCATGTCGTTACTTAATTTCTTATTACCTATAGTATTTTATAATCGATATAGTGTCGATATAGTCGTATACATATATGTATAGTTAGCCTTTTGGCGAAACATTTTGCTAATGATTAATGTAAACTCAAAACATGATGGTTTCACAAAATTTTATTACATATAGAATCTAACAATTGTTTCGATAAGAAACTTTTGTTATTCTCAGATATATTATAATGTTATTCCAAATTTATTCAATGTTTAGAACACCATTTTTCACTTGACAGATGATCAGCAGCTGTAAGAAATCTAGAAAAATAAAAAAGCACTAAGTTAATTTAATATTCATGAAATTATAACCAACTATCTGATCTGTGTATTTCTTTTAATTCAATTTAATTCAATTTTATAAAAATAAGTAACATCAACATGATTTGAAGTTTAGAAAGCGTACTTAGCTGTACAACGTTAGATGTAGAAGGGAAATTATGGGATTGCAGCTATTGGCGTTAGAATTAAATAGACGTGAACCTTTTTATGTATCTAAGCTTTCGCTAATTCTTTATTAGCTTCTTTAGAGAACAAAATGGCTGTGATAAAAGTACGGCAACATCACAAGACTATGTGCAGAAAATATTCGGAAACAACATCAGACATCAAACAACATATTTAAAAAACTTATTAACAGTCTTATTAATACTCGAAAGTGTAACGTTTCACGAGGAACGTTCAATCCCATAATCAACATGATTGCACACATGCGAAGTATTTGTTCAAAATTCATTCATTTTAATCTAATTCAACACTATCCGATGATAGAGGATGCGCAACTCTTCAAGTTGGCATTATCTGTATTTTCTTCGCATATGTACGAGTCGATGTCATATTTTGGCTGAGTAGCCATCTGATGCAGAAGGGGGTGTTGGTCAGCAGAGGTCTTATGTTAAGTCCAGCCAACGACAAAGACAGAAAGATGTTAAATGCACCACGATAATATCAATCATATTTTGTATGGTAATTAATAAATTTTATATCATTTATTTTGTACACAAATACACACAAATATTCTAACAAAAGCACACAATTAAATTACACACACACAGGAAGAAAGACCAGCCAGTTAGGGGCATTTTAAGAAGAAAAAGTAGGTGGTAATTAAAATCTACAACTTTTCGGTGACCCTGTATACAACAAATTTCCGACCGGACGTGTATTAATTAATCCATCAACGATCGTTAATTACGGTTATTGACAGATGACTATCAAAGGTATTTCTGAAGAAATTTAGAGACAATTGAGAATCACCTATAAAAAGCCGTGCGAGAGCAACAAACTTCCGCTTTTTGCATTGATCGTCGTAGAGAGCGTTTATTTTCTACGTAAATTCTATCAAATTTCTACGGTGCACCGTTGGACCCAAATAATATTATTACCTTCGAAAAAGTACTTTAAACATCAGAATTTTCACCAAAATTTAATTACCCCTACGAAGAGGATGTCGTCCATCCAACATCCGTCTAGGCGCGCGAAGACAGAAGCTTCCAAAATCACACACACACACACACACACACACACGTAAAATAAGGTAATTTAATTTTAAGTTTGAAAAGTTAAGAAAAATATTTTTTGAAATTATTTGATATATCGTATCTCAATTAACATACTGACTATCAAGTATTATTTTCGAAGTGCACTTACACTAACTAAGTCAAAGTGCCTGCTTTATGTATATTGTAACTTGTTTAGACATCGATCTAGAAGAGTTTTGAAGAGATATTGTTTCTATACGCAATAATATTATTTATATACTGTATTGGAGGACCATCGTGCGGGTTCAGTAAATATTATTACACTTACAGAAACTGTGAGTAATGAGTTCGAGTTGGTAGACTATATTGACTTTCTGACATTTACTTTTCATTAATTTGTTATACTAGTGTATAACTACCTATAGGTATACTGAAGATGATCGAAATACATATCTCGAGTAGTATGTTTTCATTTGTGATAGCGAATCATTTCAATTTATTTGCAACAACAAGGGTATTGCGTGTATGGTGCTGTGGAAACGATGAAAGGCTCTCACCCATAGTGATTACATTTCGTAAGTGTCGAGGGATATTACATGACATTATTACTAGTAACTGTAAATGCTTGTAAGGCGATAAAACAGAATTATTATATTAATTATCACTTCCTTGTCAATACGCATTTGTATAGTTACACTAGTGTGTAAGTACAGATAAAAATAAAGGATAAACGAATATATACACAACATTTCGCATTGACTGCAGAGTATTTTTATTCATGTAATGTGTTAGTGTAAAAGGCCGTATGGCGTATATTGGTTAATATTAGGTTTTACCAGTAAATCTTAGGATTTATCGACATGAGTTGGTAAATCTATAGATTTATAAAAACGAGACAATTTTTTCGGGCTTTTACTATTAGAATTTAGTACATGCTAGGTTTGACCAGTGACGGTTGGTAAATGTTGGTTTTGGAAATAAAACAATGAGTACTTTTTAATCATTTATTTCAACCAACTATCAGTTAAAACCTTATATATAATATTTAATGTATCATATAAGAGTAATTATTAACCATTTATATTACTAAACTCTCAAATTCTTACCTATTTCAAATTTTTAGTAACTAGATATTTTAAAACACCTTTAAAATACTTTTTGAATAGTAAAAAATACCACAAATAAAATTACCTTCTCACAAACATAACGCTTACGGTGGTTAATCTAACTGAATCAGTAGTTTTCTTATTATTTGGTATTTAACAAACAAAAAAGTAATAAATTGCCATTCATTGAGAGGTAGTAAAAAAACATCTTACTTGTTACATTTTTTGAATACTTGTCCTCGAGTCAACGACAATTTTCCGACAATTTCTCGAAGACTCTCCTCTTTATCTTTAACAACTTCTATCTTTATAAAATCCTCAGAGCATGAGGTAAATTGATTTTGTGTATAAAGCTGCTTCGGTACTCCAATTTTGGTACCTAGTTGGTAAAACTCATTGTCCTATACATCTACCACAACTGCAGTAATGCTTTTCGGGTCAGTTTTAGCTCTGTCAATATCAGGCACTTTCAGTCTTACATTTTGGCCAACTTTTGCATTTGGATATTTATCAGCCGACATGGCCTTCATTTTTTCAGCTTGGTTTCCCAAATTTAATTTTGCTTGTTTTGTTATTGTCTGGACAGATTCTTTCTTTGGTATTGGATCTTTTTAAGCTTGAGTTGAGTTTACTGCCATTGAATCGATATGTTTCTGAATCGTTACATTGGTAGCATTGGTTATTTGCTTCTCCTTCATCTTTTCAGTTTTAATCATTTCGGTTTCTTGTGTTTTGTTCCTCACACTATCACTGTTTATATGCTCTTCTGACTCATTTTCAACAACGTTGCTTTCCTTGTTCAATTACATTTTCGACGTTAATATTTTCTTCCGTATTGTTTTGCGAATGCAACGAATTCTCTAAATCTTCTTCAGATCTTAATAATCCAATCATATATTTAGGAATTGCTGACGTCGCAATGCCCATTTTTATTGGATTATCAAACATTGCTTCGTAGGGAGAGCATTTAATTCCCTAGCGATATGCTCTATTTTTCATAGCCTGGACGAATTTCAAGCCTTCTGACCACTTTGACGACTGATTGGTTTCCATCCACGTGCTGAACATATTTTCGACGTCTTGATTGGCAAACTCCACTGATCCTAGACTTTGACTATGTCTAGGCTTTCCATGTACGATTTTAACATTCGGCCACATGGAGCATAAATCTTCAATTACTTGGTTACAAAACTCCCGGCCATTGTAAGAAGGAAGAATGTTCGGCGCTCCAAAAGTTGCGAAAATACAAGAGATGGTACGCAACTTTTGCTGCGCGCTTAGTTCGCATTAGTTCGTTAGTTATTTTAGGTTTTGGTAGACTTAAATGAATTTATAATTTCCGTCAGGGTTGGTTTATAGGTCTATGAGATCTACTTGACACCGCGAGTTCATTAAACTATGAAGTCTAGGTTTGATGACAATACCCTTTTTCAAGGTCTTCCTTTTTCTTTTGACAAGGTTAGCATAGCTTCAAATATGTCATGATAGCTTCAACTGTTATGTTTTTATACTTGCGGTTACATTCTTTAAGCATCCTTGTCCTGCCACCGAGTCCAACAGCAACATGTGCTTCTTCAAGAATGTTGAATAGGTCGTCGTAACAAATGTAATGATTTCTCCATTCTTTTCCTTCATCGGCGCAATTAGCTTTTCTTCGTCACCTATAGTCAAAATATCATAGCGCTTTATACGCCTGTAATGAACAGGTTCCTTCTTTTTCACGTCCTTTGCAGTTTTTACTTCCTCTAAACACTTTATGTATTTGTCCTTAAAAGTTATTATTTTTCTTGCTTGCCACGGGCTCGTCCATTATTTCATAAAATCTATGTTTTACACTCATTGTGATTCATAAATTACTTCTAGACATCAAAAACACAAACAGAAATCACATTAAATGCGTGTTCGAACGTGTCAAACGATCGACTGAGGCAAGCGAAGGCGATAGGAGATGATGCGCCAAACATGATGACAATTACATTGACCGTGTGTTTGAGGTAAACCCTAAGATTTACCAAGTGAATGGTGGTTATAGTTCGAAATAACGGATGATCACAGAACTGTTCGGACCTTTACCATTAAGAGTTGGTAAATCTTAAGATTTATCGTAGTTCGGGGTTTTACAGTAACATATGCATAGGTACCTATATATTTTGCAAGAAGTATATAAAAAATTGAAAAAAGCTATAATGTACATACCAAGATAGTCATATAGATAAAGGCCAGATTTATTTACAATACAAAAATAAATAATTATTATATATTATACTAAAAGAATATGCAAAAATAGTTACGAGACCTGTGTCTAGAATTTTTCGTTCGACAGCAGTATACCAATGTTGATAATTTATTTCATGTGTAACGGAAGTCTGTAGTTCTTTCAAACAACATTACTAAATGTACTTTTTCCTTCTGAATTACATCTGGGGAGTTTGGATAAAAGCTCACGCTGCAAAGTTTTGAAAAAGTAACTGAACACAATGATATTTGTGTGCTGTAATTTCATAGGTTTATAATCTAAATATTATTAATATATATTTTTTCTGACGTTTATGTACTTATCTTTTAATTCTTGATTTATTTCCACCTGTAGGTCAATAAAACAATAAATAATTAAATACCAATTTATTCCATAAGATATAATATTATGTTTTCGTTAAATAACTTCTTCAGTGGAAGAAATTGACATATTAAATGTCCATAAATTGGTATTTAATTATTTATTGTTTTATTGACCTACAAGTGGAAATAAATCAGGAATTAAAAGATAAATCTAAATATTGCGAAATCAATGTTTTTTTGTTGATGAACACCAAAAATGTTGCAAGCAGTTTGTAACATTTTGTGCAAGGCAACATAACTACATTATTATATCTGTATAGGTTATTTTAAATGTGAAATAACTGATAATTAGTATCAATTAAACCATTTTAATTTCTAGAGATTAATAAGTTGAAAGTTTTGTTTTATGCTTCTCTGTAAGCATCTAAACATTCCAAACAAAACTAATAGTTGAAGTAGGATAGAACATCAGTTGAGTTGCAAAAAAATCCTGTGCCCGTTTGGAAATCTTGATAAAGTAATTCTGTAGAGAGATGGGTAACATTGCAAATGGTTTTCTTCAATGAGGCTTTTAGTTCTCGGCTCCTAAATAAAAGTCAATATGTTGCGGCATTATACATGTATGTATTTTATGACACATCTTCCAATAGCTATTTAGAGTTTTTCTAAATAGAATGTCCTGTCTGTAAATAATGTTTGGCTCTTCTTTTAACATTATATCAACTACTACTAAAATAAAATATAAGTATCTAAAGTATTATAACTCAAACAAGGAGCTGAGTATACCGGATCTCTTGCACTGCCACTGTTAGTAGAGCATCGACAGCTTGGAATATCTCTTGATTAGGGAGCGCGTATTTTCCCAATACTATTAAGTAATCTAACTATTTCGTATTCAGTCACCTAGTTTGACGGTATTCAACACGTCATCTAATTGTGTATAAAATATATATTTCTACACAGAGAGAGTAAGATACAGGCGCAGCCGCTTACTCCTCGTAAAAGCGACCTTCTGATTTTATACACCACACGCAACTGCAATTCTAGACGGCGTCGCGACGCTGCATTCGACGGCGAAACGTGAATAACTTCGGACGCGCGCAATAAGTGTCACAGCATCACGCGCGTACTTCTAAAAACTCAGAAAACTCAATAGTGATCACTGAAGTCCGTTTGTGCTTTGAGAAATATTTAAAATACTTGACGAACAAGAGCGAGTTTCATTCATAAAATGATTGCTAAACATATATAGAACGTTTCGTCTAAATGGCCCCCTTTAAGACCGACGTCGAAAAGTTAGAATTATCGTCGTTATATCACGAACAGGAAGAGAAATTATCCGATCTTAAATTACCATTAGCTGTCGATGATATAAGCCCATCGAATTTACTGAAATTATCTTCGGAGGATATTAAAATGTTAGCGGTGGAGTTTCATGGTAAGATTCTTGATATGGCTGCTACGCATACTGAAAGCAGTGATATCCACAAGGCAGCTATTTTTGAGATCGGAATCAAGACTAATGGTGCAACTCTGCTCATGAATTCATCGCTAAATGCAACAGAATCTTCCTTTATACCGGAACTATTTTATAGACATTCTATGACTATGACGATAGTTTATTGTGTGGCTTATCTTCTCGTATTTGCTGTTGGTATCGTTGGTAATTTTTTCGTTATTGCCGTTGTTTTTCGATCGCCGCGAATGAGGACCGTTACTAATTTTTTTATAGTAAATCTTGCTGTTGCTGACATATTGGTTATCGTATTCTGTCTACCTGCCACGCTAATGTCCAATATATTTGTCCGTAAGTATATTTATTATTATTTATATTTGTATCAATGCATTTGTGGCATCTTATCTATAAAAGCGTTACCTATCTATAAATAATTAGTTAGACTTAAAAAAAACTCCATAATACATGGAAAATGTATGAGGTGAGGAATAGTAATTCAGTACGAGTAGTTATAATCACTTTAAGATGTTTAAAATACTATACTGTAAGAATTTGACAGCGTCATAAGTACATACACAATAACTGTAGTACATTTAGGATCGGTTTTTCGGGTGGTAGTGTATATAAATAAAAAAAAATCAAAAGCAGCCTATTTGTTTGGTAATATAGTGTTGTTTATTTGTCGATATACATAATCATAAATTACTTATTTCTGTTCTGGAATTGTATGTATATGTATGTGCATATATTAATACATAAATTTATATTGGATGGTGGTATACATATAGTAACTTCTCTGATATAGCGTAAATACACATACATATGTATGTATCTTGTATATTGACATAATATAGACTTGTATACATAATATTTGGTACGATATTGTGTAAAGGAGCATGTTCAATTATCGTCGTTTCCTTTTAGCCAACGCTTCTTTTGATATTAAATACGGTCTGGATCTTACTCATGGAGCATCGGAGGTAACTTAACTCTACATGCATTTTGTTTTTATGAACATTGGTTGTTATCTATATTTTATAGCTAATTAATGATACCTACACATGAGTGCTACTAATTTTGTTTTATTATTTTCCTTTATTTGTTTTATTAAAAAATATTGCGTTCAATAAATAATTTAAGAGGTTATAGTTAAACATCATGCTAAATTATTATATATAAATATTGTCGGACGAAAGCTAATGAGCAACCACTACAAAAATGTTTTATGCTGCTTTTATAGTTTATCAGAAATATATATTTTCAAATTAGAATATGTAAGCGTTGAAGTTGATTTAATTTATTTTATAGTATTACAATATTCTTCCTATAACCTAGTAAAAATATAGTTCCAAACTCTCTCATTTACAATAATTGTACCATATAACTCGTTATAATATTGATATTTTGAATTTGAAAACAATGTTTCATAAATCTAACTTTAAATTATTAAAAGTGTTAATTAGCAGTTTCTATATGTAATCATACCTATCTAGGTGATACATTACTTTTAATTTTAGTAAAAACACCTTGTATTTTATGTTTGTATAAAGGTGTTTTTATGCTGATATATAGGTGCAGTGCGTGAAAGCTTCGACATCTTCTATGTTTAATTAAATTCGTAGAGATTTTTGAAAACTATACTCAAGCTGGCTGAATTTTAAATGAGGATATGAGGATGTTTCTAGAAATGGCAGTTTTTTATGCTTATTATATATGTATAACAAGTAATACGTTATTAAAAACTCTTTAAATGTCGGTCAGCTATGGATTGTAAAACGTGTATCTATACTTACCATTAAACTATATTTATAAATGTTACCAATTTATTTCACATGTTAGGTCAACAGATATTTATTATTGAATTATTTTACAATAAAATCTTTTTCTACGATTTTTTCTAAACATCGAGTAATGTATCTTTCTACAAGCGCCAATATTATACTTATTATAATTGAACCAGAAACTTTACTTGCCGGGTAAAGGCCTAGGCCATCGCACTAACACGTGATGTTGAAATATTATATATGAAATATGAAATATTATAGTCAGTATCTTTCATGGATCTACATATACGTATGACTATGTAAAGGTCAAATTCAATCGATAAGATCATAGTTCAGATGATTATTTGGGCAGTAGATTTTCACATGTTTCATACTTTAGACTAGAGTAGTTGCAACCATGAAGAAAAGATTTGCAATGTTATGGCTAAAAGAAGTGTAGTAATATTTTAGCTCACGTTTTGAACGTCCTGTATAATGATACCCAAAAAAGCAAAAAAATGATAGCAATAACAACGTTTGGCATACCAATTCTTTAAAAAATTCCAACAAAGCTCTTTCTCTATTTCCTGTCATACATTTCTGTAATTTACCAAATTCCAATTCGTACAATCCTTTTGATTTCGGGTAGTATATTTTCCGATGCTTTCGCAGCTCTTTCCAGAATTTGAGAATTTTAATGATTTCTCCATTACTCATTATTTTGTATTTTGTTTTCTAGTGTTTTGTGCAACACAAACATCTGTTTGTTTATAAAGCTTTTCTAGCTACCAAATTCACAAACCATGAATGATGAACTTCAATGATATAAATATTAAATTATTGTTTTCGAGGGTAGAGAACTGGTGGAGAGACATAAAAATGCATCACGGACATTACTTAACGTCTATAACTTCCAGTGACTTACAGCTCTCGGACCTAACGGTCGGCTCTCGACCTTTTCAACTCATAGGCTTTACCCATAAACATAATCTTAATGTCATTTAATACATTTGGAGCTGTTTCATATAATTAGTGCAACAGGATTAGATTCCTGTCAAGAATCGCTGCAAAGCTACCTTAGGTAAGTGAAAAGAGAACTATAGAGAAGCGTAAAAATATTCCCGAGCATGGTACTCGAACTTTTGTTTCTCTTCTTACATAATAGTCTTTCAGTATCCTTTTTGCTAATAGGCAGCAATTCTCTCTAGATAAGTACGAACGAACTGTTAAATAAATTGAAACTAAATGCGTTATTTCACATCCAATCGCACAATTATACGCATGCATGCGAGATAACCATAAATCTCCTGGGATATTTCAGATTTATATCTTATTGCTGTAAGCGACACCAACGTCGAAGGATACCGAACTTTGTAAAGCTAGAAGTTGAAGTCACACTTATATTGAAGATCTTACTTTTGTTGCTCGAGTGCATTGTAAACAAAGCTATTAGATATAGCATGTTAAGGAATCTCCAATAGAACTGTACTTCGAACTTGTAAATCAAACTCTATTCTCGTGCAAACTCCAATATTAGTTTGCTTTGTTTATTTTCTCGTGCGCATGGTGTACGTTTAAAGTAGATATCAATGGGAAAAAATTCAGTACCTAGTTTAGCAGTTGTACGATAAAATACAATATATTGTTAGATCCATCGCAAGCGTTAAGCTTGAGTAATATTTTATGATTTTAACTTTAGTATATTTTATCAGTTTTATTTACATTAAGTTTACAATAAGATATATCTGTAAATTTTATAATACTTACAGGGCATTTTCGTAATTCGCAGAGTTTCTAAGTTGAACTGTCGAGTAACACTTTTTACCATGATGTAGCATGAAAAGGATGTTTACGATATTAACTATAAGAAATTAATACTTTATTTCGAATCGTAGAATAATGGTGCTAGCTACGAAAAACTTTTAAAGGTTCTATCTGCATTTAAAGTGGTTATTTTAATAAAATTTCTGACTGCCATGCCGCGGAAAACTACGAACTCTTCTTTTATTCAAATTTACTATCTTAAATTCTAAAGTAAACTCCTCAAATTATGCACAGGTGTCTCGTTACAAAACCTTTGAAAGTTTTGGTAAGAGCGCGATGTGGTTAGTGGGCGGTCAGGTGATTTAGACTTTCATGTGGTAGTAGTTCACATAGCACTTTAGCTAGCGAATCGTTATCAACTTTACAGTACCTACTAAATGAAAGGTAGAATGTTATATAGTCTGTCCTCTCATAAATTCAGTATAATGATGTGTGGTAACACTTTAGAGTTTTAGTTGAAGATAAATAAATAGAAAATAATCATAACGGATAAGTAAGGCGGTAATAGTTTACAGAAGGAAATAACATATATTAAGTAAGTTAATGTTAGAAGAAATTTGAAGAACGATATACTCCTATAATATTTACATGAAATAATCTAAGCCGCTTTTATGACTACTACAGTTATTTAAGATTTACCTAAATTAATAATGCTTTCATTATTTATTTATTTGTTTAATTAACAAATGAATATTATACGTTACAAATTGACGTTAATACGTGGTTCACTAAAGTTTGTATTTATTATTTAACGATCATTAAACGCAAGTATTTTATGGCACTGCTTGAGAAAAGTAATCCTCTTGGGCTTTACCCTCGGGGATTAACTATTTTCTCGTGTATATATTACGCATTAGTACCATAAATAACTATTATCTTACACCTTTTAAGAGGGTCGTCTACCAGCTGATTATTTTACAGCGGTGCCATAACTACATAATTCTATAAATCGTTTGCTTGATTTTATTTCAATATAATTTGACAATTGGGCTTCATACACATATTTCTACAAATGTTTTACATCTGCATATACAATTTTATCTATGAATATTCGGTATTAACTTCACAATCTCTTGCAAAATACGTCTACACATGTGTGTATGTAGCCCGATTTTAAAATACGTTTTAAATAAATTATAAAAACATTATATTATGAAAAAATGTAACTGTGGCAAAATCGCCAACTGTCAAACGGTAGTCGGGCCGCGTAATAACGGTTTCATATGTATTTATGAATGCAACAGCTTCTCGCTCTGAACGAGTGGCATTTTAGACAGCTCTTGTTGCTATTCACACTGTTTATATGTCGTACGATTGTCAATTGCCTGCTAATCCTCCAAAATACGTTAGAGACATTCATTTATTAATAACTATCATTCTTAATTTATACAAATTCAGCCAGAATTCACTTGGCACTGTTCCAAAGTTGTCGGTCACAGTATCACCTATGCTTTTCGTCTTAAAATCCCGCTAACTGTATTTGTTTCTTCGTAGTAGGGGTTTATATGATTCTGTTAAATTTGTTAGAGTATGGATGTATAATTGATGTGATTTCGTTCATAAAGTCAACTAAATAACTTAAATACATATATTATAACAAGTCTAGTATTTTTGGAATCTGTTTGAATTTGTTGTTGGTTGAAGATATATCACAGACGACCCACATCCCTCTTCTACATCTCACAAGCTGCTGATGATGAGGTTGTGTCGATGCTTGAGCACGTATTTTGACGTAAATGCCATTAGAAATATGTCAACATCACATGCTCAAGCATCGGCACGAACTATAAATACGACCCTTAGTGGCAATCACAGGTGTGTTGGAATTATATCAGTCTATTTGTTTTGATATATGTAACTAACTCCATCAGAATCGTCGGTTTTCTATTCGGTAACGTTCCAATTATAAATATGTTGTTGCCAAACACTTTACTGTTTTATAATGCCTAGCATGGGTGTAAGTTCTAGTGTATTGTAATTTTTCGTTAATCGCTATGAAGCAGCAATAAGTTCTTACAGTTCCTATCCTAAGATTGGCTCAGGCGTTCATATTTAAGGTTGTTTTTCGTATAATATAAAACCACTAAATTCAATGGTTTTGGCATTCGAATGTGTGTCGATCTGTGGCAAAAGCGATATGCTCCACACTATCTTCTTCTCCACAATATATAGAGATGCTGTCAATGTCCTTACCGAATCTGACTGCATAGGTTCTAAAAACAACATATCCCGCTAGTACTTTCGTCAAGAAGTAGTAATTTTTTTGAAGCTGCAGTAAAGCCAAGGTCGAGAATAAGCCTTTTTGTTCACTTTGCCTACGTGGTGTTGTTGCTTCGCCACTTGTCTAGAGTTTCCTCCCTTGCAGTAGACCGACGTTCGGGTTTACCATCTGTGATCTCTGTAGATATGCTTCCTTTCATATGCCAGACGGTCTATCGGGAAAATTGACGTTACTAATCGAAGCTCCACTGGGGACGTTGTACGAAATGACGATGCAACTTTTATTAGTATTTTTCTTTGTTGCTTCTCCGTTATATTTCGGTAGACCTCCTTCTCTAAAACGTGACTCTATATGGGCGAGTCATATAGCACTACGGAGGGTAGTAGTATACTCTTGTGTAGCATCTTGCACTTGAGGCTACCCAAAGGTGCTAGCACCGGTCATTAGTTGAATTTGAAATAGTATATCGTTAAAAGGTGTTCCCGAGCGTAGGGCCATGCATAGATCCCTGCGGCACCCCCGTCTCCATCTTAATCCCCTTCTCAGTTCCCACTTGCAATTGCCTGTCATCGACGTAGTTCTGCATTACATTTATTAGATAACCCGCAAAACCCCTCCATTGAAATCTCTCTGTTATAAGGTCCCAGTTCGCTGAATTGAAGGCGTTTCACACGTCCAGGGTTATTAGTGCGCACCACTTCTCTTGGCACTCATGAATTGTGTTCTTGATTAGTTCAATTGCATTAATTGTTGACTTATTCTTCCTGAACCCGAATTGCTGTTCAGTTAGGCCTCCGTTCTTCTCGATTGCTTCAGTTAGGTGCCACTTGACAGTAGCTTTGTATAACTTACTCATGGTGTTTAATAAGCACAAGAGCCGATAGCGAGTTATCCGGGTTCTTTCTTCTTTTTTTTTGGTAGCAGTACCACTTTTGCAACCTTCCACTGCGATGGAAAGACCTGTGCCACCTATAAACGTTCAAGATTCATTGACGGTTGTCTTTGACTACTAGTTTTATTGCCTCAAGGGGTACCCCATCAATATCCGATGCTCCGCCGCTTTTCATACTTGTCTGGTTCTGCGGTTGTGGTGTGTTTCACCGCTGTATTCACTTGCTTGTTCATAGGACGCCTATGTATGTCGTCCGTTGGTATGACAAAGAGTTTCTTAACGATGGATAGGAATGTCGTATGGAGCATATATTTTTACTTCATGAAGAGCGATTTTATAGCCGCTGCCCCAGATATTCTCTTCAAGTTTGTCGCATAAGTTCATCCAGTGTTTTCTTTTTTATTGTCTAATGAATTTGCATAGCGTTCTTTTCCGAAGTTTATATGTCTCGTCAGCTACCTTTGTTGTGTTCTCTGGTGTGTTTGGGTTTCTTCACAGACGCATTACAATTCTTATGGCGGATGTGCATTAACTTCGCTGTTCTTTGATGGCATCATCCACCAATATAGCGTTGTTTCTCTGCTTGTTAGCTTGGAGACATTATTTTTGTATGTACCTCTTATGGCTTTGGTGCATAGATTCTCCCCATGGGACATTCCAGTAACCCTAACGTCGAATACATCTATGAAGGCGCCCTAGTCGCAACGGAGCAGTCCTCTTTCCATCGATGACTTTCTTTGGTTGCCGGCATTGTTGCTTATATGAAACATTATATAAGTAACGCCGGGCACAGTTTTGCGCGGATCATTTTTGATATACATATGTAAATATGTATACATATAATATTGAAATTATTGGGAATGTCAGCCAATAATTTCAATATTATTAAAGAAGTACGGTCGAAAATGAAATACTTTTACTTTTTTGAATTTATGTATTATAGTAGTAGTTTTTAAAAAGCCTTTAGTAACAATTGTAGTATTGTATTTAATTGTGATAAAAGTATTAGAACAGTAGCGCGAGAAAAGTTCAAGTAAGCTGAGCTATCTATCAAACGTTACCTTGTCGATGTAA
Source organism: Holotrichia oblita (assembly GCA_023690525.1). Lineage (NCBI taxonomy): Eukaryota > Metazoa > Arthropoda > Insecta > Coleoptera > Scarabaeidae > Holotrichia > Holotrichia oblita. The sequence goes on from CM043020.1 coordinate 67,235,773, forward strand.
CAAAGCGTAATAAAAAAAATATATTTGTGTCGCGCGCATATCCGCTACAAAATTGCACGTACTGTGGAGCATATGTACAATATTTTATAATCGATCCAACATCATAAACTATACGTAGACTGAAATTATTTTCTGTATTCTTCGCTTTGTCGAAAAATACATGATTGTTACAGGAACTAAGTGCTTTTTCCATTTGTATACATAAAGTTTAATAAAGTGAATTGGACAGCCGCCAATGACTGTGAGAGAATAAGAGAATTGAAAGAGAGGGTGGCGAATGTAAACTCGTAGATTCGATGCATCTTTCAGCTATTGTCGATCTCTGCTTCAGTGGCGGCTCGTAAACTTTTTCAATTGCTTAATATTCTGTCGTTATAGATTAATTTCAGACGTTTTCGTTGTATATTTACATATTTACTAACATGTACTGTGAACAGTTAAAACTTTTGTACTAGGTAATAGGGTAAGATAAAAGCTGAGTTACGGTACTAGGATCTAAATACATTGAAGTTGCTTTTCACATATACTAAAGTGCGGCGAATTTTGTTGCCATGTAGTTGTTGTGTCTTATGTATATCAATATATTGACTTTTGTCTAGTAAGTGGATCAAGTTTGGTTAGTTTGTCACAGCTAGGAAATGATATTAATATGTCTGTGAGTAGTTGATTAACAAATAATAATTTGGAGTTGAATGTTCATAAAATAGCTGCTATATTTATCAGTAAAAAAGCTAACGAAAGTATATATTTCAATTTCAGAGGTAGATCTGTGCGAAATGTAGATAACTTAGTGTGGGTATGAATTTCGACAATGGCATATTGTGGGAGTTATAGGTACATGAACGATTTTGTTGAAACACTTAATACCACGTTTTGTCATGTTTAGGATGAACATACATATATAGGTAGTAGTGATTACTGTAACTTCATCTGAGGGAAACAGAATATGGTTTCTTTAATTCAAACAAACTGGTTTTTTGCCTGGTGACATTTCGGAAATTTATTTTTTCCTTTTTCAAACCTATATAATTTAGAATAATTAGAGTGACAAATATTGAATAACAATTTTTAAATAACTTACACTTGGCGAAGTTAGTTTAAAACATCATGATGATAGAGCAAAACAGCATACCTTGTGTTTTAAATGTTTAAAATTATTCTTAAAAAACTATATAAACGCTACATGTAGTAAACCTTTTTACCGAGGCAATTAGTGACAATTACAAACATTTTTAAAAATTTTATACTGACGATATTAAAATTGAATATAAAGGAGAAGGCTGCAATGAGATGTGTGAATGTAATATGAATAAATTTAATATATCTGAAAGAAAAGGATAAAAAGTCAGAAAAATAAAAAAACTTTTAATAAATACGTCGTTTGAATATAAGGAAAAGACCGGTGGATATACAAGGTCTGTCAAAAAAACCAAAACACTATGGTGGTTTGATATTTATGTATTCAATGATATTGCTGTATATGCTGGGAAAGTTGGAGGACTGTTCCTTAGTATTAAGATTGTTAGTAAATTTGTTTATAGCAAGGATATTGTCCCGCTAAAACAACAAAAATATGATCGCATTAAGTATTTAGTTAAATACAAGATTTTGTGAGTTGTAATTTGAGGTATCAAGATGTAAATTTGGTTCGGCTATGCAATGACAGGTGAGATAAGTATTTCATAAGAATTTTTCTCATTGTGGACGCTCGCTTTAATAGTTAATACTGTGCAATATTGTTTAGCTACAAAAAAGCTCAACCCCGGCTGCTTTGTTTTTTTTTGTAAAACAAATTTCAATTACTTTACCTAACTTCATATCAGGAGATATTAATAATATATATTGTATATTCTATAGAGAAAATAATTAAATTTTACGTTTGTTTCTTTAAATTTGCCGGTGAGTGTAACTCGCTAAATAGTACACCTACCAGTTTTTTTCTATTGAGCATAATGTCATTCCGAAATTACAGTCAAAATATGTTTATTATTTTTTATCAGTTCTTATAAGTTAAAAGCGATTTTTATTTTACAGAAAGGTGAAAATGGAAAAGAAATAAATAGTTATACCACACATGCATACATATGTATATCATATTTTAGTTATATCCTCACTTTTCGCCGATCTTTAGAAAAATCACATAGCAATATATCATGTGAAGCATTGTAACTATTTTTCTTTTTGAATGGATCCTGTCCACTTTACTATCGTTGATATGCCGCCACTGCTAGTCGTTCTGGTGCCACTTCGGGGGTCGGTTAGAGTGAAACACCGGGATGCAGGGAAAGAGACCTTGGCCTAGACCGCTGATTTAAATTTGAAAGTCAGTTAATTCATCCGAGTATCACTGTATACCCATATCTCTCTCCCTCCCTCTTACAGTTTCTGATTACGGAAATCATTAAATCGCTGCACTAAACACGCTGACGATTAATAGGAAATCGTTGAATTTTAATTACTAGACGTTATTCAACGCGGTCGTGTGGAGACTGTTGTAGTTTGATGGTTCTCTGAACGGTTTCTCTGCATTAATTTGTAGATGCCTAGTACTGCAGCTGCTACCACACTCCATATACCTACATATGCATTCCATATATATATATATATATAATTGTAATTGTGCGTTGTTTGTTATTTTCAATATCGTAGATTGTAAGGTTTGTAGGTTGTAAGGAAACACTGTAAAGAATGTTTTTCGATATATCATAAATATAAGTATTTCTATTATTTTGTAGAGATACGATAGATAGACTTCGCGGTAAGGCCAGATTCTAGAACAGATTACTTATGAATCTAAATTTGAACAGCAATGTAAGTTAAATCTTTCAATTTTCAATTTGTTTAAGGAAATAGTGGCAATTAATTCTAAAATATTTGAGGAATAAGTCCAAATTTTACTAGTCATTTCACGGTTTTGGCTTCATAAATAAGCATTTGAAAACGCCAATGTTGCTTGGCTTGGACCATCATTTAAATTGTAATTCAAAAAGGTTACACCCAAATATTTGAAACTGTTAGAGCTGATTTGACTTTCATAACCCTTACTTCCTCCAAATATATCCAAATTATATTGCTTACACTCTCTAGTTTTTCCTTGTTCTTATTATATTTTTAAGTACCTATGTACAATGTATGAGGGAGCATTTTTATAAAATGTGTGATTAGGCGGATTGGGGGCGTGGCCTGTGCAGCGACTCATAATTAGTATAAATAATAAGTTTCATTGTTATTAGACAGTTAGTCTTAGTAACATAATCAGGAGTGAAAAGTGAAATATGGAAAAAATCGCGTGTTCGCGTGCATTTTTGGACCTCTGTAATGAAGACAAGGATGGTGTATTGTGTCGAATTGTTACTGGAGACGAAACTTGGGTTCATCATTATGAACCTGAGTCCAAACAAGACTCCATGCAGTGGCATAAAAAGGGCACAGCACCTCCCAAGAAATTTAAAGTGTCACAATCAGCTGGGAAACTCATGGCAACGGTATTTTGGGACTCGGAAGGAATATTGTTGATTGATTATAAAGATAAAGGTGTTTCTATAACCGGAGAATATTACGCTTCAATATTAGAGCGACTAAAAGAAGCCATTAAAGAGAAAAGACGGGAAAAATGGCGAAAGGTGTGCTGCTTTTGCACGACAACGCGCTCGTCCATAAGAGCCGCGTTGCGTTAGCTGCCCTGCATAAGGTGGGCTTCGAAATTGTGAATCACCCACCCTACAGCCCAGACCTGGCCCCGAGTGATTATTACCTGTTTCCGAAAATGAAAAAAGAGCTGTGGGGTAAAAAATTTACTGCCGATGATAGAGTCAAGGAGGCAGTTTCGGCGTATTTTGCAGATAAAGAAAAATCATTTTTTTATGAGGGTATAAATAAATTAATTGAAAGATGTGAAAAATGTATCCGTCTAAATATATTGAAGGCGAATATATTGAAAAAGAAAAATAATTTGGTTTTTTTATTTCCACCCCTTATCCCCCATTCCGCGAATATAAAAACGCTCGCTCATATATCTTCTTATCCATTGCCAGTGTTTTGGATCTAAATTTAAATTCAATTTTACTTTTTTTTTTAATTCTAATGATTTCTTTCTCATTTGTTCTTTTCATTGATGTTAGTTTAGTCAAAAATCTTCTGTTATTAGTTTTGTAATTCCTTTCCAAAATTTTTTTCGTGCGAAATTCCAGAGACTTTAAAAAGAAACAATTCAGAAACCCTATTTCCTAAACCTAATTCTATCTATCGATGAATTTTGGAGTTATTACATAATTTTATATCTACTTTACTAAACATGAACTGTACAACACAAACATGGAATTTAGGATTTGAGTAACTAAAGCAATAGGTTCATATAATAACAGTCTTCCTACAATTCCCTACATTTTCCCAATAATATTTTTATTGTATTTTCGGACATAACTGCTAAATTATATCTTCGATTATGAACGATAGATTTGCTCAATAAAGATCCATGCTTGCTGAGTTCATATGATTAATTCTTCGAGCTAATGCGCTAGATTAATTTGGATTGCAGTCTCGCTGAAGCAAAATTTGCTGATTATAACGCTTTAACGCACCCAACGAATTGAGAATCGATAACGCTTTATTATTGACGGTGTTCAAAGCTTTGTGCTCATTCCACTCAAGTAAATATATTAGATAGGCGAAACCTTTGATTAGAGCGTTTATATTGTCACATTTAACATATACATTGCTTCTAAGAAAAGAATAAGGATCTGAAAATTCATAAAGCAGATAAAATTGAATGAAAGGTTCTAAATTTGTGTGAAATATTTATAGGCAGTAATAATGTTTGAACATCTTTACTGACTTTACAGACATAGATGAATCGACCTGTCCGTGCTCTTTTTAAATTTTTGTTTGTATTATTTTTAAATTATGTTAAAAATAAGGTTATTAAGGTCACTATACGAGGGATATATTGATGCTGATCTTAATGTCACGCAAATGATTCTAGTGGAAAAGTCTTAAGACATAATTTTTAGAGGATGCTCGAATGTAATATACACTATTTGTATGTAATAGAAAAAAGTTGGGTTAACTTATTTAACTAAATAAAATAGGAACATCTGCTAGATAGTTACAAACAATTAAGTGTTACCCGTCTAAGTAACTAAGTTTTAAAGTTGTTATGGACGTATAGTTTGTAATATGTTTGTTTTGTATTGCATATTTTCGTCTGGTTAGGTTTGGCTTACCACATAATTTGAAATTATAAACAATGGAGAAGTGAACTCGAACACATGCATAATTGCTGATCGTGTTTAATTATAATTTCTTGATTTTCATTATTTAATGTTTTTACGTTTTAGCGTGCTAAGTTAATGATTAATCCTGCATACTATCTTTCTCCGGTGATCTGTCGAGATCCTCATTGTTGATTCCCGGCTACATTCCCAGGCTGTTTTTTGGAAATGTTAGGTTTAATATCGGTACCTGTCAGTTATGCATAAAAAGTCCATCAGTACTTGCACAAAACAATATAGAATTGTAAAACAAATTTTTTGGCCGATAGTAACTTGGCAACTAGATTGTATACAAAACGTAGATCGTAATTTGGTAGAGAATTATTTTTTTTAACTTAGCTTGTAGTTGACAGGCTTTGAGATAGGTTTAACTTTGCCCATCCAGAGTTTATTAAGCTTATGCGTGGTTTTGTTCAGTCCGTAGAGACTAGGAAAGGTCATTGAGTGTCTTACAATGAATTTTTCTCGCTACGAAAAAAATCCGCGGACACCAGTGAGTCTATTGCAGTAAGAGCGGTGATGATTAGCGAGCTTGAATCTGACAAAAGTTTTAGATACTGCCATAGGAATGCTTGCATGATAGAGAATCTTGGAATGGTGGTGTACTCTTGAGTGGCTTAACATTTGCCTCCACGTAACGCTGTGTTATTCCGCCAGTTGTTCGAGTCTTCTGTGGCGTTGCAAGACTAAGGCAGCGTAATTGTCAAAGAATTGTTCACATATTCATTTTTGTACAATTCGAGATGGACTCCACACAGGTCTGGATGAAATAGACTATGAGTTTTCTAAACTTGTTTTCGCCCCTCAATTTTCACTTTTTAGATGCCAACTTCCATGCCTTTTGATGTTGTAGAGGCATCCGCAGGCCAGTGGCAGATAGCTTGATTAAATTTACAGACATAAGTGCTCGCTTTCACTGCTACACTGCATTCCTTAGCGATATAGAAGAAGGACGAAATCTTATCTGTTTTTATGTAGAGTGAATTATCTATTCTACGCAGATGTTTTCAGCACTATTTGAGAATCTCCTGCTAATCACAGCTTTAATGCTAGAACCGGAAAAGTGCTTGTAAAGACTATCCTATATTTCAACTTTTTGAGAATGGAACAACAATTATGGGGTTGTGAAGGACATAGGAAAGTACCAAACAGTTGCCATCGCAGGATATTCAATGCAAGTTCTGCGACCGATTAAATATACAGGGTCTTAAGAAAAAAACTTTGCACGGTTTGCTAGCTGATAGTCAATTAAAACAAAGTGTAATACACTTACGCACGATGTATATGTATGGTATGTGATAGTTTATTAGGATCATTTCGTTTGTAATATTGCTTGACTGATGAATTGTACCTATTTTTTTACGTGAAAATTTAAACAAGATACTGGTTGTACCGGGTGGCCAACTAAGAACGTCGCTTGGGCATATCTCAGGAACGGTTTACAGTACAGCTTTGGGAAAATACATTATTGACTAAAGTGACCCCGAGAAACATCTGGAAATTATTTAGAAAAGCGTAGGATGACCGCTAGAGGGCGTAACTGATTACCAAAAACTTTAATTCTTATCTTACGCAAAATTTACCAAGTTAAGGTCTATCATAAATATGAAAATCGGAATCTACTGAAAATTTTGCATTTTTTTGTACACCTACAGTGTAGGTATTTAGTTCGCTACTTCAGTGATCTGTATCTACCGGTGACACCGATGTGCTGCCTGAACACGACCAAATGTACACTTCGCGTTCTGTTGCTACACTAGTGAATCGGTATAAAATTTATCTGACAGAATAGAATGATGAATTTCCACTAAACCAATATTTTCTAGTAATGTTAGCTATCCAATATCTAGTTAACATAATTACGTATTACATATGCAAACCTTACAGTAAAATAATTGCAGACTATTCTCTGCTGTCGTAAGTTGCGTTCGGTATTTCACTAGGCGATATTGTTTTGGCGCTTTGGTTTGGCAGCTTTAGCCATAATTCCATACTAGCATAGCATATTTACCTTCATTTACGTTTGAATTTGTTTATTTGACTGTCGTAATTTCTTCCCTAGTTTAAAAACAATTTGAAGCATTTTCATGCATGTGTGCTCTCTAAAGAAATTAAAGAAGTCCATGTTTCATTAAATGCTAAAGATGTCCTGCAAACGATTCGAAAGTTTTAATTAAAACTGAGTGAAAATTGCTCATTCTGTCTTCCTACATACAAACTTTATAAACTTGGTTGTTTATGGTTTCCGAAGGAAATTTTGACGGAAGGTCGTGCCTTTACTAGATAAGTAAACAGAACTTTGTTGAATTCGAATAAGTATGACGCAAACAAGAAGTTTCATATGCGGTTATGTATTGAACGGATAAATAGGAAATATAAAAAGTTTTCTTTAGAGCTTGTATTGACGGTAAACGAAACATTCAAAGATTAGTACTAACAGTTAATTAAAAGTGGAATATCGTATCCGACAGTTTTTAAAGTACAAGTGAGCGGACGATAAAATAGAAACTGCTTCGAAAGAGCTTGTAAGCGTAAATTGCTGTGGGCCGCTTAATACAAAGTTGAATGTAGCCGTAATGAAACTTTATAAAGTCAGAAAAAAGAGGGCCAAAGGTTGACTGAAAAATATTTCGTGCGTTGTTACACTATTTACAAAAAAACTAGGTCAGTTTCAATGTAATTTAGCAACAAGAGATTGTTTCATAAAAATAAACGGAATCACATTAAAATATAGAGACAAACAATTAATAATAATTTCAATCATTCTTAAATCTAAATATTTGAGCACACATCTTCTCTGTACTAACACAGGTTTCAAGCTCAAAAATGATTTATTAGCAGAATTAGGTTTATTATCCTGTTCGCGTTTCTGGATAAACTCTTAATATCACTGTTTATGGCACTAATTGTTCCTTAAGTTAAGATACGTGACTAGCTCAGAGGCTCTATCATTCATGTTGTGTAGTAATCGTTATTGCTGCAATTTTCTATGATGTCTAATGTAATTTCTGGCGAGTAAAATCGTAAAAGAAGAATTGTGTTTTGGACAAATTTGTGGAAATAAGTATATAAAACGGTCAGAAATATATGTGCGAATTATTTTTAATCAGTTATATTGGTAACATTTTTATTACTTACCAAAGCGTTATAATCATTTTTATGTAACATGACGTGCATCCTCGGAGTGATGCATGAACCGAACAAGAACACTAGAAAATGTTGAGATAAAATATCGTTTTTTGGGTTGCTATAGTTTTAATTTCCAAAAATCAAGCATGTCTGGGAAATTTTCAAAAAAGTAATTTCTTTCATTGGAGAAGTGTATGTCCTATAGGGACACAGGGATATTTAGGAGATCAAAATTTGTAATCGAAGAAAACTGTTTATTGGAAAATCATTGTTGATTTTGTCAAGCTTTAATGAGAAGTTCTTCACTGGATCTCTTGGTGCAGAAGTAGAACACTAAACACTTTAACCCACTGAACACCAAACAAGTTTTAACTAAAACACCGACGCGTTTCAACAGCAATGCTATCATTATCAAGGCGATAATAAAACTAAATTAAAATAAAATCTACAAAAACAGGTAACCTAAATGTTATGCACGGTCAATCCGATACGCATCATTAATTTCCGATTTACGAAAACAATGACGAATACGGTATAGGGCCATTGTCACAGTTCATTACACATGACTTATTTTTATATATTTCTAAACTTTCGAAAACATTTAGAAACTTACAATTGTTTATTTGTCTAATTAATTTAACATTCGTATGATCGATGTTGTGATCTGTTTCAAAAATGAGTTGGGCAACGCTCGATTTCTCAATTCTATTAAATCTAAGATGAGCCATATGCTCTTTGAATCTAGTTGAGACTGCTCTCCTGGTTTTAATGAACTCAGCGATTTTGGCGTTGTTAACAGTATTCTGAAATTATGTTTATTATGTTCATGTATTGGAGACTTTTAGCATTGGTTCTAGGATTCTATGAAATATTTAACTATTAGTAAGGGAAAACATTTGTGATACTGAAATATAGTTCTAAATCCATCAACTACAGTGTTGGCTAAAAGTGCTAAAAATGATCAAAAGTGATTCTAATATCAAAAATTCTTCGTATTCGTGTATTGGAGATTTTCAGCATTGGTTCTCATATTCAATGATATCGAAATATGTTTTCAGATTCACCAGCTTCGGTATCGACTGAAAGTATTAAAAATTTCCAACATTCATGACATTCGTGATCAAAATCAAAATTTAACTTGGATAACCTCCTATAAAATTCCTAAAATTGGTTCAATGGGTAGAAGAGTTCGAGAAAAATTATCACACGGGTTGGGTGATCATATTTATGATATAATTTAAAATTGCCGCTATTGTACATTGCAGAGATACGGCTGAAAGTCATGAAAATCTGGAACACAAAGATCAAATAAACAACCTTTCTTGTATTTTTTTCTTAATTAGGACTCTATTCTACGATAATACGTTGAGTAGAATGTACTCAGTTTCTAGTTCCTGGCGACATTTTGCTGGATATTATTGGTGTTTTTGTGCTTTTGCAGCTATAAGTATTTATATATAAAGTCCATCAACATTTTACTGTTAGATTCAAGGTCTGTTTTATCAGCTCAGCGTTTTTCTGAAATACTGCATATTGTCCGGGATTCGTTGTCTCAAATATCCAAAAATGGTTGGTAAATATGACAACCTATCCTGGTAAGGTTTTTCAGTAGCTTTCGCACTTATTTCAGGTAAGGATGGGGCAAAAGTTATAGAAAAAGACGACTAACTGAGGACAAATTACTCTACACATCATGCTTGCAGCAAAGGGAGAGGGGCGGGGAGGGAAGAAGAGGGAGAAATAAAAAGGAATGATTATTAATTCGTAAAGTTAGAATTGATTACTATATTAATTAACGAATTTTAAAAAGATTCAGAAAGAGTTTGGCCATCCATCACCATTGGTTGTTTTCCAGCGTTGTGTTGATGTTTTACAAATAAAAATGTGTTTGCTGATAACCATAAGATGGAATCAAAGCAATATATTCTTACACGCTACTACGGTTTAATATCAAAAGAAATAACTTCTCGGACTTATGATCTTTGCATGGCAAATTTTAAAATGTCTTGAATCTTGTCAGAGCATTGGATGGCCGTCCATGATTGGTTTGCTGATTGTTGTATTAGGTATTAGCTCTTTAATTACGAAAACCAGTGGCAACCATTTTAGCACGAGCTGTTAACTTCAACCGAACAAACGCGAAATCTTTTTTCAATAGTTTGCGAAGAGTTTACGGAAGAAATGATTTTCAACTTCACAAAATTTAGAACGCGAACAAAATGGGTGTTACTTCAGTGTGGAAGTTAGATAGAATTTTTGTTATTGTAAAGCAGCTAAAAAAATCGGTGCACCAGTTTCTTTTGAAAGGGTACTTTTGTAGCTTTGATTGGATCCAATGGAATTGTAATGTTCATTCCGCTCACATTCTTCACATAAAAATAGTCCTTTTATTGTACTCTCCATCGCCTGTTCAAGAAATTCTACATCTCAGCTTGCGATGACTGGATGATTAACAATGTAGAGAGAACGTTTGCAATTTACAATATACAATAACGCGTTTCTTGTGTATATCCTTTGCAAAAACTCCATCAAATAATTTTCAGGGGTTTGATGTGCAGGAATATATCAATTAAATTGTGACATATAAATGCAGATCTTGCAACAAGCTGACACCGGCCAGCCTACGAATTGGCTTGCAAAGCAGCTTTTAGAGCACTCGATTAACAGATGTCTTAATATACCTCAGATCAATTTCAACCCGGTTTAGTAATGTGTGCAGATCACTTTCTACGGTAAGACTTATGTATATGGAAAATACAGACATAAATAACTTCCGATAAGGAGATACACCGATTTCAAGAGAATAGTAAGTTATAATAAAGTTTGAACAACTAACTGCAAATGCGTGAAGGAAAATCAATTTATGTAAAAGGAAATAAAAATAATAGGGAACGAAACATCTCATCTCTCTCAAGAGGAGAGTGATGATGATTACTGTCTTTGTTTAGTTTGTTTTGAATCATTTTCTAACAGTAAATGGAAAATGGATCCAGCGTATAGAATGTAAGAACTTACTTTATAAATTTGCCTTACCTTATGTGAGCCAAATAACTTTTATGCATGTCAAAACTGTGAGATTTTGGCAGAAAGTGACTAGGCAAATATAGCACACTTTCTTCAATATTTACAAATTACTATTTTATTGTATATATTAGTCTTAAATACATATGTATTAGTGCTTTATCAATATTATTGTTTGATTTTTCTCTTATTTTTCAGTTAATTATTAGGGTTTCTTTGAAAAACTAATTTCTTTGTTATTAAACTAAGTCTGTCTGTAACAATTAACCCAGAATCAAGACAAGTTGTCAAAAAAATGAACATTTTATCTGAAAAACAAAAATTTCTATAGCTTCAAATTTGTGGGAAAATACAGCAAGAAATCCGTAAAAATTTTCTGTTAAAAAGCTAAAAGTCATAGATTGTGGCAACCTGTTTCGGTATCCCCTACTGCATTAAAATTAGAAGAAAAAATAATCATACTATGCGGTTTTTCCTGTTTGAAAGCATCAGAGATGTCTTGTCATATGCATTAATTATTAATTATTATTGTATATATGATGCAATTTTCTAACCGCCAATTAATGAAACATATTTTTATTTTTAAAGATATGTCGTAAGGAGGTGGAGTCGAATCACCAAGTATGGCTATCGCGGGCCACTCGCAACACCGTTGCGCTAACCGGCGACTCGACTTCCACTTATAATTTTTACAAATATATGTGAACGCGATGTAAATTGTGAAAATTATAAGTGGAAGTCGAGTTGCGGGTTAGCTCAACGGTGTTGCGACTGGGCCGCGATAACCATACTTGGTGGTTCGACTCCACCACCGGATGACATATTTTTAAAAATAAAAATATGTTTAATTAATTGTACTTACGCCAAGAAAAGAAACACTGCGGTGCTAAAATTAATTATTATTGCCATCTGTTATCTGTTTTGTCATATCCTTTGACGATCAAGAAGATTTAATTTTAGAATTTCCATTAATTCCATCACAATTTCCTTTAATTTATTGTATTTATGAGAGGTGCGAATGTTACATAGTGATTATGTTATAAAATTAAAAACTAGTAAAGTAACATGTATTACTTTATTGGCGTCACAGTATTCATTATTAATATTATTGTTTGCAAATTTTTTACGAGTGTTGTATATTTGTGATAAGAAAAATTATATTATGTTAGAAGGAGACTTCCGTAAGTTCCTGCAAATACATTTATATTGACGAAGGTAGTAACGGAACATATAAATATAATTTCTCTATTATTGTATTATGATATAGGAAAATGTTTCCAGCGAACTGCAAAGATAGGAATCTTAAATTATTATACAAAAAAAAATCGATAAAATCGAGAAAACAATAGAAATAGCGAAATTTTACGGGATACACGTAAAAGTGCACGTTTTATGATTATCATTTCTGGTAGACAGAAGTTTCTTGATGAAAAATAATTTTATCGGTGTCAGTATCCTTATGAATCATGAGGAAAATATTGATTATGATCGGTAATGACTTTGGGAAGCAAAAAGTTACCATTGTTTACCGGATTAAAGTTGAAGTTCCTAGTAAGTGCAGTCTACAATCGATGTGGTTATGTATCTGAGTGTTATCAGACTCCCTTTTTAGAGGAAGGCTGTACTTTGCTAATAATTCGTTTTAGTTAGAGTTCAATAACCGAATTATTAGGTGATTTTTATAGACACTATAAGTGGTTTAATATACAGTTATAAATTAATTATATTATTAACTAGGAGAAAGTAACTGGCGGGGTTTTCGACAAATAAATTCGAAAATTAAGATTTCTGTTTCTTGAATAATATTTTCTATAAAATTATTATATTATTCCAACCGACATACAACATTTTGCAAACTCCGAATCAACGCATACTGGAAATAATAATTTTAACGAACAAAATTATTTTTTGGGCAAAATTTTGAGTTGTAAAGGAACGTATTGGTAGACGAACAGCTTGAATGTTTCTTGGCAAAATAAATTAACGACAAGATGAGTAAGAATACCTACTTAATAATTATTACATCTAGCTTACTGGGCTTACTGGATCTAATCCAGTTGAGGAGCAGGTATTTTTGTAAGTCATGGGAAGGTATGTAATGTAAGTTGTGTAATTATTTATTTATATTATATTAATATTAATACTGAGTGACTAATATATATTACGTAGCTTCTTCATCGTCGTCACGGTGACAAAAATGTCTTCATTGAATCGATATTTTTGTGCAATAGTCACATTTCTATTAAATTTGCTTTCTTGGTTGTAAGGTGTATCAACACGGACTGTTAAAATGTTCTTATTATTCACTTGTATAAATAGTTACTGCGGGCATATTGAAGAAAATAGCAACAGAGAATTAATCAGAAAGTTTTTCAATAAAACACCGTATGTTTTTAATTGCCAACGTTTCGGAAAATCTTTATTTTCTTCTTCAGGGCTCAGGGGATTATTGGATCCTATCTACATATGTTCCAGTATCTCCGATACAGGAAGGATTTATCCAACCCTATGTTGTTAATTTTTGTTCACATACTAATAATCTTATACACAAAACATTTTAAAGTCATAACATAAAAACATTTAAAATTATTGATCACATTTACGTATATTATTACTAGATAATTTTGTCAAATATCTATAATTTTTTTTTTATAAATGTTTTGTTTGAAAACTAGTATTTACTATATAAAATATACCAATGTTAAGAGTTTTCAGAAAATGTATTTAATAGCACTTTAGGAAAAAAATGATTTTCAGTCTCACTTACGAGTTATAATCTTCTTTTCCTTAATATATATATTATAACAATAAGCTCTAACTTGTTCGAGGAAATTTTATTAATAATTAATTCTCGAATGATACATGAGATTTAGAACAAAAAGGGTACAATGAAAATTTTGATCGTTATATCAAATTTACGAAATAAAAAGAGTTACAGAGTATCCATCTGGATTTGCGGTAATTTCGAGAAGGTAATTCATTATATTCTGAGGGTGTTCTTGCGAATTATTACAGATTTTGCAGCCACAAATTGCACTAATGGTCCGCAGTGTTATTTAACCCGATCGTTTTGTCTGTGCCGTAGCGTTACTGAAACTTATTTATGGAGCATCAAGTACTTATAACGTGTAATTCCCTTATCAACTTTCTCCTCTATCTAGTAAAAGCTTTACGTAAAGCTCTGATGGTTCTACGTTGTTATGGAAGAGTTTTAGTTTGGGAGATGAAAGGAAACCATTTATCAAGTAAGTCATTCGTGTGTACTTCCGGTTTAGTTAGCTAGGAGGTTTTCTCGAAACAACAAATATATACTTATATATTCATACAGGAAAGTTTATGTATACGAATAATTACATTCGTAAAACTTGTTAATTTAATTGTTAAATTAATAATGTAACTTCCACACATTATTATCTTTGTCAATAGGTACTCTTCTTTCTTCTAGACATCCCAGCATGATAATGTGATATCATATACGTATGTACATATGTATTGAAATGGAGTACGGAGGATTTTAAGAGAGTTGTTTTAAGTATTGCTTTCTACTTTATTCACACAAGTATAATAACTTTGGTTCTAGACTACAGAAGCATAAATGGAGTGCCATTAATGTAAGTAAAAGACGCAGCTTTAATATTTTAAAGTGCTAGTGTCACCAGATATATTCAGAGTTTTTTTGTGAATCTGTAAACTCTATATCAATGAAAGCTCTCACTTTGAATTAAAGGTTTAACAGAGTTAAGCACGATAATGATAAACTATTTTCAATATTATTCATAACCTTGTTTTTGCAATGATCGTGAAAAAGTTCAAGATTCTACTAAATTTAGTGTTTAAGGTAATTAGATTAACCAACGTTAGTACGCAGATGAAGGATAAATGATCCAAGAAAAGTAATAGTCAGAGTATTATTTTAATGTTTGAGAAATTAAATGCTGGGATGGAGTTTGGCGAATGGCTGTTTGGAGCGTATAATCTGCTTACTTTAAGAAATTATAGAATTCATTGTAGTACATAAATGTGAGTTGGATTGTGAAATAATATTTGGTGTTATGAGGGTTTCCAGGTTTCGACCGCGTCATAGTAAAGTAAATACACATATATACAATACAAAAATAAACCAAAAGTAAAAATTAAAATCCAAAAAATATATATAACTTACTCAAACTCAACGTGTATACCACTCTAGAGGCAAACAGGTTCTGGTAGGCATAAAAGCTGGGCGAGGGACACAGAAAGGTCACCGTAACTGGACGTGTCAACCACGCTAGAGGTGAGAACCTTCTGACATGGGTTTTTGTCGTGTATATAATACTTTCATGGTGGCATTTGAGATCACTGCTTTGAAACATGCGAAATTAAAACCAAATGTAATATGTAATAAATTACATATCTGTTATGCTGATAAAAGTCAAAAATAAAAACTTTTAATAATATGTCGTTTGAATATATGAAAATATCGTATACAAGGTCTGTTAAAACCAAACACTATGGTTTAGGCTTATGTATTCAATGATATTGCTGTATATGCTGTGGTTATGACTGTTCCTTAGTATTAAGATTGTTAGAAGCAATTGTTTATAGCAAGGATATTGTCCCGCTAAAACAACAAAATATGATCGCATTAAGTACTAGTTAAATACAAGATTTTGTGAGTTGTAATTTGAGGTATCAAGATGTAAATTTGGTCTGGCTATGCAATGATAAAGAGATAAGTATTTCATAAGAATTTTTCTCATTGTGGACGCTCGCTTTAATAGTTAATACTGTGCAATATTGTTTAGCTACAAAAAGCTCAACCCCGGCTGCTTTGTTTTTTTTTGTAAAACAAATTTCAATTACTTTACCTAACTTCATCAGGAGATATTAATAATGAGATGGCTTATGATTCTATATAGAAATAATTAAATTTTACGTTTGTTTCAATTTGCCGGTGAGTGTAACTCGCTAAATAGTGTACAATTCTACCAGTTTTTCTTTTCTATTGAGCATAATGCTTGTCTGAAATTACAGTCAAAATATGTTTATTATTTTTTATCAGTTCTTATAAGTTAAAAAGCGATTTTTATTTTACAGAAAGGTGAAAAATGGAAAGAAATAAATAGTTATACCACACATGCATACATATGTATATCATATTTTAGTTATATCCTCACTTTTCGCCGATCTTTAGAAAAATCACATAAGGTCATATCATGTGAAGCATTGTAACTATTTTTCTTTTTGAATGGATCCTGTCCACTTTACTATCGTTGATATGCCGCCACTGCTAGTCGTTCTGTGCCACTTCAAATGGTTAGAGTGAAACACCGATGCAGGAAAGAGACTCCGCCACCGCTGATTTAAATTGAAAGTCAGTTAATTCATCCGAGTATCACTGTATACCCATATCTCTCCCTCCCTCTTACAGTTTCTGATTACGGAAATCACGAACCGCACTGCACTAAACACGCTGACGATTAATAGAAACGTTGAATTTTAATTACTAGACGTTATTCAACGCGGTCGTGTGGAGACTGTTGTAGTTTGATGGTTCTCTCTGAACGGTTTCTCTGCATTAATTTGTAGTTGCCTAGTACTGCAGCTGCTACCACACTCCATATACCTACATAGTATTCCATATACATAGCATATATATATAATTGTAATTGTGCGTTGTTTGTTATTTTCAATATCAGATTGTGTAAGGTTTGTAGGCTGTAAGGAAACACTGTAAAGAATGTTTTTCGATATATCATAAATATAAGTATTTCTATTATTTTGTAGAGATAATATATAGATTTCATGGTAAGGCCAGATTCTAGAACAGATTACTATGGAATCTTAATTTAAACAGCAATGTAAGTTAAATCTTTCAATTTTCAATTTGTTTAAGGAAATAGTGGCAATTAATTCTAAAATATTTGAGGAATAAGTCCAAATTTTACTAGTCATTTCACGGTTTTAGTTTCATAAATAAGCATTTGAACACGCCAATGTTGCTTGGCTTGGACCATCATTTAAATTGTAATTGAAAAGTTGTGCACTCAAATATTTGAAACTGTTAGAGCTGATTTGACTTTCATAACCCTTACTTCCTCCAAATATATCCAAATTATATTGCTTACACTCCTAGTTTTTCCTTGTTCTTATTATATTTTTATTAATTTATGTACTTAAAAATGTGTGATTAGGTGGATTGGGGGCGTGGCTCGTGCAGCGACTCATAATTAGTATAAATAATAAGTTTCATTGTTATTAGTACAGTTAGTCTTGTAGTAACATAATCAGGAGTGAAAAGTGAAATATGGAAAATCGCGTGTTCGCGTGCATTTTTGACTCCTGTAATGAAATATGAAGATTTTTATTGTGTCGAATTGTTACTGGAGACGAAACTTGGGTCTATCATTAAGAACCTGAGTCCAAACAAGACCTCCATGCAGTGGCATGTAAGCAGAAGAGCAATTCAAGAAATTTAAAGTGTCATCAGCTGGGAAACTCATGGCAACGGTATTTTGGGACTCGGAAGGAATATTGTTGATTGATTATAAAGATAAAGGTGTTTCTATAACCGATATAACACATACCAATATTAGAGCGACATCAAAAGAAGCCATTAAAAGAGAAAAGACGGGAAAAATGGCGAAAGGTGTGCTGCTTTTGCACGACAATGCCCTTGTCCATAAGAGCCGCGTTGCGTTAGCCGCCCTGCATAAGGTGGGCTTCGAAATCAGGAATCACCCACCCCACAGCCCAGACCTGGCCCGAGTGATTATTACCTGTTTCCGAAAATGAAAAAAGAGCTGTGGGGTAAAAAATTTACTGCCGATGATAGAGTCAAGGGAGGCAGTTTCTCATATTTTGCAGATAAAGAAAATCATTTTATGAGGGTATAAATAAATTAATTGAAAGATGTGAAAAATGTATCCGTCTAAATATATTGAAGGCGAATATATTGAAAAAGAAAAATAATTTGGTTTTTTTTATTTCCACCCTTATCCCCCATTCCGCGAATATAAAAACGCTCGCTCATATATCTTCTTATCCACTGCCAGTGTTTTGATCTAAATTTAAATTCAATTTTACTTTTTTTTAATTCTAATGATTTCTTTCATTTGTTCTTTTCATTGATGTTAGTTTAGTCAAAAATCTTCTGTTATTAGTTTTGTAATTCTCTTTCCAAAATTTTTTCGTGCGAAATTTAGAGATCTGCAAAAAGAAACAATTCAGAAACCCTATTTCTAAACCTAATTCTATCTATCGATGAATTTTGAGTTATTATATAATTTTTTATATCTACTTTACTAAACATGAACTGTACAACACAAACATGGAATTTAGGATTTGAGTAATCAAAGCAATAGGTTCATATAATAACAGTCTTCCTACAATTCCCTACATTTTCCCAATAATATTTTTATTGTATTTTCGGACATAATCGCTAAATTATATCTTCTTGATTATGAACGATAGATTTGCTCAATAAAGATCCATGCTTGCTGAGTTCATATGATTAATTCTTCGAGCTAATGCGCTAGATTAATTTGGATTGCAGTCTCGCTGAAGCAAAATTTGCTGATTATAACGCTTTAACGCACCCAACGAATTGAGAATCGATAACGCTTTATTATTGACGGTGTTCAAAGCTTTGTGCTCATTCCACTCAAGTAAATATATTAGATAGGCGAAACCTTTGATTAGAGTTGTCATATTGTCACATTTAACATATGGTTATCTGCTTCTAAGAAAAGAATAAGGATCTGAAATTCATAAAGCAGATAAAATTGAATGAAAGGTTCTAAATTTGTGTGAAATATTTATAGGCAGTAATAATGTTTGAACATCTTTACTGACTTTACAGACATAGATGAATCGACCTGTCCGTGCTCTTTTAAATTTTTGTTTGTATTATTTTTAAATTATGTTAAAAATAAGCAAGATGATAAGGTCACTATACGAGGGATATATTGATGCTGATCTTAATGTCACGCAAATGATTCTAGTGGAAAAAGTCTTAAGACATAATTTTTAGAGGATGCTCGAATGTAATATACACTATTTGTATGTATAGAAAAAAGTTGGGTTAACTTATTTAATCAAATAAAATAGGAACATCTGCTAGATAGTTACAAACAATTAAGTGTTACCTGTCTAAGTAACTAAGTTTTAAAGTTGTTATGGACGTATATAGTTTAATATGTTTGTTTTGTATTGCATATTTTCGTCTGGTTAGGTTTGGCTTACCACATAATTTAAAATTATAAACAATGAGAAGTAACTCGAACACATGCATAATTGCTGGGATCGTGTTTAATTATAATTTCCTTGATTTTCATTATTTAATGTTTTTACGTTTTAGCGTGCTAAGTTAATGATTAATCCTGCATACTATCTTTCTCCGGTGATCTGTCGAGATCCTCATTGTTGATTCCCGGCTACATTCCCAGGCTGTTTTTTGGAAATGTTAGGTTTAATATCGGTGGTACCTGTCAGTTATGCATAAAAAGTCCATCAGTACTTGCACAAAACAATATAGAATTGTAAAACAAATTTTTTGGCCGATAGTAACTTGGCAAGTCTGATTGTATACAAAACGTAGATCGTAATTTGGTAGAGAATTATTTTTTTAACTTAGCTTGTAGTTGACAGGCTTTGATTAGGTTTAACTTTGCCCATCCAGAGTTTATTAAGCTTATGCGTGGTTTTGTTCAGTCCGTAGAGACTAGGAAAGGCTGAGTGTCTTACAATGAATTTTTCTCGCTTACGAAAATCCGCGTGACACCAGTGAGTCTATTGCAGTAAGAGTGAAGACATTGAGTGAGCTTGAATTTGACAAAAGTTTTAGATACTGCCATAGGAATGCTTGCATGATAGAGAATCTTGGAATGGTGGTGTACTTGAAGGGCTTAACATTTGCCTCCACGTAACGCTAAAGATATTCCGCCAGTTGTTCGAGTCTTCTGTGGCGTTGCAAGACTAAAGGCAGCGTAATTGTCAAAGAATTGTTCACATATTCATTTTTGTACAATTCGAGATGGACTCTTACACAGGTCTGGATGAAATAATTATGAGTTTTCTAAACTTGTTTTCGCCCCCTCAATTTTCACTTTTTAGATGCCAACTTCATGCCTTTTGATGTTGTAGAGGCACCCGCAGGCCAGTGGCAGATAGCTTGATTAAATTTACAGACATAAGAAGCCTGCTTTCACTGCTACACTGCATTCCTTAGCGATAGAAGAAGGACGAAATCTTATCTGTTTTTTATGTGCAGAGGAATTATCTATTCTACGCAAAGATGTTTTCAGCACTATTTGAGAATCTCCTGCTAATCACAGCTTTAATGCTAGAACCGGAAAGTGCTTGTAAAGACTATCCTATATTTCAACTTTTTGAGAATGGAACAACAATTATGGGGTTGTGAAGGACATAGGAAAGATCAAACAGTTGCCATCGCAGGATATTCAATGCAAGTTCTGCGACCGATTAAATATACAGGGTCTTAAGAAAAAAATCTTGCACGGTTTGCTAGCTGATAGTCAATTAAAACAAAGTGTAATACACTTACGCACGATGTATATGTATGGTATGTGATAGTTTATTAGGATCATTTCGTTTGTAATATTGCTTGACTGATGAATTGTACCTATTATTTTACGCACATCATAAATAAGATACTGGTTGTACCGTGCGGCCAACTAAGAACGTCGCTTGGGCATATCTCAGGAACGGTTTACAGTACAAGCTTTGGGAAAATACATTATTGACTAAAGTGACCCCGAGAAACATCTGAAATTATTTAGAAAGCGTAGGATGACCGCCAGGGAGGGCACCGATTACCAAAAACTTTAATTTTATCTTACGCAAAATTTACCAAGTTAAGGTCTATCATAAATATGAAAATCGGAATCTACTGAAAATTTTGTATTTTTTTGTACACCTGTATGTATTTAGTTCGCTACTTCAGTGATCTGTATCTACTGGTGACACCGATGCTGGCCTGAACACGACCAAATGTACACTTCATGTTCTGTTGCTACACTAGTGAATCGGTATAAAATTTATCTGACAGAATAGAATGATGAATTTCCACTAAACCAATATTTTCTAGTAATGTTAGCTATCCAATATCTATGAAGTTAACATAATTACGTATTACATATGCAAACCTTACAGTAAAATAATTGCAGACTATTCTCTGCTGTCGTAAGTTGCGTTCGGTATTTCACTAGGCGATATTGTTTTGGCGCTTTGGTTTGGCAAATAGCCATAATTCCATACTAGCATAGCATATTTACCTTCATTTACGTTTGAATTTGTTTATTTGACTGTCGTACTCCTTCCCTAGTTTAAAAACAATTTGAAGCATCTTTTCATGCATGTGTGCTCTCTAAAGAAATTAAAGAAGTCCATGTTTCATTAAATGCTAAAGATGTCCTGCAACGATTCTGAAAGTTTTAATTAAAACTGAGTGAAAATTGCTCGCCCTGTCTTCCACATACAAACTTTATAAACTTGGTTGTTTATGGCGTTCAAGGAAATTTTGACGGAAGGTCGTGCCTTTACTAGATAAGTAAACAGAACTTTGTTGAATTGAATGGCAAGATGACGCAAACAAGAAGTTTCATATGCGGTTATGTATTGAACGGATAAATAGGAAATATAAAAAGTTTTCTTTAGAGCTTGTATTGACGGTAAACGAAACATTCGTAAAGATTAGTACTAACAGTTAATTAAAAGTGGAATATCGTATCCGACAGTTTTTAAAGTACAAGGAGTTTTTGACGATAAAATAGAAACTGCTTCTTTTTGAAAGAGCTTGTAAGCGTAAATTGCTGTGGGCCGCTTAATACAAAGTTGAATGTAGCTAATGAAACTTTATAAAGTCAGAAAAAGAGGGCCAAAGGTTGACTGAAAAATATTTCGTGCGTTGTTACACTATTTACAAAAACTAGGTCAGTTTCAATGTAATTTAGCAACAAAAGAGATTGTTCTTACAAAAATAAACGGAATCACATTAAAATATAGAGACAACAATTAATAATAATTTCAATCATTCTTAAATTCTAAATATTTGAGCACACATCTTCTCGTAATAACACAGGTTTCAAGCTCAAAAATGATTTATTAGCAGAATTAGGTTTATTATCCTGTCGCGTTTCTGGATAAACTCTAATATCACTGTTTATGGCACTAATTGTTCCTAAGTTAAGATACGTGACTAGCTCAGAGGCTCTATCATTCATGTTAGTATAATTCGCACACTTTTACATGTCTAATGTAATTTCTGTATGAGTAAATCGTAAAGAAGAATTGTGTTTTGGACAAATTTGTGGAATAAGTATATAAAACGGTCAGAAATATATGTGCGAATTATTTTTAATCAGTTATATTGGTAACATTTTATTACTATCAGCGTTATAATCAGTTTGGTAGACATGATGCATCCTCGGAGTGATGCATGAACCGAACAAGAACACTAGAAAATGTTGAGATAAAATATCGTTTTTTGGGTTATATAGTTTTAATTTCCAAATCAAGCATGTCTGGGAATTTTCAAAAAGTAATTTCTTTCATTGGAGAAGCGTATGTCCTATAGAAGACAGGGATATTTAGGAGATCAAAATTTGTAATCGAAGAAAACTGTTTATTGGAAAACTGTTGTTGATTTTGTCAAGCTTTAATGAGAAGTTCTTCACTGATCTCTGGTGCAGAAGTAGAACACTAAACACTTTAAATCCACCGAACACCAAACAAGTTTTAACTAAAACACCGACGCGTTTCAACAGCAATGCTATCAGCCATTATCAAGGCGATAATAAAACTAAATTAAAATAAATTAATAAAAACAGGTAATCTAAATGTTATGTACGGTCAATCCGATACGCACACACTTCGATTTACGAAAACAATGAATAATACGGTATAGGGCCATTGTCACAGTTCATTACACATGACTTATTTTTATATATTTCTAAACTTTCGAAAACATTTAGAAACTACAATTGTTTATTTGTCTAATTAATTTAACATTCGTATGATCGATGTTGTGATCTGTTTCAAAAAATGAGTTGGGCAACGCTCGATTTCTCAATTTATTAAATCTAAGATGAGCCATGCTCTTGAATCTGAGCGTTGAGACTGCTCTCCCTGGTTTTAATGAACTCAGCGATTTTGGCGTTAACAGTATTCTGAAATTATGTTTATTATGTTCATGTATTGGAGATCTCTTAGCATTGGTTCTAGGATTCTATGAAATGATATTTAACTATTAGTAAGGGAAAACATTTGTGATACTGAAATATAGTTCTAAAATCCATCAACTACAGTGTTGGCTAAAAGTGCTAAAAATGATCAAAAGTGATTCTAATATCAAAAATTCTTCGTTAGCCTGTGTATTGGAGATTTTCAGCACACAGTTCTCATATCAATGATATCGAAATATGTTTTCAGATTCACCAGCTTCGGTATCGACTGAAAGTATTAAAATTTCCAACATTCATGACATTCGTGATCAAAATCAAAATTTAACCTGGATAACTCTATAAAATTCCTAAAATTGGTTCAATGGGTAGAAGAGTTCGAGAAAATTATCACACGGTTGGGTGATCATATTGGTGATATAATTTAAAATTGCCAATGTCAATTGCGAGATACGGCTAAAGTCATGGAAAATTCAGAATACAAAGATCAAAGAACAACTTTTCTTGTAGCTTTCTAATTAGGCCTCATTTTACGATAATACGTTGAGTAGAATGTATTCATTCTAGTTCTGGCGACATTTACTGGATATTACATTATGTTCTTGTGCTTTTGCAGCTATAAGTATTTATATATAAAGTCCATCAACATTTTAATACGTTAGATTCAAGGTCTGTTTTATTTGTGGCTCAGCGTTTTTCTGAAATAATGGTACGTCCGGGATTCGTTGTCTCAAATATCCAAACAGTTGGTAAATATGACAACCTATCCTGGTAAGGTTTTTCAGTAGCTTTCGCAAATATTTCAGGTAAGGATGGGGCAAAAGTTATAGAAAAAGACGACTAACTGAGGACAAATTACTTCATACATCATGCTTGCAGCAAAGGGAGAGGGGGCGGGGAGTAAAGAAGAGGGAGAAATAAAAAGGAATGATTATTAATTGTAAAGTTAGAATTGATTACTATATTAATTAACGAATTTTAAAAGATCTCAGAAAGAGGCTTGGCCATCCATCACCATTGGTTGTTTTCCAGCGTTGTGTTGATGTTTTACAAATAAAAATGTGTTTGCTGATAACCATAAGATGGAATCAAAGCAATATATTCTTACACGCTACTACGGTTTAATATCACAAGAAATAACTTCTCGGACTTATGATCTTTGCATGGCAAATTTTAAATGTCTTGAATCTTGTCAGATTTAGTTCGGTTGATTGTTGTATTAGGTATGAGCTCTTTAATTACGAAACCAGTGGCAACCATTTTAGCAATGAGTCGCGACCTTCAACCGAACAAACGCGAAACTTCTTTTCAATAGTTTGCGAAGAGTTTACGGAAGAAATGATTTTCAACTTCACAAAATTTAGAACTAACAAGGTGTTACTTCAGTGTGGAAGTTAGATAGAATTTTGTTATTGTAAAGCAGCTAAAAAAATCGGTGCACCAGTTTCTTTTGAAAAGCACAAAATACTTTTTGTAGCTTTGATTGATCCAATGGAATTGTACGTTCATCCTGCCACATTCTTCACATAAAAATAGTCCTTTTATTGTACTCTCCATCGCCTGTTCAAGAAATTCTACATCTCAGCTTGCGATGACTGGATGATTAACAATGTAGAGAGAACGTTTGCAATTTACAATATACAATAACGTTTCTTGTGTATATCCTTTGCAAAAACTCCATCAAATAATTTTCAGGGTTTGATGCAAAGGAATATATCAATTAAATTGCATGTTTACAAATGCAGATCTTGCAACAAGCTGACACCGGCCAGCCTACGAACTGTTCCTGCAAAGCAGCTTTTAGAGCACTCGATTAACAGATGTCTTAATATACCTCAGATCAATTTCAACCCGGTTTAGTAATGTGTGCAGATCACTTACGGTAAGACTTATGTATATGGAAAATACAGACATAAACAATCTCCGATAAGGAGATGGCTACCGATTTCAAGAGAATAGTAAGTTAACAAGTTTGAAATAACTAACCAGCAAAATGCGTGAAGGAAAATCAATTACTATAAAAGGAAATAAAATAATAGGGAACGAAACATCTCATCTCTCTCGTGAGGAGAGTGATGATGATTACTGTCTTTGTTTAGTTTGTTTTGAATCATTTTCTAACAGTAAATGGAAAAAATGGATCTAATAAAGTATAGTGGAAATGTAAGAACTTACTTTATAAATTTGCCTTACCCTTATGTGAGCCAAATAACTTTTATGCATGTCAAAACTGTGAGATTTTGGCAGAAAGCGACTAGGCAACATAGCACACTTTCAATATTTACAAATTACTATTTTATTGTATATATTAGTCTTAACATATACATGTATTAGTGCTTTATCAATATTAGTTTATTTGATTTTCTCTATTTTTTCAGTTAATTATTAGGGTTTCTTTGAAAAACTAATTTCTTTGTTATTAAACTAAGTCTGTTCAAAAATAATTGTAACTCCAGAATCAAGACAAGTTGTCAAAAAATGAACATTTTATCTGAAAAACAAAATTTCTATAGCTTCAAATTTGTGGAAAAAATACAGCAAGAAATCCGTAAAAATTTTCTGTTAAAAAGCTAAAAGTCATAGATTGTGCAACCTGTTTCGGTATCCTACTGCATTAAAATTAGAAGAAAATAATCATACTATGTGGTTTTTTCCTGTTTGAAAGCATCAGAGATGTCTTGTCATATGCATTAATTATTAATTATTATTGTATATATGATGCAATTTTCCAACTGCCAATTAATGAAACATGTATTTTTATTTTTAAAGATATGTCGTAGGATGCGGAGTCGAATCACAAGTATGGCTATCGCGGGCCACATTGCAACACCGTTGCGCTGGCCTCGGCGACTCGACTTCCACTTATAATTTTTACAAATATATGTGAACGCGATGGAAACGAAATTATATGGAAGTCAGAGTTGCGTTGGTTAGCTCAACGGTGTTGCGATCAGCCAGTGATAACTCATACTTGGTGGTTCGACCACTGAGCCGGATGACATATTTTTAAAAATAAAAATATGTTTAATTAATTGTACTTACGCCAAGAAAAAGAAACACTGCGGTGCTAAAATTAATTATTATTGCCATCTGTTATCTGTTTTGTCATATCCTTTGACGATCAAGAAGATTTAATTTTAGAATTTCCACCATCCATCACAATTTTAATTTATTGTATTTATGAGAGGTATGAATGTTACATAGTGATTATGTTATAAAATTAAAAAACTAGTAAAGTAACATGTATTACTTTATTGGCGTCACAGTATTCATTATTAATATTATTGTTTGCAATTTTTTTACGAGTGTTGTATATTTGTGATAAGAAAAATTATATTATGTTAGAAGACACTCCGTAAGTTCCTGCAAATACATTTATATTGACGAAGGTAGTAACGGAACATATAAATATAATTTCTCTATTATTGTATTATGATATAGGAAAATGTCTCTAGCGAACTGCAAAGATAGGAATCTTAAATTATTAGTACAAAAAAAATCGATAAAATCGAGAAAACAATAG
This sequence comes from Holotrichia oblita, assembly GCA_023690525.1. Taxonomy (NCBI): domain Eukaryota; kingdom Metazoa; phylum Arthropoda; class Insecta; order Coleoptera; family Scarabaeidae; genus Holotrichia; species Holotrichia oblita. The sequence continues at coordinate 67,262,895 of CM043020.1, forward strand.
AAATAGCGAAATTTTACGATACACGTAAAGTGCACGTTTTATGATTATCATTTCTGGTAGACAGAAGTTTCTTGATGAAAATAATTTTATCGGTGTCAGTATCCTTATGAATCACGAGGAAAATATTGATTATGATCGGTAATGACTTTGGGAAGCAAAAAGTTACCATTGTTTACCGGATTAAAGTTGAAGTTCCTAGTAAGTGCAGTCTACAATCGATGTGGTTATGTATCTGAGTGTTATCAGACTCCCTTTTAGAGGAAGGCTGGTACTTTGCTAATAATTCGTTTAGTTAGAGTTCAATAACCGAATTACAGGTGATTTTTATAGACACTATAAGTGGTTTAATATACAGTTATAATTAATTATATTATTAACTAGGAGAAAGTAACTGGCGGGGTTTTCGACAAATAAATTCGAAAATTAAGATTTCTGTTTCGAATAATATTTGCAAAATTATTATATTATTCCAACCGGACATACAACATTTTGCAAACTCCGAATCAACGCATACTGGAAATAATAATTTTAACGAACAAAATTATTTTTTGGGCAAAATTTTAGTTGTAAAGGAACGTATTGGTAGACGAACAAATGAATGCTTTTGGCAAAATAAATTAACGACAAGATGAGTAAGAATACCTACTTAATAATTATTACATCTAGCTTACTGCGCTTACTGGATCTAATCCAGTTGAGGAGCAGAATATTTTTAAATACGTAGCGTATGTAATGTAAGTTGTGTAATTATTTATTTATATTATATTAATATTAATACTGGAGTGACTAATATATATTACGTATTTCTTCATCGTCGTCACGGTGACAAAAATGTCTTCATTGAATCGATATTTTTGTGCAATAGTCACATTTCTATTAAATTTGCTTTCTTGGTTGTAAGGTGTATCAACACGGACTGTTAAAAATGTTCTTATTATTCACTTGTATAAATAGTTACTTATGGGCATATTGAAGAAAATAGCAATAGATAATTAATCAGAAAGTTTTTCACACAAACACCGTATGTTTTTAATTGCCAACGTTTCGGAAAATCTTTATTTTCTTCCTTCAGTGCTCAGGGGATTATTGGATCCTATCTACATATGTTCCAGTATCTCCGATACATACGATTTATCCAATCCCTATGTTATAGCATCTTTAATCATATACTAATAATCTATATTAATAAAATATTTAATACAATATAAAAACATTAAAATTATTATAATTATATTTACGTATATTATTATTAGATACCTTTAAATAATATCTATAATTTTTTTTATAATTGTTTTTTGTTTGAAAACTAGTATTTACGCTTATATAAACACACAATGTTAAGAAGTTTTCAGAAAAATGCATTAATAGCACTTAGGAAAGTGATTTTCAGTTCACTTGAGTTATAAATTTTCCTTCTCAATATATTAAATAATAAGCTCTAATTTCACCTGAGGAAATTTATTGCAGAAGTAATTAATTCCTTCAATGACACATGAGATTTAGAACAAAAAGGGTAGTCAACGAAAATTCTTGATCAAAGTATCAAATTTACGAAATAAAGAGTTATATAATCATCTGGATTAGTATTTTGAGAAGGTAATTCAGTCATATTCTGAGGGAAAGTGCCTTATAAATTATTACAGATTTTGCAGCCAAATGTAATTCGTTTTATCCAGAAATATTTTAACCCGATCGTTTTATCTCGTGCCGTAGCGCATACTTGAAAACTTATTTATGGAGCATCAAAAGACTTATAATTGAATTTCTTATCAACTTTCTCTCTATCTAGTAAAGCTTTACGTAAAGCTCTGATGGTTCTACGTTGTTATGGAAGAGTTTTAGTTTGGGAGAGAAAGTCTATTTCATCACAAGTTCGTCCAAAAATTCGGTCTAGCGAAATAGAGGTTTTCTTCGAAACAACAAATATATACTTCATATATTCATACAGAAATATAGTAATAATTAACAGATTCGTAGAACTTGTTAATTTAATTAAGTTTAAACTAATAAAATTCTAAATTTCCATACATTATCTTTGTCAATAGGTACTCTTCTTTCTTCTAGACAGCATCCACATGACAATGTGATATCATATACGTATGTACATATGTATTGAAATAGCATTTATATCGCTAAGAGTTGTTTATGTATTGCTTTCTTGCTGCTATTCAAGGCATTAACAACTGTTCAGACTACAGAAGCATAAATGGAGTGCCATTAATAACAAATAGCTAGCTTTAATATTTTAAAGGCTAGCGCTCACCATATGATATTAATATATTCAGAGTTTTCTTTTTTGTGAATCTGTAAACCTCATATATCATTTAAAGCTCGCTGAAATCAAAGTTGTTGAACAGAGTTAAAGTATTGATAATGATAAACTAATAATATTATTTGCACCTTGTTTTGCATATTTTTGCAAATGCTGATCGTGAAAAAGTTCAAGATTCCCATACTAAATTTAAAAGCTAATAACTAGATTAACCAACGTTAGTACGCCAGACAGATGATAAATGATCCAAGAAAAGTAATAGTCAGAGTATTATTTTAATGCGTTTGAGAAATTAAATGCTGGAATAAGTCAATAGAAATGGCTAGTATTGGAGCGTATAATCATAAATAAGAAATTAGGAATCATTGTAGTACATAAATGTGAGTTGGATTGGGGAAATAATATTTACGTTATGAGGGTTTCCAGGTTTCGACCGTTACATAGTAAAGTGCAAATACACATATATATAACATAAAAAATAAACCAAAGTAAACTAACCAAAAAATATATATAATCATTTCAAACCAACGTATACTACGCTAGGAGGTGCAAACAGGTTCAGTAGGTAAAAGCGGGGCGAGGACACAGAAAGGTCACTGCAACTGGACGTGTCAATCACGCTAGAGGTGAGAACTTCTCCTGACATGCAGCTTTGTCGTGTGTATAATACTTCACAGTAATGGATCACTGCTTTGAAACATGCGAAATTAAAACCAAAAACTTGGTTAAGATACGTAGATGACAGCCTATTCGTAAAAATACTCCACCTAATTCTTGACTTTACCAATAACCACACCCTGGACATCTAATTCTACTCATGTGAGAGATTGGGATACAAACGGTTCCCTACTAGCTCTTCGATGAATGTTAGTTAGTCACCTACTAAATGGGCTATGTTTAGGCTACCCTTGTGCAGGTAGGAACTCAATACATACTGATGGATATCTTCACGCCGCCCACATCATCACCCAGTATAAAGCAAAAAGCAATTAGTAATCTATTCCTCTTGTACATTCTGTACAATCCTCCTCAACGCACAGCCCGACAGCAACAACAAAGAATCAAAAATAGCAAAAATCCAGTAAGCCATATGGTCAAATACATATTATCCATCATTTGAGCTTCTGCACAAGTGGACTAATCAGTAATCAGCCAATCAGCTTATTGTTTCTGTCTTTACATTCATGCGCCATATTTGTAATCTCTGCAAACAAAAACATTCAGCCCATCTTTAAAAACCTTTTAAACAAAATCTCCAATTCTTTTCTTCGTCCAGGGACACTTTCTATGCTCTCTCCATAAAGGCATTTACAAATTTCCCTGTGACTGTGGTTCAGTGTACATTGGCGAAACTGGACGTTCAATTCAAACTAGAATGAAAGAACACCAACGGTACGTTAAGTCACGTTCTTCAGCATACTCAGCCTTAGCCGAACACTATGGATACGGGCCACAAAATTTGTTTTGATCAGCCGTCTGCTGAAAGATAAGGAAGCTACCAAGATCCAGAGACATCCCCAGAATCTCAATCGTGATGTTGGTTACCCATTGTCCAGTATGGGAAACCTGTCTCTTCCGCTTCATCAGCAGAGGGATCATTAAATTGAGTGACTTAAGCGCTAGTAATAATTTCTAGAATTGTTAGGTGCTATTAAGATAACCCAGTTTAAATTTCTTCAGGGTTTTCTGTTTTGCATTTGTTGTTTTTCGTTCGCTCTTGTTGCCCAAATCAAATTCGAAGGGTGTACTGCAAAATAAGTTAATTAGTGCTACCGAAGTAAATCAAACAATCTACTTCAACAACACTACTCTTTGGAAGTAGTTTTTATTATACCCAAAAACTATACACTTTATATACTTGTAGTAGACATAGGACAAATATAATTGTATGTACATATTACAAATTGCATTTATAAATTTAATTCTATCATTTTTTTAAGTTGAATTTGTTGGAATATGTTTAAATAAAATATCTAACAAGTTTATTGTAAACGCATGTAAGTTTCATCACTAACGTTATTATGGTATTACACATTTTGCTGCAGCTAAATTAAAACTTTTATATTTCAAACAATAATATACAGAAATGCTCACACCTCCACAGAACGAAACACCAGATGAGGGGCTATTCAGTGCACAGTAATCCGGAACAAAGCCAAAACCTTTTTGCCACTTTCATTTCATCGTTCGCAGCTGTTCGTTCCTTCCCTCCATGATACGGTTACGCTAGTATTATTAATTAAAGAATGGGCTACTATACAATACAGAGAGGACGAGGTAGAATGTGACAAGAGTTTTCCTGCCATTTCGAGGAAACTAAAGTTTTAAACAAGTGAATGCTTTCGGAAAAGTTCAGTCGCGCGCTGGATTTGTCGTGGAGGATTTTAATATTAATTCAATTCAATAGAATTTCTTCGTCGGAGATCATCTTGAAATTTGGTGTAGATTCTTCTTAGTGGTGATGTAAAGTTTGCCATCGTTTGTCGAGATAACTTTGCCAAGCTTGTCTAATTATGGAAACAAATGATTTTGAGTTAATGTAGAAGGCGGAATTCAGTCGTACTAACTGGAATGAGGTTTCTAAAAAACTTAAACTTAACTTAAGCTTATTCGGTTTAAATATTTTAACACATAAGATGCAAAATTTATTAGCAATTGCAGTTCAACACTTATACTCTAAATCTGTAGTTAATGTAACATTTTGCACGTTTCTACAGTAGAATATAAATACTATTCATTGTGTATCTGCTCTTCGATTCTTGTTAATAGTATAATCATTATGTGTTAAATACTTAAGTTAAAGAAATTCCCACATGTATATCCATAGAAGTTTTGGTGGCGGCGCCGGGTATATATCAAAGTTTAATACATATACACATTTAAATATATGTATCTTTAAATCTTATCGTGAGAGGACGAGCTAGAATGTTGACAAGAGTTTTCCTGTCAATTTCGAGGAAACAAAGTTTTAAACAAGTGAATGCTTTCGAAAAGTTCACGGCGCGCTGGATTTGTCGTGGAGGATTTTAATATTAATCAATTCAATAGAATTTCTTCGTCGGAGATCATCTTGAAATTTGGTGTAGATTCTTCTTAGTGGTGATGTAAAGTTTGCCATCGTTTGTCGAGATAACTTTGCCTAAGCTTGTCTAATTATGGAAACAAATGATTTTGAGTTAATGTAGAAGGCGTGGAATTCAGTCACTAACCTGGAATGAGGTTTCTAAAAAAACTTAAACTTAACTTAAGCTTATTCGGTTTAAATATTTTAACACATAAGATGCAAAATTTATTAGCAATTGCAGTTCAACACTTAGGTATACCTAAATCTGTAGTTAATGTAACATTTTGCACGTTTCTACAGTAGAATATAAATACTATTCATTGTGTATCTGCTCTTCGATTCTTGTTAATAGTATAATCATTATGTGTTAAATACCGACGGTTAAAGAAATTCCCACATTTATATCCATAGAAGTTTTGGTGGCGGCGCCGGGTATATATCAAAGTTTAATACATATACACATTTAAATATATGTATCTTTAAATCCTTAGGGTTTTAATATGAATTGCATCGCAATTCCTATAAGTCAAATTGAAGTGAGGAACAGCAACAGGTACAGTAATCTTCAGAGATTCGATGATGAACTTTATTTTCATTAATGTGTGGATGCAATAAAGTTTTCTTATAAACTACAATGCCGAACGGTCCACCTCCTGCTAACTATGATTGCTGTAAAAGAGAAATAAAAAAAAAATAATTACGAAATTGTTGAATAATTCTAGAACACTTGAATGTGGTGTTTCTACGAAAAGCCTTAAGTACAATAATAATTTAATAATATTCATCTCGATTGACAACGGAAAACATGTTGAGAATCGAATGACATATAAAACCCTGGATAATAAGAGTTTCTTGTTCTTTGTGCGTATTAAAAAAACATGAAATAAGAAAAGAACCAACAAGTTCCAAATATCTTTTTTAGTTTGTTTTAATTATGACGGTTTTCATTAACTTAATTGTCAACACAAGAAATCTACAAGCTTTTATAAACTAAATCTCTCAAAACTGTACTACAAATTTTCGGCTCTTCGTACAACGCTTTTCAATAAAGAATTGTATGACGATAAGAGTAACATCAATAGTATCATTTACTGGGTATGTCATCATCGTATAAAATTTAAAATTCCACGAAACTATGTAGTTTGTAAAATATGGATATTTCCTATTGTGATGGTGTGCATATAGTATAAAAAATTGCTCTCTGTGCAATCTGAGCTGAACATATAGATAGCTTTATAAGGCACGGATAATATGCATGCGTTCGCACATCAGTTTCCCCACAATTATGATTTACTGATGCAGTATGTTAGTGCTGACGGAATGGAAATGGTATGCATAATCTGTGTCAGGAAGCATGTTATACTCATACATTGCGTATTCGTTCAGTATTCATTTCACACATATCTAAAGAAAAATCATTACATACATACATGCGGTAATAATATGGTTTATGCACTAGTTGCTATTGAATTATAACTATATTGTAAACGTACTATTACTACTAATTTATTTTCAGTTGTTTTTGTATATGACTCACATATAACAAATCTAAGTGCAGAAAATATTGATCCTAATAAAGTAGAATGCACTACTATACATCAATATTATGCGGGCTTCTGGGTTTTTATCGTGTCCTATTACCTAGGGTAATATATACACAATAGAAAAATAAACTAAAAACAACATGAATCAAAACATAGCACAAAAATACAATGCTTACTAAACTCGACGCTTCATCATTAATGTGGGTGGGCGTCTCCAGAATGCCATGGTAACACGGTAACTGGACGTGTAAACCACGCTAGAGGCAAAAGCTTACTGATAAAGAAAAATAGATGCGCAGTGATATATGTATATACAACTGTGCAGTAAAGAGGATCTGTGAGCATTGGCTAATAAAGTAGTAAAAACGGATTTCGAAATACTCGAGAGTAAGTAACTATTATCACAGTTAAGATTCTGGAGGTATCTCTGGATCTTGATTGTTTCTCTTAGTTTTTGGGGCAAGGAATGTTGTGACTTATTTACAATAGATATATGATTGCTATAAGCAACCAATTATTAATCCAAGACAATTAATTCCTAGACCTAGGCAAGTTAGTTGAAAAATATCTCACTTCAATAAACTTTGCCTTTCAGGAAAAATACCAGCAACAAACTTCTGGTGTTGCAATGGTTTCTCTTCTTTCACTGGTTGTAGCAAATATTTTCATGACAGTGATTTGAGACCACGGCTTTGGAACGTGCAAATTTAAAACCTAAAACATGTTTGCGATACATTGATAATACTTTCATTATCTGGATACATGGTAAAAACACTCTATCTACTTTGTTGGATTTCCTTAAAAACCAACACCCCGACATCAAATTCACCATGAAAATTGAAGCAAACGGTTCCCTACCCTTTCTTAACGTACTAATTAATAGGTGAATTTAATGAAAAAATCAAACACATTGAAACTGTTGCATATCAGGTACCTGTAACTAGAATTGTTGAAAGAAACTACATACATAAACATAACCAAAATCTCATGATAGCTGGTGGAAGTTAAAGAAAAATGCAAACAGATAAAACAAACATCAATCCCAACAAATCCAACCCAATCTGATTCAATATAAAGAGAATATACATGTAGCATAATGAATAACGAGGAAAATAGACGAAGCACTTATCAATTAAATACCAGTGTATCCATAAGGACATTTACTATGGTGATTTATTAAGCCAAAAACGAAATCCTCATGATTGAGTTTATACAAAAGCTGTGTCCATATAGAAGAAACTAATTCGCTGGTAAAGGAATAGAAATGTTGAGCTATGTATATAATTAACTCTGGAAATATTGCGTCGCGTTTGGGGTGCTTAACATGAAGGGCACCGCAAAGTGTTAAACACAGTCGAAAAATTTGAATTTTCAGAAGCCAGTTTTTGACAGATAGCGTCGTAAGTATGCGTTTTGTAGACCGGTCACTTAAAGAAAACTAGTAGCTAACAAGGTGTAAAATTCGTGTTTTACATTTTGTGGCAGAAACTATGCGTAGATGCTTTTCAGAAGTAGACTAATTGCAAATACAATGGTAGTTTTTCGCAACTCCCGTAAACATAGTCCAGAATTTCATAGGCTGTTTACTCCCTATCCTTACACCACCGCAACCGATTCTTACACGTTAAAAAACTGTTTACACATAAATGTTTTATGGTTATACATATTTCGATAATATAAAGAAGGTAGTTTCAAAATGCTACGTGAGAGAAGTTGCAGCCAGACAACAAAATCGTTCGCTGTCGTTGGAGGAATCATGGCTAATGTGTGAAGCTGTGTTTACAGCCCCGTTAATTAGTTTCAAAGATTTTTTCAAATAAACAAATATTATATCTCAGAACAGTCATTTTTTGTACATAAGAACGTAAACGTATAAATTCTAGTATTTGTATGGGGATATCATAATACACAACGAGTTGGCATTACGTAATAATCAACGTACAGACACATATTTCGGTTTTCTATAGCTTTATAGAAGTTATAATATCCACACATAAACACTTCCGCGTTTATACGTTTGTGTTATATGATAATGTGGTTTGCGTTTGTGTTATATGATAATGTGGTTGATATTCAACTAATTTCTCGTTGCTCTCGTATCTGTTGTTCATATTTCTCCAGTTACAAATCTTGTACGAGAGAAGTCAACATTTTGTGCAGGCCGTTTGATTAATAGATGGTGTCAAAAGAGCCGCTCTTGCGACAGATATTAAGCAAACACCTTACTATGCGGTGTATCGAAATTTAACTAGCATTGCATAATTAACTACATTGTGTACTGATGAGGCTATAGAAAGCCTAAACACGTGCCCACGTGTTGGTCAAGTCGATGGAATGAATAATGGGAGAATGGTGGAAATCGTTGGTTACAAGTGACCAGTAGGTCACAGAAGTGTAGGCTTAAAAAACGAAGCGATAATTAAAATGTTTTGCAATATGTTAATTCAAAAGGAACGGGCATTTCGTTTAATGTCAAATAGGAAGAATGAGCCTATGGCATTAAATGCTAGTTATCCTATACTTTCCGGTGATGTTAATGTTAAGGTAGGTTCGCTTAAATACATAATTTAGTTTTCAAAATCGTTATTTATTAAAGTTCATAGGCTTATACAAAGGTATAGCACCTTTGTCATACAATATTAATAAAGCAAGCTTTATTATTATAGAATGGGAAATATTAACATAAAATACGTTCATTCCTTTTCTGTAGCTAGTGTGTTGGATAATTAAATTAAAATTCGTGCTCTTCGACTATCTACTTCAACGATCTTATTAATTTTAAAGGACTGAAAAATTAATTGACGATTATATAAAAGTATAAAGAATAAGAAAATGAAGCGATTACCATGAAAGGATACCTTACAGCTCTTGAACACAAAAAAGTCTAAATCCTATTTCACCTTTTATAAAAAGAAGAACCATGTTTCGAAAATTAAGCTGGCGAGATGATCAATCAAATGGATCTTAGCTTTTCTCATACGCATAAAAGGGAAAAAGCAGACCTAAATAATTTTCGATCCCCACGCGTACCTTTTCTGTTACTTCTCTACACCTACATATACCCTTTCGTATACGTATTAAATATCTACATATATATCTAACAGAGCTTCCTTTAAATATTGAATGACTATCGTTTACTACATAGGCGCAGGGTGGTGTACTGTGCTCGCGAACAAAAAGTAGGCCAAGCGTCGATGATGTTAGGCCGGTGACCCGGTCAATATACTGGGTATATGTATATGCCAGGTATACAAGGTTCTGTATCGGTAACGAACATGAGACGTGTAGGTTGTACATATGTAGTATAGGATATTATTACATCCTCCACAAAAGCGCAACTCTTTGGAAAGAGGCAAATAAGGCATATTGAATTCAAAGTCTGTTTCATTTTAGATTTTATTACATCTGGTTACTGAATAATGAATTTGGTGTTAAATAATGAGAATGAAATTATAATAAGAGAAATAAATAATTGAAGAAATTGATATAGCAATTAATATGCAATGGCCGACTAATAAGTTCCTTAAATTTCTTAAATTCGTGTTTCATATTTACATTTGACTTCTTTATACAGGGTCGCTGATATACAGATTTATTATAATAAAGAAAAATGTAGTGTACTGTATTAGTCAGAAGATGTGGAAAATTAAAGTTCATTTTCTTAAATGGAAATTAAATTAATCGGAAATCAATTTACAAAAACTTAAATTTTTATATTTAATTTATATATTTATACTTAACTGTTTTCAATGTATCAATTTCTACTATTCTGTAAATTATTAAAAGAAAAAGATTGGAAATTAAACTAAAAAATAAAAAGCATACGTGTGTTAAATTTTATGAAAATAATGGTGATGGCAGTAAAGGAAAATAGTAAAAAAGTGTCAATCAACAGGATACATGATTGATATTTTATTTTATGTGCTTTGCTGATTGTCGCCTGACAGTACTGAATTCGCTTAACAATGTTCCTAGTGCGGAATACTGACATTTCATGTCTTATGCTTCTTTTTTCGAAATTCTATGTCATTTTTTGTGGACTAATGCGGAGGAACTTATCACGAGACTGTTTTCCTCATTCAATGACCATCCTATGTTGATTATATCTACAAGAAAAAGTTTTGCTGTTGCGGTACGATTAACAGTAAAACATTATTTATAGTGACGAAATGTTGTAAGAAAGCTATCAAAACGCATTTAGACACACGATGCACACTGCAAGGCCTGTAACGGGTAGTCTCGAGAGCTAATACAGTTTGGGCAAGCGTTGTATTTGCACTCACTACAAGAAAGTAAATGTAATATTTTTTTGTTAGAATATAATTTTTACAAAATTGTATGAGATTGAAGTTGTTATTATCTATATGACTTAGCTATTCCATGATAAGGTAAACTACTATGGTTGTAACATCCGTATGCTATACTTATCCCATATAAAAGTTGACGAAATCTACAATTAGAATTATATTTCTAGCCTTTAGGATTTAAAAATATGAGAGATAAGTAACTAACTTGATTTATTTATCTTCGTTTCACTAGAGTCTAAGTTTATTACATTACTGTTAGTGCAACGTCTACTTTTACCTTCTCCGCAGACAGTGAACCAAATTTGTGGAAAGAAGACTTTAGTCATGCAACTTCCTGTGAATTAACTGACTTCCAATGCCCTTATTTCTTTATTACATTTCAGTTGTCGTAAAAATAGTAATAAGTGCATTATAATATATCTAAGTGGATATGTTTATAAATTATTTTGAATTTGTTTTATATTCTCTCGTAAAATGACAGTACTTTCTATATAGCTTTAAATGACACAATAAAATGCATTTAACTTCTATGCAAATTGATTGGGTGTTCGAGTAAAATTTGCATGAGAATCTCGTAAAAGTCGTTCAAAATCATTGCGTAAAATTTTATTATGGCTCTAAATAGCATCCACTTCTATGTCAACTCGAATTAGTTTACTGTAGCTCATAAATTTATTATGATTGTTAAAATTTACATATTTAATTTCTTTGAGTATTGCATAAATGCCATCAATATCAAAAGATCAACTGGTAATATAAATAAAAAATTGCATATCTTTTGTATTATTTGCTTATTCAATGATTTGTTAATTTGCTCTGAGATTTTAGCAAATTTTAACAGCAAATAAAAAGATAAAGAGGAAAATAATAAATTAGCGTTATCAAAACCCATTGACTAATATGTAGAGACATCGTTTCGACTTTCCAATTAACTTGGCTGTTTCATAGTTAAAAAAAGTAAGAAGCTAATAATACGTAGCAATTTAAAAGTCATAATTTGGATTTTTATGGATAGACTGACCCATCGGTATCCAAACAGATTTCATAGATATGTTCATTTTGGGTACCATCAAACAGACAATCAATAAGCGATACCTTGTGAGTATATATGCGTTTGACTGCTTGTACCTTTTGTTTATAAGTTGGGTTACAGAGTATCTACGTATAAAATGAACGTCCATTTGTGGATCGTAGTTTCCTAAAAATTAATTATTTTTAATTTTTGATTTCCTAATTTCTGACCAACATTTTTCAAGAAATAACTTTTTGAACTCACGAGATGTATCAAATCCATTTTGAATGACACTAAGCGAAATAAAATAATCTTTGAAATCAATTTAAAAGTGTGCTAAGAATCAACAGTATTTGTTTTTCGTGTATATTTTCATATATTCGGCGACCTTGATGACGAGAAAAAAAACCGCCATTCTACATATTTATATAGATGAATAGCATAATATATAAAACAAAAAAAACCGAGTAATTATAAGCGAAATATACATGTAGAAATAGTGGTAAATGAGTTTGAAACGGGGTTTGAAATAAAGTGATGTAGGATTAATATCTGCATACATCACATAAGAGTATCAAAACGATTCGAACCTGATAGAAAGACAGTTTTGTGGAACATAATTCATGAATTCAAACTGTTGAAATAAAAGGTAGCATCATGCTTTCGATTGTTGTTTTTCCCAAAAACAGACAAACTTCTAGACTTTTACCTCAGAATCAGCTACTGCTCTACTGCTTATCCTGTTTCGTATTCAGAGTGTGCTAATAGTGGTCTGGCATCCAAACATATTTTTGTTACTTACTGATGTTTAGTTTATAGCTCCTTTGCAGTTCCATACTGCTTTAAAAGTTCTCTGGTTAGCAAGCAAAAGGCTTAAGAGACCTGGCTGTCCTTTGTTATTAACAGCTCTCTTCGAATTTTGTTAGATATAATTCTGTTCACTATATCTACTTGCCAAAATCGAGGTTTTATTGTTCGTAATTGGTCTTTCACTCAATATTAGTATTATTGAAAATGTTCTTTATGATAAACAAGTCAGGTTTGTATTAATGCATGCAGGTTAATAAGTTGGTTTTCTAGATGGATGTACTTCGTACTTTTTAATCTGTTGCTTCACAAGCACAACCCCATTACCTATAGCTGCATCATACGCAGGGCTAGTTTCATTCGATATGAAGTAATTCTTTTTTGTAAAACAACCACACAAAAAATAGACAATATATATTAATTTCTGAGCGTTTAGAATGGTTTGTAATTTGTCAACGTATTCATCGGCGTTTAAGTTAGTTACTCTAAGTTCGTTAAATATTACAAGTGTTAGTAACTGCCTTATTGCTAATCGAATTTTCAAGTTTAGTAATGACGTATACATACTTACATGCATGGGAAAATAAACATCGAGATAAATTGTTGCATACTTTTAGTGAAATTTTAATTGTGTTATAAATTAATTCGATATTAGTGTTAACTACATTTATGTATCTAACAGTGAATACATTTCAGACTAATAAATAAAATATTATGCTTTTTATTTAGTTTGCGATTTATTTGGGAAAATGATGTTTCGTTTTGATTTAAATTCTCCTCAAATATTGAAAACCCTATTGAAGTGGAGATATATATGATAAGTCCATAATTCGTCTCACATATTTCATATACCGCGATCCTGTGGTCGTGCATCCGACCCAATTTTATCGTCTACATGCATCTGTGTAAGGTGAGTAAAAACGTATATGCGGTAGATAGCGCATTAATATTTTGAGACCGTCGCTGACTATGTGAAGAATGTGGAAAAGGGGACAACGGGCGAGAATGAAAAAGAAACAGCACTAGCAATTTCCTGAGCCGCTTTCAGACATGTATGCTTCCTTTGGCAGAGTTGTTATTTTGCAAAATGAATTAGAACGATATTCAATTATATACCACTCTCAACGATGCTTTCCGCTGATGAACGTTTGAATTTGATTTCGCCGGTGTCACTGAAATTTTAGAGAATGGAAATGTATGGAATTGGATGAAATGTACTTAAATAATGTTTGATTGCTTTACTGCAATAATTTGTTTTTCGTACATGTTACCAATACGTGAATGCGTTCATAGTGGAGAAGGTAATAAATATGTATGCACACATGGACTATTTAACTGGTTTGTATCTATAATTTTTTTTATAGAATTGACCAGAGCAACTGATTTTAATCGAATTATCAACACTAAAACAGGAAGTAACAGCAGCAGTGGAGTACAACGAAATTGTTAAACTTATTGTGAATCTAACAACTTACCCCTTATAACACGCCTAAAGTTAGACAGACTCATCTTTTTAATATCAGAGGATAGACTATTATATAAACACGCTATGTTGCATGAATAACTTCTTTCAAAAAAAGATTTATTATGCAGTGGAGATGTTAATAGACCTTTATATCGTACATTAAGGTGATGCAGGTGATATTCTATCGTACAATCTTATACCGTGGATAAGTCTGAGACACGAGTGCTGCACAAGCCGCACTCTGTATTGCGTTGCTACATTCAAGCAGGCACCGTATATAACACAAAAATTAAAATGCGAGAGAACGAGACTGTCACATAGTTTAATCTTTAACTCACGAGAAAAAATGTTTCTGTTGGCATAAATAACCTTTAATGTGGAATAAGCACTTCGAACACATCATGATATATGCCCTATAAATCTTAGTTTGTTATCAAGAATCACTCGAAGATTCCTAGCTTCTTCAACGAACCGTATTCGAGCATCACCCAAATATATATCGAAATCAGACGCCCGTAATGTTTTACTAAATAAGAGTGCTACAGATTTCTCGGTATTAGTATGCAAAGAATGACTTCGACATGCTGCAGTAAACGCTCATAAACCGTTATTAAGTTTATTGTTAGTAATTTTGAAATTTTCCGGCCTGAATGAGTGCAACAACTGCGTATCGTCTGCATACATGTGGAGTTTGAAAAGCTGTAAATAAATCTCAAAATTGCAGGTATATATAATATAATATATAATATAATATAATACTAGATTATTTCTTAGGTGTTTCTTGTTAGGTGACATATAGAATAGAAGGCACACGAAACTTGTCATAGCCTATTGCATATTGATGAAGACTGTATACCCTCATAATAAAAGTGAAATTATACGAAAATTGTTAATACAATATTTTTGGGTAATATTAGCGAGGTGAGAGGTACACACATAGAAGTGTTTACTTGATTCAAGAATGTACATTTTCTTGAACATATTAACTGCGTGGAAGTAAGTATTTATTTAATATTAGAAAATATATTAAATAGAAATATTTACGTTGATTTGTCTGCAGTAAAAGATAATCTTGAAATTGCATTATAATCAAGTAAATATTTTCTAAAAAATCAAGTAATAAATTTTCTTAAATACTATAAACGCCTATAGCGCATGCGCATATAACCAGACATTTGCGTGTTTTAGATTGTTCTAAACAGTGGTATTTGCGCTAAATGTATATTTACTTGGGCTAAGAATGTATTTACTTAACTTTCCAAGAATTTGTGATTTTTCATTGAAGTAAATATTTTCTTGCGTATATACGAACGTGCCGTTTACTTGACCGAAGAATCCCTTACTTGAATCAAGAAAGTACTTCTATGTGTGTACACATTGAAGTTTTACCTTCTAAAGTACAAGTGTGTGTTTTCCGTGTTAGTGACCATTTAATTAGTTTTTAAATATGACGTGATTAATCATTATTATCATAAGCAAGTAACATTCAGTTTTTTTATAAGGAATGGAAGTTTTTAAGTTGTTTTTTTCAGATAAAAAACTTAAAAAATACTTTGTAATATACCTACATATTTGTATATATTTTAATACTTGTATAAGTATATGTTGAGGTAGAAACAAAAAGGTTTAATACATGTCTTTAAAACTGATACCTTAACGTGTATTATTAAATGCTAGTAGCTCAAAGTACGCTACACATTCTATATTCTAAGTTCTGAAATGATAGTACTGATGTAGAAGCAAATAGCTTTGCGGAAGTTTTAGTAACAATAAATAATTGTGCGGTAGAAAATGTAGTAGTAGTGATTTACAAAGCAGACGATATGAGTGAAATGACATTACTGACGAAAGTGATCAGGAAGAATCAAATAATTAAATTACGAATGAACGTGACACGGAATCTAAACAAAAATGGAAAACTTCTGGCTTTCATATATTGTAAGTATCGGCGTTCCTATGCTGTTGATTTCTAATTGAGAAACTAAGAAGTTTACTGTTCGCTGTTATACGAATGAAACGTGTTTTCTAGATATTCCACAAATACGTCAGCCTTTGTCTACTTGTTTTTAGTTCACACTTCACCTTTCTTGACTTGTACTGTATGACCAATCGGATTTCTGATTATTTCTGTTGCTGGTGATAGAGAGTAGTCAGTAGAAACATCATGAGTTAGTTTCTCTAGGAACGCAGTTGCTTACTTTAAGTCAAATGTGTTGTTTCCAATTTTAATAGCTACTTTAGGGTAGTTTCACTGTCGACTTGCTTTTAGGATATTATTTACAGGTATTTCTGTCTCTATCTCCATTCTTTCGAAGTTCTTAATCGCTACGGCACCTTGAAACTATTTTTCTAATTTTGTTCGAAATAATTAACATTCTGTATATCTGCGTATCAAGATCGGGCTAATATCTCTTTTAGTGATTCTCTCACTTATTGTTACCATCATTGAGGAGTGAGCGAAGTTCGTAGTAAATTCCTCATTTACTTCAATGTATCCTGATGAAATGTTTTGTATGATAAAGTAGTAAACCTGGATACAAACAGATGCGATGCCTTTGGTTCATAAATGACATGAGAAGAACAATATTTCCTGCTATCATCAGTCTTGCAAGCTTTTAACTTTTACTAGCACAAACAGAACACAGCTAAACCTAATTCAAAGCAACTGGATTGACGACGTGTGGCTATTGTCAATCCAGTTGCTTTGAATTAGGTTTACCTGCTTCATTGTAACATGCTGATGTAGTTTTACCAAATCTCCGGCAGAGGCACTTTTGTGTTCTGTTTGTGCTTACACTTTTCGGGTTACCCGATAGAGGACAGTAGCGCTTACACACGTGATCTCTGTATCGCTTGCAGCGCGGCGACGGTGATCTGCCCTATTGAGTCTGGTTATCGCCCGATAGGGGTCATGGAGTTTATCTTCTGAGTTTCTGTCGAGTAATTTCTGGATATAACGGGTATGTGGGAATTCGTTAGTCAGTTCATACTCTTGTATCACACACTGATGAGAACAAATAAGTTCGAAACACGTGTCTGTGTGTCAGGATAGAACTACAAACGTTTCCTTTATGCACTGTGTGTTACGACGTGTGGCTATCGTCAATCCAGTTGCTTTGAATTAGGTTTACCTGCTTCATTGTAACATGCTGATGTAGTTTTACTAGCACATCTGCGATATCATGAACTCGATGTTAATGTTGAACACATCGGTGATAAACTTCCGGTAATTTCTGAAATATTTCAATAATTTCCTAAACATTGTAGAGCATGTTACTGTCCCAGTGCCTACGTTACAGTTGCTGAATTGTTTAATTGCATTCTAAGGTCGTTGATTTATTAATGGGTGGATATAGAAACTCATTAGATGAGTAATGTTGAAATTTACACTAGTACGGAAGTGAAAAATAAAAGCGAATAAAGCTCTAAATTGGCAAATCCTACTTGCGTAGTCTAATGTCTGGTCATTTTTGCATTTTTAACAAATAGGAATATTACTGGGGATCCTTAGTACTCACCAGTGAAACTTGAATTTATTTAAGAAAAATATCATCTACCTTGGGATTATGAGGCAAACTTAACGAGTAACCCTTTACAAATCTATCCAAACAGTAAGGTGTATCTTCTTGGATTTGTACCAATTTCAACACTAGCGTCGTATTTTGGAAATATAAAAATTATAATTAGCTGACAACTAAATACTGGTAAAAGGTACAAATGGAAACGTAAGCAATGCTATATTTATCTATTGACAATTACAGAAAGATAAATATTTATTGCGCAAACTGAAATTTACCAATTTGCAATGGATGCGCAAAAAAGTATATCACAATCTATTTTAATATCTTTACTTAAGTAAAAATAACTTAAGAAACATATGGAAAAAAATCTGAACACACACAGCATTATATTATTATGTAATAAGATAATTATGACCAATCGTGTTATTCTGAACGAAATATATAATATTACTATCTTTAACGGAATAATAAAAACTTATGTTACTGCACTCCATCCTTGCAGTACTACTGCTGTCGTGGAAAGAATGATTAATACTTAAATATGGCATGTACTTACCACATGCATAGACAACACCCGTCTGTCGTGTAGTAAGTGTAGGGTGGTACCAATAGCAACCTTGAATTGCAAAAATTAGTATAAAATCGAGTTGTATATAAATATGTTACGTTCAGTGAGCACACTTAACCGTCCAATGGAAAATACAATGCGTATTTTTTTCTTATACAGTGAAATCCGTTTAACACGAAACTGACGGGACCGTAATATTTTTTCGTGTTAAAAGATTTTCGTGTTAAAGGATATTACAAAAAGTGTATACAATATGTACATATACTCAACGAAATTTCGTTTAGTACATTTCATTTACATAGATATGTTTGCATGCTTTTAACAAAAATCAATAAAACAAAAATTTTAACAAGAAGTTACTGAAATTGAATACATAATTTGCAATTAAAAAAAACAAATAAAACGTTTATAACTTTTTTGAAAAATAATCTGATATATTTTTTGTATTGTCCTTTTTAGATAAACAACATTGTCTCATTCGCTTTGATTTCAAACACGTCTTTATTCTCGCAGACGCAGCAGCTGTTTTTAGTATTTTGTTCATTCCGAGAAGCGATATATTTTCGTGTTAAGCGATTTTTGGTTGGTGTTAAGACAAAAGAAATGTATGCAACCGATATTTCTTCTTAAGCGTTTTAGTGTTAAACGGATTTCACAGTAACTTAAATTCAATGCAAAATTGCATGCGTATGCCACTCGTATGTGTAAGGAATTGACCAAGTTTATTAATACTTTCTGGATTTCTTGTGTAAATTTCGTTGTCTCATAATATAGAAAAAATATTTTACGCTAGTGTCTTGTGTATATCTCGTATTTGTTATGTCAAAATATAATTGTTGCAAAAATCATGAATACTCAAGTGTTACATCGCTTGCTACAATTTCAACAGCGACAGTAACCGTGTAATGAAGGCTACGCTCCGTTTCTCATTTATTAATGGCTGTTGTATACTATATGTATGTATATACATACATAGTTCCTCTGAAGGCATTATACCGTTCTATAGTTCAATTCTAGTGGTTTCTGTACCACAAAGCCATAACCTACCAGAGTGTGCATGATTTGTACTTGGTGTCTAATAATCATTACCAGGCTTAATAATACATCGACTACTTTCTGTGTTACACTGTGTTCAATACAACGTAAGTATACTACCCTTGGCTACTACGATTTATTCATTACTTAAAGATTATTTGAAGTTAACAGTAGTCTTAATAGTAGCCACAGAGCAAGTACAACAATAAATAAACGATAGTTTCACTCTTAACAGTGTCAAGTATATAATCTTTCCGAATTTTTAGATTGGTAGAAATTTTGGTTTATTATGTTGCGGAAGGTTATTGTTAATCACGGGGTAGCTAGAACAGCTACTGAAGAATGCTAAATAAATAACTGCAAACACGACATAGCTACACAACGCAATTTTCAAATACAAAAAGAAAATAAAATAAGTGAAAAGCACTTATCTCACTAATATGTTTATCTGTAACGGCGTATGTGTCCGGATTTTACGAGAATATAGTACAGTTACTACAATTTTAGAATACTTTTTTATCTATGATGGGTGCTAGTTGCACGGCTTTTTAAGCTGTATCGCTTGTATCACTACCGTCGTAATTCTTGTTGTGTAGTTTATGTGTGTGTGCATGTGTTTAATGGCCTTGTGACAGCACTACTTCGTCGCTTATAATGCAATTGCTGCGTCTAGCAAATGGTGGTAGATCGATCTCAATCCAATTCTTCGAGAAATATGTCACCATCCTCTCGGAGAATTGAACTTCTGCATCCAGCGTTCTATCACAATAATAGGCAGCAGCCTAACCACTGCCGTTATTAACCTGTTTAAATATTCTGAAGGGAACAACGAAAGTAGTTTTGTAATTGTATGTGTAATATAGACTGTTGTTCAAAATTATGTCCTTACCATTATTTTATATCATAGCGTGAACAAGTACTAAGTAGTGAACGGGTACCGTGGTTTTTATATTAATGATAAAATTAGCATTTTACATCATGCGCAGGAAGTCAATCCTTGAACTGTTGTTCTTCTTTATTGACTAGTCGCACACCATTTGTCAGATGACTGATAGGTACACTCGAACGTTTTAAAACCGACTCAAACTGCCATAAAACCCGATGAAAGTATGCTTTATTGCGCTACCTGAATGCAAAGCAGAAATAGTATGGTCAACTGTATGTAAATTACTAGATATTTATATGTATATACAATATATTTTTCTATTAAATCCAGTTTCATATGCAAGGGATCATTTATAAATTCCTAATCCGATAATTTCTTAATGTGAGCTTAACATATCTATAGTTAAATCGCTATCGCATACAATTTCACTATAATTCTAAGTATATATGTAATTAAGAAATTACATGAATCATAATATGTATGAGGGCAAGATATAAAAGTCTATTACTTATTAGAGTGGATCGAAAAACGCGTTTTTTCTGCAATACAATTCTAATAACGCGGAAAACTTGCGCATAGGCGTCATTATAAATGAAAAAATATTTAAAAAAAATTTTTCAAAATTTGAAATCGCGCAGAAGGCTTAAAGTTACCAAAAAAGTCAAAATACCGGTAAATTTAAAAAAAAATGCAAAAATTAGAAAAAACACATTTTTTGTGTGTGTTTTTAGAGTGTCCTTAACGCATACAAAAAATAATTAGACCCATACGTGTTTTACTGAATTCGCGCAAAAGGTCTAAAGTTGCGGGTTGTATCGCAAAAAAACGATATTTCATGATTTTCGACGATTTTTAAATATGTGCCAAAACCCATAAAAGTTTTATTTTTAATTTGTAATAGTGTAAAAACTATTCAAAATAGTTTTCCCAATCCAGAAAAAATACTTTCAGGCCTGTTATTCTTTAACTGTATTCGTGCAAAAGGTCTAAATTATAGTATAAGTTAAGTTATAGTCCCGTAAAAACGCCGTTTTCCATATCTGATGAGTGTTTATTTAACACATTAGGTTTGTAGTAAGACTCTAACAAGTGATTTCTACATCCACCCTACGCAACCAACCAACCAGGGTGAATTTTATTTACAATATTTACAGTAACTATTTACTTTGAACAATGCATATGTTCGTTGTAGGCAAAAAATTATTTACATAAAAGCCCCTTTAAGTTCTGACTTTTAATTAAATGTGGGCATCAGTTGTCTTGATTTTAAAGTAGCTCTAATATAACCATCTCGATTTCCATGCCCGCACACTTTTTCTGCTGCTTCTGTAACCAGTTTTACATACCTCTCAACTGACTGGGTGAGGCATGGGAATTTGAAGTAGTTAAACACTGATAGCACTTTGTCTTTCAACCAAGAAGCAATGTGTTCAGTTGGCATCTTGGAAAGTAGTGGCGGCGGTGTTAACTTGCAGATTGACCAATCAATATTCATTCGGTATAGTCGTTTGCACTAAAATTTATTGAAGGTATTTTGAAGTCTCTTACGTAACCTTCAGCCGATGGGTCATTTCTGGATTTAAGGATCCTCCTGTAGCCAAGTTCTCTAATGCTGCTCGCAACTTTGGGTCTTTTGCGCGAATTCAGTAAAACAAGAATGGGTCTAATTTAAATTTAAAAATTTATTTTTTTTTGCATTTTTTTTAATTTACAGGGATTTTGACTTTTTTTTGGTAACTTTAGGCCTTCTGCCCGATTTCAAATTTTGAAAAAAAAAATTTTAATATTTTTATTTATAATGACGCCTATGCGCAAGTTTTCCGTGCTATTAGAATTGTATTGCAGAAAAAAACGTGTTCTTCGATTCACCCTATTACATATACTTTAGAGAATGAATGTTCGCATGATGGTGCAGAAAATGTCCTTCAGAACCAACCAATAATTCAAAAGTTTTTTCTGTGTATTAATTTGTTTTCAGTTTGACTGCCTTTTCGTTTACCTTCTCTATTATTTGAAATAAATTATTATTTGTTTACTGTGTGTTTTGTTATAAATTCTCGAATAAAATCAGTGTTTTTAACGAAACAAACTTAAGATGAACATAGATTCCTGTCTATCTACTTCGATAAATATTTTTCTTATGGTTCTAAAATTGATTTGTATTATTATTTTATTTGCGTTTATATGTCATTAATGGTAATGGGTGTTGGCAAACGCTATACTACGTAATAACACAGGTATTAAAAGTATCTGAAAAAGAATATATTTCTGCAGCGATCTTCCCATTCATTTCACATTACGTAGCTATTTTACCTTGCTTAATAATGACGCCTTTTCTGTTGACAATCGCTGGCCACTTTTCAATTATAGATTTATTTACACGATCCAACTGTTCACAGTAAAGGTCTGCATTGCACAGTCTGTCCAGGTTTCAGCACTTCAATATGAATAACGCCGCGAATACTCCACCAAACACACAAAAGGGTCTTTTTGGGGTGTAATCTTGGCTTAGCAGTATTTCGTGGTGATTCATTTGGAAGGAGCCACTGCCTTTTACGTGTTGGATTATCATAGAGATCACTCTTCATCTCCGGTGATCAAGCGATCAAAGAACGCTTTTGATACATTATAACAATTTGAAAACATTCTCAGTTCAGTACTAGTAGTGAAGAGTGTCGAATGATGAGAAAAATATAGTATCATTGTCTAGTGAATGTGAAAATAAGTTTGGGATTGACCAAAGAAAAACAAATCTTATTCTAGAAAACTCGGTTTTTAATTCCATACCACATTGTTTGCAGTCATATTTAAATATTAGCGACATTATTTATTATCTAAAATGCTTTATGTTTCCAACAATATATAGTTGTTTTGGTTTGCCTATTATAGTTGTTCAAAGTTTGACAAACAACTAGGCTAGACAAACCTTGTTTTACATATAGCCGGTAAGTTAAAGCGTTAATTTATTTGGAACAGATAAAATTCAACCTTTATTATTCATTTAAGTAATGTTCATTCACAAAATTGGTTACTATTGCGTATGTATTGTGCCGTTGAAGCAATAAGTTTCATGTGGTGGATCGGTTAGCTTTGTTCTCTTCGAATAGATAATGCGAGACAGAAACACCTGCTCTGCTTACTTTTCCAATCTGCTGCAAATGTTCTTGGATGGTCAACCAAGGACTGTTTGACAAATCCTTGATTGTATGGCACGGATTTGCTTCTTCTTCCGCCCTTAACACGTCATTGTCTAACATTGTTGGACTTCCTCATCGATACGAGTCGGAAAGATCAAAATTGTCGGATTTGAACTTGAGAAACCACCTTTGGCATCTACGAACGTCTAGTGCATTTGGATAAACATTGCAAATGTTTTTGGTAGCAACTGTTGCGTTACTACCATTGCAAAACTCGAAAAGCATGCAATGCCGGATACGTACGTCTTTTGGTATTAGGTTGACCATTTCACCCAAAATTGTAAAAAAAATTAAATTTAATTACTTACAACTAAATAAGTTACTATAACCTCAGAATGTCTTTGTCACGACTTTGATGTACACAATGAGCTCACAAATGACAATCAAAATTGGCAGAAACGACATTATTTTTCGGTCTTCTTAATACAAAGTTTTACTTCCAACCTGTGAAGTTTTGTCAAAATCTGAGGTTCTGAGTTGGGAGTCTTCACTTTTTAAATTGTCTATATTATTATGGTATTTGCTGAAAATGAAAATTACCATATCTCTAAGATTTCATTTCCAAACAAATAAACTAGTAAGTAGAGTTGAAAACTTTATTTTTATATAATGTTAAATGATTTTAATATTTACGCAATTTATTTAATATGGCAAGCGTTTTGTAACGTAAATAATGTTTTACTTTCCTAACTAGCTAGTTTAATTTTTTAAATCAAAGAAAATAAATTCATTTTTTTGCGGATAAAATATCATTTTAACAATTCTTAGAAAAGATAGAAAAGTTATTCGTTAAACTTGGTATGAACTGGAGGAATTAGGTGTAAGTATTCGGTTGGCTGTTTGAAGTGTGTTTACCCCTGATGTCAGAGAATTCGTCAAACGAAGTAAGCAGCACTCTCCTGATTAAGTAGTTTTGGAGGTAATTTTTCGTCGCAACATTTCTCAACATATACCTAATTTTTTTCTTGAAATGTAAGATGACCAATCTTGAAAATATGATAGCAGGAATTAAATCGATCCTTTGATTAAACGAATGGTTAGAATAAAAGTGCAAATGAGAGGATAATTAGATACGAATTAACGTTGATTAAATTCCGAATTCGTCAAAATATTGACAAATACAAGCTATTGTGTCTCTGACATGATAAGAGATCACGTTTATATCAAGTTTCGCTAAAGATGGGCTGATAGAACTACATATTTATATGGTAATCTTGTTGCTTATGCTACCCACAAATCTAAAATAGTGGAAACTAAATGATCACATATAGGATAGAAATAATGGAAGGTGTTTACTAGTAGCTACTGAAATTAATTGACAGAGCAAACTCTTACGAAACCTGAAAATTATGGGCCGATTATATTAAAAAAAATTAGTTCAATTTTTGCAGTTATTTTTACAATTTGAATACTATGGACATTTTGAGCGGTAATATTTCACTAATCTGTAATTTTCTTTGAGTTGTAATAATACCAAATACGTATCAGCATAACAATATCATATTTACTAGACCTTTTCAGTACTTTTAGTAACGTGTTTTGTCGTAATAATTACTTTTGTTCTACACAAATCTTTTTTGTTCGTATAAAGTTTGAGTGCTAAGAGGATATACAACTATTTCGAAAAGGCGAAGAAATTTAATTTGTGGTGCTAAACTATGGTTGAAAAATTGGGTCAATAGTTCAGCATATCATAACCGTTCATGCCTATCTTGAATACCTAACTCTATGTACTCGTTGATTTATTGATAGAATTGAAATAGTAGTTTCAGCTAGTTTTCCGATATTATTTTATCAGAAAGAAATGCCACTAGTACATAAAAAGTAGAAATAACGACGTTCGGTAACTTAAATCATTAAATTCGAATTTGTCGTCAACAGAAAATAAAATTTCGTAGTAATTCGTGGTCGATGCTTATTCGGATACGTTAGAAAATGTTATTGTAACATGCAAAATTACCATTTAGAGTCGTACGGTAATGGTTGTGGGGTAGTTACGTGGAAAAAATAATATCGAGAAATAAATAAAACAGAACTACGTGATAATAGTAAAAAGTTGTGATAAATCAATGCACCTGTGTCAGCCAGTTGCAGCAGTATCCAGGTCACTACCCTGTTGGGTTATGACGCCTGCGCACATATTCAACCTCGGTCATGTTCTACTACAAACGCGGAGCGGCTATGTGTAAAGTTCAGGAAAGTACACTCTAACCGTACTATATACTGTACGGGGAGTTTGGGAGTCTAAAAGAGAAATTACTGCCCTGATTAGCTTTCCAGGTGAGGCTCTCGGGTAGCAGTGGGAAAGCTACATATATCAGCATTTCCTGTTTATTGATTCGTACTTGGTTGATTGTTTTGGTTAGTTATGGAATGTGGTATAATTTTGTTTCAACACTGTAGGTTAGCCTCTTGAAAATACGTAATATGCTGCCCATTCACCGAAAGCACAATTTCGGAGAACATCCTTGATAAAATTACGCGCTATAATTGAAGCAAATGCATGTGTAGGTACTTGCATTCTCGGAAGTGCACAGTGTCATTTTTTAAGCTTAGATTATACCGGCGAAAACAATTTTTTAAATTAGAAAATTGAAACACTACGTTTGTGGCTTTTGCTACTGAATAAATGGCAATTAACATTTGTAGATAGATTTTGCTACCTTGGTGCATTGGTAACTTCAACGACTTTTATTAATACAGAATACATGCGTTAATATGTTAATTTAAAGAATATATTATCGAACTGATTTGAAAAGTTACCAATCTATTTCACGTTCTGCCCGTATGAATGATATTTTTTGTATTTCTTTATTGTTGTGGTGGACGTAACTGCAACGATTTTCTAGTTATATTACTTATCAAGACTACTACAGCCAAATTACACAGCAAAAGAGTGTAATTTGTTTGTGTAGGTATGTTTCCGTGGCTTTGTTACAACATTATCTCGCCTAAAATAATATTGCACTGTTAGTTATGTTTAATAGTGAATTGTTGTTCGACCAATGCAGAGAGCCCCTCCATAGTCATCTCCGGCTAGATTAAAACCTCGCGTTATGTATACTATGTACATTGCGAATGACCAATATTTCGTACCTCTGAGACAACCGAGCTGCTAATATTTATCCCTTAACGAATGTAATAGAATACACCAGAGGTGATCTTCTGCTTATGACCACATTCCTTCCGCTAAGCGTGACATTGCTTCTATTGTAGAAGATAAAATATCTTTTATGGACAATACTCTATTTTCTACTGAGGGCGTTGTTTGCGTTAAGGATGACATTGTTTTTATCAAGGGTGTAGTGTTCAGTGAAAGTAATGATGTTAGGTGTTTACTTTTCACCAGTATAGTAAGGTTACAAAAAATATCCTTGTTAAATTGCTATGGAGATACACATGAAACAATTTCGCTGTGTTCATTGTAGATACAAAATCTTTTACGGATAATACTCTATTTTTTACCAAGGGCGTTGTTTTTATTAAAAATGAAATTTTTTTAGCACAATGCCTCTCGCTCGGCGCCCATGCATGGCGCCTAAATATTCTTGTCTTACTGATTATAAATTAAAATTGAACTTTTGCAGTGTAATTGGTTTTAGCGAAATAACGAACAAATAATGCTACTACGTATCTAAAAAATCGTGTTCATTTATTTATATTTACAACATTTTACTGCTTCCTTAACCAACTTTAAAACTACATTTATTTGGAAGAAGAGAATTAAAAGCGCAATGCTGGGAGTTTGACTAACATCGTTTGTTAACAACTTTTCAAAGGCTTAAGAATAATTCCATTAGTCGGCACAGAATATGCTAATTAATCAGTGGGAAATTTCTTATATATAGAATTTGCTTAAAGAAAAAGCCTTTATTTACTAAATGGAAATTTCTTGTTGAAAAATTCGTATTTTATTTGTAAAAGTTGGTGCATACTATTCATTATGTTTTTTAAAGAGTACTTTAAATCCGTGTTTATCATTTTTCTGCAAACACAAGATCAATTCGGTATGCGAAATTATTTGATAGAGTTGATATTTAGAGCATTTCAATCTATAGTATAGTATAAAACGAGGTCTCGCTTGGAAAATTTAGAAATATAAAAAACTAGGACTCCAATGATTATCACTGAAAACTAAATGTAGAGAAGCATACTGCATAACAGTAATCTGAAGTTAGATATTTCAGATATACATACATACGTACCTATATTAATCTTATTTAGAAAAAGAAGTTAAAGTTACTTAAGACAAAACTAATATAATGTAATATACGCTAACGTGTGCTTTTCTTCTTTTTAATTAATTAACTTTTGCCAGAAATATATTTCTAAGAATTTGAAAAATCGTAGGGTTAGTGGTTCATAAAATGTTTGGATGTGTGCGCTAAATTAATTTTCTGAGTTGAATAGCGTACATAATTACTTCATCGGAATATTTACATATTGACATTCGATCAGAAAATGTGTCTGTTTGCTGTTCAGTACTCCAAAACATGATGATTTACATACCATATCGATTTGTATATTTTAAAGAGAAAGAGCTACAAATATTATCCGAGAATATGACAATATGGTTATTGTGATTCTCTCATTTTGGTTACCGGTCATATAGT
This sequence comes from Holotrichia oblita, assembly GCA_023690525.1. Lineage (NCBI taxonomy): Eukaryota > Metazoa > Arthropoda > Insecta > Coleoptera > Scarabaeidae > Holotrichia > Holotrichia oblita. Next base: position 67,291,186 of record CM043020.1, read on the forward strand.
TTTTAACTCTTTTCGAATTATATTGTATCCTATTTTATTTTATAGTAGATTAATAATATATAGGGCAGTTTCACAGAAAATTATATATACGTACTATCCACGTCAATACTTGCTGTGCAAGCAAGAATTTTCGAACGTTTATCAGCGTTCATAAAGTGATAAAATACACCCCGGGACTATTGTGATGTGATATATGGTTTACAGCTGGATATAAATTTTGCTTTAATATCAACTTTTGAATAAAAGTGACTTCATAAATAAATTTTATACTGTCAAATTATACTGCATATTTCACGTTTTATTTCCCTCAACGTAAACTGTAACATGGCATTAGTGTGTATATACATATGCATTTAGGCGTTTGAATATGGTTTTAATAGTGTAACATGTCATTTTCTGTGACATTAGTTGCTTTAGTAAATGTGTAGTCTATCTATTCGATTAGAAAACTTACATAACATGCATAACGGGAGTTATTGGATCAGTGACATTTTATATATAATATTTTCAAATCTGATTGATAATCAGTTTTCGAATATTGTAAGGAAAGTGTTTTTTTAATCAAGTTAGAGCATGATTTATTTATTTGTCTTTTATTGTGTGCAACGTATTGCATTTGAACGAACAGCTATGATTTACGCAATCTGAAACGCGTACTGAAACTGATACAAAATTTGAATAAGGAGAAATAAAAAATTGTATATTTGACATTGAATTAAACAAAAAGAAGAAGAGAAGAAAATAACTACAGCGAAGATGACGTAGTACCAAGGGATTAGAGGACTGACAGTAACTAGACAAGAGTGGTTAGTATAACGAAAGTATACGAGCAGATTTGGAATGAAAACCTAAAAATGACGCCACACTGAATCCCAGAGTTGAGTCAGAAAGGTTACAAATGTTCAGAATCATACTACTACTTAACAAGTAATCAAAATTTGGCATCCTGACTTTGCAGGGTGCTTGCTGGCTTTAAACGTAGTGATTCTGCCTAATAGAGAAACCACAAGCAAGAATATTTGTTTATGTTTTTACTTAACATATACTGCCCTTTTTGAGAAATAAAAATGTTAATTTTTAGTCGAGTTTATTTGAAACTTGCGATATATGAATGGAGTTTGAAAAGCGATCACCGTAGTGAAATGTTTGTACGGCAGAAGAATCTTGTAATTCGGAATCTGGAATTGCAGTATTACAGTTATTTTAAAATTTATCTGTGTCTGTTCTGATGTGGACCATGATGGAGAGGCGCTCATAGTATGGTTGCATAAATCACGTTACTAGCAAGAGCAACAGGAATAAGCAGTTTGGGTCTTTCCGGCGTCATCAGCGTCCCTCCCGACGACCTGTCTTCATCGCTTCTCGCCTCACTAACGTTTATTGTAACGTGACGAGAAGCGATTGAGATAGGTCTGGCATTTGGACGGACGGTGATAAGACTGAAAAAGTCGAACCAAGGTAATCCTCCTCTAATCTTTTGTTTTTTGTTCTTGCTAGTAGGGTGATTTCTGCAATTATATTTTTTTATTTTTTTTTATTTTATTTTATTTTAGTTTTTTATATTTTTGCAATATTCGAAGTTTTCAATTTGTTATTTAGTGACTTGTAAATTTCGTGACATAGTGTTTTGTTTTTGAACTTAGCATAAAATGTGCGTTCCTTTTGGAACATAATTTGTCGCCTTTGTGCCTTTTCTTGTCAGGTTAATCTAAAATAGCAAACTCATTACTTCCTTTTAAATAAATATGTCCGGTGCAATAATTATCTTTCGACTTCTATTTGAAAATAGTAGTATAGTATAAGTTGTAGGAACTGCACATCCATCAAATGTTAAATATCTCTATTTTAGAGGATAAACCCAACCATTTTCTTCATACCACGCAGTCTTCGGATAGCAGAAACTACTCAAAGCTAGGGGTATGTATTGTATAGTAAGAGCGACGTGAAAATGCACTAAACAAATTTCAGATTAAGCAAATTCCAGGACAGCAGGTCAAAGGTAGGTAGTCTACCTTTTCATGGACTGAAAATCAATTGCGGCGGCCTATTTATTACAAAAAAGAGGTCAGTCGATACACTGCTATGATTATGCATTAATAAATAATACGTTTTATTTGTGTTCCATCGCACGAGATGGAATTATAGCGAGCAATATAGTACATATGTACATATATAGGATATAGATTTGTAAATACCTAGATTGTGTATTTATGCGTGTATTTTGTGCTATTGATTTTCAGAAATTTATGTGTAATTATCTAATTGCTACAAGAGCACGTTAGTTTTTTGATTGTATTCTATATGTAATGTAAATGCATTTAGATAAGCTAGTCTCGTAGTCGAAGGTTTGCTAGTTATATTCATAGTGATAGTTCTTATTAGGGAATGTATTCCATAAGTTTCGGAAGAAACATTTGTTTTTTAGAAGAGTTTCATCTATTTATACGTACAGTTTACTTGCGAAGTGACACCTCCCGATCGGATTGAAATTTGGCAGATTTATAGAATCAATCGAGTGTTGTAAAACGCCGCTTACCGTTTCGGCTAAGTCCTAGGTTTAGGGGGTGAAAACTGTTCTCGAGATTTCGACGATTATCGGATTTTTACATCGTTATTATGAACAAAAAAAATAAATTATAGATCACTGATTGCCCCTTCTATAGGTCAATAAAAATAGCGCAGATGCGATTTTTTTCCACCTCTTAGTAGCATAAGTAATCTCCGGGAAAAAACCAATTACTTCTATATGGGCATTTGCTGCTCTCTTACCCCTAACTACCCCTAAAAAATTAAAAGTAACTAGACGCACTGGTTAACGGAAACCATTCACTCAAAGCTTCAAGTACATATTAGCGTTCTCTGAGAGAATTTTAATTTAAAGGTGAAACTGAATGAAAGTGCGTTTAGTTTGGAACTTCATGCAGGTCGTACTCTCACCTATAAGGGAGGCAAAACTGTTGAATGTACCGCACAATCCGTAACATCTCCAACGCATAGTTATACCGTACTGCCTATAATATCGGTTGCAGGAAAACTTGTAGCTCCTTTACTTATAGTGTTTAAGGAAACTGGAGAACCGTTTGGCCCACGAATTCGGGCAAATTAACAACTGAAATATTTACGAAATGTTTCACGGTTGTGTTTTTACACCGAATAAAATTAACGCAAACAACTTTACTACTCTATTCTTGGAGTGGCCACTGTCCTGCCAAATTGAAGGCATACATACCTGTCGATAAACCTACACATATTCTTACCATTTCTAAGAAAACAACTGGTATGGTTCAACCACTGGATGTGTACGGATTTCGTATACGGCAAGCTTTTGTGAAAACGTTTTCAGATCAAGTTTTACTCAGTAATATGGATGTTGAATAACACAAGCGGAATAACATAATAAAATTGCAATCATTACAACCAACTTTATTCCCCAAAATATCGCCATTTATTTTTGTATTCCTGGTATAAAAGCGGTTACATAGAAACTTAACCAGATCGCTTTGTAGTAGTAGTACAATATGCTTTTTCACACTACGACGAAGGGATCTTACCTCTAAGCTTCATTTGTGGCAAGCCAGATTTTATAAAATGTGCGCACTGTCATGAATATTTTAATTTTCAACATTTCTTTGGTGATTTTTATTATCACGAAATAGAATAATACATAGCGTACGTATACTAGCAACAATATATAACATGTTAACTATCACTATATATAATTAATATATGTATTTTTTGACCTTTATGTACTTATCTTTTAATTCCTGATTTATTTCCACTTCGAGGTCAATAAAACAATAAATAATTAAATACCAATTTATTCCATAACATATAATAATACGTTTTCGTTAAATAACTTCTTCAGTGGAAGAAATTGACATTTAATATGTGTCAAATTACTAATAATATAAATATAAATTGCCATGCCTATCAACAAAATTATCTAAAAAACAAAGAATTCATTGATATATCGAATTTTAATTATATTCACAAGTAATAATGAAGGAATAATGATTTAATACAACATTAGAAATTGAAATGATTTGAATTATTCGTATATCAATCTATTTTTTGTCAAGCTCTAACAATTCTGTTCAAGGACTAGGGAAAAACATGGCAAAAAAAACCTAGTCAAGAGCTTAAAATTAATAAAATTCATGCGTGAATTAAAGTATTATAAATAACGCTTAAATTATCAATATCCGTTCTAAAATTTACCGCGTTTTCATCTTTCTTAATGTATATCATTTCGTAAATTAATTTTTTTATAATTATTTTCCTTTTTTAAAATTTTAGTGTTTTGAAAATCAAAATTATGTCGTCTATCTTTAGAGTGCTTAGATAAAGCAGTTTTAGCGGTGACGTTATGTGTAACAGTGTATTGATGGTTATAAATTCGTTTCTTTAAATATTGTTTGGTTTGTCCGATATAACATTTATTACAATCTTTGCAATCTAATTTATAAACGACATTACTTTGAATACCATGTTTAATGGGTGTTTTTAAATTTGTGAATAAATGTCTATTGTTGGTAGGTATGAAAGTTATGTGAATGTCTGATTTTTTTAATTCGTGTTTTATTGTGTCGCTTAAATTGTTTATATGTGGTATAGTGTGGTATATGTTATTATTTGATTTTGTACCTGTGTTATATATTTTATTTATTCTTTTTGTGATTAATTTATTGTAAAACTCTTTAGGATAACTATTTTTTTCTAGTATTGTTTTTACTTTGCTTAAATTTTCTTTTCTAAAATCAGGGTGAGCTAATTTAATAGCCTGATCTACTAAACTGTTAATTACGCTTTTTTTTTAATTTACCGAAGTGTTTGAAAAATAGTTTGGCCTACTACTACTAGTGTCTTTAATGTACCAGTTTGTTTTTATTTGTGTGTTATCATGTATTATCTTTACATTTAAAAAGTTTATAGAATTTTGATTTTCTCTTTCAAAAGTAAATTTTAACCTATCATGATATGTGTTAAATGTGTGCAGAACATGTTCAATTTTATCATTTGGTATGCAGCATATACAATCATCTACATACCGCTTATAAAATTGTACATGACAGTTTAGTTTGTCAAGTGAGACCTGCTCTAAGTCCTCCATTACTAAATTTGCTATAACAGCAGATAATGGAGAACCCATTGCTGTACCGAATATTTGTTTATATATTGTGTCATTGTACTGAAAATATGTTGAATTTAAGCAAAGTTTTGCAGCCAACATGAATTCATTTTTTGGTAAATTTGTATAATTTTGAATTAAATTCCATTTTTTGTTTATAATGTTTAATGCCAAATCTGTAGGAACATTTGTGAATAAAGATACAACGTCTAAACTGATAATTTCATGATTACACGGTACGGATTTTTTGTTAATGAAATTAACAAATTCCCACGAATTTTTTACATGATACTCTGTATTTCCTACAACATTACTGAGAATTTTGGATAAAAATTTTGATAAATTGTATGTTGGTGATTGTGTACAATTTACAATCGGCCTTAAAGGAATATCAGTTTTATGAAGGGACGCCATAAATTCGCGGAGTTATCGAATTATATATTTTTAAATGTTTAGCTACGGTTTCGTCTATATAATTGCTATTTAACCAACTAGTGATTAATTGGTTATTTTCACTTTGAATTTTGTTAGTCGGGTCTTTTTGTAATGTAATGTAAGTGTTTTGATCGTTTAATAATGAATGCATTTTGGCTGCGTAATCTTTTTTGTACATTATTATACTTTTTCTCCTTTGTCTGCTTTAGTTATTATAATATCTCGGTTTTTACTTAAAAACTTTTTTGTTTCCTTTAACATACGATTTAAATCAGTATCTTTGTGTTTGATATTACGTCTGTTTTTGTAATTAGTTATGATGTTTACTAATTTGTTACGTAATGTGTTTTGCTTGTTCGGTACTACAGAATTTTGAATAATGTATTCTATATTACAGATTAAATCATCTAAAGGTATGTGGTTAACATCTACTGAGAATTTAGGGCCTAAACTAATAATTAACTTTACATTTTCCGGAATTATTATATCTGTTAAATTTATTATCCAATCTTCTTGTAAAATTGGATAATAATTCTTGTTATTTTCTTTTAAAAGATTTTCTATCTTTTTAATATTACTATTTTTTATTTTATTAAAATTTCTACTGAGTCACATTTTTCTAAGTCCGTATGATGTTGCACTCACATTTAGTTGCATTGCATATCGTGTTAGGGTAGGCATGTGTTAGGTGAACTACTGTCATACAGTATTTAATTGTCAAAATGTGGACAAAAAAAAAAACTTTATTATGAGTTTATAAAAAATATATTATTTATTAACGTTTTTAATTAATCCACAAATAATGTTTAACTTTTAAAAGTCTTAATAACGTACAATAAGCCGCTTTTAGTAATTATGATTAGAAAAATGTGACTCCAAAATTTTCAAAAACGAACTATTTTACGCATTATTATGATATTAATTTAGAAATCTAGTATTATTTGTGTATTTCAGATCAAGCAAAAACTTGTATAAAGAAAATTTTTTCATACATCCATAATAAAAAAGTTTTTCTTATGAGTAAGTGCGGAGAATCTTGACCTCCTAGAAGAGTAATAAGAGTTTGTTGAAACGTTGCTAAATTGGGTAAAAGAGATTCGTTAATTCATATCGAAGGCCTACACGGTTCGAATCTCAATTATGAAGGCTTTTTGGTTTCGACCGCATTATAGTATTGTAATATACGAGTAAATGAAGAAAAACGTCAAATTTTTTGCAGTATATACCGGTTGATTTGCGACATAGGATAAATAACGGCGGGAAGGGGCAAGGGGTACGAAAATTCGCTAAGAAGTGGGGACGCGTACGAGTCTCTCTATCACAGTCTAGTCTCGTCTAGTCTACAGCGATGTTGACCGGTTGTAGTTTTCTATAATTGATTTTTGATTTTTATAGTATGACCTGACTTTTATTTTATTTACGTTTATATTTACCTATTATGCTTCAACATAAGGATACTTAAAATTTTTCGGTGTACGCTTCGTAAGGTGATGCTATGCCAAAATTTGTGTAAGAAATGCATTCGAAATCAATTTGCTGGCAAGTACATACTATTTAACGGTTAAAACGTATATATTATATATGTACAGTACACAATTAATGATCAAATAATATTTCTCTGTAATCATCGTTGCAAATATTTTGATTTTTCCTATTGTTTTGTATTCTTTTAAGGAGGGACCATTTTGATACCATCCCTGTGCTGATGTTTTTGCACGTCTGCAATTACGGGTTAAAATATGATACCGATTTCTTAATACTAAGTATTAAAATACACTTCAATATATGGGTCGATAGTCGCAGTGGTTAGGCGGCTGCCTATCGTAGTGGCGGAACGATAGGAGCCGGGGTTCAATTCTTCGGAAGGACGGTGACACTTTTCGCGGAGAATTAGATTCAGATCGATCTACCATTATAAAGGCGATATAATGCTGTCACAAGGCCATTTGAATACAATTAACACACACAAAACTACACAGCGAGAGTTGCAGTGATAGCCATACAAGCGATACAGCTTAAGAGAACACTGCAACTAGCACACACCACACATAAAAAACAACATGGCGTTTATTAACAAAAATATTTCGTAATGTATATAGATAAGTGGACGTGGCTGTTAGAATGCAATGGTATTTGAAGTTGTCTTTGTATGATATTTGATGGCCCAGGTTAAAAATAAACTTTATCAAACACTTCTATAGGGACACTAAATTGTAGGAAATAACAAAGTCTAAAGAGTAGTAACCATGTAACAATGCATCGACACATAAAATGTTTTTCAACGTTAAAATTTTTTTTGCCAGTACCAATGGTGAAGACAGTACCATAAAAAGTAAATCATTAAAAAACTCTGTATCTTTTATTTTATTGTGATTAGTATATATTAGTATATTTTTTTGTACACCACCTCTAAATTCGTTTCAAATCATTCAATTTTTGTTGTACTCTATTTGTATTAGTATTCGAAACAGGTACTTATCATCTGTATAAATAAATAATATTCATAATAATAGAAAATGCTTTTTCAACCAATATATATTACATTCGTTACATATTACATTCATTACAATAATAACATAATTTTGTATGTTCTGAAGAGAAATTGGTATTTAATTAATTTGCTGTTTCATTGACCTACAAGTGGAAATACTTTAGAAATTGAAAAATAACTATCGACACACCAATGAGAGTGCTAAGTAATTGCAGAATATTCTGTAACTTCTCATAAATTTAGTGTTGATTGGTAAATAGTTGACTACTTTTATTACATCAAAATTTCTAGTGTGGACGCCTTTATTCTTTGATTATTGATGTCAAAATTATGTCTAGTTGACCTACAAGACACAAGAGAAATTTAGCAACAACAAAAATATTTGCTGATTTATCAAGATCCAGTAGTATTTCAGAGGATTACTTTTTAAGCTCAATGTAATGTAAACATGAAATTTGATATTTAAATTATGACAGACAAAGATAAACGAAAGCGCAGGTAATATGCAACTTAACGGGTCGATGGCCGCAGTGGTTAGGCGGCTGACTATTGTTGTGAGAGGACGATAGGTGCCGGGGTTCAATTCTCTGGAGGGACGGTGACATTTTTTCAGAGAGTTTAATCCCGGATCGACTTGCCATTCGCTGTTGGGAGCAAAGTCATTAACAGCGCGGCATCATAAAAGGCGATATGATGCTGTCACAAAGCCATTTCAACACAATTTACACACACTAAACTACACCGCAAGAGTTGCAGTGATAGCCAGACAAGTAATACAGCTTACGGAGTCACTGCAACTAAGCACCCACCACACATTAAAAAAAAACTATTAATATAAGGTATTAAACAATAAAATAAAACTAAACAACTAAACAACTAAAATACAATTAAACAAAAAAATAATTGTATTTCACAAAGTTAAAAGTTGTAATAAATTAATTTCATTAGCTCAATGTTTGATATTAATGACAAAAAAACTAACTGTATACTATTTTTACTTACTCTTTCTCAGTCATAGGTCTGTGAATATTTAATGCGAGTCCACACCAAGTAAAATTATGTGTTCTTAAAACCTTAAACAAATGATAAATAGCTTAAAATATTATCCATTTTTAACACAAATTTGTTTATTTAAATATATGTATGTGAGAATATATGCATGTTCTTATTTTATATTATCTTAAAACTGGAATTATGCTTAGTCTTTGGACATGATATTTCTTGTACAAACATAGCGTATGTATTTAAATGCATACTACTATGTACGTTTCTAAATGTTTCTCCTACTCGACCACGTCTTTCGCTTCAACATGCACGTCACGTACAAATTTCGGTGTATTCAAAGAACGGCGACGCCGTTATTAATATTGTCATGTTTGCTTTTGTCGTATCTTAGTTCTAGTGACTTCGACTGCAGATAATTAAACAGAGTTTGTAGCAACTTTCGTGCCTTTGGAAAGTGTTGCAGTATAATTCCTTTATTTTTCTTAGTTTTTTTTACTTCTTTACAAGTCATACAAACTTGGCATATTGTTAAAACTATTACAATTAAAATGCTATTAGCGTAGTGTACATATATAGGTAATTGAAAAATTATTATGTTTGACTTTCTAGTTCACTTATTTGCAGAACTACCTTATAAATATTGATGCAATTTTATAGCATTTTGTAGAAGTCTTTAGATATAACTTAAAAAGTTTGCATACTAAAGTTTCTATAGATATAAGATGTAACGTACACATTTTTCATTACCAAAGCAATATATAGTTGAGTCAAACCGTTCAAACCAACTTCATAGTTCCACTTACATTTAAACTATATCAACTAAGGTTTTACCTGACATTTATTATCATTTATTTGACTGCTTTTATTAAAGATGTTCATAACATCTCCGATCACTGAAAGCAGATAAATAAATGTTTCATATAGGTAACATTTTTATTCACTTTGCAATTCTGCGGATGAAGAAGCAGAAACAATAAGATATAACAGAATTACCAAGGGTTATACATCAATTTAGAGATACAGCATCAGTTGCTAACGATGAGATTTCCGACTTGCCTCTTAAAATCCTTCGATGAGACATTGACGCTTCCCATAACGCATGTAATATACCCAAGATAATCACAAGTACGCCATTATAAAATCGCCATCGGTAAAAAGGAGATTCAGAAACTTTCAAAAACCATCGATTCCTGATTAACACTTTCAAAATAATCGAAAAAATAACGTATATTCGTAATGCACAAAACGGATATAGCAGTGTCGTCCAAGTCTTGAATGAAGTTGTGAAATGAGCAGTGATGTGTATATTTATGGATCTATCCAAAGCATTTAACAGTATTCTTTTCGAAAACATACAGGGATTTATGCCCGAGTGGATCAAATCCTATTTAACAGAAAAAATATAGCGTGATGTCTTATCTGAGCAGAAATCTAGTTCTAAAGAAGTATGTACCTACTTGGCCGATAAATAAACATGGCTCACCCGTACCACATGCAATTTAGGAGAGTTAGGGGATTTGCGGGAGGCCAGCGTACGGCCGAAGAATAATAAAGAACAACAATGAATATAGTGTGTAATTTTTTCTTGTAATTTAAATTAAATGCAAAATCGTATGCGTACGCCACTTATATGTGTAAGAAATTGGCTAAGTTTACTGATAAGGCAGTTTACACTGTTCTTTCAACATCAGATGTTGGTAATAAGCACACATACATATATCGGTCTTTTGTGAAGTTTGTATTTTAGATTTGCTTTCTTTTCTTGTGTATTTATGTAATATTATTGATGTGCATGCTTCTGCTTCTGAGTCAGAATGCGCATCTTCTAGGAATAAATGACTAAAATCTCAACTGAGCGGTTCATAATACAGTTTGGAAATATGCATATAAGAAGCGTTATTGCTTTTTTATTATAAAACACAATAAAAGACAATCCTACTGTATCACTTACAACCTACAGTTTCTACAAACGAATTTCATTAAAATATGCATGTTAACCGTGAGACTAACAACAAACAATAACTACAAAACGTATCATTAATTGACATGTTGCAACGAAATGAATAAACAGTATTTGCTGAATATATTTTTCCTATTCAAGAATTTATGGCATCAATTGTGAACTTTTTAAAATTAATGCTGTGTTTACGTCAAGAATTAGATACAGTTCCTATATATGCTGAAAATTGTGTTAAACATAAAATTATTCGATTTCTGTGAAAATAATATATACAAACAATTTTTAATATATTTAATAAGCCATATGAAAGATATTGACATTATAATGCTACCAAAATCTTTTATTCATCGTTACCAATTAAGTAATCTAACTAACAAGGTTTTCAATAAAAGATTTCAAATTAATATTATTTAGCAATGACAGTTTTTGTTTGTTTACTATACAATTTTAGATGAGTTTATGTCGACAATTATCAACTATTATAAGGACGAGTAGAGGAAAAATAATATGGATTAATTAACTTCGTCGGTACGTCATCTCCTTGTTTAAATTTCAATATATTATGAATACTCACATATGTGAACATTTACTATCTAATTTTACAAAAATTAAAATGACTCAATTTAAGACGACATACGAAAAAAAGTACTAATTCAATCATGAAAAAGTAAATTAGCAACCATAGAACATAAAATTAGATATTTACAATACAAACTAAGAAGATACATTTTCTATACCTAAAAGAATTAATAAACAAACAGAAGACAAATTACAAAGTCAAAATAGAAGGTAAAAAAGCAACACATAAAAAAACAACAACAAAAAAGTCACACAACTCTAGAATTATAAATTTGGCACCGATATAGAAGCCTCTCTAACGTGGTAATAAAAACGAAGCAAAAATCCAAAGCCCCCGAATCTCTAGAAATTAGCAATCTAGATAGAAAACGCAATTGTGGGACATAAACAAAAACAACAAATAACAACAAAATGTATATAACTTCTTGAATATGACAGGGGAACCCCAATACAACAGGAATAACGATTACTACAATAATATAAAGTACTAAAACAAAAATAGACAAAAACAATGTAATATTAGTTCTAGCAGATAAATGATCACTGGTGAGTTTGAGTAACTTGTATATATTTTTGTATTTTTGTTTTTAATTTTAATTATGTATTGTATATATATACTTTACTATGACGCGGTTAAAGCCCGGAAGCCCTCATAACAGAGACTTGGACCGTGGAAGCCTTCGATATCATTTAAGTTTAAGAAGTTATTACCCCCATATCCTACAATCTCCATATCATATGGACAACACAAATTGCGTAAACATAAATACGAGATTCGTGTTTGTTGTTGTATAAACTCAAAGTAATTACATATCAGATGACTTAATCGAATTATTTCAATTTTTCGCTAGCCAAAATTATAGTAAATTTAATAATAAATGTTATAAAATGACAGACGGCTTACTAATGAGCTTAATGCGAGTTTGTTAGGAAATATTTTTCTTAACCAATTATAACAACATATTTTTGCCCATAATGTTTTTTGACATATAGAACTGTAGTCATGAATCCTTTCCGGCATTCTACAAAATACATTACTAATTAACACACCAACACAAAAATCATATCAGAAATAACAGCAACGAATTACTTAACTTCGTACGATAAATTATTTTAAAATACATTTAGTTTGAGCGTAGAAATCATAAACTTGCCGTTCGACATAGACATGTTCTCCCATTTGCAAAATGTCCAAAAATATCGAAAAGAATGTTAAAAAAATGAGATACAAAGTAATGAAATGATGCGAGTGTGCTATTTGCTAGTAGCATGTAGAATGTAATTAAAAAAAGGAAAATGTTCACAGTTGACTGTCTATTTAATTCGCTATGACTCGTATTTAATCCAGTCTACTTAATAGGTTGGAAGTACGTAGAATCGTTGGGTCTTGCTTTTGCCTGAACTGTCTGTTTTCAACCAAAACTGGGACTAGAAGTAAGATAAAAAATTATTCTTTTATGCAGATCTCGAACCATTTTATAAAAATTGATAACAGATATATGTATATTCTACGTTCAAGCTAACATATTTCCAGAAATTCTTAGACTGTTTGGAGAGCTCTTTTTTACAAAAAGAATTAATTTATTTAGAGTTGAAAACTGTTCTTGTTGTTTCATCAATTTACCTATAGCAACCAACAGAATTATTCTCGCTATATCATATCATTCTTAGCACCATAAGATAGTACCTTTCCATGATTACATAAATACAAAACATTAAATACAGCTTTAATACAAACTAATAAAATACCAGAATATAACACAGTAAAACAAAAGCCATAAATACTAACCACAATACTCAGTTCGTTTATAAAATATCAAAAGAAATAAACAAAAACTGCAAAATAAACCAAATATTGTAATGAAACCCCTCGTATAAACTACAGGAAGCTCATGTATAAAGACCCAATCAACTGCAAAGTTAATAAAATCCTACAACATTACAGTATTATACCCATTACTTAAAAAATCTACCAACCTATTAATACGATTACAACAAAGACAAAATTGATACAATAGACAAAAAGCAGAGTATTTTTTTTTTTTTTTTTTGAGTGAGGAAAAATGCCTAAACGCACCATCAGGGACGAGACCCGTCCCCGGGCTCGCACCCACTAAAAAACCTCACTTTTTTCAGGTGTAGAATCCATCCCGGAACCGCTGGTCGCATTACTTCAGGATGGCACCTCGTAGTTAGCCTCAATCGGCTGCCTCCATTGCTTGGGTCTCTCTCTTCTTCTCCTTCAGCACCTTCTCGACGAACGTGGCGATCTTCTGCCAGCGGTCGTGTCCGGACAGCATCGTTTGCACGACGTTATCCGGCGTTAGAGGTCCTACTTCGTCTTGTAGCGCGTCCCTGTAGTCACTCCACCTCTCGCATTCGAAGAAGGTGTGGTGAGCATCATCTTCCGCAGAGTCGTGATACTGACATGTCGCGTTCTCTGCTATACCCATTCGAGCCAGGTATGCGTTGAAATACCCGTGTCCGCTAAAAAACTGGGTGAGGTAGTAATTTACCTCGCCGTGATCTCGGTCCATCCACTCCGTTAGGTTGCGGATGAGTCTGGCCGTCCACCGTCCTCTCGTGTCGTTCTGCCAGCGCTCTTGCCAACATTGTCGTGTGAGCGCTTTAGCGTCCGCTCTCGCTTGTCGTGCACCGACGTCTCGTCGTGTCTCGTAGACTCTCTTCTTTTCTTGAGCTAGTAAGTCTATCGGGGTTACTCCTGCGATCACGAGCACCGCCGGTTCGGAAACCGTACGGTATGCGCTGGCGATCCTGAGTGCTCCCCGTCGCTGTACTGAAGCCATCCGCTTTCTGTACTTGTCCTGCCGTAAGGCGTCAGCCCAGATCTCGCTTCCATACAACAGTATGGAATGGGTGACGGTCATTAGCAGCCGGCGTTTACTCGCCGTCGGTCCTCCTACGTTGGCCATTAGTCGGCTCAACATCGTCGTTACCTTAGCGGCCTTATCGCTCGACGACTGAATCTGTTGCCAGAAGGTCATCTTGCTGTCGAGCCGCAGTCCGAGGTACTTCACGGAAGTTGTAGTGGTGATGACTTCCGTATCCACCGTCATCTCGATCTCCCTAGGGATTCTTCTCCTGGTCAGTAGAACGACCTCGGTCTTCTCCGTTGCCAGGGTCAGGCCGTGTTCGTCCATCCATGTGGTGACTCTTCTCATGACCTGGTTAGGCAGAGTATATCAACTCAGTTAATAATAATAATGTACTTTATTTCCTAACGGAAACCAACTACAGGGTAAACTTAACATGTATTACACATTAATAATAGTAAATTAAATACAATTCATAAGCACAATACAATATTACAAAAATAATTTAACAAAAGTGTAAAGATAATAAAAACATAAAAGTATAAGCAATCCTAGCTACGAAAGGATATTAAAATAAGAATTTGCAATTCTGCACATTCTAGTAATACATACATTCATCAATACCTTGGTTCTAGGTGCTGGTGTAACAAATGTGACAGAATAACGGGCAGACAGTTACCTATAATCTGATGCTAAATACATAAGAAAAATAGGGAGATCAGTAAATATTAGAGTAAATAAAGAGCATATAAGAGACAAAATAACTAATAATTGCATAAATATACAATTTAAAAATAACATCAGAGACAACCACAATAAAAGTCTCAATGAATAGGTTAATTTGTAATGCAAATCAACATATGAATATTTATTAGCAGAATAATTTGGTTATATATTTGAGGTATCATTTTCAAATAAAACAGACAATAAATAATGTAATCTTTCTAGACCTAAGGAAGAAGTTATATCTCGAAACCGGTAACACTACTGTCTTTTAATAAAAATCATAAAGTACACAAATCTCATACAAATTACCCAATTAAAGATTAATTCGTTGGCGAGACAATTTACTTCAGAACTACTCTGGGATGGTTGTTGTAGATTTGTTTTTCAACTTTTCATCCTGAAATGAATAATAATTTGTCACAGATTTATTTCTAATCTATATTTGAAGTTCACGATTGATAAAGCGGAAGATATAACAAATGTTAACGTTAACATTTATTCGCAGTGTTATTGGAAAAGAAAGATATCGTTTCAGGACGGAACTACATTTTCTAGATGTAGAACTGTGTAAATACATAATGCATGAAAATTATTATTTGCCATACCCAACAACTTAGATCTACATAAAAAGTTGAAATAAATCCTTCAAACTAGTCTCCCTTATGTCCATCTAAGGCAAAAGAAATATTTGGTTCAGAAAAAAGTATATATAACCGGAATGAATGAATTCTTACCGGGTCAAGGCTAGCAAAGGGAAAACCTGCATTTTATGTCTCTACGAAATGGAGAACATTAGGAGTGGGAAAGCATAGTATAAGGATTGATATAACAATATTTTATTTTCGTTGCGATATGGGGCAACGATGTCGCGTATTATCCTTTACCTTAATTTTCTTCCTTACCCTTGTTAGTTAAGCAAGTGTTACTGACATCGTTGAAATTT
The DNA here is from genome assembly GCA_023690525.1 of Holotrichia oblita. NCBI lineage: Eukaryota > Metazoa > Arthropoda > Insecta > Coleoptera > Scarabaeidae > Holotrichia > Holotrichia oblita. The sequence continues at coordinate 67,307,287 of CM043020.1, forward strand.
ATTAAACTCGAATTTTATCTTTGATATCCTTCAATCGACCTACATTTGTAATTAATTACCTATCCAAAAAATAAATTGGATATCTACTCCTACTGCATTTTATCATACTTACTTGACCTTCAGCTTCAAGGTTTTGGAATATTACGATTTTACAGAATTGGCAGGTTGGAAATCAAAACAAGCATGAACAATGGGTGACACATGTATAACTAATTACAGGCCAATCTTTGTGTTATACAGTACTTCCAATTTCCATTGCTACAGAGGAGGTAGTTCTTGACAAAATGTTCAAATTTTCAGAGAGCTTTTAGCACAATATTTTTTTATACAAAACTAATCCACACACACACAGCATTTGGTTTTTTTAAGAGCGAAACTACGACTATAGAAATGTATGAGTTTATTTATCAAACTATTTACAGCTCTTGATTATGTTGAGTACCGTATGTACTTGTGGAAACTTGAAAGGTACAGATACAAGATATTATACTTGCCTTACTTATTTATGCTTGTGAGACTTTCTGCCAGTGACAATAATATCCTTATTTTGTAATATACGAGTATGTCGACGGTAACAGTAACAATACGAGCCTTCAACGTCCTATACTGCATATATTAAGCTTAACATGCACTCAGTAGTTGATGTGTTCGTCAGGTCAGCAATACTGACTTGAAACTACATCTCAAAAAAAACTGTATTTATGAACAAAAAAACGAAATAACTGAGTATTATGTAATTAGTACTCCAGTAATGTAGGTATATATAAAAATAGAGGTATTTTTTTGGATATTTTTATCTAAAAGCTTTTGTTCGTATATGCGAAGTATACCAGGACAAAAAATAATGTAATTCATTTAAGAGGAAGGAATTGAAAATAGCTACGTATTAAAGACATTGGCAATTGATACCCAACATTGAAATTACAAAGTTGTTAGTTCGGGCAGTACACGGTTGATAGTACAAAGTCAGGGAGATACTATTTTCTCTGTATTTTTGTAATAAGCTGCCATATGCATATTGATGTCTCCTGTTACACAACTTCATTTAGAGTAGTGTTTCTGATCTAAGCCGCAAAAATTGTAATCCTGACGGATCAAGATTTTAAAGCAGATTCCTGTCTATAAATTAAAGGGATTGGAGGGGATTAGAACTCATTCTCTGAGTTCTGACCGTATGTGTCCTCAAAAGTATGAACAAAGGCAGACAATGAGCAAATATTTCTATAGCTTCTTTGAGAGTCACTCCGTTTTAGATGGTTTTATCTGATATTGCGAATCAACGTTATGCGACTGGCTGACAACAATAAATCGTTGGTATGCGTTACAGGACACATTAATGCTAATATAACCAACTGGAGCCAATATGTATTTTATTGGACTGCCATGTGCTTATTACTTCTGATGTAATGGGTAAATACTGCTTCCAGTTTGTAGTTGTATCATTGTAAAATTATACAAGCAAGTTATTTTCGTTGGGTAAGAGTTTTTGCAAATGTGTGATAGCAATTGTGAGAAACGTTTGCCTAAATACGTGTTACTATCCTGGAAATCACTTTCCAAAAACCCAAATTAATAAAAAAAGACAGCTACTAGACCGGAAAGAACAACACCAGCAAAGATGATTAAAGAAATTAAACAAATTAAGAAAAATAAAATGAACCAAAGCTATTGATGAAAAACACGCAATTGAATAGAGCTCAGAGAAAAAGAAGAGAATATGGTATATAAACTGCAGAAGTTTTTCCTGTATACTTTACAATTTGCAACGAAGAAAAGAAATACGAAGATTAAAGACAAGACCTACATGAGTGAGATGGAAAATTAGAATGATAAGGACTAAAATTCTGAAGACAACAAGACACTTACCGGAACCAAGACTCTACATCCGCAGCGACTTGACAGAAAAGGAAACGGAGGTGCAGAAATATATACAAGATACTAGACTACGGCAGGATACAAGAAATTGATTATTAATAGAAGGATATGGGTATGGAACGATCAGGTAAGGCGAGGAGAGAGAGCGATTAAACGTATAAAAATTCGCTCAAAAAACTAGAAAATGATGGACGGGATGGGAAAAAATTGTTGACGGACTGGCGGGTAACAAGAAAAGAAAATATATAGAAGACGAAGAAAACGTTGAAACCGAGTACCTGGAATGTTTGAGGTTTCAGCGGGAAAAAATGGTGTTGTACGATGTTATGGCAGTGACAAACACAGACTTCTTAACAACTACAAAAATGAAAAAGGAAAAGCAAGACTGAAGAAATTGAATGAAAACACCTGATGATTTAATGTGGCACATAGCACATGGGTTGATTGTATTTCTTAATAAAAGAAACATATACGGAATCAGGTGTTAGGAACAACGAAAAGAATATTACACGTGGAAGTTGAGAAAATAAGGAAGTATTTATAATACTTGTTGTATATAGAGCAAATGAAGGTTTAAGGAGAATAGAGATAGAAGAGGTATCGCCGATACCAATACGAGCACTTCATGAATGGAAGGGGACGTAAAAGGCAGAGTTGGAAATATTCCAGAAGAAGTGGATGGCTGTGCTAAAAGATTTTAGAAGCCTGTACTCAGTAACAACGGTCAAAAAATAATATATTTCTACTTAAGACATTCACAAATATACCAGAGAAGTGCCTTGCAGAAATAAAAGAACAGTAATTGATTTTCTATTAGTGGAGAGAAATGTACTCCGGAAAATCCAAATATAAAGATGCGGAAGAAGTGATCACTACCTCGACACTAGACTTGATGAATATTAAAAGTAAGAATGCAAGAAAGAACACACTATAGTTGTAAGAAAGAAACAACATATATGTATGTCTTTAACGTAATAATACAAACAATAGCCAAAAAGTTAGCGGAATAAACAGAACAAAAACCAAACGGAAATTAATGCATTGATGAAATGACGTATTAAAATAAGAAATTAAAATGAAAAACCTATGATGTAGAAAGTATTTAAAGGACGGAAAAATTTCTATCTGGAGACCAGCCAAGCAAACCTAAGAAAAGATAAAAATGCGGGAATTATTACTGGTGGAAGCAAAATAATAGAAAAATGACAACAGCTGAGGAAGCTGAGGGATAAAATTATGAATAGAATAAAGAAAACCACCGCATTGTAACGACCGGTAGTCAAAACGCTCTTCGATAAAAAAGAATCGTGAAAACAAAAACGTGAATTTATGAATTAATGATATTTATGTGTTTTCAGAGACAAAACATATTTAATCCAAAAAAGCAAGTAAATAATCTGAAGAGAGATATGCAAGCTAAATCATACTCTGGTCACTTACATACGTATGTATATAAACTAAGCCAGTGTAATATGTTATTAGCAAAATATAGGAAAAGTTTAAGTGCATCGGAGGATTTATGGTGAATATTAGGTATCAGGTGTGGGCACAATATCATAATAATTCCTTAATAGGATCTGTGAAAGGAAGGCATCCCTTAGGCGAATATATTATCATTATTATAAACTCCATACAGCTTTTAATTACACTTTAAGCGAATGCTCCTAACCATACACATACATCATCTGTGGCATTATATGTACTTAGACCGTCGACATATATGGTGGATACGCCGGGTATTAATCATGATACCTCTTATTCTATCACAAAATGTTTGGTTGCCGACAGGTCGCTTCGGACTTTTTGATAACTAACATTTGCTTTTGATGTTATACCACTGCATAACCCTTTGTGACGGCATTATACGTTTCGTTAAGCCTCTCATAATAGACCGAAGCGGCTGAGATCTATGCGTACCAGTCAACATTTGAGTTCTCGTAGATTATATACGTTTCACCTTGGAATCTATTAGATAGAGAAGTGCCCCGGGTGTTATAATCTTGTCGATAACTTTAACAAGCAAAGGCACCCAACTGTCCCTCGACGATTTTGATAAAATTTGGCAGGAATGTAGAACATCGAAAAATATTTGACACGTATTTTTTTTTAGGCCCCCGTTTTTGGTTTTAGGGGGTGTAACGGGGGCTCAAAGTTAGCCTCAAAAACACATTTTTTTTAATATTTCAGAAACGAGAAGAGATATCGAGATGTGGTAAAGACTAGATCGTTCCTTGCTGCGGGCTCTACATTTTAGGTAGAAAATAGAACAGTGGCGTAGCGATGGGCTCGTTGGGGGGTCAAAAAGATACAATTTTTTCTCGCCCCTGCTCCTGTATATTATGAATTGATCTTTTCTATTTTTATCTTTAAATTACATGAAAAAATAAAAGTTACCTGTTTTGGGAATTTTTTCTAAATGTTCATTATAGAGAATTTAGCGTCATTTTTATATATGCTTACCGAACACTATCCCTTCTTATATTTTTGAAATTCAATTTAAGGTTTCATCAAATTCAAGGGGTATTTAAGCTAACAATTACAATTGTTTATTATATATTAGAATAAACATGTAATCTGATACAATAGAAAGAGTACCATCATTCAAAAATGTCGCCAACGTTTATTTATCTAGACGTAAAAAACTTGCATAATGCCTTGGCAAAAAAATGCAAAAACTATTGCCTAGCTGATCTCAAAATACATTTCTTTATTTATCGTTGCCGCTATATAAGCGTGCGGTCGTCTCGCAAAAATTGAGTATCATAGAGTGTCTTGCTCTAGTCATTACAAATGGTTCTTTTTGCGTTAAATATACTGAACGTATTGACAATATTAACAAGTTTGATAAATAAGCAATACCATGGTACACCTGCATCTCCACAGAGTGGTGCTGAAGAGGCACTCGCACAAACAGTGTTCGACATCATTATCAGTGGCTGTAGCGATCCCGCTTATGACACTGAACAAACAAGCACCCTGGCTTTCGATTCACAATCTGACTTTCCTGGGCAACAGCTAGTGGATATTGAGGAAGACGACAGAGTAAATTATGATATCGAAGAAGAGATGTCTAGCGATGAAATAGTGCAGGAACCTGCTGATATAGACCTCCAGTACAAACAAAATGCTGTTGAATATTAGAAAAGTGGCAGAAAAGGACGACTTTCTCTGAAAAATGTCCAACATAGATTTTATAAGGTTACTTCACTTCGGCAGCTAAGACGATGGGAACACCAAGTGTCCAGCGGCGGAAACAGACGTGAAAAATTATATCGCATCTCCGAATATGTATTTAACCAGCTCCAAAGTGCTGTAGACTCTCAAATGATTGTCCATGACTCGGATATAAGGAGATGGGCATTACAGGCTCAAGAAGAGTTGAACGTTCCAAATTTTCAGGCATCGCATTGGTGGATACAAAAATTCAAACAAACCCACAATATAGTTTCCCGCAAAATTACGAAATTCTGAACAAGGACCCAAGTGACTAATGCCGTAAATATTGCCGCAGAAGCAACTTTATTTGTCAGAAGTATACACAGTTTAATATGTGAATATGGATTAGAAAATATTTACAATACTGACTAAAGCGGATTCAATTTGGAAATGCATAGTGGTCGAACACCAATTGAGCGTGGGTCCAAGAAGGTGGAAGCTGTAGTTCAATCAATTTATGCGACGACACACAGCTATACCATTCAGCCGACAATATCTGCAGCAGGAAAGTTGATGTCTCCACTGTTAGTGTGTTTGAAAGAGGGAAGGGGCAGTTTGAGGCCAAAAGTGCAACAAACAATATTCCGTCCACCAAATGTGTACATTGTGGCCACAAAATCGGGAAAGCTTACAAAACAGTTAGTATTAGAGTGGACTAGTAAAGTATATGCTCCCCATGTCGGCCAGAAGACCCTTCTACTAATGGACTCATGGTCAGGCCAAAGTCCCGAAGATATTGAAGATGCTGTGCCACTTGCTCGGCCAGTTACAGTAAAAACAATCCCCAAAGGTGCCACTGGTTTTATACAACCTTTGGTTGTTTATGGTTTCCGCTTCTGGAAGCAATTTGTTCGTCAGTTATCAGATACAATTGCTTTATCGTCATTTGCAATTCAATTGCATCAACGAGACAACATATTACGCATGCAAGGCTTAACACATTTGCAATTCTCTTCGCCAAGATATACCGACTTTATTCAATATGCTTGGTATAAAAGCGGATACCTTGAAGAACGACCGGGACACTTTACAACGCCAGTAGATTTCTCCTTCCATGACTCGCAGTTATCAAATTGCAGTATTTGTGGGGCACCGGCTATAATAAGATGTGGTTGGTGCAAAAAATATTTATGTATAACACATTTCTTTAATGATTATCATAACTGTGCAGACTATCAACCATAAATATAGATCGTAATTATTTATATATTTCATATATACATATACTAGTATTTATTATACTATCTTTATTTATAAGTGTTTGAACTAATTGTAATTTGTTTATTTCACCTTTAAAACGTTTTAAAATTGATGCATTGCCTCATAAATGTAATAGAGATGTCTGTTTATATATTAGATGCTAGATTAGTTATTGAAACCTTATTTTTAATACAAGCCGAATCTTACATTTGGATTTCATCGAATAGAATATAAAACTGCGTCAGTGGAAAAGTATCGCAAGAGAGATTCAATATTGAACATTTTATAAAGAGAATGATGAAATGGCTCATGTATAAGTTAATTAATTGTTAATTAACCTGGTTTAAACACATGAGATTCTTGTATACCTGAAACAGTAATACTATTATAGCAAGCATCCTTACTACAAACATTTATATAGCAGCGGTGAATATTGCGCAGCAGAGATACTGACTGTTATACAACAATAATACTATGCTGTTTACGTTTATAGATTACATAAATTAATGATAGTGACCAGAGTTATGGTAATCATTTACGGAAAATACTGTAAAATATTAATACAGTTATTATACGACAGGTTTTAAATGTTCAGGTAATATACACTGAAACACGATTTTGGTCAGCACGTGTTTATTAAATTTATATAAATTTCGGAATTGGAAGGTATACTGTAGAGCTTCTAATCCTATAGCGAAACCTTTTATGAAATATTATCGTCATAGTTGCTTTTGTTGACGTATTAGAAGGTATGCCAACATTATGCTTTTATTTCCGCAAATTACCCAACTGCTTTAATAAATAAGGTAACTTTTTTGTAAAGCAATTTTTTACAACTCTTATAAAAATAATTTTTCTTTTGTAACGTAATGTTGTTAACTACAAGGTGTAATGACTAAAGAAACTTATTTGTATTATCAACTAATGAAAAAATCAATTTCTTTCGTAATGTTAAGATTATAACGCGAAGCAAATAGTTAAGTGATGTTAATTGAGTATTGTAATATCAGTATTAGTTAGTTTTTATGAAATTTTAAATGATGATAATTTTGGTAATTGTGTTAATAGTTATGGAATGTCAAAATTTATATATTGAACTGCCAGAGGGTCAATACTTTTTCATTCATATACTGCAGGCAAACACAATATTATTGCTTTTCTTGTGTTTTCTTCACAGTAGCAGATGTTTTTGTATTGTACCGTACTAGTGATACTACAAGGATATTACTTAGCTATAACTGCCATTTTGGATTCAAAATGTACTTCTTTCTATAATACAGACTCCTTAGCTATTGCGGCACTTTATGTCTAGGGACCTTCACATATTTTATATATCTATGTACAGTTTATTCCAGAATTAATGTCATGGGTCTACAGGGGCGATATCTAACTTTCTTCCTTATGGGAGGAGCTTATACGTCGCCTGGCGCCGGTCTTACCGAGACGATCGCTTTTATATCGGTTGGATAATAAAATAGTCGAAAAATGTTTCATTACCTTATCGTAAACTTTGTCATAGCTACAAAAGATATACAAAAGGTACACACTATTACATATATGTATATACATACATCGCAAATTATTAAAAAAACGAATCAATCCTTTACCTATGTATGTAACAAACTTACATATGTATAACTGAAGAATTAATTTCATTTGGCATAACAACTGCTTAATAATTAACGGTAGCAATTGCTTACTATATTTTATTCATCTTTTAAATTTAAAGGTATCCTTTTCACTACACTTTTAAATACTCATAAGGGTATCTATTTAGTTTCAAGCTAATACGTTTTAAGTAACAAAAACTAAAATGGAAAGTAGTATTATTGTAGGTTGTGGAATTACATTTGTTCCTCATTATCTCATTCTAATAAATTTTGTAAAATGTGTGTGTAATTAATAGTTCCTTAATGCAACAACAAGAACCTATCGAATGACCATTATTCGAAGAAATATAATTACATATAATGGCTCTTAATACTTTTAACTTGTACCCCTAATTTTATCGATTGATGGGTGCATTTATTTAATAAGATGAAATGCAATTCAGGGAAAACCAGCTAATATCTATAGAATAGAAATACAGTGGACGCCGCTTACTGTGATCAGTTTGGGATGGAACTATTTTGATAACAATTATCGAATGATAACAGTATACGATAAATAAAAACAAGCATACATATATCTTTACAAAAGGTTTTTTGAAAACAAACAAGCACAATGAAAGACAAAATTTCGTGAATGTTTTAAACACACAGTAATTTATTTATGTATTTTTACTAGTTACCTACATTTTAAATATTGAATAATAAGATTCACCTGAAATGTGAGCGATTATTATATAAGTTATTCTGAAATAGTATATTCTTTTATTTTCAATTCAAGTAATGATATTAATATTTAAGCGATACTATTTATGGGATTTGCTATTGCATTGTGAGATGTTTTTATCGTCTTCTTAGATCAACCGATTTTTTTTTACATATTATTATAACCGTATATATAATTTTCTCTTTATTACAGCTGCTTGTATCCGTGTTAAAACTAACGAATACACATACATATGTATATTCTCATGCATACATTTCATTGCAGTTTAAATTAAGTTAATTACTATAAGCTTATAGGCATATTCCTAAAATGAACGATTGCAATATACTATTACTGTGTATGCATTCACGCTTTCAATTTCTATAAACTCGCAATAACTCGCAGGCAGGTATACAAATATATCTAAGTAAATATGCTAATACAAGGGATTTATTTCCGAGAGCGGAGAATATTCGATATAAGCCACACCCATGAGGAAGAAACGTTGATATCGCTCCTGTAGACCCACGACATTAATTCTGGAATAAACTGTACATATATTTTTTTGTGAAAGCACAGCTTTTTAATAAAGTTTAAATACTGAAAAAATACATATGTAGAAAGAAATAAATTACGGAAAAACCATCTTCATTCAACACGCTTCCTATATAACGAGCACTAGTGTAAACAATGCCGACAAATATATAATTAACACTGACTTTTAAATAGAATTGCGAAAGAGTTAGTGTATGCGTGTAAATAGTCTGCCATCACTTTATGCCCTATACGCAGTCCAACTTAATAATATGTGAACAGATTTCTCTGTCGATTTTGTGCTACTTAGATTTTATGAATGTAGTAGATACATTTATTTTATTTTTCAGCGTAGCATATCACCTGTCTAAAAGCGTATGAGATAAAATTAACTCAATTGGAAAAATTATACGAAATTGATTTTTTTTTACTACTAGTTCTTAAGAAAAAGAGCTTCATTCTTGTATAAAAAACACGCTTTATCATTTAATAAGTGAATTTTCTCAGAGGCAATTTACATATAATTCATGAAGTGGTAGTCATAAAAACTATATTACTCCGTTGCCACATGCGCAAGTAACAAGGAGGAAACTGCAGTAAAAGTGAACCCAACAAAAGCGATGAAAGTGAAAAGAAGAACCGAGAATGAAATTGTTATGTCTGCTTTCCGCACGGATACTTATATAGACGTATTTTTGTGTATGTACATATGTATGTATATGTGAATGTATGTTTCAAGTCATTGACCGAGAGTTTTGAGGAGTACATTCGAAATTCTATGAACGTCGTCAAAATTATCAGCCAATGTAATCACATTCTGTATTTATAGCTGCATTCTAGAATACTTTTATTCATGAAGTTAGTACGTATTTATTGGTTATAAAATCTATTTAATGACACACACAACGGAACCAGCAGCACTTAACGTTGTTGTTATTGCATATTTATTTGGAGGATGAACTTTATTGTTTTCAATGCCTTGTTGGTTTTACGTATTATTTCCCTTCTTGTTATATCCGAGTAAGATACCTAATAAATACCTTATAAATATGGCAATATTTTAGTTGCCGTCATTAGTTTTAGTTTATGTGATGTGAATGAGCAATTTACTATCTTGGATAAAAATAGGTTAATGTATATTAGGTTGTTTTGCTTTTAATAAAGTGTTAAGTTTGCTCTGCGCAGTAATAACAAGTTTATGGTACATTTTGAAAGAAACATGGAAAACTATTCCTTAAATGATGCTTATTTGTAATCATTTTATTTTTTTGCAATATGCGACCACATCATCTATTATACCGATTTTTATTAAATGCTTCTTACAGGCGCATTGTGTCTCATGCCGTATGTTACATATGTACTATGTGCAGATTGGCAACACTGCTCAGCTGTCAAGTGTGACACTGATCATGATAAAGACATGATGCCCAATTACACACACAATAGATCCGTTGTCATAAATAGTCTAATGTAACCCATATAACCTATATGTATGTAATAAACCAGTTACGTGCTTATAAATGTGTTGTATAAATGTTATTAACATACTAACATTACATGGTGGCAGCTAAAACGCGCGTATAGGTTATGTATAAGAATTGCAATTCTAGAACCGAACTCCGACAAAATGAGTGAAGGAAGAACGCCAGAAGTTTTTAATTTCCAAGGAAATAATGTTTCCAACAGTTGGAAATTGTGGAAACAGAAGTTTGATGTTTATATGATAGCGACAGGGAAAGATACAAAGAAAGATGATGTTAAAATTGCCATATTGTTAAATCTCCTAGGGGATGATGGTATACAAATATTCAATACTTTTGAGTATGAAAATGAAGGCGATGATAAGAAGTTTTCTGTTGTAATGGACAAATTTAACAAACATTGTAGTCCTTTGAAAAATCTGGTTTACGAACATTTTAAGTTCTTTAAAAGGGATCAGCTGGCTAGTGAAACAATTGATCAATTCGTCACAGCATTAAAACAGCTGTCTGCAACATGCGAATTCAAAGAGCGAGACGTACTGATTTTAGATAGATTAGTATTAGGCGTACGAGACTCTAGAATTCAAGAAAAATTATTACAAATATCTAATTTGAAATTGAACGATGCTGTTGACATATGTAGGTCAATGGAAAGCAGCAAAATAACACAGAAGGAGATTGCAAAGGAAACTGAAAATGTTAGTGCTATTAGGAAAGGTGTACAGAGACTGAATGTAAGCTACAAAGGAGACAAAGGGGACAAGAAAGATTTCAAAACATCTAAGTGCGTTTGTCAAAGTGCATCGAGTGACAACTCTAGTAGTACGAGTAATCGAGAACAGACAGGTAACATTATTAAAATATTATGTAAAAATTGCGCTTTAAGACATTACAAGGGTCAATGTCCTGCTTTTTCTAAATATTGTTCATTATGTCACAAACGTGGACATTACCGTAAATGTTGTCGGGCTGCAAGTAAAGTTTCGGAAGTCGCTAATGTGAATAATCCCTGTGAATCTGATTATGATAACGATACAGACAGTAGTGATTCACAAGAGCAAGTAGTTTGGACAATACATGACGCGAGTAATGACTCTGTAGTTGGTTCGGTAGAGTGGTTCGAAGAAATTAAAATTCACAATCACACCGTAACTTTAAAAGTTGACACCGGTAGTCAAGTCAATATCTTAAATTATAGCGATTTTATAAAATTAAAAATTGATAAAGGAAGACTTCAAAGTCCTTCCACAACATTAGTGAGTTATACCGGACATAAAATTGACGTGCTAGGACAAATTCATTTAAATAGTGGTTTCAGAAATGTCTCAAAAAACTTAGCATTTTACATACTCAGTTCGGACGATTCCAAATCTATTTTAGGTCTGAGTGCAGCACAGGATCTGAAAATTGTTAACAAATCTGAAAATGTTTGTGTTGTTAATGACAATTTATGTACAATATTAAATGATTATAAGTCTGTATTTGAAGGTATTGGTAAGGTTAGTAAACTGTGTAAAATTACTTTAACAGACAATGCTGTACCGTTTATCAGCGGTACGCGGAAAATACCGTTAGCTATAAAACCCAAAGTAAAAAAGGCATTAGATGAAATGGTCCGAAATGGAATTATTGTTCCTGTTAATGAACCGACGGATTGGCAGAATCCTATTGTTGTCGTGCCTAAAAATAAAGGCACGGATATTCGCATATGTATGGATCCGGTTTATTTAAACAAATATGTAAAACGAGAACGTTTTCAAATTCCGACACAAGACACCCTGTTTGCGGAATTAGCAGGTGCAAAATACTTCTCATTGCTAGATGCTTCGTCAGCATTTTTACAATTACCGCTTGAGCATGAGAGTTCTATGTTATGCACGTTTACGACACCTTTTGGCAGATTTAGATACTTGAGGTTACCATATGGTCTAACTTGTGCACCGGAAATTTTCCAGAAATTCATGTATGAGCTTTTAGATGGTGTATCTGGTCAGATTACCTATTTTGATGATATTCTGGTATATGGAAGTACAGTAGAGGAGCATAACAAGAAATTACAAATAATCTTGGAAAAAATCAAAAATAGTGGATTAACGCTTAACAAAGACAAATCGACCTTTTGTGTCAAAAAAGTTAAGTTCTTAGGACATGAAATCAGTAGCAGGGGCATAGCACCTGATTTTGACAAAACACAGGCAATTGCTAATATGTCGGCACCGCAAAATCGTAAAGACCTGCAACGTTTTTTGGGTATGGTAGTATATTTGGCCAAGTTCATACCAAATCTGTCGGAAGAGACGAGTATACTTCGTGGTTTGCTAAGTGAGAAGAATGAGTGGCTGTGGACTTCTAGTGAACAGACATGCTTTGACAGGATCAAACATCTTGTATGTTCTACTACAACATTGGCATATTTTAACCCTGTGAAAGATGTCACATTGTCCGTAGATGCCAGTCCTTATGGGTTAGGATGCATGATTGCTCAAGATGGCCGTCCTATTGAATTTGCTTCTGTGTCATTAACACCAACTCAAAAACGGTACAACCACATTGAAAAAGAGCTACTCGGACTCGTTTATGGATGTGAAAGATTTTCGTTTTATTTGCTTGGAAGATATTTCATAGCACAAACAGATCATCGACCCCTACTTGGAATTTTAAAGAAACCTTTGGATGAAATGTCACCAAGGATACAAAGACTTGCTATGAAGTTAATGCGATTTCAGTTTACATTAAACTATATCCCAGGAAAAGATTTAAAAGTGCCAGATACACTTAGTAGAGATCCATTAAGTGAGACTATAAATACTGATTATTTGGAAAATAATCTTAGAGTAAACTGCATCATATCCACTAGTCCAGAAAATAAAAAACGCCTCCAGTTAGCTATTAATGAAGATCCTGTTTTACAGAAAGTCAAATATTATACTTTGAATGGTTGGCCAAAACATAAAAGTTCTATTTCCGCAGAACTGAAAAAATATTGGTCTGTAAGAAATGATATTTATGTGAATGACGAGATTCTTTTTTATAAAACCAGAATAGTGATACCTGAATCCTTAAAGCAAGAGTTTTTAAACCTTATTCATGAAACACATCAGGGTGTAGTGTCCTGCAAAAAGAGAGCTCAAGAGTCCATATACTACCCTGGACTTAGCAATGATTTAGAGGCACTTACACTGAACTGCCTTATATGTCAAAAGTATGCCAGAAGTAATGTTAAAGAACCTCTTCATCCGCATAACATACCAGACTTACCGTGGCAAAAAATCGGTATAGACTTCATGTCAGTCGCTTCTGAAATTTTTTTAGTTATTGTTGACTATTTCAGTAAGTTCGCTGTTGTAAACAAGTTAGTGAATAAAACTGCTCTAACTGTAATCAGTGCATTGAAAAATGTCTTTGCACTTACTGGACTCCCATTTGAAATCTTCTCAGACAATGGACCCCCATTTAATTCTCACGAATTATATAATTTTGCAAAAAAGTATGACATCAAGTTAACGACATCTAGCCCACTGTATGCTCAAAGCAATGGAATGGTTGAGAGAACAATCCAAACAGTGAAGGGATTATTTATTAAAGCATATCAAAGTAATGAAGATCCTTTTATAGCCATTCTAAATTATAATTCGACATCCAAACAAAACTTACCCGCACCTTCTTCCTTACTAATGGGTAGAAAATTCAGAACTAGAATACCTGTAAAAACGGAGGTCCTTATGCCAAATTATCCCATAGAACATGCCAAAACAGCACTTAAAATGAATCAGAAGAAGCAGAAAACATACTACAACATCACCGCACAGAAATTGCAAAATTTAGAAGTAGGATCCCCTGTCCTACTGCAAGAGAAGAAAAGATTATGGAAAGAAGGAGTTGTCTCAAAAATTAACGGCCCATCAGACTATACCGTCCGAATAGGTGATGCACAGTATCGTAGGAACAGAAGCTTCTTAAGACCTCTAAACGGAGAAAGGCAAGACAATAATCCACCGAGCAAGCCGTTGATGTTACAAACTAACCCACAGATGATTGATACTAAACCGACTGCAAATCAAAGCAGTTGTGATGAAGAAGAAACGATGTCTCACCCGAAACAAGGAACAACGAATTTAGAGGATGATATACCGACTGAACAAACAAGAGGTCTGAAAATGGACAAAAAGACCAAAAGTGGTCGCGTAATAAAAATACCTAATAGACTTAACTTATAATTTTTTTTTTCTTTAATTTTTGTTAGACAAAGTATTCTTATTTGTATAACTTTGTTTTCTTTTAATAAGAAGGGCGTGTTACATATGTACTATGTGCAGATTGGCAACACTGCTCAGCTGTCAAGTGTGACACTGATCATGATAAAGACATGATGCCCAATTACACACACAATAGATCCGTTGTCATAAATAGTCTAATGTAACCCATGTAACCTATATGTATGTAATAAACCAGTTACGTGCTTATAAATGTGTTGTATAAATGTTATTAACATACTAACATTACACCGTATATATTGTTTTAAATGGGAAACATTTTTGGAAACCCAAACCAATTAAATTATGCCCTATAGTTGATTTTTTTGGTTAAACATTACACTAAGTTGAATGAAAAAGGAAATTATTATTGCACCAATTTCAAACGTTAAAGAACTCCGTTTATTCAGGCACTTTTGACAGATCTCAATTTGTGCTCGTTTTCTACATAAAAAACTATGTTGAGCTACAACTTGATTTTAATGTCTTCTCTATGAAATTGCGATTTTAAAATGTAATAATTGATTGAAAAAAGCAGAAAAAATTGATAACAAGTTTACTGAAGGAGTAGACCTAATGAAAGCATGTTATTGTTTAGGACAGGCATTGTTCTTATAGCACTATCTGATAGAAATTGCCAATTTGCTCATAGAAATGTTGGATTATTGGATTATGCTGCTGAAGGACTATCTTCTTAAAATATGCTTCATATGTGAAATTCTTGATTCTAATTATTTTCCCGACAAACGAAGAAATAACCGAGAAAGACTTTAGAATAAGTTTTATCCATTTATGCTACTTAGTTTCAATTTGTAGTATTCAAGGATAACTTTGCATTAATTATATACTGAGGTACAACAATAAGAACTCAAGGAAATTGATAAATTAATATCGAGACTATGGGAATGCTACATCATAGAAGTTCATACAATCCAAAACTTATGAGAATATATTACAAATGAACTACGACAATGTGTCGTTGGTATAATTATTTTGAGATTATTTTTGGCTTTATATAAAGTTTGTTGTGTCGTTAGAAATGGTGCTGAAAATCTTGCAACAGCTGCTCGCAGGAAGGATGGACCGTGTGTAGTTTATTTAAATTACGTTAATTTATCCAACACTGCAAAAAGAGAAGCACAATATAGTCCAAATCGATCTAAAATTAATCTAGTTGCTTCGATGTTATATACAACAGCAAATTGTTTGGTTTGGTGAAATGGATGTAACTGCGAAACAAACGATGATTGTATCTAGTCTACTGCAATAGGAGCTTGATTTGATAGAGTAGAAGATAGAATACATGAAAAAAAATTATCTGCATTGAAAAAAGTCGACACCGAATTTAATCAGCAAATAAAAATGTTATCTAATGTTAGTAGATTACTTCTTGCACAAGAATTTTGTTAGGGAAGGAGTAGCGCTATAATACGAATTACGACTAGTTTGAAAGTCTTAGTTGAGCGTAATGGCAGTTCATGATTTGTCCTGCAGTGAAAATGAAATAATTGTAGCGGTTTCCATCATTGACTACCCAAGACGTTAAAACTGTTATTTTCTGAAAAACATTTACTTCTTCAAGAAAGAAAATGTTATTTTTCAGAATATCTAACTTCACCAGTGATATATATGAGTTAATGGTCTCTTTCTTTTTCTCCTTGTCCCTCTTTGGATAAAATTTACACTTTTAAAGACACATGTCTAGACACTGTTTCAGATGAACATAACTCCTCCCAGAGTAACAGTTATTACCATTAGTTAAGAAGTTAAGCGTTTCTTCTTTCCAAAATAATACGAACATTTTTAAAGATTAAAGTAACTATCGCAGGACAAATACGCTATCACTTCTGAGGACAAGATAGTTTACATCATTGAAGTTAATATACAAGTATGCTTATCTAGTAGCATTCGTGTAACATAAATCATAAATTCAAACAAAACTCCAGAATCTTCACAAAAGTTTTAATTTACATATAAATGTATGTACATTTCACAGCATCACGCTGCATCATCAGCACAGTACTAAAACTAATATGCGGTATACGAGCGCAACATATATGGATACACAAAAAGTGAATAATATAAAATACGAAAAATATAACAATTTCTGATACAACGGAATTACAACCTTATAAATAATGTGTGTGTAGGTATATTATTATCATATTAACTATTAACTCGTCAACGGATATATATGTGTATACGTGTAACAGACCATCTTTATATACTCTATAAAAAATTATGAATTGTAAATCAAATTCTCGGTGGCCGCAGCGGTAGAGTAGTAGTAGTAGAGTTGTTTTGGTAACGGCAGTTCCAGAGTTCCGAGACTCTCTCACTAACATTGGTTTCTTGACCAAGTGTTATTCGTTATCGGGAAACAATTACCAGCGTAATATTACTTAAGCCGATATAATGTTGTACTAACGCCTAGAAAACACATTTTTTTTAATGTGGTGGGTGCTTAGTTGCAGTGGCTGCGTAAACTGTATCGCTTGTCTGGCTATCACTGCAACTCTCGCGGTGTAGTTTTTGTGTGTGTATGTTGTGTTCAATTGGCTTTGTGACAGCATCATATCGCCTTTTATGATGCCGCGCTGTTAATCACTTTGCTCCCAACAGCGAATGGCAAGTCGATCTGCACACAAAATACACAGCAAGAGCTGCACTTGGTAGTTTGATAAGCAATACAGCTTAGAAGTTACTGCAGTTGTACCCACTACAGATAATAAAAATAATTCAAATTACCTTCATGCAATGGTTACTTCTCACAGATAACGTATTTTACGTAGTTACTGCAGTTGTACCCACTACAGATAATAAAAATAATTCAAATTACCTTCATGCAATGGTTACTTCTCACAGATAACGTATTTTATGTAGTTACATGTTTAGAACATTAACTAAGGTATTAAAGAAATCTGTTAAGTAATAAGCATTAAGTGGCAATCAAAATTGAAATATTTGCATCACGTTATTATGCAAAAAGTATTGTAAACCGTGTAGAAGACACGTATATGTAATATATGAAAGAAATCAGTGGAGATTATTATTTTATCCATCTACTACCTATATCTGCATGAGATTGTATAAATGCTGATGCTAGCAATTCACACTAATATTTCAGCAATCGTGTGTTCATAAAATGGATAAATAGATCAACATCGCCGCAACTACGATTCAATTTTAGTTGACCCATATATTATAGCAGCAATAAAGTTCTTGGTATTAAAGTTTTTTGTTTTTAATATGTGCACACTCGCGCTTAGCTGTATCATAGCTTTATAACTGAAAGCACAAAGGGACGCGAAAAGTAATCCTGAATATGTAAAATGTATTTTTTGTATTTGCCTTTGATGTTAGAAGGCGTGTTAATAAGAATACGGGAATTGAATACGCTTATTGAATCGGAAAGTTTGAAAATAAATTTATGTACATGAATAGGTGTAGTATGTATAATATTTAGTACTTGTATTCGTTTCTATTCTATTTTATATAATCATTTTACTACGGGATATAGTGTGTTAGATGTCGTAAATTCAGAAAAATTCGCAAAATAATACACTTATTATTCATTCTAATTGACCTTAATTGAAATTGTTATAAAATTCAAGTTAGTCTCACATTTTACATCAATCCTACTATGAAACAATATAATTCCGTTTATGAAGTTATATTAGATTTACCGACGACTTGTATGAAGTGCTTTATATCTTTATTGCAGTAGCAAGGAGAAATGATTACTATGTTCATCTTTATGTACGATGTATATATGTATATGTATGTACCGCAAAATAATTTCATATATCTGTAGAACTCATACTCTTAAAAGCATTTTTAGACAATACAAAGGCTGGGGCTGGTGCCTGGTTGCGTGCGAAAAGCTCCCTTCTCAAGAGATAGGTGAGCTTTAGTTCATCGGCCTGACCTAAGCCACTGCTCGTTGACCTGGTTTCCCATGTGACCTGGGTTAAATACACTCGCGTACACATACCTGTAGTGTACATACAGTAGGTAGTCTGATTTGTTTGTTATATTTGAAATTGCATCTACGGGTATATTGTTTAAATCAATACATTAAATTAGATTACGAACATATATTATTATGTACTCGTATGTATGTACATTAGAAATCAGTTATTTACAATGACCGTTGATTGATTAGATTTGATATCAGCCTGTGCAAACTACTGTAAGTGGTTATAGCTGTGCGGAAATTCTCTTTAGAATTTGTTGAACGTAATGTTACATATGTTTCTTTCGAAAAATGAGACATTGTACATATAGTTTATATAATGTTTTACAACTGTATTAAAACACAAATTAGGGATACCTGAATATTAATAATTATATATATTAATTACGGTGCAGT
The DNA here is from genome assembly GCA_023690525.1 of Holotrichia oblita. Classification (NCBI taxonomy): domain Eukaryota; kingdom Metazoa; phylum Arthropoda; class Insecta; order Coleoptera; family Scarabaeidae; genus Holotrichia; species Holotrichia oblita. The sequence continues at coordinate 67,326,531 of CM043020.1, forward strand.
TGAGAAGTAGACTAATACTTACACAGTTTTGAAATATAACAATTATAAAGAATTTTTCAACACTGCTACAAGCTTTTCATCTGTTATTGCAAATTGCAAAGGATAACGGTAAAATTGAATACAAATTTTCCTAATTTTCGATTTTAAAGATTTTTGAATGGATATTATTTCAAGGAAAAGAAAGAAATCTATTACTATGGATTTGCTTTTGTTCTATATGTTTATAGAGGGTATACAATAACACAATTTGCACAAAATTCATGAATACACCTGTATTTTTTACTGAGTAGTATTCAACAGGCTTGGCGAAAGTGGGATGTCAAACGAAAGAGTAGCCTATGATTTTGATGAGGCATTCCTGATGACTACAAAGCATGAGAAACGCTGTTCATGCTGCGGTAGCGCTGTGTACTTCGTCTTCCAGATAACTGGTGCAAGTGTAGTCTGTACATAGGAACGGAGAACGAATTGCGTAAATTGTACAGCGTGTTCTGTTGGAGAGAGTAGTACGCGCTCGTTGTGTGCAACCTTTTGATCCATTAACACCAAAACACCGTAGTATACAGAGCGATTGGTGTAATGCTAGACAATGCTGGTGTATGGGCTGGATCTGAATCTTCTGAAAAACTTGGAGAGCGTTTAATTGATGCGTGCATTCAACCACATCAAGGCTACTATTGCATATCCCAGGAACACACACTTAGTGGGTGTAGAACAGGGAGTGATGGGTCGCAGTGAATCCTGTTGTACAGCATTACAAATGATTGCATCTTTGCTCACACCTCTTCTGATCTCAATCCGATTGGATAAGTCAGTTGGCCATCCCTTGACGTCTGGAAGTCTCTATGCTTTGACTTATTGCAGTGATAAGGTTGGTTCGAGGAGGACACTCCCGCTATTAGTGCATCATCGCCTAGAAGTGCTGGTTCATTCATTCTCTTGGCGAGTATAATCTACATTCGTTGGGTTATACAGGGGTATGGTCGTGAATTTTCTCCGATAGGATACCAATATACGTAATAAAAGAGTGTTAGAGAAGAGGCACAAATCACTTCTCGTTTTTCATTTCGTACCATATAAACTGTAGGCAAACAGACTTGCCGGAAATTTTATTCTTGATAATGGAAATAACTCTGATAACCAACTTTAAAGTTTGATGTGTCATTAAAGTAATTATTAATTATAGCTTTTATTATTAGGTAAAAATTGAACCAATTACTCGTGAAACTTTTCTGTCTGTATATACGTTGCCATTTTTCGTTTTATGTTATTGATGGCATGTCTTAAATTATGTGGCGTAATTAATTTCCTCACAGACATTTCGGATAGCTTAGGTAAGTTCTTAAATTCTATGAAGACATTTTGTAAATATTCTACTTTTTAAGTGTGGATAAATGAAATAATCCATAATTGTCAAATCTGAAGATCGCGGTAGAAAACAAAGAATTCATGTAATAATTGGATGTTGTTTGCCTTATCTTATAACGTGTTGGGTTATCTTGCTCGAAATATCCCTTGTGGACTTCATCGTCATCTAGTTGATATAAAAATATAATAATATATAAAAATAGTTGTAATATTACGATATCATTCCACATTTATGGTATTAATAGAGAATATTGGACCGATAATTCGTGTACGAGAAAAACAAGCCAAACGCCTATTTTTTGGGAATGCCAGCTATTTTAAGAATTCTATGTGGATCTTTACCAGACCAGTTGCGCACTTTTTGTTTATTTAAATGTTCTGATAAATGACCCACGCTACATCTGAGAAGAGGGTTTTCTCAAGAACGCTATCATTATTCGGGGTACCTAAAAACCATTGATAATACTTGAGTTGGGTTACGCGATCAATGGGTAAGGCTCTTCTAATAACAATCATCATTAAGGTGTATTTCTACTGAGAAAAATTAGTTTAGAATTCCTTAGTTATTAATGAGGACGCACACGCCAAATATTATCGACAACAACACATTATTACTATTGCTTTTGATGAAATACTCCTATAATTTTACTATTGTCTAGATAAACCTTATGATTTTCTATTATTATGCAGCAAGTACGTATTAATAACGTTTCTGAAATTTCAGAAGTATAAAAGATCTGAATAAAAAGTAAAAGTATTAGTTTCTTGCAAATGTTTGTATTATTCCATTGAATTAATAACTAAAATCGATAGCCGCACTGGTTAGGCGGCCGACTATCGTTTTTCCGGAACGATAGGAGCTGGGTTTTAATTCTTCGGAAAGCCGGTAACATTTTTTTCGGAGAATTGAAATCCCATCGACCTGCCATTCGCTGTTGGGAGCAAAGTGATTAACAGCGCGGCATTCTAAACGGCTAACGACAAAATATTGTCACAAAGCCATTTCAACACATTATGCGCACACAAAAACTACACCGCGAGAGTTGCAGTGATAATCAGACAAGCGATAGAGCTTACAAAGTCACTGCAACTAAGCACCCACCACACATAAAAAAATTAGTTACTACTGACAATTGCGACACATTGTTCTATTAATATTAACAAACGGAAATTATGTCCTGCTCTTATATAAAACGGAACGCATATATTTACCGTCAAGCGTTGTGAGGAAACTTTCCTACCCTTATTGTACTAAAATGTATGTTACTGTAGCAATTCAGAGATGGATTAGACTAGAATTTAAAAAGAAATGGAATAAAACTTCTTACAAGCACCTCAACAAGAATTACAATGTGCAATTCGAAAATTTGGAGGAATCGTATAGTCAATTAAGACCGAAATGAGGAAGACAATGCACGAAATGCGAATTACCAACGGAGAGAAGCAACTATAGAAACGCAATTACATTATTTCGGGAATGTTCACTGTTATAAACCGATACCTACGTACAAGAACTAAGATCGATCAACCCATAGAATTATGCTGCCTCTGTTCATAAACTACGTTTTATATTGTAGGTAAACTTAGACGTTGTTCGCAGAGATTTACTACAAGAGAACCGTTTCTTAAGCCTTATTTTATCAAAGCTTTAGATGTAGCACTACATGTAGTGCTAGATTTGATATTGTTTTCGTTGATTTTTAAAGCATAGTATAACTATTTACAGTTTGCAATAAATTGATAAATATTCCCATTGTTTATTAAGAATATTAATCTATTAATGTGTATAACAGAGAGCTTTTACAAAAATGTTCCCGACTGATTACATCATCTGCCAGTACAAGGTGGGTATATCTAGCATGTACTATGGCGGAATTTATAATTGAGAATATTTTCACTGCAACTCGACTCTAACAGACTGATATCTGTAAGCAAAAATGAACCTTCTAGTCGAATCAATAGACGTATTGAAATACAATGAATACAATCGAGACGCTTACACAACCAGATTTACGTCGCATCTCTTATCGTATTAGAGTTTAAAATCTTTACTGAATTTTAGTTTGTAGGATGTTTTATTGATTGTGTTCACGTTTTCCAATTACATATATCTCCATTATATTGTATTATTTGTATGTTTCATATCTGTTATATTTGTAATGGAAAGTATTTATTACTTTTATATACACACATACATACATATGTATATGTATTTAAAGATACACGAAACATGTATCAAAACAAACTATACAGGGTGAATTGGAAGGACGAAAGGAAAAGTTATTACTTACTGACAATAATATTGCCGTACCTACTTCAATACGTATAGAGAAAGCGATGAAATGTATAATAATTATATCCTTACCTGAAAATCAAACGAAAAATTCGTATAGAAAGCACATCTCAACGTAATGTATTTACATTACATTCTTTGTAATTATTTCTCCATATCAACATACATATGTATGTATGTATGTCTTTAAATGGTTATTTCTGTAAATACGAGTAAACTGAAAAACTATAAAACAATTTAGTAACGTAATTTCTAGTCTTTATGCCTAGTAATAACTGAAGAAATATATGCATAGAGCTTAATTATTAATTCTTATTAAATTGCAATTAAAGCAGACATATTTTATGGTCATGCAAATTGGTTTGGCAGTTTATTACAAAACTAGTTGACAAAATAAATTAAATTTCTGTTATCTCAAACAAAAGTTTATTTATGGCTCCTAAGAAATGTCAAAATCAGTGTGAATCACCAACTATAGATACGAAATTTTAAGCATGGTTAGCATGTTCAGCAATTTTTAGTTTCAATAGGCACGTGTTTATTTTTTGATGAGACTCCCATTATTGTCTACCTTTTATGTATTTCCAAAGCGATTTTCTTCTTATTACTATTATACTAATTATATGCAAAGAATAGGATTTTGTTGAATATTTAGGTAATAATATTTGTTAGCTAGGTATGCAATCGGTACATTTAAAAAGAATCGCAAACTAGACAACGTCATTATGAATATCCTAAACAACGCTTTTTACTCTTTTAAACGCATATAGTTTCTGCTAGCACTATATCTCTGGCATAACTTTTCTATTATTTTATTTATCGAAAAATAAATACTTATCTACTAGAAGGTAAAACAAGTATGTATATAAATAAAACATTATGAGATAGTCGAATATTAGAGAACAGTTTGCAAAACAAAATTTATTAAATATAAAACTCTTTCTTAATACCATAATAGATGCGACGACTCTCTGCTTGTGTCAGGGGTTCTTTTGTATTCATCATATTTCAATACCTTATTCATAAATGATACGTTCAATTTCGTTTACAGCTTGGCGAAGGTTTAGAGTCGAGTTGCAGTGAAAATATTCTCAATTATAAATTCCGCCATAGTACCATTATTGACAACTTTAATCTTTTTATATATGTAATTTTTTACAAATGGATGTGCCCAAAGGTCCAATTTGGACGGATATTGAAGTAGACACTTGTTTTTTTCCAAATTTATAAATAAAGTCTGGGTCAAATTAAGTAAAGAAAAAATGTTCGGAACGTTATACAGATGAAACAGCCGTCCTATAGTCGGGGCATCGTATATCGGAACTATTCGGGAATGGAGAAGTAGGGATGTATTAGTAGATAGTTAGATGCACGCTTCACTCGAGACCGCACGGTTGTATTCTGTTCAATACATATGCGCAATACAATAATTGTTTGCTTATTCTCAAAATTTCTATAAACTTTTTAAACTAAACAGAAGTTTGTGGTAAAAATATAGATGATGAACTCGTCACAAATAGGAGAAGCAATTACACACGTAACGAAGAGAATAATTTCTGATCATAAGTAAATAAATTAAATGACCCAATTATGTTGTTATGTAATAGGCCAGCCCAAACATTTAAATTTGCAGAGTATTGTGTTCGAGCGTCATAAGTACAAGGTCTCTTTTCTTGTGACCAATACCTTGCAACACTTGGGTTGTGTCGACCATGTAAAGCGAACGACGATTCGTCTGTAAATACAAGTTTTACACGGATTTAAACAGCCGTACATTTCAAAGTTATTGATTATATGACGAACTGTTTCAAAACAAATAGTCTGTTGGAACTCATCGTTAAATAGGCGTACAATATCTCTTATTGAGTAACCACGATGATGTTGTTTTGTAACATACCTATTTGTTTTGTTGAAGGGTAAAAATGTCCATAATGAATTACAAAACAATCAGCATCAGTAATAGTAACAATAATAATCGTATATTTACGATAGCATGAATTACTTTATCTCGCTAATACAATACAACTGTGCGCTGTCGAGTTAAACCTACTAACGCATCCCTACTTCTCTACTCCCGAATGCTTCCGACATACGATGCCCTGACTATAGGGCGGCTGTTTGATCTGTATATATGTAGAACTAAAGCCGAAACAATCATTCTTAACGAATACCTTCCGCTTTGTTTAAAATGAATCTGTCTGGAAACAAATAAAGAAAAAATGTTATCACTGCCTTTCGTGGAAACTGAAAACTTTTAAAAGTATTCCGAAACAATCAAGAAAAGTGTGTACTATATCATGATTGAAAAATTTATAACCGTACAATATATAGCTAACCTAAATTTAAATAATTGAAAAAAGTACTAAGCTTGCGGTCTTTAATTTTGACAGATTTCTTGAAACTGGGGAAATAATGTAACAGTAAAAAGATTGTTAAACAGTGTGTCTTTCAGGTTTTATCTGTATGCTTCTTAAGTGCTATACACGAATTGCGCAATAAAACTATCACGACTAAAAGTCGTTGAAAGAAAACAGATTTTTACATTAGGAAACAGATTTCAAACACCATTTATTATTTAATAGTATTCGGTATAATTTGTCTCGCACTTCAAAATTTGTATAGTAATACGGAACAAATTGTTAAACTTTCTAAACATATTTCACATAGTTAATCCTTGCTTATAATCAACAGAATTATAGGAAGTAGGTGAACTGTATAAGATAAGATTACTATGCGAAAAAGGATACAAGGACGGTTCTTATACAAACGATGCGAAAAATAAAAATGGAGCTTTTTCTGTGTATGGTAGCACGTGAAATTTTCCGAAAGATTACGCTCAACAAGAGAACGCCTTTATTAATGGAGACATGAAACTTTCTTCGACAAAAACTGTCATCTGAGTGGTTATTTCATCAAGATTCGCCTTAAACTCTTATAAATTAGGGTCAACTTAAACTACATTCTCTCAGTGTCGCTTAACTTTTCAGTGTTTATACATTAATGCTAGGTTGCCTTTTCTTTGGGTTTGTATCGTAGATACGTACATTAATGGTTGCTAGAATTGGAAACTTTTTTTGAGTTATATTATTTATTGAAGTTTCGGGTATTACAGCGGCTTTGTTAATAAAATATAAGAAAGTTAGCTAATCGCGATAAGCAGAATCTGTTATCTAGAATAAAATAGTTTATGTTGTTAATATAAAGATTTAGAGTTTTTGTGAGTACCAGGAAATTGCTTCGGGGTTTTCTTCTCGCAATTGCGTTTAAGTGTCGTTTTACGTTGACGTTAAATGCAATCTCATTGATTGAATTCGGAATGTCTGCCATTACCTTCCGGGCAATACAACTTGATTGAAAATGATGAAATGGAATCTATCAGTCGAAAAATCATTCGAGCTGAAATCTGCCTAAAATATAATATTACAAACAATTGTAAATTATAGCCTATGATCTTTTGTAACATTATTGTTGAGCTTTATCCTATAATTTATGTTTTATTATTATTTTATTGTTGTAATTTCACTATAACTTCGAATATGTTTTTATAGAGTAGAATAATATCTTTAGCAAAACGTTACACAACCAACACTGAAACACAGAATATCATACTCGTTTATTTGGAAATGTCAGGACAATAATTTGGTTAGCCAGAGTTAATATTAGGAAATATAAAAGCTGAAAAGACGAAAGAAAAGCTATAAAATACAATAATAAAAAAGGAAAAGGCCACGTTGACTTTTTGGTAGTTTTTGTGACAGACATTTATAAGAGAAAGTTAATGGTTTACGGCCATATGATGATTCGATCAATTAACTATACTCTAACTATTCGTATACAAATTTTTTGGTCATTGTATAGATATATAAATCGAGGATCATATCGACTGTATCGGTCCGACGTACTCTATTTTCGATTTATCTAACCAGATTCTTAAACTCTCAGTGTTTAGTTGTGTCAGCTAAGTTATATTAGAAAGGTTCTGGACAGTAACTTAATCACCATAATAAGATTCTCTTGCAGTAATCTTATAATTTGTAGCAATAATGACCCAATATTCTAACAAAGAAAAATACAATCAACTTGTCAGTTGGTTGTTTTTTTTTGTATTTGGAGAGAGCCAGAGAAAAGGAGAGATTATTTATCTAATAAAGTGATTTATTATATAATAACAATAATAATAATAATAATAATAATACCTCTTCAAGGTAATATTCAATAATAATAATAATAATAAGAGGTCAGATAGGAAGAAATGTTAAAAGTGACTGGAAATTTTATTTTATAGTATTTTGTACAAGAAATGAAACAATTTGCAAAGTTTCAGTGATCTACTCTACAGAAAAGGTGCTGGTATTATATGCCTACTGCATATGTATATAGTAATTTTCCAAGTTTAAAACGGTCTTACATAATTGAGTTGAATAAACTTCCGAGTACAGAGGACTTAATCCATTTCGTGGTCGCTTTTCAACCCAAATTTGTTTTTAGCCACCGATTTTCTATGCAAATTGCACGATTTAGAAGGAGTGTATAGCGCATTTACCGGAAACTGTGGTCTACACGGGTCCTTTAAGGTTTAACTGAAAAGTTTAAATAATGTATAAGTGAGTTTACCTTTAATAAAAGGTTTAGTAGTAGAAATAATTACGAGCATATAAATCTTCTAATAACTGCTAATAAAATGGAGTCGTAGAAGAACTTTTGACAAAACTTTGCCGGAATATTGATTATGTGTGATAATTCATAGTGCAGCATATCTATGCAGAAAAACCGTTTTAATTGGCTTTGTTAATATTGAACTGCTTGTTGTTAGAGTGAAACTCAGAAGAAACACGCCCATCTCCAATAAATAAAGTGATTGGCAAATGATCACTGTCTAGAAGATCATCATCTGTTCGCGACTCTATACATAGATAACGCTATATCGGGGGAACCAATTACTAAATCCACGACACGTCTTGAAGATTCAGAAGGTTGGATTCGCGTGGGTAACATGTCATTCAGAACGTCCAGATTAAATTCCTCGATGATACTGATCAGAATCTCTTCCTTGCGGTCAGATAAATCACAGCCCCATGAAGTGTGAAGTGTGGCATTTAAATCACCTATGGCAGCCAGGATAGTGATGTTGAATACCCTACACACGGCGAACTCAGCATTCTCTGGAACCTCGTGTTTATCCATCGGAATATAAGGAAATGGAATATTATTCTTAATTAAAATGGAAATTCCTCCGTAACCGTCATCCCTTTTTTTATGAATAGTAATGAATAGTAGTTGGGTAAAAAGCATGTCTCGTTCAGAACAACAACATCAGGGTGGATGCCATCCATAAAATTAAATAAACTCGGTTTGTTTTTTGCAAAGGATCTCATGTTCCAGGAAATTAATTTTAATTAATTAATGCTTTTTCCACTGATACTGACTCTATCCATGACAAATTATTGTGATAATTCTGGGGAAAGATCGCTTTAAGAATCAGTATTACATCTTCTGGATTACTCTCAAACATAGATTTTAAGGAAGAAATGATAAAATCCTTGTCCCATAAATTGTCACATTGACCATTGTCTGCAGTATTAGTCTCAGGGTTAACCCTCTCGCTATTCAAAAACCGATGTTTTTTTTGAAAAGAGTCGGGTAGTCTACCGTTTGGAGCGAATAACAAGTCGCTGTTGTTTATAAGCGATACCACTGACTTCTTCCTTGACTGGGCAGCTTTAGAAAAATTAAGGTTACTTCTCCTAGTAGGGGTTACGACATCTGATACTATGGAATCACTAGCTCTGGCAGTAGGATTAGACGACGTGTCTAAACTAGGAAATTGACTATCATCATTAAGTCTCCGAATCGATACACCGGAATTATTCGAGGCGCGCAACTTGAAAGTTTCAAAAAAGAGTAGTAGTAGTAGAGATATTCCATTTTTAGCCAAACAGATCTGCACAAAAAGCAAGTAATATGCTGAAATTTAGTAGAAAGTAATCTAAACATAATCCACAAATAATGGTCACAATAATCAAAGTTAGACGAAATCAATGAGTTAGTGAGGAGAAGCCTCAAATTTATATTTAAATGATTTCTATTTCCATACAATAACTTCAAAACCTTGAAGGACTTTATAATCACGATAGATACCTGCCCTGGAAATCTCAAAAAGTTATCTGATGTCTGGTTTAAAACCTATACACCATCCTGCTTTTGTAGTTGCCCACCTCTTATTTTTACTGATAATAAATATACATAAGGTAGGCCATATAGGCTTTCGTAGAAAAATAAATAACCGAACAATTTTTGGAATTTATTCTTAAATAATGCTGTTTAGTCAGAGTAACAAATTTTTCAGCATGTTCATTAACCTTTGCATTTCCCAAATGGATGTCCACAGGGTCAAATGCCAAATACAATGAAGCACCATCAGCATAGTAATGGCCTTGACAATACTGTACGTGCTCGCTTAGATAGTTAGTGTAAATTATATATAACCAATCGCTTTCAATTTGTCAAATAACTATCAAACATTTGAGCTGTTTCATTTGAGAGGCCTATATAATGAAGGATACTGAGTAATAATTTATGATCAATTGTATCCAACGCTTTCGAGAAGTCAATTGTTACTATTATAACTATGTATTTCATTATTATCTAAAGCAATTACATCATCTACTGAGTGTGATAATGTAGGACTATAACTAAATCCCTGTTTAAAGCCGGACTGTGTATGTGGTAAAATATGATTAACTATTAAATGTTGACGCAGTTGGGTTGTTAGAACTTTTTCTAATATTTTAGAGAAACATGGCAAAATATTAACAAGCCACAACTCGGAAAAGTTTGATGGTGACTTACGTTTCGATAAAGGTATCACACGCGACAGTTTTCATTGTGCAGGTAAAACCGAATTTCTGTACAAATATTTATCAAATATGTTAATATAGGAACGATTATTTCACAATAAAGTTTAATTAACTTGATGTTTAAACTGTCAACATCAACGGCATTACATTTAATTCCATTAATGATTAGTTAGACAAAAATAAGGAGCTGCTAATGTAACTTTATAATTGTTTTTTGATCTTCGGTGGTATGAATCTCACAAACATGTGGTTGCCATACAATGGCGCTATATGTCACACTTAAGGTCCTATAATTTATCTCAACTACTTTTTTGCCAACCTGTGTAAAATATGTCATCTATACCAACGAAGAACAGACTTTTGCCGCCTTTTCACCTAGATTTTCATGTACGCGAGATCCGTTAAAATTATTTAGTGAAAATGTGATTGGTTGAAACTATGTAAATGTCTAGAAAAATGATAATCATTTCAACTAACACATTTTCGCTAAATATTGTAGCGAAATTCGCGGAGATAGCAACATATGTATCGTTAAGAACCAACATCTCTCGTATCATAAATGAAATTTATGTGTTTATATGGCAAAATGTCATTCAAAATACAATCTCAAAGATTGGAACCACCCGATAAATTTGCTATTGCTGTTTACGAATTGTACCTCGAGCGAGTTACCATTCGCTTTTGGGGAATCCTGATTAACAGCACAGCATTATAAACGCCGGGAGAGTGCTGTAACAAGGCTATACAACGTATTTACACACACAAACTGCACAGCGACAGTTGCACGGTAGTCAGATAAGCAATAGCACCCACCACAGACAAAAAATACCTTCATACTACGTACTCTTTCTGACATTCGCAGCCACTCGTACATTCAATATTTGACACATGTGGTTCTCATGTTACCACTGACATATTTTCTACAATCTTCATACGAATTTAAAGATGAAGATGTGGAAGAAAATGTAAGACAAAATAAAAACAATGAAAAATTTGTAGCACACAAAGCTTTGAGATTTATTCTTATTTGACCCGCTAAAAGTTGCGAAGGACAAACGGACAACAATACGTTCCAGTGAGTACCGAGAAACTAGCATCTAAATGATAAAAAAGGATAACGAGATTGTGTCGAATTGTTCTCGCTTGAAACAGATAGTTACATAACGTAGTGTTTGACATTGAACTTAGGCGAGGTGGTCTCGGCAAATGTCGGACGTAATTCCTCTAGATTTAGAAGTAATGTTCACATGAATTTACAGTCAACCGCGTATATCTTTCAAGCGACAGGCTACATCGATTGCAGTAGCATCCCGTATTCGATAGTAATTGTCAGTATTGTTGAGTACCACGATTGTATATAACCTAATTTATTATCGGCTGTGAGTATCCATTATACGTACATTATTATACTTGGCACACATAAACCATACGTTATTTGATTACAATTTATACAAGGAACATTGTTCTATGTATATGTACGAAATAAAAATGAGGGGTTAATGAAAAGTAGTACAAGTATGAATATGGTAATAGATATGTATAGGAAGAAGTACGTGTCTTATTTATAAAGCGACATTAGGGATTTGTTCGTGATAACTTTTCTAACCACCTCGAACATGACTCGTTGAGACATTTATTATCAATTTCTAAATTAGTTTCATTGTTGTATCCTGAATTAATTCTACTAGTTGTATGGTTTGGCCCAGTTTCATGTTTCTTACTAATAAGCTTTTCAGTAATTTCTACTCGTTCGTTTATTGGTTAATGTTCTTGAAGAGAAGACTGAGTAAGAAATGGAACATAAGCCGAGTGTTGTGCAAACGGTTCTCTAAATTTAACACTACAATATTTTTTGGACGCTCCTATTATAGCTGTGTAAATATCCATGTGTTGTATAAAAAAGTTGAAAATTAGAAATATTGTCATTTGGGCTGACTTCGGACACGCAGTATAGATTGAGACAAGAGCCATTATTATTTTTAAATGATAAGTGGTGTTATATTTGCAAATTTTTCATATAAATTGGTTCCACTAGTTAGACAAGTCAGTAAAATAAGTATACTTTGTGCGGTTTTGTATTAATGTGCGGTCTTCCTTCAAAAACAACTTTGGTAAGTAAATATGTATGTTGTACGCTTATGTTAAATTGCTAATAAGGCATTTTAAAATCTCAATTCTTTTCTAAAGTCTTAATATAACTATTTATTTATTTATTTATTTCCAGTTTGAGACTCAGACAGAGAAATCTCCAGTTAAGAGTCTACTATTATATAATTTATAAATACAAATATAGTATATGTAGCGACAATAGATTACAGTGAGTGTGAGTAAATATACATTAGAATGAAAAATGTACATATGCGTGTACCTAAAGTATAGGCATAAAAAAGGGCATAATGCAGAAATTCAATTTTCAGAATCACACCGACACACGAAACGAAGAACATGATGTTTATAGTAAAGGTAATTATGAGCAAAACAGTCTATATTAAATCGGTCAATAGATGAACATATTCGCACGATGGGAGAGTTAGAAGCAGAGTTTGTGTTTCTAAACGGTATATGAAGAAGAGAAGGGAAGCGCACCATTCGCTGAGGAACATGAAATTGTATAAGATTTAGTAGATACGACCTATCAACTAACCCAGTTGCGATTTGAATTCCAAACAAAATATCATTAAGCAGTCAAACAGTCAACAAAATATCATCATTAGTCGTCTTTCTGATAGCGAATGCATACTCAATCGCATACAAGATTTAAAGTAAGACTTATGAGCAATACCCGTGTTAGCGCGGCGATTAATACATTTAATGAATTTTTTCTGAATATTTTCTATTCTATTGACATGTACATTGTACTGAGGGTTCCAAACTTAGGTGGTATAATTTAGGCGTGAGTAAAAAAATGCAAAATATAGTAATCTTAATGCTGCAATTGAACTAAAGCGATTACATGTTCTCAAGATAAAACCCAAAATTCTATAGCATTTGTTAGCCACATATCCGATATGATCTCCAAATGTCATCCTTGTGTCGAGGACGACTCCAAGATCTTTGACTTTAGTGAGTTGCGAGAGATTGTGGTTATTAATGTGGTACTAAAAAACGTATTTATTAAGATTTCTGGTAAAGGTAATCTGAGCGCATTTATCAATATTAAGATACAGACAGCGGTGAGAACAGTAGAGTGCCAGGGGATTAAGGTCGTCCTATAATAAAAGACAGTCACGAGAACAGCGTATCTGACGGCTGACTTTTAGATCATCAGCATAGCATAAAAACCAAGAATGACGGAAACAGGAATCAATATCATTTATATACACTAAAATTAATATACCTGACGTAATTGTTGTCTAACATGATTTATATCTGTGCACTGTTACCGCTTGTAACCTATCCTTAATATATCTAATTTGTTGATTTTTTTATAACAACAGCTTGGTCGATGTAACAGTTGCTAATTAGATTGAGACAGGATGCCTGCCTCGTTGCCTGATCTGCAGCAGGGTCATTCCTAACATCAGGATACCGATTGAAAATTGAAGCGAAATGATGGGAGAACAAGTCACATACATCTTGACCACCGGTAGCTGTGTGGTCACGCAGTGTTATAGTGCTAGGAATAAAATGTGACGTATGACGATTGCCAGCATAGAACCATAATAATTTAGGGTTAGCTACAATATTGCGTTCAACGTTAGACTCATATTGCTCATAGTTCGCTTGTATGAGTTGTTTAGAGCGTGTTCTAATAATTTTAAATGATAAAAAAATCAGTGCAGTTTCAAACCGTTTCCACTTTTTGTGAATTCGTAACGTTTCTTTAATTGTTGAGATGATTGCGCAAGAAAACCAGGAAGGAAAGCGTGTATTGAGGGGCTTTCTGAGATTAACGTATGTTAATAAAGCATAATGAATGATATAGAATTTACTAACGGTTGAATCAATAGATAAATGGGATAATTTATTTGAGCAATTGATGTCTAAAAAATGCTTATTAATTTCGGCGTAATTAATGGTGCGAGAATTAAAATATTGACATGTATTGTGCCGCAAATCTTTTATATGTGAGAAGTTAAAGGAAAACTCAATTGCTTTATGGTGGGCGTCCTCAGGGACTAATGGGTGATTGCGTAATAGAATCAACACGATAGTCATTGCATAGAATTAAATCGAGCAGTTTGTCGGTGTGATTGTGAATGTGGTTAAATAGTAAAAGCTCCGACAGCGACAGTGTGTCAACAAATGAAACGGATATGTCGTTACTATAATATTGTATGGCACAAAGTGATTGTAGGTAGCCAATCAAGGTTAGGTAAATTGAAATCCCCGCAAATAAGAAAAATATCCCATAGATTGTCGACACACAGCTGTTCGAGACGATTCAAAAAACAAGACAAAAATAAGAAATCATGTGCCGGAATATAAATGCAACAAATATTTAAATGAGAATTGTCACCAACAAGTTTCATGGATATCCACACATCCTCAGTCTGAGAGTTCCATTATTTTCTCACAACGACGGGCAGATTAGCACGGCACGCAATTAATACACCGCCACCGACTTCTTTCCGCATAACTCTAAGTTACGATCATGCCGAAACACATAAGTGATAATTATAATATGTAATCAAGGTCCATCGTTGAATCATTCAACCATGTTTCTGTCAAGCAGACAACATCATATTCACCATTAGATGTATTTGGTAATATTAAATGAGATTTTGATCTAAGACCACGCACATTCTGGTCATATACACTAAGATCCATATTAAGAACACTAGTAATTAAATTCAATTAAATGTTTAACTAATGGAATTGTTTTAGTTTTGTTATATCAATCTCCGACTTTATAGCAAACACTTCGGGCCGATCATCTTTACGTACCAAGATAGTCGCGTTTCTTACCCATACATATATATAATTTTTCTCTTTAGCAGTGTCCCGAACTTTTTTGAATAAGTATTTAGTTTCTTTTGTGAGATGCTCGTTGATAAACACAGGGGATGAAATATCCGGTATGCTGATCCCTGGACTTGACGGTTTTTTGTCGCATCGGTATTGCTTGGCAGCGTATAGTAATTCATCTTTTTTTCGCCTCGAGATGGTACTCGATTGATTGGTACTCGGTGAATTGCATTTATATCGCTTACTACTAAGGGACAATTTATAAATGAAGCTATTGTTTCAACAACATTCGTGATATTTTCATTAGTAGATCCAGGTATACCTTGGATTTCTAATTTGTTTAATCGGAAATATTGCTCAAGGTCATGTATTTCAGCATTGGCTACAGCGAGGTCCGTTTTTAAATTAGTGTTTTCAAGCGAGAGCTTGTCAATGACTTTAGCTTTCTCATTAACATTTCTCAAGGTGCCTTCGAAGTCAGTAATTTTATCAGAACAAAATTTAACAGATTCTAGCACATTATCATATTTAGATGCCAGTTGTTTCATGTCGATTTGGGCGAACGGAGAGATTTTAATATTAAATCCAATGTTTTGGAATCGGAATAAGCTGCAACTTCGGCAGCATTGTCAACGATAGATGATATTTCACATTCAGCATCACTGCATTCTGAGCATTTCCATGACACACCGTCCAAGAGATAACGTATATTCTCGGACGGGACATTCGCACAAACAGGATGAAAGATTCCAAAACATTGTGTACATCGCAGCGAAACAGATTTCCTTTTGATAGCGGCAGAGCACGCCTTGCATTGATCAATTTTATGTGCAGGATCAAGAGGTATCGTGGAAAGCGATCCTTTATGAGAGATTGCAACAGATCAAAGTTCAATAGTATGGAAATTTGCACAATTAAACATAATAAACATAATAAACACTATAAAAAATCGCAAATATTTTCACCCAATCAGTAGAACACAAGTTACTACGCGTCCACGCATTTAAACGATCAGTATTAACTATAAATTCTAACTATGCTATAACTTAATCTCAAAAACCACAGAGAGGTCTAAGCAGTAATGTAAGATGCATGTTTTTACATGCTAAATTGAGACATTCACAGATTATACTGTAGACACCTGGACTGCTTACAATATAGAAATTATTCTTAAGAAACTATGGACAGACAGCTACAAGTGCATGTCGACGGTTACATGTCATTTAGATAAGTAGAGGAATGCTATGTTGCTCTCCACACTACTTCAAATCAAAAATTGTTTGGGAAAACTCCACATAATCGCGGATGGCAGCCAGGTTTTAGCTAAACTAAGAAGGAAATACTGTGTCCCTGAGCGCAGTTATCCCATGTTTATGGCAGAAATCTAAGAACTATTCAAGAATTATCTCAATCGAAAGGGTTTATTCGAAAGGCGCTCCGAGGAAAACACTTCTGGCCGTGATAGATGATTCGAAATGAAAGCATTCGAGTGCTGAACAAAGTAGGAAAAGGGCTATCAAATTCCCGGATCATTTAAAATTATCAATATTAGTCATGTTTTCTGTCAGTGCATCGGGAATAATACTTCCTCCGTTTCTTTTTTATTACTATTGTAAAACGTGTATCCTCTAAAGTGTATAAATTATAAAATTATTATTTTTTGTTGAAAAAGTCAAGTGCTTTTTTTTTCGAGTTTTGAGAGTATTGTTACATGATAGTGTAGTTTTGGTTGTAGAAATATATAATTTTTGACTTAGTTTGCTTGCTTTCTTCTATCTTACAAGTGCTAAAGCCTGTCTTTCTCTAAACTTTTGCGGTATTTATTGCAAATCAATATGTGTAAGGTGTTTCTTATGGAATTTTTATGACGATTTCAACTTACCACAAGTGTGGCCTAAATTAAGACACTAGATTAAATTTAAGAAGAATAAAAAAACCTATCATATACACTTAGTACTTTGTGTACATCAAAAGTGTACCAATCTGTAATCTCAACTGATCGTATATTGATAGTTGATGATGGATACGGTTTGAAAATCAAAGAATATTTTAGTAAGAAGTTTAGAAAGTGAACAAACTAATAACACACCCGCAATAAAAAGACTATTATGAAGAATCTAATAGAAATAATATTTAATATAATACCTCCAATGGCAGTAAACCTAATATGAAATTGATCAGTTACACAAAGGATGAGAATTGAGTTAGCGACACTTGACGAGAATTTCTTTTTTTTTTTGGGACTGCATGGGCGGAAGAACCGTGAAGGCAAGCTCGGCCATAATGAAGGTCCATTGTGCCCTCGTGCTGTTTTACTCCTCTTAGCCAGGTTGCACTCGGACGAAGAAGTCCGCAACCTAGTCGAGAGTGAGTTTCCTTAGTCCGGGATCGTCCAGACGCCCGACCCCGAAGTAACTCCGCCTCTCCCTGTCCACTGTCGAGCAGTCGGTAAGAAGATAGATTGGAGTTTCCTCAGCATTCCCACATGTATCATCCCGGCAAGTGCATTCCAATGGGAGCAATGACTAGCAGCGAGTTCTGACAAAGGCTTTGATGCTGCCATAGGAGTTCCCACATGTAGGTTCTGGACCCACGAGTTGTCCCTCACCGGCACCTGTAGCTAATTTGTCAGCCATTTCATTACCTCTGATTCCAGAGTGACGTGGCACCCATTTCAGCGTGGTGTTGTGACGTTCCGCCAGTTTTACGAGAGTCATATAGCAGTGTAGCACTACCTCGGAATCGAACCTGACAGCCTGTAGTGCTGTAAGGGCAGCCTAACTGTCAGAGAAAATTTCCACTTCTCTATTAACCTGCAGGCAATTTAAAATGCCTTCCGCGCAGGTCTGGATTGCGATTACTTCGGCTTGGAAGATGGACGCGGAGCTCCTTAGGCTGAAAGCTTCACCCTCGGTTTCACCATCTTTCCAAATTCCAATTCCCGTGCCGTTAGGCGTTTTAGAAGCGTCCACAAACCAGCGAAATACCTCCCGTCTCGGTTTGTGGACAAGAGTTTCGGCAATCTCTGTATTGGAGATGTTTACATTGTATCCTCCACTGAAGCTGAAAGTTGGCGAAATCTTATCCGCCCTCATGGACAGTGGTATTGTCTGCTATATGTAGGTAAAGATGCTAGTATGATCTCCCGTTTTACCGGAGAAAGCTCCACTATATTTTGCTCTGTAGATCCCTAGGACTGCCTCCGACCACAGAACAAGCTGCAGCGGAGGAAACTCAAGGATCGCCTCCATCACCGCAGTCGGCGTCGAGGACATGGCTCCAGTGATAGCTAAACAGGCAATGCTCTGGACTTTACTGAGTGCGTTGGCCACATAGCCCAAACTAGCTCTGTGCCACCAGACCAACGATGCATAAGTTATAGAAGGTACTGTAGTGTTACGTGGGTTCAGTATCAAAATGAAGTTATAATTCCAAATAACAACATACTTATAATGTATTCTACTTATTAATGAATCACTAAACTCTATTAAATCAAAGAAAATAACTACGGTAAATAAAGTTGTGTATTCTTCTAGTTTTTTACAAAAATTGTCTTTTACTAACTAACTTGATGCCCTACGTTATAGCTACTTATAAATACCTATTTTAGATCTCTTATGATTACGATGCGCACACGATATTGTCTCTGCGTCTTCCTTATATGGTGGATATGTAATATGGCACTCTACGTCCTACTTGGATATCGGCAAGAATTTGGTAGATTTGGTCTCAAAAAGGATATTGATGTTGTCTATTTTGGTAAACGCCTCCAAAAAGGATATCTCTTGAATTTATACGGATTTGTACTTCTTGACATTGGTTACTTACAAAGATTTTGTCAGGGTGTTGCTCAGCAGAGATCTTATGTTAAGTCCAGCCAGCGACAAAGACAGAAAGATGTTAAATACACCACAATATTATCACTCATACTTTATAAGGTAATTAATAAATTTTATATCATCGATTTTGTACACAAACACACATAAATATTATAACCAAATCACACAATTAAATTCCACACACACAAGAGGAAAGACCAGCCAGTTAGGGGCGTTTTAAGAAGAAAAAGTAGGTGGTAATTAAAATCTACAACTTTTCGGGTGACCCTGTATACAACAAATTTTCGACCGGACGCGCATAAATTAATCCATCAACGATCGTTGATTGCCGTGATTGACAGATGACTATCAAAAGGTATTTCTGATGAAATTTAGAGACAATTGCGAATCACCTATAAAAAGCCGTGTGAGAGCAACAAACTTCCGCTTTTTGCATAGATCGTCAAACAGAGCGTTTAATTTTCTACGTAAAATTTATTAAAATTACCCCGGTGCACCGTGGGCCCAAATTAACGATTATCTTCGAAAAAGTACTTTAAACATAAAAATTTTCCACCTAATTTAAACTTAATTACCCCTACGAAGAGGACGTCGTCCATCCAACATCCGTCTAGGCGCGCGAAGACAGAAGCTTCCAAAATCACACACATACACACTCACACAAGTAAAATAAGGTAATTTAATTTGTAAGAAATTTTAAGTTTGGAAAGTTGCAAAAACTTGAGAAAAATATTTTTTTTTGAAAATTAAAACAGTAAATTTTTCTAAGTACAAAAATAATATTTGAAAAATTAAAATTTTTTTTTTTCAGTAAAGTTTTTTTTTTAGAAATAATTTTTTTTAGTAAATTGAGTTAAAAGGGTAAAATTTATTTATTAAAAAAAATGATAAAAATTTCAAAGTTAATTTTTTTTTATATACAGAAATTTTTGCTACGATGATTGATTAAAATTTGCTACGATGATTGATTAAAAAAATAATTTCAAGCTGTTTCGTATGGAATACATAGGACGTTAAATACGTCACGATTTTCACACAAAATTGACCATAACTTCTGAAATACTCGGTATAACTGAATAAAACCTTATATTAAAAGAACGAGGAAGATGGGCTTAATCCAAATTTGAAATAATATATAGTGTGTTCCATTTAAGAAAATGTATGTTTGGTTCACTCTAGCGATATGAAACACCCTGTATATATGAAATTAATTTTAAAATGTGTAGCTTAAGACTGTCTATGATTCCTGTACATGAAGTTTTTTGATATATTCAATAATAAGGGATATTTTGAGCTTTGACGCACTAATGTCTCACCCTGTATATATATTGTCAAAATTTCGCCCTATTTATAACAATCGAAAATTAAGAAAAATTAGTACAGTTAACAGCGCCATCTATTGAGTAAACGCGGAACTACAATTAAACAGTATATATTACAGTAGCTAATATCATTACAGTACTATAACTTTCGTGTACAGCCAGTGTACCATCATAGGTTTCAGCCCCCACCTTTTGCCAAACATTCCTCTACAGGCCCAAAAGGCTCTCGTGGCTTTGTTTGTTACCTGTTCGAGGTGCGGTTTGTACATCAATTTGGCGTCCAAAGTCACCCTTATATCTTCGAGCCGAAAACGGTGGGACACCGAAGTCTGGAACGCGACCGTAGTCGCTTTTCTAGAGTTCCCTTC
This sequence comes from Holotrichia oblita, assembly GCA_023690525.1. NCBI lineage: Eukaryota > Metazoa > Arthropoda > Insecta > Coleoptera > Scarabaeidae > Holotrichia > Holotrichia oblita. The sequence continues at coordinate 67,347,486 of CM043020.1, forward strand.
TCTTTTACACCACCTTTCCACGAGTCCGAGTGCGACTTGCATCCTCTCGGATATCACGCCCTCGAATTTGCCGCAGATCATGATGGTGCCCTGTGCATGGAAGTCCGCCGTGCAAAGTTCGGAAAGCAGGCCATCCACCACCAGGCACCACAGTATGGGTGGCAGTACTCCGCCCTCTGGGCAGCCAGTTGCTACGGTCGCCTTTATAGTGCAGAGGTTCCGTGACACATGAACCATTCTGTTTCTTATCATGGCGTCGATCCACCTTGTCACCGTTGGCTCGACTCCACGTCTTTGCAGTTCCCTACTCATCGACAGAAAGGACGCCCTGTGAACGGCGCCCTCTATATCAAGGAGGGTGGCCAGCGCGACTTCTTTGTTGCTTAAGGCAATTTCTGCTCGCCGGGAAAGCTCATGAATAGCTTGCTCACAGGATTTTCCATGTTGATAGGCATATTGGTTCTTGTTTAGAGGCCGCTTTGCCAATACGGAGGCCCTCAGCCGTCTACCAATTATCTTTTCTAAAGTTTTGAGAAGAAAAGAGGTAAGGCTGATGGAGCGGTACGACTTCGCTTCCGTGTAGGACGCCCTGCCCTGTTTAGGAATGAAGACCAACTGAGCCTCTCTCCAGCTATTAGGTATATAACCCGTAGCTAAGGTAGTCCTTAGTAGGGTACATAAAATTGAGGACAGCGGCTCCAGGCCCTGTTGTAGCAGTGCAGGAAAAATGCCGTCCGTATCCGCCGATTTAAAGGGTTTGAAGGATTCGATGTTCCATCAAATTTTTGAGATTTGAATTATTTTTGGTGCGAGGTTCCAGTCTTCTGTCCGCGCTCTTAAGTTAGGTATATGAGCATAGCTCAGTTCCACACATTCTCCCTCAGTCCAGGTCTGAATGGTCTTGGAGCCGGGAAAGTGCACCTTTAGGAGGTGTTTGAGAACCTGCTCTTCTGTTTCGGCCTTTGGCCTGTTCAGTGTTTCTATTCTGCAGGGTCCTTCTTTGGCGAGGACTTTACGAATTCTGAAACATTCAGAGACTCCCTCCAGCTTTTTTCCACGATTCCCGTTTTGCTTTTCTCAGAACGCAGTTGTATCTGGTTAGGGACGTTGTATATTCGTTCCTTGAATCCAGATCTTTTAGCATTGTTGTAAAGTTTTCTGGTGGCCGCCCTTAACCGCTTTCGAGTGTTACCATTGGAGCGCTCTCGAGTTACTCCGGAGTACCCCACACGCGGTTTTATACGTTCGGGTGTCTAGAGTGTGATACTCCCGAACTGTTCTTGTTTGCTTCGTCCCTTTCCTCTGAAGCACCTACCGATTTTTTGGTGCTTCACGCTCCAATGTTTTGTTTACGCAGGATCAGCTGTCACTTCTGTCAAATAGCAAATCACGTTCGGGTGGTTTCTGGCTCGGAATCAATCGGAGTACCGCGCTCTTGGAGCACTCCAAGAGTTTGATACACTGCACCTGAAAGCGGCTCTTAAGTCAGACAGCTCCCTGGTCCACGATGGTGTATCCCTGTTTGTTGTCTTGACTTTAGTAGGGCAGCTTTCATCGTAGGAAGTTTTTATGGTAGCCCGCACGCCCTCGGCTTAGAGCTCGATATCGGCAGCGGTGCCTATCTTTTTGAGGCATTGCTCTACTTCTTCTGTCAGGCGCTTCCGGTAAGCGTCCCAATTGCAGTTTCTAGGATTTTTATGCGATATGTGACTTACCTGTGGTATTTAAATATCTAATCTTACATATCAGAGAGACATCATCAGAGAGAGACGGCTCATCCGACATATGCCACTGCACCACCCACTTCGTGCAGCGCAGTGTGCAGATGGTGATATCGACAATCTCCGCACGGCTAGGTGTTTCAAAAGTCGGCTTATTTCCGCGGTTAAGTATATTTATTTCGTTTGCAGCGAAACGATTTAAGAGTGACTCACCTCGCTTATTAATGCCGGTGCTGTCCCACAGGGTGTGGTAGGCGTTGGCATCGCATCCGAGCAGGAATTCTTGTTTTCTCTCTCCCGCATAGGCCGCCAGTGCTCCCACTTCCGGGGTTGGAGGTGGACTCTCTTGGTCATGCGGGAGGTAGGCACACTCTAATATTAGGTTTCTTGCCCCAGTACCCTCCATCCACTGAATTTTTACTGCGGATAGGTCCCTAGAACAGGGATCCCTAATCATCAGAAAATTGAGGTTAGTTTTAATAAGCAAGCAGGCTCTGGGATTGGGAATATCGCTGTGTATCAGAGCCCATTCCCTGATCCCTAAGCCGCTTACTTTGCCCGTGGCAATCGAGGGTTCTTGTATGAGAACTATATCAATGTTTTTACATACCACAAAAAGTTGTAGTGCAGGCGAGGCCGCTTTGCAGTGGTGGAGGTTGATCTGCAGCAGTTTCAGGAATGTTTCTTGCCCCAGTACCCTCCATCCACTGAATTTTTACTGCGGCTAGGGTCCTAGAACAGTGATCCCTAATCATCAGAAAATTTAGGTTAGTTTTAATAAGCAAGCAGGCTCTGGGATTGGGGATATCGCTGTGTATCAGAGCCCATCCCCTGATCCTTTAGCCGCTTACTTTGCCCGTGGCAATCGAGGGTTCTTGTGTTAGAACTATATCAATGTTTTTACATACCATAAAAACTTGTAGTGCAGGCGAGGCCGCCTTACAGTGGTGGAGGTTGATCTGCAGCAGTTTCAGGAATGTTGATGTTCTGTCCTGCTGTATCTGTTTCGCCTGGCGAAGTTTGCAGCAAGTCGTCCACCAGTTGGGCCGTCAGGAGGTCGGAACCTACACCTAGACAACTGTGTAGGTGGTCCTGCCTCGGCAGTTTCCATCTCTGCATTCTTAGTGGCTCCTGCTTCTTCCTTCTCCCTCCGTCCCAAAAGTCGGAACGGTACGAGGGAGAATTGCAAACGCCGTGTGCCACCGTAGGTTTCGTTGATGGTTTTCCACTGGTTCTCAGCCATGGCGAACACCACCTGCCGCCCTTTCGGGTCAGCCTGAGCACCCTCCAAGAGCCAGTGTTGAACTTGCGGTTCTGCATCTGGAGTCGGTGCAGTAGCTTTCCAGGTTCCACGGGTTCCGGATTGTCGCAAGTGCCTCATTGTAGGATTTAGGTGTAGATCTTTATCCGCTTTGTGGCTGCTTTCGGGAAGCTGCCCTCAGAGAGGTTTCGCTTCACCCCCGCAGTCACGGCGTGACTGGTGCTAGGTTTAGCGACACGTAAGTGGTTGCTGGACCCCAGAGGGGCACCCAGCTGCCGACCGACCGTTAGGTATGCGGTGTCAGGGAAGGTGCACACACTCCTCAGGACAAAGAGGCACGAAACCAGTTGCCCGCACGAGACCGACACCTCATGGAGAGGCCCGGCGAACCGGTGGGCTCTTCTCCCCCGTGCTACCCATGTTAGACAAGTTTTCTTGTCAACGTTGGACGGGTCACCGTTGGAGACGCTTTAGCGAACACCGACCTACCCCCACGGGACCTAGACCTCCTTGCGGATGGCTACTATCGGCCAAGCGTGGGAAACGGAATCTGGCCGTGAGGTACAACCAGCCCGCCCGTGAATTAAGCCTGAACTACGGGGACGGCCGGGCAAAAGCCCTATCCCAAAATGCCAACCGCGCCAACTCTTTCGCCCCTCCGGCGATCAAGTATCCGCGGCAGCTACAGTGAAACCGTAGGGTCCCAGAATCACCGAGTCGTTTTAGGATGAAACCGAAGGTTTCCCAACCAGACAACCAGCGGACGGACTACTCCTCGGCGAACCGACTTTTATCCTCCCCTACTATCTTCGCCAAATTCTCTCGCCACGCCCGTTTCCCTGAGTGTGGCCACCAAGGATGGGGTAGTGCAGCTGCAGAGTTCTCTAGGTAAGCGCCGTAGGGTACCTCACTTACCCACCGTATATTCCGACGATTAGCGGCCGGACACCGGAGCGTATGCCCATGCCTACGCCCAAGCATCCTCCCCTATAGACGAGGTTTAGCGATAGTCGCTTCTCTGGAGGCCTTTTCTGTTTTGGGCGTAGTGCTGCCCGACTGGGCCAAAGCGGCTGGCCTTGCAATTTTACGTTTGAGCCTTTCGGCGCCGGAGAGTTTGGATCTGGGTTTTGGATTCTCGTGACAAGAATTTACTCCAAGACGCAATTTTTTTCATGCAAAAGAAAAGCTTATTCAAATTAATATAATCAGTATGATACCTACTTAAAACAAAGAAAGTATAAACATAATTGTTAAATATGCGTAAATTATTGTCACTCATGTTGTAATCTCAAAAACAGATACTGCAAAAAGTACGACTGTAAAAGAACTTACTAGACATACATACATATTAACAACCTCCTTTTTTTACAAACTAAATTTTCCGTTATTTCGCGTCTGACTGATTACATGTAATTTTCCAAAGATTTTTCACGCACGATTTCCTAGTTTCTTTATTTAAACACATGCGCATCAGCAATTCTAATTTTTCTTTCCATTCCCATGCTTTCTATCAAATGATTTACTTTTTTACCGAATTGGATGGTTTCCTCTCTGTGAGTTGTTTGTTATTTGAATCATATTTTCCGACTCATTTCTTTGTTCGATATCCTTGAATTATTATTATTCTCTTTTTGCTCTTTCGCGTTCCAGACGGATTATAACTATATGTATAAAATAAAGGTATGAATCGATTTTTTGTAATATAATTTCGTTATTATCGTTACTTGTAGATTAAACTGTTCCATTAGTAGTTAATAGAAGCCATCAAGCAAAAGTTAAGTAATCGCCAATTAAAAACAAAATTTTCGTTCGAGAAATCAATAATTCATAACTACTGTAATAGTGTTATTGATTTTCAGGAACACAACACCCGCTTACACAAATAAATTAATCTCAATCGCATATTATATCACTTGAAGCTAATCTTTTTGTATCTACCACATATCTGTTAGCTTTCCGATTGCTACGGTCATCCATCATCGTCTCGGGGAAGTTATATCTCCTTACTATATGTATTCGAAATGGTTTTATAACGTATACGACGTATGTGTACATATATCCCGGATCTATCGGGCCCGTAATAAATTGCTTCTCTACCAATAACGTTCGGTAGCTCTCTGTATGTCTTAGTCGAGCAAAAAAATCATGGCTAGTATTTTATAAATCATCGAAGTATACTGCAGTAGCTAAAGGAATTTCGTCCTGAATCAGAAGGGCGTAAAATTGTCTATCCGGTGGGATTTTGATTAAATTCTACTCGATTAAGTTTCCATCTAATCGTCATATGTTAGCGATGGTAATAAAATTTTTTACCTGAACCGAGACATAGATTTAAGTAGGGTATATACATATGTATGTATATAAATGAGTTTTTAAGTGACATGGGTCAGAATATCAGTGAAAGAACTTTCCAGTTTTAATATTTTATACACTGTTTAATGTACTTGATGCGACTACATTTCAAGGACAAATTACTATGTTTGTAACATAAATTGGTATTAATTAATTGTTGTTTTATTGACCTACAAGTGGAAATATCTCAGGAATTGAAAGGTTAGTAACAAATGTGAATAAAGAAAAATTCGTCTGGTGCTGGCTAATGTTCAACATTTAATTTTAAAATACAATGACGATTTTGGGTATGGAATAGGTGTTTACTGTTTTGGAAAGGATAACTGCGTTAAGAGTAGATCAACTACTTACTAATTTAAAAGACAGAGAAACGAAGAGTTTATTGCTGTATATCATATGAAATATTAGTGGCAATGCAATCGTGTTTCCCGAAATCTTATATATGGCCACTTCTTTCAATATATAGTTCGACAAAAATAGTAACACATTGTTGATCAGATACTTGTGTAATAGAATCACAAATTTTAACATGTACCATTATCCACGCAAGTTTGAAACTAATGTTAATTTAATTTATATCCATTACAGTTTCATCCAGCACATAGTTTTTTCCTTGCGCATTGATATAGTCACCTTCTGTCTTAGTTACTTCTATAGTTTCGTCCAAAAACTAAATTATAGTAGGCCGACAAGATATTGGAGGTGAAGACGGACACAGATTTCATCAAATAATTACGTATGAATACACTTTATAAAGGAGTTAAAAAGAGAACAAGTGAAATAAAGAAGAGAAGGTCTTATAAACAATACCGTAAAACGAGGTGATTGTGACAGATTTGACACTTTTAATAATTTTTTCAGTTCTAGTTTCATAACTGGAAGGTCGAGTAAATAATAACGAAGTAGTCATATTATTTGGCTACTAAACAATGACGATGTGAAACAAAAAACAATAGTGGTTTAGCATCGGGCTTTCACTAGAACACAATGTCATCTTTCTGTGAGGAGATTTTGGAACATTATAACCACGTAAATGTATGCCAGGCTCCAAATTTGTCACAAAAACACCTCCAACCGAATCATTAATATGTCACAAAGTCAACCCAAATAATAAAAATTATCGTTTTGGCACAATTTATTTATAGAAAACAACATAAATTAAGTTAATTTCACTTAAAGCTTTTTCTAATGATTAAGATGTATAACTTTTGTAGGGGCGACTCCCCGGTAGCCCCTTATACTTCCGTGGCATTTCTAAAATATGCACCGAATAATTACATTAAAAAATCTCCCCTTATTAGTACCAAAAAGTGTTACAATCTCACCTCGATAGTTGTTGACATTTCATTTCGCAGAGCATAAGTACTTTATTTTTGAGAAGAACAGAGAGGTGATGGCACTTGCTGCTTCCTAATAGATTATACTATTACACTATCATATGCAAAAATAGATAAAACAAACGGTTGAAGTTACACAAGACAAAGTATTGCAACTTTCTGATAAAGTAAAAATTGCTTATTTACCTTAAAAAATATGTGTGTTGTTAAAAAACTGCAGAACGACCACGAGACATAATAAGTGACACTGCTTCAACCCTTTACCGATGCGTGTGCGAGAGGTTGCTACAATAACATAATAAGCAGAGGTGTAAGAATGACTTTTTCAAAGGAGTGTGGTGCTATCACAAAGTCGCCTGGGTGTCACAAAATCACCGCGTTTTACGGTACCTCCTGTTGTGGATTGTATAAAACTTGTCGAAGACTATTGTAAACTCTATGAAACACTTGTTGTGGGTTTTAAACTTTATTTAATGCCAATTTACATCGTCGTCACTTGTGGCTAGTACGTTTCGTTATGGCGGATACTGGTCGTCTCTTTTACAACGTACATTCAACTACGAATAGACAAATGGTGCGAAATTACAAAATTTAAAAATAAGCGTAATGCATTAACACCTCCTATAGAAAAATTACAAATTTTAAGTGGAATAAATTTGGACGGAAAAGCCAAACCGGCAGGTATACTAATTTTTTGAAATACATTTAAAAAATAGGTTTCAATCCAAGGTTTCAATTCGGCTTCAGATCACAATTGGACAAGACTTCGTGACCAACTGAAACATGACTACATTCATTATTAATCTACTACATGATACATTGTTAATACTGAATTTGAATAAGGTATTTAAATTGTCCTTATATTTTGCAAAATTTAAGAAATATCTGTGTTGCGTACTAGCAATGCTACACGCTCGATACTGACGAAGAAATGGTTTCGTTGGCGAGGGAGGATCCCTTTCTTTTCCCTGATGGTTAAAAATGGTTGTCACAGCAAATGTATAACTACAGCTATAAGTTTAACAGTTCAAAATCTATATACCTAAGAAACTTTTACTTTCAAGTTTTGTCCAGTCTCTTGAGATTTGAAACTACTGCACGCTCTTCCAACAGATAATGTATTAAGGATAGTGGCATAGACTTAACAAACTACATCACATTGGATATTGTTCATGTTTACGCAAAATGTTCCGTTACTTTCAAAACTTTGTCTGGTGGAATCAAGAGCAGTTACTTTCCCTCTAACGCATTAAATAACCGATAATTATGGGACAGGCGAAAGAGTAAAGCAGAATTTTGTCTGTTATAGATTGCATAGTTAGGTCGTGTTAGTGCTATAAATATATATTTAATCCATTACGGTTATTTGTGCAGACTATTTTGTAGGGTGGGTGAATATGAGGCATACGAAACAGATAATTACTGCATTAATACTCGAAGATAGGAAATATTTTGATGCAGGAGTATAATTTTCTCCGAAGTAATAAATAAATAAAGATAAATGGCCCAGTACTATAATAAATATATAGTATAAATGTTAATAGTACACAGTTTGGAAAGTGTTAACAATGCTTCACTATTTCGTTTTATCTGATTTTTATACTGTATTTCTTGTATAAATTCCGTTGGAACATATTCCTGGAAAAATGGATAGTTTTATAATTACTTTATTCAACTCACCGAGTTATCAAAGATTGTTGCGTATATACCAATGAGAACATCTTTGTATAGGCATTTCTCTTTTTTACACAGGTAACAGTTCTTTGAAGTATTTTCTTTGAGTTTTAACTACGAATTGTTCTGCGAAACAATGCCGTTATTTCTCATAGAATTCGTCTTTTGTTTTCAGGTAAAACTACGTGGTTTAACAGGAACTCGCTATTATACGTTTTAAAAGATTGTTGCATTTAATATGGTTTCATTTTAGTACGCATTTAATTGTAGGTATTTGTAGGTCTTGTTGCAAATACTGTTGCAAATGTAGATGTTTATTTTACCAAACAAATATTTTGTTTCTATTCTTAAACATATACATTTTTATTTTGTGTTATCTACCTAGTAATAATTGTAAAAATATGTCACGGAAGAAAAAAAATAGGGCATAAACTAGGTATTATAATGATTTGTATAGTCTACCCATCTGGTTCGGTTCGTCAACAAAACATAGCACCTTTCCACGACATCCAACGAAAACACTTCAATTGAACGTTAGTAGGTAATTCTGGCGCTGTATAATACAAATTCACTATTTTAACGTCTTGTAATTATTTCATTTTATATAATTTTCGGGACATTCAATATTATTTTCCATTTTACTATAATGCAAACTTTTCTCGAAAAGATTACATTTTAATAATAACCCGTATTATTAAAATGTAATTACGGGTTTCCTGCGATTTCGTGATATGTTAAAGGTACTATTACGGATTCTTTTGATTATGATATTGTATACATTATAGGATTAGAGTACCTATCTGTGACGGAAGGGTTGTTTTCCTCTTTGTGGAATATTTATTATATTTTTAGTTTACATGGTATAAAATGGTGCTAAGTTAGATCTTTGCCTGCATTAAATTTTAATTACACATTGTTTGGTTGTTTATTTTAGAATGGAATCATTTAGTTTTGATAGCAGTTTTAATAATTGGAAGAACTATAACGTGTTTGTGCGTTTTCTTGGAATGTTCAATTGGTTCATGTGGTGACGTTTTTTAATGTTTTTGCTATTTACTTTATCGAATCATAATTGTGAACAAACAACAATTATTATCAGAAACGGCTATTTTTGCTCGATCCATTGGCTTTGTGACGAACTATTTCGTTAAGAATTATGAATTCTTCTTCAGTTTATTTTTATATGAAAATTTTAATAATTTTTTTATTTTCAATTTTTAGCTTTACTTACTTACTTCTTGTACATACCTAGATAGTTAACTTTTGAAGGATACCCTATATTATCTTCCAGCCTCTCCAATCTACTGCTGGTAGATCAATGTTGATAAAGAGGGTCATTCTTAGTAACTCGAACGGATGACTGGAAGATGCGTTGTCGGTCCTTAGAAAAAAGCTCGTAATTTCTGAATATTTGCAATGTTCGTTTAAATATTAACCGTCTACGAATTAATAAATTTACTTACTGTTTTATAAATTCATTGCATTTAACGTATCGTAGAGACCCATATATGTATATTATATGTCTTAAATATATGCTATTTATGTACGAACATCTCATGTATTAACCATTACGGAGTTTTAATAGTTAATTGTCACTCATGCCGTATTTAAAAGCTGAAATATTTATGTCTGTAAATTCTATTCATGGTTTGAACTAATTCACTTCGACTATACCCTAATAATTAAGTTCATTATTGTTTCAATACGTAAACTTCCATAGTGAATGTCTTGACCAGCTTATATGTTTTCTGTATATTTTGATATATGTATTTTCATATGCTATTAATTTGTGTATGTAATACACCATTTTGAGATTATTGTCTATCTGGAAGCATATTCTATTTTCCGTATGTACATAAATAAAAATTGTACATACTGGATTACCTGGGACTTTTTCTCTGACTGTTAGTTGCCTAGATGTAACGAGAGCTGCTGAGTTTATCGGAGTTAAAATAATCATATCAAGTTTCATATCTTATTTTGAGATACATTTACGTCAAAAACAAACTGCCAGTCGCTGCCAATTATATATGTATATAACAAATTTCTCAAAAATATTGACACTCCAGTTTAATTTACAGAGTTACACCGAAACAACTAATTACAAACTTATTATACATTATATTTAACATCATATTTTTAGAGATTTGATCCTTCCTTTGCATTTGACTTTACGCATACAGAAAAGTGTTTACTAAGAGCAAGTAAGACTTACTTAATTTAAGTAATTCTCATTCTCCTATATAAGCAAGAAAGAATTGTTTTCTGTGAAATATTTCACTTTCTTGGAAATCCAAAGATATATTTTCTTGAACCAAATACCTAACTCTCCATTCAATCGCACCGCGTCAATATACATAGGTACTACTTATGCACTATGCGGTGCATGATAACTGAAAGTTTAAAATCAAGAAATTTTTTGCTTGACCTTAGAGACCTTTTAAGAAAAACATTTACTGTTGCGAAGAAAAGTCATCGTCTTGTGTCAAATAAGTATTCTTGTTCCAAAAAAGAACTTACTTCTCTGAAGAAAATGAATGTAAGAAAGTCATCTTTCTTGGCCTTAGAAAACACTTTTCTCACTGCGTTCAGGTTATTTAGCATCACATATCATAGGTATATAAATTGTAGTTTGTTAAATTATTATGTTTCAATTTTTTGAGTTCACTTTCTAGAAGCGAAATTTGTTGGAATTTTGAGTATTCTACGTCACTAATTGGACGACATTTTAATTCGCAAGTTATTGATTTATATATCGCTGAAGACACTACGCCTAACAATAGGATTATCAATTGGTGAATTGGTTATTAACATAATATATTGACTTATGTAAAACTGTCGTTCATGGCAGATATGAATTTGTAATTTTATTAGATATATTAGGTATATGTTGAATAGGAGACGTTCTGGACACCTTACAGTATTTATTTTATAGAGTAAAGTGATTACGCAATGAATATTTGTTCAAAAGGTTAGTATTTAATATCAATGAACACCACAAAAATTGTATGTAAAGGAGAAATTGGAGTCAAATACTTCGTGCAATATTATTTTCACGTTTTCTGTTGGCGAAAAAATGCATTACAGTGATAATCATGTGTGTTGATACAACACTGTGTTATTGAAAACTTTTTAATGGCTTTTTAAAATGTGGAGATTTATGCCACTTTAATAACCTATCTGAAATCTAAATAAACAAATAAAGCACGGAACATTTGGTTGTCTTGTAGTAATGTACACCGCTTCGAGTCGTAAATGCCGTATAAGTGTATGCAAACTCTGTTTTTAAAGTAATGTCTCCCCTTGCTGATGGATTCATATCAATAACACTTTCCACTTATTCCACTTATTATACGTATTGTGTTCATCGAACATCTTCGCCTAAGAAAGAGGCCACAGGGGATACAATACAGATCGAACGGGTATATAACTAACGTGTGTAATTATAATTTTAAATCTCGATATGTGTATTTACCTGTTAGCGGTGGAATATAGGATTTTATTAAACCCACTTTTATACCGTATGATGGTCAGTTTTCCTACATCATTTCAGAGGCGTATTCTTTTAGTTATTGTTAGTCTTCCAGACTTTTATTAGAGACTATTTTTAATGTATATTATGACAACATACTTATTTCAATATTAAAATAATACTCCTTTTATTAAGAAATACACCTTAATTGATGGACAAATCTCACAAGAAATCCTTCCCAACAAGGATCTTTTTTTATAGAAAAACAAATAACTGATATATTGTCAATACAAAAACGTGAGCGTAAATGAAATCAAAATAAATTTCAATGCAAAATAAAATGAAATTCTTGCAAATAAACATAAATTCTAAACAAAATGGAATAATATAGAACGCAGAACAATACACATACAATAAAGAAATTTTACCAAATAAAAATACATTCTCAACAGAAGTGAATAATACAAATATAGCAACATATAGAGTTCACGATATTTTTGCAATAATTTTGCCCACGAGAATTTTCCCAAACATTATGTACAGCCTCTTGAAGATTGGCGAGTGCTCTTATATTTGCTGCTTCTACAAGATTTTTATAATAATTAACATATCCATAATTAAACAAATTGTTATTTTGTCTATTGTATTATGTTTCCCTACAATAATCAATAGTAAATTCAATTATTTATTAGAACCTCACATTAGGTTCCACCACCTTAAACAGAGAAGAAACTGATTTGGTCCGATTTATTTAATGCACTTATAATTAAATAAAGGAAATGTTTGAACATTTAAATGAACCATTATGTAATTCTAATATATTGGTATATATTCAATGATTTTAGATATTAAGCATTTCATAATGACAAAGTAGATATTAATGGAAGCAGGTTTATTGTCCAACTGCGTTATTATTTATCTGCTCTATTTAAACCGATAATTACAAAATATTGAATTTTGTAATTAGAAACAAAATATTGAATATTCTACCGCTATCAAGTAAATAGACATATCGAGATTTAAAATTGTAATTATACACGTTAGATATATACGCGTTCAATCTGTATTATAACCCCCGTGGCCTCTTTCTTAGCCGAAGATGTGCGATGAAAACAATACCCTATAAGTAAGTGGAAAGTGTTATTGATATGAATCCATCAGCAGGGGTAGACAATAACGTTCATAGTGAAGGGACAAAGTGAGCGATTAGCGATGAAACTAAAGTAGCAACTTAAACAAGTTGTTGGAGTCACGTGTCTAGCACTATAAACGCTAAGCTTTGACGTGTTAGTGGCTTCGTTGCTAGTCTTGTCTCGGCGCTAGTAGTTCGCTTCACTATGAACGCACTTTAACTCCTTCGATGCAAGAAAAAGCTTACTATGTACTTTTTGGTAAGTTAGTAGTTACTTCTTCTCTTTACCTAAACTTCACTATTTTCGATTTATTTTATTTCTTTTGAGAGTGCCGTGTATATTAAATAAATTAGTTGCAAATACTCGTTTCATTTTTGTTAATATCCCTTTAGCTATTAATTTTATCATAATTGTTACACTAATTTAAGGAAGGTTGTGCAGTATTAATGAATTACTAATGTTACAGTGAAAAACGTGGTATGGCAATGATTGTAATATTTACTGTAATTCTTATGTTACTATAATGATGAAGGAAGTCTTTAAAAAGTGCTGAAATTATTATTATTACAATACGAAATCACATCGTAAATATTGTCTTTTCTCTCTCTTATGCACTCTCTGCTCTTATGGTGAATGCGTAATTCATAAGTGCTTTGTTCTTCTAGAGGTAGCCTTTTTAGACCGTGAGTTTCTGGGTAGTTTACTAAACTTTCCAGGAAAACTGATCCAGCGTGGTTAGAGTCACTTATTCACTTAGTATATATGTCTGTAGTTGATTTATTTATAAGTTAAAGTTTACATTGGTGCAGAGCAATGAAACTTACAATGACGGGGTTGTGCTTTGAAATGTGATTTATTTTCCTGACTATAGTGATGAATTATATAACGAAATAAGACAACGTGCACAAAGTGATCATAAGGAAATTACCATTTTTACAGTTACAATGGAGAATTTGTTTAGTAGATTAACTAACAGGCCTGGTGAGTAAAAGAGGCTACGAATTATAAAGACAAATATCCTCCGTATACATCACGATGATATTGCTTCACAGGATCACTGTAGAAAATTCCAGTGTCTCTTTAATGTCGTTTTAAATCTGGATGGTAAACAACAACCGAAGTTAATACACCTGACACATCCAGGGGCGTAGCCAGGATTTAGGGAAGGGTGGGAGGGGAGGGGGGACGAATGGAGTTGTAAGAATAATTTTGTATAGGTTTGTTCTTGGGAGTCTGGGGAAGAGCAGATTATGCCTCAAAACGCATTTTCCGGATATCTGAAAACCCTTAAGTTGTTTTCCAAAACCTGAAATTCTTAGATAAAAATGGCCAGTTATGAAAGGTAGATTCTTACACTAGTAGTGGTTCTGATTATGTCCTCCTACGTGTTTGAAGATAAGGCTAGTCGCACTCTCTAGTTTTGCAGTGCATATTCAGTGGCATTAAATGGAGCCATACTTTAATTATTTTAAGCTGGTTAATGAGGTGCGTTATTATTGAAAAAACAAAACAATGAAATAACACGACTTCAATAAAATTAAAGTAATTAACATTAAATGACAGAAAACCAATCTAAAACTATTATGATAAAACAAACATATATTAACCCTTTGTCACATCTATACCAAAATTAATTTTCTAGAATTGACTGAAACTTTTTAAAATATCATGTTCAAAATAATCTTTATTTTCTTTGATAGTTTTCCTATGGACATAAGACACAGTCCGTTCAGACGTTGATCTGTCATTGTGGATCTAAGCCACGATTTTACTCTTCTCAGAGTGCTAAATGACCGCTCTACAGTGCATGTTGTACATGGAAGAGAAATAGCAATGAGAAGTGCCTTCTTCGTTGCGGGATAAAACATTTCCGTCTCTTTCACTAGTTCAACATGCTTTTAGAATTCGGTAGATATGATGGCTTAATCGGTAGATCAGTAGAAATGTAAAAAAATCGGTAAATTTTTGCCTTGACACGTCTATCATTCTAAAATAATCAAAATTTGACTAAAAAGCTCTGGGAGGGGGAAGGGGGAAGGGGAGGAAGAGGAGCATGGCCATACCTGGCTACGCCCATGGACACATCATCTACGACGTTAGGTATGCAACAGACCAAGGCAGTTTAAAAAGAACTGCAGAAAGAATCCTACCACTACTGTCATGACAGTGGAAAACGTGTAGTAATTAGTCCTAATTACCCAAAGTGTTTAAGAAACCTGCGTTGCATCACCAACTAATAGCAATGAAGAAATAGCAACAATTGTATAAATACCTGGGTATAGGTTGCAATATAAAGCTGATTTAAAAATTGCGGCGTGAATGTAAATTGATCATATACTTAATCGATATGCTAATTAAATTGCATCACTATATCTACGTGAGCGCAAACGCACGCAATTTCCATCATCGTGTGACAATGATATAGTTTTTCTTCAATTTAATAAGAAATTTACATAAGTTAATACATATATTACTGTACTTCAAGCTATATGTAGTTTATTGAAATGCCGGTGCCATCAACTAGAATATATGCTATCGTTATTCTACTTTTTGATTACTCTATTATGAACGATATTGTTTAGTTCATAGATATCAATAGAAAATCAAAGTACAAGCAAGTAAGACACCTAAATATTATCACAGATAATTAAAAAAATGTTTTGACAATAGCATTTAGTTCTTGGTATTGTAGTAAAACTGCAATAGTTGAACAGGTACATTCCAATTTTGCACTGGAAAATTTGTATTAACGATGTAATCATTAATGAAAATCCCGAGTAAAAAATATCAGTTGATTTTTACATTGACTTGTATTTTAGTATACCTCTCGGAGAAATTTTAAATAGTAGGCAGTAGTGACTAATGAGTAAATATGGCAAATTCGATACACATACCACCAGCATACGCATGATATTTTGCATTTCATTTAAATTCTAAGAAAAAAAAATACAGACTGTATTGCACATTAGACTGTTAAGTCCTATGGTTAAGTCAGTTTAGTGTCTATATGAGTATTTTTAGTACCATTTGTTGTTAAAGTGATCGTGACTCTCACTTTATAGTATGTCTCCCCTGCTTTTTCTAAACTTTGTTATAGTGTTGATGGCAGTAATTGTAAGTATTATTCATTGGAATTATTGCTACTAGTACTCTTATCATGATTATTATCTGTGTTGATCTTTTTATACTTACAATTGGTTACCTAATTAACACTGAAACATTTAGAACTGCATATAAATTCACTTGTTGAACTAATATAACAAGAGAAAACCATGGAAATACTAAAACGTATAAATGCACGAGTAATCAATCACATCTATTCGTATCTTCGTGTCTACCAACTTCCGCAATGGTGAAACGCATCAGTATTCGTCTCACATGTCGTGCAGGCGGCGGAAAACCAACGTGAAAACAGATGTTTCGTTACTTATACTACGAGTGCTGATGTAGTAGAATGGAATCAATGGGAAAAAGGCGCACACCGTCACGTGCAATGACTTTACGGAGAAATTTGTCGAAAAAAGGAATTTTTCATGAGAATAGCTATACCTCGGTAAGTTTATTGCGATAGTAGTAAGTTACGATAGGTGGTTTGTTTATAGCTTAAACTTAATGAAACACAGAACGCCTGAAATGTTGTTCGTTGTCTTAAAGCGGAAACGTAAATAAATATTATTTTTCAATTGGATGCGCACCGAATCGATTTCGCTCAATCCGTTCGGAATGGTAAAACACCGGGAATGTCTGAAGAAACAAGTTAATGTCGGAGTATTGAATCAGTCTCTGGATTATTTCAAGCGGAACTGATCCAATACACAGACACTAATCTATCTATGTAGTGTTCAGACTTTTTCCGTTTGTAGCAGAACCGAAGTGTGTAAACACTACGCGTACATTCGTAAACTTCACTGACAGTAAAGGGGATATTTGCCTATCCTTTAGGTTAAAATTTGGATAAAATGCAACATCAATAAAAACTGTTTTACCTGTGTTGTACAGTCTATACCAAAATTATGTTGTTGATGTGATGGAAGATACATTATAACTTCTGTTGCGAAACGCATGCACTAGGTTTGACCGACATTTATTTTAGAGCGCAATTACAATATTGATATTCATCAATCAAAAATTGTGTCGAGTTATAGGAAAGATGATTTTTATTGGATCTTTTAATTGCGGGGGCGACATTAATTTTGGAATAGACTGTACATAGGTTAGATGTTTACTAGGGTTGCGTTTCTACATTATCTATAGCATAATATAAGATTGTTTAAGTGCTAGTTAAATATAAATAAAATTGAGAGAATAGACTTAACGAAATTACTTGATTATCTTATCAAATTATTATGTAGTTTAGTCTCGTTAGATTCGATACGCACATTTTTGAACCGCCAGTATTAGTTTAATAAATGCTATTTGATCTATGTATGTTGCATTTCGGTTTATTTAACATGATAAACAACCCTCATCTACAGTTACAGACAGTGGGAAGAGGAAAATGATTTGTAAAATATGCTTGAAAGAAGAATTTTAGAAAGTCAACTTTGTGTTAGTAAGTACGGTTGCTATTCGAAACATGTAAATCTGTGAACAGTATCTAGCAAGTTTTGGCCAGTACATATGATTTTTTGATTCAATGATAAGATGGTAAAGCTTTGTAAGCAATATAATTAATAGGAATAGTATAGTAACCACAATCTTTGTAGTGAAAATTAATGTGCATGGTTCTATAGGACAGTGATTTAATGATCTGTATAATGATAGGATACTTTTATACAGAATAAGCAGTGAGGTACGCGTTTCCTGTCATTTTCACAGAACTACCTGTCGAAATACTACACATTTAACGAAAATACTCTTCCAAATTTTTACTTAGGAAGGAACAGTTGAATGAAAACTACGGGGGGAAAGAAGAACTGCTGCAACATGATTGGCGTTTGCTTCTGTCTACTAACGGTAAATACAGAGATTAGTGTCCTGTCGTAAACAATGTTAAACAACTATAGATTAGCAAAAGTAGAATTGCACACTGTATATTGCATAGTGTGTTCTTCTCTATAATTAATGTAAAAATAATGTATAAATAATAATAACATAATGTTTGGTTGATGTAATTACAGTTTCGCTGATGCAATTGCATTCTATTCGTGACGTGACGTTCCTGCTTTGATGTTTTTCCGAGAAACTTACACCATTAATTTGAAACCAGAATAAAAAAAAATGAAAGGAAATTTTTTATTAAAAACTGATAGCAGAATATTAAACTGTAATAGAGAATTTTTGTTTAGATATATGCGTTTCTTGTAAGGTATTTGTAACAACATTGTAAAAGTACAATATTGGGGAGTATGCTACATGAAGATATTCATCAAATCTGATTAATAATGGCTGTAATTGTCTAAATAGTTTGCAATTCGTTACAGCTAGGTGATATTTTCAAATATCATTCTAAAGCCCTCAAAAATTAAAAAGAAACGTTTGATAAACGGGTTGATAGCCTCAGTACTTAGGCAGTTGATTATCGTTGTGGCGGAACGATAGGAGCCGGGTTTCAATTCTCCGGAGAGATGGGGATATTTTTTCGGAGAATTGAAAATTCGGATCGACTTACCATTCGCTGTTGGGACCAAAGTGATTAACAGCGCGGCATTCTAAAAGGCGGTATGATGCTGTCACGAAGCCATTAGAACACGATTAGACACACACAAAAACTATACCGCGAGAGTTGCATGATAGCCAGACAAGCGATACAGCTTACGGAGTCACTGCAACTAGGCACCTACCACACATAAAAAATCAGGTATTCACTTTATTTCTATCTTAATGAGTAAATTAAGTTTGAGATCTGTACCACTTACATTAGATTGCCATAGTTTCCATTGAATCATTACCATTAACAGGTACAGTTTTGTTTTAGGTAATGTTTTACAACAATGTATATAGATGCTTACGTCCATGTCAATGGCAATTCAAAACTATTACGTGCAAGATTTATGTATATGCAGACACATTTGGTCATTTCTATAATAATAACTAAAAGTCTCTTTCTAATACATATGTAGTATTAGTTAGTGTGACAGTTTAAACTTATGCGTGATTTGTGTATACACTGAAATAAATTGGTTATTTTAATGTAAAACTTGTTCATTTAACACTGTATTAGGATCCTATATATGCAACACTAACAATGATATATTCCAGTGATAGATTTTAGTTTCAATCTTTGTGCTGGATTAAGTCAATAAACTGAATGAATCAAGATAAAATGAGTGTATTGGCGCAATGTGTTTTATTTTACATTTAAGCAGAGAGCTGTACTACCAAACTAATGATCGGAGTGTTACATTGATAACGCTGATAGATAACGCTTTCATGGACTGTGGAAATGTTCTAGAGAGATCAGTTGGTGCTATAACCCATAGCTATTTTTATATTTATAGCCGAGCCATATATATATCCATATATTTTTTTCTTAATTTATTAATTATTCTTTGAACTGTCGACAGGTTTGATCCATGTAGGCAATCGAAAATTTCACGACGTCTCCAAACTGTTTCCGCACAACATTCCCTCCACTTATATGCGTTTTCATGACGATAATGCATTCTTTCATCATGTAATGTTCGATGATTACTAATCGTTACAATAACATATGATGAATCTAACTAAACGAACATAGGGTGCATTTTATGTAAATCTTGGATTCTTAATGGGACACCTTTTGCAAATAATAGAAACATGTTTATCCTTGTCTCATGTAATCCGTTAGGTTTGCTGTAAAGAAATCAAGATAACGCTGCAACTCTATAACCAAACGAAATATACCTACAATTTATAAAGTTGCTGTCCATGAAGTTAAATCTAGTTTACTTTGCTGAAGTTTGAATATGACGATATGGAATATTGTATGCATAGGTATGCTTATAGGAATAATTGTTTGGAAATTACGAACTCCATCTTGGACAAATGGAAGGATAAACTTTAAGCTTTAATACTTAACATAACAAAAAAGCATTTTTGCAGCCGGTCGAAGCACAGATAGCGAATATAAAATTGAAGGTATTTCGAGGAACCGGATTTCATTACATCTAATCTCCATGTTATTACCAAATGTGTACATGTCAATCGTGCAGGAACTTTCTCACACCAACGTTCTTGTGTATTCATGAGTTTGCTGTAAAATTCAATTTTGCCGCGGAGTGGTTCGTAATTGAATGAAAACATTAAGTTTTGGGACGGGCACTTCTCAGATAAAACTTTAATGTATACAACACATTCTCTTTATAGGTACATTAAACGCATTCTGTTTTGCAAACACAAGAAGTTCTTTTTACATGTACAACTACTACGAATATTCTTCTTTTGTGACTAAGAATTACATTATATCTATTATTTGATACCTTTAAAACATTTTTAAAATAAAATGCAGGGGAAGATTCTTCAAACTATTTCATATAGCAGTATGTAACTCTTATTCCTCTCCGTTTAACTTTAATTAATAAATTTTAAACAAATTTACGTTTAGTTCAACCAGATGGATACCTTGAATGACAGTTCACTAATCATTGAAATAAGCTATTACAGTTAAACAGTTCCAATTAGTCGAATTTGTGGAAAAATAGATAATTTGGGAATTGCTAATGAAGTCATAATCTAAATTCAAAGTTACAATAGAATTCACTATCCGATAAAGGCCGGTCGCCATCTTACACCAAATTAGGCTTACCATGATCAAAGGGGGCTACCTCATTTCCGGTGTAAGTCACAATTAGTTGACAAAGTAATTATATATACACAATCCTTTCAACATGCGTTCTTGCCCACAGTAGACTTAGACTTGTAGTTCTTGTGGCAAATGCTTTTCAACTAAAACTGTTATATGTATGTAAGTAGAAATGTTTGCATATGAATAATCTATACAAGGCGCCTGACTGACACATCGCCTAGCCCAAATCGCTTGGTAGAAATTACAAATTTTGTGACGATGTTGATCGTATATTGTAGGCGCAATTTAAGAAGCGATTTTTTGAAATAATAACTAGCACAATAAAATGAGGTGGCAAAGTTTGTCTGGAATTTTTGTGCGGCTTTTTTATTCTCAAATTTACTTGAAACTTGGTAATGTCCAGTAACATAATTTATGGGACGCGAGTTTTGACGTTTACTAACATTCAATCCTTAAGGAGGCGAAACGGTGAGAAAAAGGATGAAAGGGTGTGACAAAGTTTGTCCGACATTTCGAACCCTTCTAGCACTGAGCTAGCAATTTATGCGGACGGAACGGCATTCAAAGTCTTTATTATGTATTCAATAACAATAACAATAACCACCTCTAAAAACTTCACAGCAAGGTAATTCTCTCTACTTCTTTTTAGCCTATGGTATTTGGGTCTTATGCACTCGTTAGACCTAGTAAAATATTGATGATAATCACTATTTAGTCTGTAATCGTTAATATTTTCCCTAACGAAGAGTACACTCTCCAATATATAAACACATGGCGTTGTTAAAATACTAAGTACAGAGAACGCATTCCTGCAATCAGCATCGTAATCAATTCCAGCAATCAATCTTATGCATCTTCTCTGCACTTTAAAGACTTTTTGCAAATGCGTGGAATGACCCCAGACAAGAATCGCATATGCCATTATAGAGTGAAAAACGGCATAATAAATGGTTATCAAATAGCCAGTTGATAATTTGTTGTACAGAAACTTAATTAGAAAAATTTTTGTCATTAATTTCTTGCACAACCCATCAGTATGACACTCCCAAGTTAATTTATAGTCTAAAGTTATACCAAGTAAAGTTACTGTCTTAATCAATTCCGTATCACCAACTGCCCGAAGTGTTAAGACCTGTGTTTGTAATTTTGATTTATTCAAATTTAATCTGTTAGCAAGGAACCAATTTTCAATGTTATCATTCTTATACTTTACACTATGGCTCAAACCATCAAGCGTAGGATTACTATTTATTGCAGTTGTATCATCCGCAAATAAGATAAAACGTGTATTCCCATCGCAATATTCAAGATCATTTATGTAAATTAAAAATAAATAGGGCCCCAGAACGGATCCTTGCGGTACACCATGTTTGTTATGTAATTTTTTTGACAAGAAGTTTTTGTAATATACAGATTGTATTCTATCACTTAAAAAGGAATGCACCAAGTTGATGCTCGTGGCAGAAAAATTGTAATGCTTTAGTTTCTTAATCAGGTCAGGTTACATATATCATTGTAATTTTGTAATTGTTTTTGTTGTTTTTTTTTGTCCTTAATTTGGTTACACTGTTGGACAAATAAACCATTATTATTATTATTATTAATCAAAATTTGATGGTTTACACAATCGAACGCTTTAGTCAAATCGTATAATGTTATTTGGGTATAATTTCCATCTTCGAAATTTTCTAATACGGTATTAGTTAAATTCTGCAGAGCTATAGTTGTAGAAAGTTTGTTTCGAAATCCAATCTGACAAGAACTATATAACAAATTGTTTTCGAAGTAATTAGTTATTTGAAATTTTAGGAATTTTTCCCTCAAGGAATGACGCCTTAGTATGCAAAAGGCTCCAAAGACCCGTCGATCAGCTGTGAGAATGAGCAAACAAGTAGTGACTACTGATAAATGCTAACGTGTGGGCGTGTGTTTCTTGAAAAAAACGCAACACCCCTCCCTCGCGCACCACCATAGAGAGATATAGGCTCCCCTGGAGTACAGTATCTCTACGTTTCGATTCTTAAGGGCACGATGGGCTCTGGCTCCTCTGATTTGCACGAAAAGTTCTTTGAGTGCGGGCTTAAAACTGCTAATCTACACGGTGTTTCTCCGGCCGATTTTGGCACATGCTGTCCTGACCCGGTCCAGCGCTGCCAAATCGCTGATTAAGAGGTTTGACATTCTTCAGAACAGGGTACTGCGAAGTATTCTTGTAGCTCCCTGGTTCATAAGTAACGCTCACATACACCGCGATCTAAGTATCTCTAGAGCGACCAATCATGCGGTGGCGCTGGCCAGAAGTACTCTTGTAAGTGTGAGGATGTACGGCTATACAGATTGGGAATCCTGTGGTCAGACGTAAGCCAGTTCAAAGATAGTAAAAGGCTAAAAGGTGACAAAGTTTGTATAGGAAAGATATAAAAAATATATTTTTATGGTCAAATTTACTTGAAACTTGGGATGAAAGGTGTTGGACACAAATACTGAACACATTTTTTTGGCGTTTTTGATCTAATTCAATCGTTGGGGGTGCAAGAGGGCTGTTTCCATTGAAAATAATACATATTTTTATGGCATACACAGTTTGTATGGTTTGTGGATCTATACCTGAACATCATGAATGGTGACGCTCAAAAACTTGATTGACTTGAAAAGACACGGCCGTTGTATTTAGTGAGGAATATTTAATAATACAAATAAATTAATTTAGATTAACTTTCTCGTATTGTGTCCATAGAATTCTTTTTTGCTGCAGTGGAAGTAGTACTGGTAGTAGTATGATCTATTGGAACGAAAGGATATATGACTCTATGCATTAATATGATTTATAGTACAACAATGTAAAACATTTAAAACATTCTGGTATTTCAATAACAAATCACTTATCTCTGCAGGTGGAGTCTCATAATACGCCAAGTAACATCAGTAAACTTGTTGGTGATATTAACATAGTAACACTTGTTTGGAGTGCATTATTACTGTCTTGAATATACAAATGTTCTAAAGATATTTGGTCATAAGTCAATGATTAATAATGCTGCCGAGAGAAAAGTTTTTAGGTTTTTTTTTAACAGGTAGGTACTTCAATAATATCAGCAAACATTTATCAAAATCTACGAATGTATGTCAGAATAGTGTAAACAACGTCAATAACTTAAAGCACTGCAATTGATTCTATATTAATATATGTAAGTACTGGATCTGAAGTTAAGTAACTTGATCAGCTCGAGCGTGGCAAAAGTTCCAGTTTTGACAAAGTACATCATACAGCATCTACAAAAAATTCAAACAATTGTGTGTGAAATATATCATAGAAGTTGAATTTATAATTGATTTCATGGCATTCTATTTAAAATAATAAAGTTAATGTTACCTTTCGGTTAAGCAGAATTATTATTATATTTATTGCAAAAAATGTGTTCAGGTCATGGTTATTATACAACAATATCCAACGACAAATTTTTGTTTTAAAATACTCTTTTGTTTGTATAATACGCCATTCTCATCAAACATCCTGTATGAAACCTTGGATAACGGCGATTCTGCCCTATGCATCTTCGTGGTTTTACTAAGGGCATTTGATTCAGTTAATCAGACAAAAATGCTACAAAGTATTGGAAACTGTAATCAGATAATTTAAATAGATGATTGTGTTAGTGATTTTGAGAGCTAGAGCCAATATTCACTATATAGTGCGTAAATGATGCTTTTGCAGTAACGATTTGTGATAAAATAGTAGGTTTTTCCAATGATTTAGGTTTTTCTTTCCGAGAAAAAAATTGGTTAACATTAAAGCAGAAAGCTGAAACAGATCTAGACAATATATTTTTATAGTTTGATTACCGACGTTTGACAGTAAATTATAAAAAGTTTGGTTTTTTTACCTTTAACATCAAATGTTAGGGGACTGCCGAGATATAGTACATTGATCTATCCACTAAAAACTTAGAAATTTCCGCATAGTCGAACTGTGGTAGATTTTGCGACTACTGTATATGAGGCAGCTGTATGCAAAATAATTCCATAATAAAGCGTACACAGTCATACAAATTAACATCAATCTGAGAAATAAGCGAGATGTTCCAAGGATGCAAAAGCCATTGGGCAAAGAAATTTACTTTATTCACCGCAACCAGTCCTCGTGGACACCCTGTATAAGCTGTATTTTGACAGCTAAAACCTGTCAAATTGTCATAATTATGACAATTTAGTAGTTTTACACAGGTTTTAGGTGTCAAAATACAGCTTATACAGGGTGTCCACGAGGATTGGTTGCGATGATACCGCCATAGTATAGGTACCTACTTATAGAATTAAATGAAGATTTTAAACAAATAAGGAAAATTTCTGGATTTTCGAGGACATTGCATCACTGGTTATGCAGTAATAGAGCTAAAATAAGAAGAGTCGTTAAGTTATGCGGAAAGCTGCATTCAGGTTATCGTGGCGCTTTACGAAAACTAGTAATTTTTATTGTTTGTATCAAGAGATTCAATGCTATATTCCAAGCAAAAGCTTTGTTAGCCATGTTATAAAATAATATAAGCATGTTCGTAGTAGTGTCTAATGTTACATTTCTTGCTTCGGGTAGTTGGTTGCTCTAAAATTTTTGTGTATTTTTGTAGTATGTGCAACTGCTTTGTAAGTAGTATTGCTTGTAAAGTCTGCCGCTATTATTGTGTAAATTGTAGGTGTAAATGTATTCCCTTACGAATGAGCCTTCAAATCGATATCATGGATATAACTGAAAACATATTACGTTTATAACATTTGATATTTAGCGGTTTGTTCCAACCACATATTTGAATCTATCAATCAAATTCTATAGTATTTTACTCGGAAAATACTATATCTTTTTTCTGACTGCAAATTTTGTATTGAATTTTAGTGATAACTAATTTACTTTTATCTTTTTGGCTTAGGCACAGTATTTGTATTAGTTCTCCCTCTCTCTAGTTGTAAAAGTTCTCCGCGTCGCTGTTGAGTGTAATTAGTAATATTAACACTGCATCGACGTAATGAATATTCTTGCATAAATAATTAAAAAGCTGCAGCAACGTTAATTATTTGATTATTTAAGCGGACTAATAAACTCGCCGATTGAAATGGTTTAGGATGAACCAAAATAATATCTTAATGCAACAATTAACGAACTAAATTGTGTAATACCTAAGGGAAATTGATAATTAACAGTTTCCGAACTGAGGGCGTAATTAAACTGAGATTGAAATAATCAGTTGATCATTAATACAACTAAACATTGGGCGAAGGAAATATATTTAAATACAATTGCGTTATGAACTTATGATTCAAAATAATTGGATTGGTGAAAATCATGTTGGTAGTGAAGCATGGAATAATGAAGAAGGAAAATTGTGAGATATTTTTAAAAGAAACGCTTGAGTTGCTGCGGGTAATACCTTTTTGTACTTTATGATATTTTACAAGCTACAGCCAAGAAGCCATGCCAATTTAGTACATCTTTCACATTTTACATACAGACTCCTCCTAACCATGTGTCTAATCGAAATTGTTTTTGAGAGATGAAACAATGGGCTACTGTATGTGATGAGTTTTAATGAATAGTTTTGGTAGCACCTAAGTTGTCACGAACTAAATATATGATTTTTTTCATTTTAACGGATTTTAAATCACAAAATTTCAATCATTGTTAACAGTCCATTTTTACATTATGGAAATAGATTCGAAAGTATATTTAAATATAAGTTATATATTTATATATAAGTTAAAGAATTGGCGGAGGCTGCTTTCTCTTGAAATGCGCGTATTTATACAAAGATATGACCTAAAATTCATCACAATTTAGAACATATTGAATTAACTTTTTCCGTTTTTCACGTCGATTATGGTACTTCTGTTGTTGTATCATTATATCCGATTACTGTACCATAACGGAGAAAGTCCCTCTTTCCAAACTGAATTTCACTTTGAACCTAGTTTCTCTACGATGGCCTAATTTCGCTTGCCTCGTTATATGATGGTATCCGGCAAGTTTGTCATTCCCTGCATATTTTCCAGCACTATCCGCTGCCATAATTTAACCAGATGACCTATATTACATAATGTCTGACATTTCTACGTCAACCGATTCATTTTGTATGATTTCGTCATCCCATTGCGAGTTGTTGGACTTCATTCATACCCCACAGGTAGCGTATTAAATTCGAAAATGTTTCAATGAAGAACATATCAATTTTCTTTCATTCTCGTAATAACTAATCTATTTCGAGAGTTGTACGTAGTCTACGGGCTCTGTTTATGTCCTTGTAGTGCTAGTCTGGCGAATAATGGGAGGTTACGGGCAACTAATAAACGTCCATTATTCGGCATTTAAGATAAACGTAAATACACAATCTAATATGATGAATTATGGGGATTGGGGTAAGGCGGATTAAACGGAATTTGTCTGTATAGCTATATAGATATGGCGTGAAAAATAAAGTGCTAGTGTTAATGTACCAACGTTTTTCAAGTATATATGAATATTTGTTTGGATGTTTCATTATAAATATTTAATTAGACTACTGATATTGTAAAAAATTTCTCTTTTATTTTGGTACCTTTAAATGTCACTGTAATTAGAATTAATTTTTAATAAACATGCATAAGTCACAATTCACATATAGGTTTATGAATACTTGATACCTTTGTAATCCACAAATACTAGCCTATATGCTATTAAATAATGTTTCCTGGTCTGATTAGTGTGTAGATTTTCATGCGATATATATTTGACAGACTATGTTCTTTCACGTGGTGGATGCAACTGCAGCAACTTCCTAAGCTGTGTTGTTCGTCGCAGCTATCGCTGTGTAATTTTGTGTAGTTCTTCACTGGGCCTCTGGGAAGTAGAACACTAAACACTTCAAGCCATTAAACACCAAACTATTTTCAAGATTTTGCTACTACATTATCTCGCCATAAGCGATGTAGCGCTGTTAATAAAGTGACCCGTTCCGTTGGAGACAACATTTTGTCCTCAATTGGGCTCGAATAGTCGCCTGTATAGTGAGTTCTCATTTCCACTAGTCACCCGCCTTTATCACATCAACTATTAACCCATCCCACTGTTAGTGTATTAACTAAAATATTCTTTTTATAAATTGTATATTAATTACATTTATTCAGCTTAGATTTTTTTCTGTTCAAATAGAAATTATATTTACATTTTTTAAAGTTACAAGGTTTATTAATTTCACAAACCCTTTAACAGACTTATATAGTCCTCCAGGTGACAATAGTACATAGTAATCTGGTCTAGAATTACTTGCGTTCGTTTGAGAGTGAGATGAGTGGTCGTTTCCTCTGCATCACCACAGTTTTTGCAGCCACAAACCTTGCTTTGTTAATGTTGAGTAGCTGTTTATATTGTAATGTTATTCCAAATTGACTCAATGTTTACAATTCAATTTTTCACTTGATAGATGATCATTCAGCTGTAGGTAATCTAGAAAAACAAAAAAAAGTATTAAATTAATTTTATATTCATGAAACTATAACTAGCTATCTGATCTGTGTATGTCTTTTAATTCTTTTAATTCAATTTTATGAAATTACGTAACATTAACATGATTGCACACATGCGAAGTATTTGTTTTAAAATTCATTCATTTAATTTAATACAACACTATCCAATGATAGAGGATGCGCAACTTTTCATGTTGGCACCATGGGTATTTTCTTCGCATATGTACAGACTGAGTCTAAAGTATGGAACGCCTCAATTATTTCGAAAACGGCTAGCATGATTTTTATAAATTTTGGTTTGTGGACGTTTTGTAACATAGCGGATCTTATGGTGGGATTTACAATGTTGTAAGATCTTCGGTTTTTCTAGAACTTTGTTATTTCAAATGGATCAGCCTATATGTTTTTTAATTTTTAAAATCCTTAAAAAATATTCAATATTTTTCATGTTATATTCCCTATACCTAAATGCAACTATTTCGGAGTTATAAGGTAAATTTACATTTGTGTCCACCGAATTTAAAATAATTCATCAGGGTGGCTATGATCGCAACAATAGTTATGTCAACTTTGACTTTTCATGCATTAATTATTGTTCAAAAGCAAAAAATGGATCGTTTATCTGAAACAGAACGAATTCAGATTTTAATGATATTAGGATAGGGTGATATGCTAAGACGTCAACAAGAAACTTGTAATGAGAATTTTGTGAAATAATAAATTTCACCCATACAAAGTAAGATTAGTTCAAGAGTTGTCAGATGATGATTTCGATAGACGTGAAGAGTTTGCTGACACATGGAAAAATGTTACAATCGAAACGATCCAAATTTTTTAAATAAAATAATGTTCTCCGACGAGGCAACATTTACCATTAATGGGAGCATAAATCGGCATATTTGTAGATACTGGTCACGTAATAATCCTCGTTGGATGCGTGAATTCCACACCCAATATCCAGAAAAGCTTAATGCTTGGGCTGAAATAATAAGCAACAAAATAATTGGACCTTTTTCATTGAAGGGAATTTAAATGGTCCGGCGTATTTAAATTTGTTAGAAAACAGTATTATACCTGAGTTGGCTCGGTTATTTCCAAACCCAAGTAAGTATTTACCATTGCCTTTTAATTTAGAACTTTCATTATTTGTAACTTTCAGACAATAACAATATCCCAAACAATGATATTTGGTTGCAACAGGATGGAGCTCCATCTCACTATGCGCGTGAGGTGAGAGCATACTTAAATAAGGTGTTTCCCAGAAGATGGATTGGAAGACGTGGTTATATCGAATGGCCCCCACGATCACCTGATATGAATCCTTTAGATTAATTTCTATGGGGTCATTTAAAAAAACACAGTTTTTAAAACAAAACCTGCTAACATTCAAGAATTAAAAAATAGAATTATTGCAGAGATAAGAAGAATTGAGGGAACAGACATGTTGCAAAATGTATTGCATAGTTTTAAAGACCGTATGGCTTGTTGTATGGAAGTAAATGGACAATATTTTGAGCATCTGTTGTAATTGCTTTAAGTTTGAATTTTCTATTAAAATTTGTTTTTTGACGAGTTCATTTGATCATAGCCATCTTGATGTATTATTTTACCTTCGGTGGACATAACTCCGAAATAGTTGCATTTAGGTATAGGGAATATAACATGAAAAATATTGAATATTTTTTAAGGATTTTAAAAATCAAAAAACATAGGGTGATCCATTTGAAATAACAAAGTTCACTATATTTCTAGAAAAACCGAAGATCTGACAACATTGTAAATTCCACCATAAGATCCACCATGTTACAAAACGTCCACAAACCAAAATTTATAAAAATCATGCTAGCCGTTTTCGAAATAATTCAGGCGTTCCATACTTTAGACTCAGTCTGTATATACGAGTCAATGTTATGTTTTGGTTCAGTAGCTGTCTGACGTAGAAGGGGGGTGTTGGTCAGCAGGTGTCTTATTATAAGTCCAGCCAACGGCAAGAACAGAAAGATGTTAAATGCACTACATTATTTACATATGTTATAAGGTAATTAATAAATTTTATATCATTTATTTTGTACACAAATACAAATATTGTAACAAAACCACACAATTAAATTACACTCACATAAGAAGAAAAACCAGACAGTTAGGGGCATTTTAAGAAGAAAAAGTAGGTGTTAATTAAAATCAACAACTTTACGGTGACCCTGTATAACACGATTTTTGATCGGACCCGTAGAAATTAATCCATCAACGACCGTTAATTACCGTTATTGACAGAAGACTATCGGAAGGTAATTTTATATGATATTTAGAGACAATTGTAAAATATCTATAAAAACCCGTGCGATAGCAACAAACTGCCTCTTTTTGCATAGATTGTTGAACTGGGTGTTTGCTCTACGTACAATTTATTAAATTGCCACGATGCACCGTTGGGCCTAAATAAACGATCATTTTCGATTAAACGTACGTAAAACATCAAAATTTTCACCGAATTTTAATTACCCCTACGAAAAAGACATTCTTCATCCACCATCCGTCTAGGCGCGCGAAGACAGAAAACTTTCGAAATTTCACACACACACACACACTCACACACGTAAAATAAGGTAATTTAGTTTTAAGTAAGAGATTCATTTTTTTTAACCCCAAATTTTAATTTAAAGAGTATAGCTCAAAATTTCTTAAATTTATTATAAATCAAATTTCACAGTACAATATATATGTTTATATGCTGAGTGTATTCATGCTTCTGCAAATATCCTCATCTGTCCTCATTTAGGAATACGTTTTGGTGTTTTAGGACCGAATACACATTGATTCTGGAAATGGGCATCATTCGCTGTCCCCTCTTGCTGAGTCTATAAATAAGTTCGTTCCCTTTACTTCTCCGTGCTGGGTTACTCAAGTCTTCTGTGACAATGCTGGAGTTAAACTTGCCAGTATCTAGTGCTTGTCCCACAGAAGAGGAAATTTTAGTCCATACTCTTGCAAGCAGCGGAGAATGTGTTCGGTATGGATCTAGATAGCATTTATTATAATCTGAAAAATAGAAAGAGAGCACCGCAAACGTATAACTTCATATTTAGTTTTTTTCTCTCTCGAGATATTACTGTCATCATTTTCTTGTTTGCTGTCAGTTTTTCGAAACTTTTGCACTTCTAGACCATTTTGACGATCCATAGTGGTTCGAGAGCAGCTATCGGACAACACTTCTAGAAATCTGTTTTCATGCAGCCAAGCCGACATTCTCCGCGCATAGTTCTAGAGGGTTTTTAAGAACGCAAACTTTTGCTATATCACTGATAAGCAAGGCTAAAAGTAGGCGAAGTTTTCTCCATCCGGGAGTACAATGAAACAGTCCACATTATATGTACATATATATGCGCTTTCGAAGCCCTTAAGGCAGTTTGATTCATACCTTGATTCCTACACCGATTTTCTTCTACGGACAATCACAAAAAGAAGTTAACTTAAGTTGCAGTTTACTTACTCCCCCACTTCTTTCATTATACGGCATCGAGAACTGAATTTGGCCTTGCACTCTCATTTACAAAACTTTCCCACGCCTTCTCTTATTTTTTTTTTCTTAATTTAGTTCCAGGCTGTGTTTACTATTTTTACTACTAATAATATTTTTGGTTGTTACATTTTTTTTCTGTTATTCATAGAGTTGTTGTTTTTCTTTCAATGTTCCAGTAACACAATTTACTACCATAATTTTTGCCCTTAGATGAGTTTCTCCAGGTTGGATTGTTACAGACTCAAAAGTTTTTATAGGCGTAATGGTTTTACGGTTTTCTTTCTAAAGTTGCTTGTATATCAATCACTGCTACTTGTACATCAGTCCTATCAGCTTCTGCAAAGGAATTAAATGTTGTCCAAACTTCACATTACACCCCATATCTGTTTTAATTCCTCTTCCACTTATTGACCCGAACATGTTAAATTTTGCCTCGTTTACTTCTATTTTCACACAGTTTCACATAGCCTTAATGCATTCGTAAAGTTTTCTCGGAAATTGTTTGCACATAGTACACTTTTTATCACTTTGGCTCCTTTTCGTAGATTCTATGTTAGATTGGAAAAGTATTTTGCCTTTTTTAGGTCAATAAACTATCATATAAATAAATAAATTAAGTTCTAACTTTTCAAAACACTACACCGCAGAATTGAGAAAAAGGGATTTTGATTTTATAAAGTCCATATTAACCAGAAGTAGCGAAGATAATCACATGCGTAATATAATTTATTTGTAAGATGTTCTTACTTCTGTTAATAAATATAGAGGGTATGCATCATTAAAATCGCTAAATCACGCTGTATTTCGATTAAATTTACAATTATAAACATTTTGGAGAAAATTTTACTTTAATGACAGTCAGTAGGGATAAACTAGAAAATAATTCATAACTGACATGTTCATCTGTCGTATTTCTATCTGAGAAATTATACTTTTTAAGGCTTTTAAGAAGCTTCACAAAAACTAATGACAGTCGTAGTTCTTCTGGAATTTTAAAGTACTCTGAAGAATTGTTAATTCTTAATATACAAATAAAGAAATATAAAGTTGTCGATAAATTAACTTAATGCTTTATATTTAGGTTAGGTTACATTTAGGTTAGATCAGCTTTATTACATAGGTCACGGTTCGATTCGTCCTGATTTAAGGCTATATATTCGATACGAACTAGCCTGAATCATTTCAAATAGCTGACAATTTTTCCCTTTCTTAACCGATTCCTGTCCATAAAATGATATTTAAACGAAATTCTTGGTGTCGAGGATGGAGATAACACAAATAAATTGTTTTAAATCTTCTAGAGAGACGCTGGTAGTACATCATCAACTGATAAAATCCCGCTATTCTAGCAAAAAGAAATACGAAGATGCCGATGATGCGGGAAAACTGGATCAAGGCTTTGAACATCTTCTGATATACGTATGTACTTATGTATATACTCGTACAATGACGGTATAAGCTCTAGCCGTTCTTCCACATTGAGGATACCATACTTCGATTGAATTGCTAAACGATTTCAAATTAAATCGAAGTGCGTTTCCTCTTTTCATCCAATTAAATCGAACTGGTAAGTATATTACAAAAAGAAATTACATATGCTATCAGTTTTCTCTTTAGAGCGTGGATTTCTGCGAGAGAAAAGCCATATTGTAAATTACTTAAATTTTCCTGCATAAAATACTTTTATTCATTAAGGAAGTAGCTATTTAATAAATTCTTTCCGTTTGACTGTCTAAACTTTTGTATTATCATTGTATCTGTCTTAAAATATGGAATTGTTAAAATTTATTTGTTTTTATAAATAATCTTTGAATTTTGTTAGTAGTAAAAAATGTCTCCTAAAGGTAAATATTATTATGTACATAGACCAAAACAATTGGCAGCTTGTCCTTTCAACTTTTACATGAGTTTTTGTAAAAGTTCTTCTACAGTCTCAAAACTATGTCAGTAGGAGGATAATTGCATTATGCCTTCATTGTGGAGTCGTTGACCTGCGCGCAAGCAAGAAGTTAACATTAAAGAAATATCGTGATTTTCAGGCAGGCGAAATTCATTAACCCTAGGCTTAAGGAATGATAATAAAAAATGATAGTCTTATTCTTTATTTTTATTTGGATTTGCCATTATAGGTAAAAATTTTATTTGTTTTCGACGCAATTTTCAAAAAGCTTGTATAATGGGTAATGGAATATATTGTCGTGTAAGCATGCGTGACAAAAATAAAAGAAATGAAAACTGCTTGCCGTCATGGTATAACTGCAGGAATCAATCTACTAATAAAAGCAACAAGAATAGATCAAGCATTATAGATGGACTACAGTCGCTTCGGTCTTTCCGGTCTTATGAGCGTGACTCTAAATTTCAGACATATATTTATCGATTTTACCACACGGTGACTTGTGCTCTACAACGGCTCGGATAATAGACTAATTCTTAATTCATTCCCTCTTCCGCGCTAGGTCACAAGGTCATCAGCAAGAGCGTCTATTACAGGAATTTTTTGATTTTTTTGTATTTTGACAATGTTGAACATTTTAAATTTGTTACGTCATGACACGTAATTTGACGGGGTCACTATTGAGCTACTTAACACATCCAGACATCTAGTGGGACTGACAATCCATGTATTGGCCGAGCTAGATCAGTATCTGCAGTTACCGACTTGCCTTTCCAACAACTAATGGTACAACTTCTGACCTCGTCCGATAGAGGAAATGAGTCTAGAATTAGTTTACTGTCCGAGGCGTTGTACAATATCGTTAATCCTGGCGAGAAGCGACGAAAATAGGACTGGCATTTAGAGAGATGCTAGCGAGGCCTGAAACTACATAGTATGTCTCTAATGCTTGATCTACTCTTATTGTTCGTGCTAGTCGGATCATTCCTACAACTATACTATGAGCGTCTATCACAGACCTTGTTTCGTTTTTCTCGTGTAATTACCTTAAATATTAAATATTTTGTCTCGTGAACGGTAATTTAAATCATTGGAGATTTCAGTTAACAAAGCATAGGCATGTTCTATTCAATTTTGGATGGCTTTACAGTAAACTAAACTAAGGCTCGTATAAGTTGCGCCACTGTATGGGTACCGATGATGGTATCTTTACTATATAATAATATCGGCTTCTAGTTTTCAATCTTCATTCATGCAATCAAGAATGCGTACATATACATACGTACAAACGACTCTGCAAAATACATACAACGCTTTAGTCAAAATTAACATTTCATTCTCACATGGTTGTTTAACGAATCATTTGTAATCGGGAAGAGTTTCTCCGGAAATCTCGAAGCTTTGCTCTATTGTAATCTATTATTTCGACTACTGTTTCCTTTACATGACATTCCGAGAAACCTATTTTACCAGCATTGACCCATATTATCGTTCTTGCTTTTCAACCTTTTGCATCTTTAAGCGCTAGAAATAGGCATCCACTACAAAACCGGGTCGTATGCTGATTCGATCGGGAAGCCATGGAGGCCGGTTCTTTATTATCTATTTATTTATATGCAGTTACGTGCTTCCTGCACGGTTTTGTTATGCAAAATGTGCATCTTATTGCGACGCTAAAGTCATGAAATTATCAGAATCTCAACTTAGAATAGAGATGTAGTACTCTTGATTATAAACTAAGCGCTAACAGGAAAAGGAGAAGCATGCATATAAATATTAAAAAGGATTTTTTGTAATTATAATTAAGCACCGGACTTTTACATTAGATTGCGTACTATTGTATCCTGAATGGTATATTATCTGAGATAAAAATATGAAATATTGTAAATTTGAGTTTCGCCGTATACCTCTGTTGTTGGTAGATATAGATTTTTTTTTGTATAGACTTGTTATTAATAGTCTAAAATTTTATATTAATCTGATACACATTTCGCCAATTCTAGTTTAGCCGGAATTATACGTAAAATTTACATATTGTTCTGAAAGGAACGTAATGTTCATTGAATCAATATAATAGTATGAATTTATTTAACGTCCTGATTTATATCGTAGTTTAATTTAATAAAAGGAATGATTTTAAATTCATATTAGTAAAATGTGGGTAATGTAATTCATCTTGCAGAAAGACTACCTTTGGCGGAGATTTGTTCGTCGTAGTTGAATATGTGATATTTGACTAAAGACAATGAAGAATTGATTCTTGAAGTTGGTTGAAGTGGTCGCCCTAATGGTGAAGTACTGCTTAACCTTTGCGAAATTCTTGGTGAAAATTAAAAGGCCAGTCAACTGACGAAAATGATGAGAATTAATTTTAAATTTAATTAAGCACAATGTTGTTCAGTTTCGTAATATGATTGAAACCTATTGTAATTGGGATAATTAATGACTGTAAATTAAGCCGATAATTATGTACAAATCTCTATGTTTAACTTTAAAAAAGATTAGAATGTTCTGTAGAATACGTCTCGTAATTTGGAAGAGGATATATGGCACGAAATACCGCAAAAATAACTCTATAATTAAAAAACTTGCACTGTTTCTGTATTTGGATATTACTTCTGGAAAGATCCGAATCGAAACATTTGACATTTTGTTCGACAATTGAAAGAAACTGAAATTTCATTTAAACTTATATGTCTTCAAAAAAGTTCGGCAGTTAATTCGTTAATGTATTTATGGTAATCAATAATACAGACCCTGCCAATTATAGATATAGAAATGTTCTATTTTTGGTGTCACAAATTAATTTTTCAATAGGTAAGATTGAGAAAATAGAATTAGAACGTCACAATAAATTTTCCAATTTAAACTTTATGAGACTAAAATTCTACCTCTATCTTTTGTCTTTAATGTATAGAATACGTGTGTATAAGTGTGAAAAGTCCTCTTCAAATTTTCTTTCTTTCGATACAGATCTTCCAGTACACACTCCCCGCCAATATAAGATTAAATCCTTTATATCTAACATGACGTAACAATATTACTTGATATCTCTCGTAAGGACACAATACAACTACATTTATTCTAAATAGTTTTTCGCTAATCAACTGTTGCAGAATTTGACTTGAAGCAATATACTCTTAGCTTATTATAATAAAATCTAAGCGTTAATGAAATAAATTAGTATAGGTATGTATGTACATATATAGTACATACATATGTCACAAATATAAGTTATAGGTCTTTCATTATGATATGTTATCCATCCGCAAAGCGGTAGTGCTATTGTAGAATTTAAAGAATACTTTGTAAGGTAATTAATAAAGATAAGGTTTTATTTTGAAATTTTCAACCAAAAAATAGTGGTGATTTTTCTTAAGACGCTTTGTCGAACGTTGAAATTTTTAAATCATAGTTTTAATTTGGTTGCAGCGTTTATTATTTATTGTGTGAGAAAACTACCTTTTAAATCATCTTTATTACTTTTTAGCAATGAGTTAAATATAAATGTTGTTTTGAAATAGATATCTTTGAAAGCTAAGTTATTTATTAAATTATTATATACAGGATGGTGCAACCAAGATGGGGTGGACGGTTGCAACTAGACGATGAGGAATTTCGAAAGACCTTTCTGGAATTTGATTGATGACTACATGGGCTACGTTTTAAAATATTTTTCTTATACAGGGTGATCGAACCAGTCGGTGACGAACCAAACTTATGTTTTTTTAAATGGAACACTCGGTATTAGAATTTTCCAATCGATTCTGCTAATTAACGCAAGCAATTTCATATAACATTAGTTGGGTCTAAAACCCATAGTTACGGAGAGAAAAGCGATTAAAGTTGAAAAAACGCTACAATCTCCGTCCATTTTATACCAAAACCGGATATGAATATTAAAAATTAAGTGTATCATTGAATGCGCCGTATTCTTCGGTAAAATAATGGCTTACACTCAACTTGAAATTATTCACCATTATACAGGATGATCGAGTTTTGTAAATCCAATTCGGACTTACTTTTTTCAAATGGAACACCCTGTATAAGGGTGTTTTCTGTGTTAAAGAGCACTTTATCAGTTTTCCAAAAATGCCATACATGTTACCCTTTTGACTGACGGTTTTTAAGCAAATTGACCGCAAGTGAAATTTTTTGAGATTTGTTACGTTTAAACATTTAAAGTCATCAAAAAACTCAACAAGTGAATCAGTTACTGTCATCCCTGTCAAAACATTAAATTCTCTATTTGTAATTTATTCTTGATTTATTATTAATTATTCAATAGAAATGACTCTAACTACAGAAGAATTGGTAAATATGGTGTTATACTGGGCGAATGCCAAAAATGCCCAGTGTTGGCTAGTAGAATAAATGTATCCCGATATTCAAAATACGAAAGAAAGCCAAGACCTGATGCATTTTGAAGTTTATTGGAGAGATTTCAACAAACGGAGAAAACGTTGCATTTACAAAACGTAAAGTAATTAACAAACCTGTCACAAATGAAACAAAACAGTTGACGGTGTTATTAGCAGTTGAAGAAAATCAAGAAAGTACCTCTGGAATTGAAAGAGTGTCTGGCATTGAACGTACCAGCATTAAAAGGATTACAAAAATATATAAATATCATCCATATCATATGGAATTGCACCAGCAACTTTACGAATCGCGACTATGCTAATAGACAATTATTCTCAATTTTACTTTTAAATAAGATTTGGAATGATCCAAATTTCATCGATAATGTAATGTTTACTGATGAGGCTATTTTTAAATGCAATGGAATGGTTAACCGCCATTTTTTAAATATGATGTTTATAAAGATATTTCTACAACAATAGAGGATATGAAGACCAGAATAAGGCGGAGTTTTTACAATATTTCGGAACGCATTTTACAAAAAGTTAAGCTTTCATTTATCAGTCGGCTAGAAATGTGTCTGCATTTAAACGGCGAATTGTTTGAACATCTATAATAGTAATAGTTTAATAGTAATAGTTTAATAGTTACCAATATTGTTATTTTTGTTACCAATGTTTTTCATTATCATTAAATCTACATACCATTTTTATATTTTGTGCATACTAAGTTTTTTTTTGGTTGTTTATTATGGATTATATGCATGCGTCATCGCCTGACGTCTTTAAATCTTTAAACGTAACAAATCTCAAAAATTGCGATCTATTTACTTAAAAACCGTCAGTCAAAAGGGTAACATTTATGGCATTTTTGGAAAGCTGATAAAGTGCTCTTTAACATAGAAAAATAATATATAGGGTGTTCCATTTGAAAAAAGTAAGTCCGAATGGGATTTACAAAACTCGATCACCCTGTATAATGGTGAATAATATCAAGTTGAGTGTAGGCCATTATTTCACCTAAGAGTAT
Organism: Holotrichia oblita; assembly: GCA_023690525.1. Taxonomy (NCBI): domain Eukaryota; kingdom Metazoa; phylum Arthropoda; class Insecta; order Coleoptera; family Scarabaeidae; genus Holotrichia; species Holotrichia oblita. Next base: position 67,386,458 of record CM043020.1, read on the forward strand.
GGCACATCGAATGATACACTTAATTTTTTAATATTCATATCCGGTTTTGGTATAAAATGGACGACATTGGAGCGTTTTTTCAACTTTAATCGCTTTTCTCTCCGTAAGTATGGGTTTTAGACCCAACTAATGTTATATCAAATTGTTTGTATTGATTAGCAAAATCGATTGGAATATTCTAATACCGAGTGTTCCATTAAAAAAAAACCTAAGTTTGGTTCGTCAACAACTGCTTCGATCACCCTGTATAACGAAAATATTTCTTAAACGTGGTCCATGTAGCCCTCAATCAAATCCTAGAAAGGTTTTTCAAAAATCCTCATCGTTTAATTACAATCGACCACCCCATCTTGGCTGCAACACCCTGTATACTTGTAGTCGTATCGTTCTATTTTTATTTTTGATGCTATTTTCTTGACAATCTTTTGTACATAGTAACTGATTTTGCTAGTCCGTACTTTTACACTTTCGAAATTAAATTTATGTTTGTATTAATAGCCGTGTTTCGAAAAAGCCGAAGCATTGCAATGTGAATAAATTATAGATATGTTGTTAAGATTTGCTCATGTAGTGGTTCTTTCATGATAGAGCTTTTGCCCATAACTTACCGAATCTAAGAACAGCATTGAATAACCTCTTTGAGGAGAGATGCATTGGTCAGGGAGGCATAATAGAATGGCCAACTAGATCACCGAACTTAAAGAAATATGATTTTTTCCTATGGGCATATATAAAAGAGTTAGTACACCGAACGCCAGCGATGATTGAAGAACATATGCGAGAAAGAGTTCAAGGTTACCTCGTAATTGGAGACAACATTTTTGTAGTTTCCGTAAAAACTATGAAATATATTGAGAGTTTAAAAGAAAACACAGTACTTATACATGAATCGAAAGGTATTAAAATGAAGAATTTACCGATCTAACAAGTATAGAGGGTGCCATTTAAAAAAATAAAGTTACCTAGAGACGAAGTTCCGGAAATGCGTGAAATCATTTCTGAAAACCGGAAGTAGGTATATTATATTCTGTTGACATTATTTTCTATACCGGACTATATATTATAGTTTAGATATTCTTGATTTCATTTCGATACTTACTTTCAAGATTAAGTTATCGCGGCATACGAAAAACATCGAATCGGGATAGTTTTTACAAAACGTAAAATATCTCCATAACTATAAAAATATATAGGGTATCCCATTTAAAATAACGGAGCAAGTATTTACCTACTTTCGAGACCCTCTGTATAGTTAGAAATATTTTTAGGTTGTGCAGAATATAATTTGGGATCAATTTTCTTTATAATCTTTTTCTCTCAAATATGGCAATAAGATCCACTTTGAAACGGGAAATACATAAAATCTAGTATATGGTATGTACTTTTTTGTAATGAACAACTACTTGTTTAATTGTCGAAAAAATGATTATTTGGCTTATGTGGTTTATGGGCATTTTTTGTTTTTGGATGAGCGGAATATAAGGTAGAGAGATATATTTTTGGGTGGATTTTGTGTTTTGATTGTCAGTTTTGTATTTTTTTAAAGTATCTGTACTGTTTTATAGTTTTGTTAAATAAATAGAACTGTCTTGGCTAAAGAGGAATCGTGAATTTTTGGAAAAATAGTAATAGAGATTGACAAAAATTACTAATGGTACCTTTTTTGTAAATTGTAGTGGTATGTATAAGTAGTACCAAACACACCATACCACACAAAGCATTCATGTAAATTCTCATAATTCGTTAGAGAACAAAAAATGTCGTCTGTTAAAGACCAAGTTGATATAAAATTTACTTTTTACACTTTGCAAGTCTCAATAAGCTCAATAGTATTTGTTTTTAATTTGTTTATGGTTTATGTCATATTATATAGATACTATGAATGTTAAAAGTACCAATAATGAATATTGTATTAAAGTATGTACATATATATATTTAATTTAGAAAGTTATATAAAGTAGCTTTCTTACACCAAAGAAAACAAAAGTAGTTTATTTTAATATGAGACATCAAATTAAAACCATTGTTTTGAATATTTCTGTACTATGGCAAAGAGGAAAACTCCTCAAAATGTCAGATGTTAATTAATAAATAACAAATCATTCATATATATTTGAAACCCTCTTTTCATAAACGAAAATAGCCAGCAACCAACCACAAAGTATAATTTATTTAAAGTTTGACACACATTTTTCTATGACCACCTATGAAACTATATCTTTCGGTGACACAAATTCGTATGAAATCCTTCCAATCCATCTATGCATAGACTTTGCCACTACCACATATAAAGGGCCATGCAAATTTATAGTCTAGATTAACAGTATCTCAAGAGAAAGAAAGATTAAGACTAAAACTCGTACCTAATGAACTGCCACTACCGCTAGCCAGGCAACATTTACAAAGTCCACAAACATATTGCTTTTGTATAATAGTTTATATGGAAGGGTACACACAGACAAGCAACGTAGAACTACTGCGAATATTCTTTTTTCAACAAGTACGAAGGTGGAATCTAATAAGATCTCAGACAATATTTAAACTTTTTTTATAAATGTTATTTGCTTTCGACTCGATGATTTTTTGGAAATATGCATATTGTACGTATTGATTGTATAAGAGTAAATAGCTAACGCCTGCGGTTTTGTTATGTTTTTCATATCCTGTTGACAAAATATTGTACTTACCTTCCGGTTTTAGAGGTACCTTAACATATCAGGACTAGAAATATAATGTACATATTTTTTTTAAACAGCTACAAAGAACGTACTACTAACTAGTCTGTTCTTTAACGATAAAATAATAACATTTGTAGACTGTGCAAATATCCAACCACTTACTTGAATAAATTTGAATCTTTACATAATTGCTTGAGACACATTTGTAAAGACTAATCTGGATGTATTATGTGTATATTTAAGTTTTCGTTGGTAACTAATTGCGTGTTCGTCTCGAGCTAAACTTACGAACTAACTTTAAATAATTAACAGTACAAAGAAAGACATTCGATAACGAGAGGTCTTACTTAGGGTCGCCCACGTTGTTTCTTGTAATGTAAGGATTTAATTATCTTTAGTACCCGTATTCTGTATCATTATTTTGACGATCCTATCACGCCCGCTTCTGAATTTGGATATGCCGGGACTGATTTACGTCAATGTCTTATTTAGCCTTGCTGTTAACTACAGCTATGCGATACTAGCGCCTAAACATAACAAGTATATATATTCACTTTGACACGAACTTACTAATCCTTGGAGTAAATTTATTAGTTGTTACACTGCGGTGGTTCTAAATATTACTAAGCTCTACTGATATCCCTATCGGTTTATTAATAACCTAGTTATGGAGATATTATAATCACAGAAGAAGTTATACGTACATAACTTTATACGTTACATGTATTAAATTCGGATGGGTGAAGAGAGACATCAAATAGAGTTAAGGGTGTAGTAATATGTTAAAAAGGTTACGTTAAGGCTCTAGATTCAGTCAAGGAATTTTAACGTTTTCAGGGGTTTCGTAGAAAACTGATTACAAAGTAACTATTCCATATATTTGAATGCGGTTTTCGTCATTTCTTTCCTAAAGGATAATACGCTTCTATAGAGCCACTTTTTTTAAATTAAATTTTTTTACATTAATATAGACTTTTAAAAACTCCCTATTTTTGAGTGCCTTGTTTACAAACAATATTTGACTTTTTCAAAAATATTGCACTATAAAAGCACAGATTAACATTTCAGCTATAAAACAAATCCAAAATAATAGCCTTATCTATAAAAATAAACTCATAATCATATTTCTGCCGAACCCTTACATCGGACATTTTCTAGCTTTTTCTCGTTGTAAGCCGACGACACCTTAGCCAAATTTACGAATACAATGTGGAAAGCGTGATGGACCACATTCAAATATAATATTAGTTAATTACTTTGTAGTTTATTTACTGTGAAACTCTTGGAAATGCTAAAATCCGTGGACTGAATCTAGAGCTTTAAGTTTAACAAAAAAGTGGAAACATGTTCAGAATAGGCGTAATATAATTAAATACAAACATATACATAACAAAACTTCCCATATAAAACATAACAGTAGATGCAACATCAAGTAATGAATTATGGGTACTACTACATATATTAGTTACATTACTACACCAAAAAAGTAATTTATGCTAATAATTGTATCCTGCACGACCAACATATTTAAATAAAACCAATGTACAAATAAAAATCGTTTTGTGGTGTTTGGGTTTACGGATTATTATCACATCAAACAAATATATTTATGTCGTTGAAATAACTATTTTCTTGGTTACGTTAATTCTATTAACAAAAAGTAAAGCGTCTACCCTAGTGAATGTTTTGTTACATCATTTTTTTATATTCAGACAACGTATTTTGTGAAATGAGAACATTCTAAAATAAATTACTTTAATTGTACACTTCCATTAAAATTATTGCATACACTGAAAAATATTTATATCAAATAAATACACATACAAAATATAAATTGATTGTTACCTACTTAGTATCCTCTTGTTAATGCGGAGTTGTCAAATTTTTCCTTACTTATATATTACACTTCGAAAAAGATATCTAGCCAGCTTTCCAACTGACTTTACTTATAAAAGGAAAATGTTTAAGATCTATTGCAGAAAACCTTCTGATTTTTTTTAACAGAAGGTTTTTCGCCTGGTGTCAAGTTACCGTGACCTACTGACGTTCCTCATTCAGTGTTTGCTCCAGAAGAAGCTGCTTATGTTAGTGGCAAAACGCAGAATTTTCATAAGTTGTGTTTCTATTTTATATTTTTGTTTTGTTTTATTTACTTACTTATGTTAACTTTACTACGACCCGGTTAAAACCCTAAAGCCCTCATAATACAGACTCGGATCGCGGAAGACTTCGATATCATTCAGACAGATAAAGAAAAGTTTTATTTAGAAAATGTAAAATACTAATTTTCATCAAATATTTGTAAATTCAAGTAAAAATAAGTAAGTTTCCCGTTATAGGTAAGCATTATTTGTAGAAATTTATTTAGGAGGTATGTACAAATTAGTGCCATTATGGTAAAGAAGCAGCGAGTTATGTCGTAAATAATATTTAGAACAAGAGATGTAGCTTCTAGATATGAAACAAGTGATTAATTATATAATATTGGTAACGTTCAAGAGTAGGTCGGATTTGGTGTTCATAAAAACGTAAGTACTTGTTTATTATTCAAACGTATTTTGGACAAAGTACAATCTTTTTCTTCTACATGCGTAAAGTATGCAAATACATGTCTGTGGTTTCGTTTCGAATTGGCTTATATTGTGAGGTCTTAAAGTAACGGATAAATTCATTTTCTACGTAATTATGAATACAAAAGAAAAAATCTTGAAACAGGTCACTTTTTATATATAAAACTACTCGAGAGAACGGGGTGGCCATTCAATTTCGCCACGTCTACCGGTTCACCGATGTGGAAAAACATGATTAAGATAAGCTCGTACTGCTGCTGCATAAGGTGGTGTAGCTCCGTCTTGTTGAAACCATATGTTTCTATTAATATCTGCGGGGTTAACAGTATCCGGAAAAAGTCTTAATTCAGGTATTAAAACATTTTGTAAAAATCCAAGTAACCCGCTCCAGTTAATGTCCCCTGAAAAAAGAATGGTCCAATTATTCTGTTATTTATTATGCCAGTCCACACGTCCAGTTTAATAGGATACTGCGTGTGTCCTTCCCTCATCCGGTGTGGATTTTGCGTACCCCAATACCGATAATTTTGTTTATTGACTGTTCCATGTAGGGTAAACGTTGCCTTATCAGAAAAAAGAATGTGCTTGGGAAACATCGAATCCTGTTGGCATCTATTTGTAACCAATTCACAAAATTGTAATCTACGATCAGGATCATCGTCGTTTAGTTCCTGCACCAGTTGAATTTTTTATGGATGGTATTTCAAAATTCGCAAGACAGACGCTTTACTTACGTCGCAATCACCGCCTACTTCTTTTGTAGGTTTATCTGGGTTGTTCTCAACATTTAATAATACATCTAATTTCTTTTCGTTATTCAGTTTTGGTCTTCCAGATTTGGGAAGATCTTTGACAGTTCTAAATTGACGGAATTTTTGCTCTACTCTACTCACCGTAGACTGCGAAATATGGTACTCAGGATACTTCTCATTAAATATTCTACATACCTCAGCATGCGTTCGTCTTTTATTACCCACTCCAATTAATATTAATTACGGTGATGTTCTTTAGTCTCATTGTTTAGAGGCCGTAATAGAATACAAGGCTTACAAAACTGCAGTATCCGGTTTATTTTCAATATTTCATGACGTGCAGCAACATAAGACCGTCTATGAAGGAATAATATTCTTAACATGGCGAGTAGGCGACATCTTCATATGTCAATTTTTTGTTGGATTTGCTTGATTTTGCTGCTATTTTTTCGTATTATTGTCAATGATGTACCTATTATGATGTCTATAAATTGCATTATTAAAATTAACATACATATTTACTGTTTAATTTTAATAGAAATAACTTTATCGATCGATAAGACACTAGGGAATAGATGCTTACAAAATTTCTGATGAGGGAAGTTAAACTTGTATTAAGAGCTCAACTACGTTGATGAATGTAACCTTTTATTATTGTATGCTGGCAAACATTTTTGTATATCTATATCTACCCAGTTATTAATGTGAATTCTCCTTGTAATATTTAATATTTTCCTTGCTCTGATATACAATATTTTCTTTGGTCGCTCTCATCTATATTTCGCTGTGAGTCTTACTGTTTTCGTTATTTTCTTCGGTTCAATTTCAACATTGACGTTTATTTATTTCGTCCTCATTTTCACTAAATTACTTCTCTGTATTCATCAGTAGATATTGGTGTATATTTGCAGCATAAATTAAAGTTTTTTTCCATTAATTTGTAATAGAATTTATTGCATTTATATTACAGACACTGCTATTTTTATATGCCCCGAAAATTTATTGCTTTTCCCGACTGTTGTTGATCATTTTGACGATTTCAACCTTGAATATTGTTATAAGGAATAGAACAAATTAGATTAGGCTAGTGGTGAGTTGATTAGACATTTACTATCCTCTCTTGATCTCTGTAGACAGCATGGCCAGGTTAGGTTCAGAGCATTCTGCATACGGACAACAATTACTAAGTGATCTGTGTAACCTATGTATATCCTTGATAAGCTTGATAGCCTATTAAGAATTTTGTCTTCGACCAATGAAATGAATGACCAGAGTAAAGGTGAAAGTACCTCCTAATTACATGAAGAATCTCACGATAATGCAGAATTATTGATACATATGAATACAATCAACGAGATTCAATAGAGGAATCACGAAATATAGAAATAAAATAAGTATATCCACATGGTTGATACAGTATACGCATGGTCTGGAATCATCGCATCATATTTATATTATCTTATAGCGTTTTCCACTGGGGGAACTCGTGTTGCACCGACACTGCCCTATAGTAGCATGATATGACGTAACCACTGATTCTGCCCTCGCTCAGTGCAATACGTGTAATATTAGGTATGTTGATAAAACTGGCGTTAATGCTTCAATGAACTGCTCATCGCAATAAAATGAACATCTATAAAAGTAAATAGTAATACGTATGAAGTAAAAGTAGATGAAAAATTACACCAGAAAATGGTCTTTAAGTGGACAAGATATTTTGTATAAAATACGCAAAAACGTATTTCATGGATGATGATTATGAACAATTCGTATCATTATCTGTATCTGAGGATAACATAAAGTAGTATGTTTCAAAATTTAACAGTAATTTGTAGAATATTTTCGGTCATAACGATTACCCGATGAAATATTGATTGTATACATTTATATGCCCACTTTCCCATTGTCTACATGCTTATGGAAAGTACAATAAACTGAATAACTTCAGATTGCACTATAAGTGGCCCCGTCAATTTTGAGAGGTCCAGTTTTTCGCACTCAAGGTCAAATGTAGTGACGCTCACATATAGTCACTTCTACGTAAGCAGCACGAAATTTACCAGTGGAACACGTATGATTTTTGCTTGCAGCGAGTGCTAAGACCAGTGGAACAGCCAACACCGAGTTAGTGCACTTTTAGTGCGCTCTAAATGTCCGAGTGGAAAACGCTATTAGAGTTGAAATTAGTGACTACGACAAAAGTTTCGTAAACCACGGTTTTCAAAATAGTATGTAGCTTATTTAGAACAAAAACAGTTGATGCATCATGGATGGTTCTGCAATTTCGAGTAAGGTGATGCAACACGCTTATAATTACAAATGAAATATGTAACATTAAGAGCCAGTTATGCTGTCGAAAAAGAATCTTAGTGCTATAAAAAAGCAGTACACCAAAAATAATATGTATATAACACATTACAAAGGAAGAAACACTCAGATTCTAACTTCAAGAATATCTGTTGAATGTGTTTTCGAAGAGTCACCACAGTGTGTTGTCATTAAATTTTTTAAGAAAAAGCCCACAAGAATTTAAAACAAAAAAATAAAAAATATTTTTACAATGGATTAATTACATTATTGAATCAATGCAGTATCTCCTTTAAATTATTTTGGTATCACCTCTGCTTACGGTATTCAAAACGATTCTTCATAGATATGTTTATAATATATATATATATATATCGAAACGAATCGAAAAACTACCCTCACATATATATATATATGTATATATAAAATAAAACTGTTATTTAGAAATAGCAATTTAAAAATTTCATTTACTTCAGCTAATTCGTGTAAAAAATTTTTCACCAAATTGAAAACCCCAATACCTAAAGAACAACAAAATCATATTGTATACGCGGTTAAATGTAACGATTGTTCTAAATTCTATATTGGTCAAACTATCCAGAGGTGGCGTGAGAGAAGCACCCAACATCGTAGTGACAGTCGAGTAAATCCCAAAAAATGTGCTTTGGCTACACATATACATACCAAAGATCACATTGTAAATTTTAATGATGTCACAATTTTATTTAATGAATCTAATTATACTAAAAGAATTTGCCTTGAAGTTTTAGCTATCAAACATTTTTCGGGTAATATTAATACAAAAGAACAATCTTCAAATTTTACGAATATTTATAATAAATTAATTAAATTTATCAAATTTAAGGATTTACATTAATCTTTTGGTAGTCTTCTGTGATCTCTTACATTTAAAAGTCTTTGTATGGAATGTTATAAATCGTTTTCCATTTGATGTGTTTATAAATATTTTTTTTCTCATATATACAATATATTTTCATTGCATTCAACATATTGTTTTTAAAATGTCGAAATTTAAAATCTAACATGTCTGGTTTTGTTTACAAAATTGTTTATCAAATATTTTGCATATGGTTTCAAATTTCAAAAATTCAAAATTGTCAAAATTGTTTCACATTTTTAGAGCTTTGTATTTAGAAAAACGATTATCCTTGTTGTAAGTTATTGTTTCTTGGTTTAAAAATAGTTAAGTTTTATTATATATTTATATACAGGTTTGAAGAAGGATTAAATAAATCCGAAACGTTACGTAGGAAACTACTGTTTTTCATTTAAATTAAAAGAAGGAACCTATATTCTGCACTAGTTGCAGTAATTTCACATTTTAAAGTCTACTGTCAGTGTCAGAACTGATAAAATTGTTAAACTTTATATATATATATATATATATATATAGCTCACGTACATATTGGCATCCTGTTCGCAATAATACAAATCGACATCCTTCAGTATACTATCAATGTATTTAACGATTCATATAGCGGTCATATTGGCATCAACTAGTACAGCGGCTAAAGTAACAGCCACTCGCGCTCGGTGAATCCCCCGTCTACTCTTCTAACAGTATGCTACGGTTGAATTTTAAATTTCGATTATGTTGGCTTCGGCTGGATGTGACAAATAATAAACGTCATTTTGTAAACAGGGTATGTTGTTGATTAAAAAATATAGAGCAGAAGTAACAAAAACTGCAATTTTAAATTTTCAAGTAATAATTTCGGGCTATGTTTTTTCCATTTAGAATAACTTTAGATTTCTGCTTCTCCCCATTACAATGCAACTTCCTTCTTTCAACTATATATTCTAATTTTGATTATAAATTTGTATTGCTGAGACAAATTTAAAACTCTAAAATTAGCCTTTTTTGAATTATTGCATTTGTTACAAAAATTGACAGTTGCAGACTATTTAAAATGCATGCAAATACAGATTTTAGAGAACTATCTATCGCAAAATAACATTATTATAAACTTTAAAAAATAAGTCCATTGGGAGCACGTTCTACAATGATTTTGAAATATACAGGGTGTTCCAAAAAAACTTACGCATCAAAGTTGTCGAAATTTAAATGCAATAACCATAAGTATTACATATTTCGATAACGCAGATTAAATAAAGGCAAGTTACTGTGATATTCCCTATATCTAGGTTCAACAGTTTCTGAGATATTTGACAATTTTTGAAAATGTAGATCAATATTTAGAATGAGTACCTAGCGTACGTATTTAAGTTACGTGTTTCAAGTAGTATTATTTCATTAGCACAACCATTACATCTAATGCTAAAATGAAGATGTTGAATTATAAAAGGTGGTTAAAATCTTACCTCTAACTGTAGCTACCATCAATGCTCAATAACTTTCTTATTTTAAATGAAACATCCTATATCTAAGATAAGTAATTGGTTTTTAAATGATTTCTCTTTTAAATGTTGTTAAAGTTCCCAATACATATGTATTTCTCTTGTAAAAGTCAATTTAGTGTTTTAATTGGCGATTATGTATTAAAAATTTGGTTAAATCGAGGTAACTTTGACATGATGACAATAATTTCAGGCATTAATTTTGTTTAATTTATTATTGAAAAGTAGGCAGTATCGTATTGGACGTTGCTTTATATTTATGCGAAAACAAACAAAATTTAACCAATACACGTCTTATCACATACAAATTGTCACCATAATTATATTACAAAAGAAAACAAAGAAATTATTGATTCAAATATCGCTCAAATTGATGACTACATATTAAGTCGCAATTCAAGGCTGCTAGCATACATACGGCTAGTTGGTCAATCGCAAATGCGATAACGCTCGAAATATCTCCCGCTACGTATGTGGTACAAACATGCCATGTTTATTTGTTACAGCAGTTTTACCCGTACTTTTGGAAAACGTGCCTCTGAATATCCGCCAAAAGATGCGGGTACAACTAGATGGTGCTCCTTTTTTGAGTTAATTAGATAGGCAATACCCTAACAGGTAAAAGGACGTGGTGATTCACAGACCTGACCTGCAAGCTCCCTAGACCTAATGAGTCCAGATCTTTTTGTGGAGATGTATGAAAATTAATTTGGTACAATATATATGCCACAAACAACACCTGCCAATATAAAAACATTTCAACCAAGTATTTATTTATGTATTGAAAATAGCGGACATCCATTGAGTGATATTTGAATCATTTGTTTCTTTGTTTTATTTTGTATTAAGTTTATGGTAAAAATGTGTATGTAATAAGACATATGTATTTGTTAATTTTTGTCTGGTTTCCAATAAATATGAAGCAACGTCTAATGCACCACTGCCTACTTTTCAAGAATAAATTAAACAAAATTAATGCTTGAAATTATTCAATCATGTCGAATCATCATCATCATCATAACATGTCAAAAATATGCAATAATATGCATGGTGTTCCATTTAAATTTTGATAACTTTAATGTCTCCTTTTGGAGCACCCTAAATATTTCAAAATAATTTTAGAATGTGCTCCCAATGGACTTACATATGCTCCAAAAACATTTTAAATATGTTACCATTTATTGTATATCAACCGAGGCCAATGTAGCACCCCATCCTGTATATCTTATAATTTTTAAATACATTGCTACGTTTTTGTTACCCCTTATGGCATTTTTATTGAAAAATTGGGATAGTATATGTTTATCCTATAACAAAATACCTATCTAAACTAAACTAGTTACAAGTTATCTAAGACCTATTGGCGTAAAAGAGAAAGCTATTGTGCGAAGAAATATAATTCTGGGCGTCTAGTATTTTCACTACAAATACCAGTGTGCATCCAAGTTTGGGCCATCAGAAATTATGAGTTTCTTTAATTAATTGCATTGAATATCTAGAAATGTCGAAATCTATTTTCAATTACTACAACGTACTACTCCTACAACATTTAGTTCTAGAGAAGCAATCATTACTTTTTAATTTACAATGCAATAAAAGTAAGGAAAGCATAGCGTGCCATTTAAAAAGAATGTTTTTCTACTCCCATACTTTAATTGTACATATTATTAGATATACTGAACCTGTACTTTAATGATGTCCATTACGATACAGATTTTCATTATGATACAAATTTACTTATATCCAATAGGAATATAGATTTTTCATTACGATACAAGTTTATGTCCAATAAGAATGCGACATTCCAATATTCAATATGGCCGTGACTACATATCTGGCAGATATAAATATTAATTAAACTCGACAGTTCTCTGTATCTATTTAAATATAGTAAAAATTAAAGAAATACGTATATTATGGGGTCGTAGAAAAAATAGTGTATGTAACTCGCATTTAATGGCTATTAAGACACTCGTATTCATTACAATACTCGGCTTCGCCTTGTATTATAATTTTCATACTCGTGTCTTAATAGCTATCATTAAATCCTCATTGCATAATATACTATTACGTTACCGGATAACAAAGTTTGAAAAAATGTTCTCTAAGCATCCACTATAGTTCTATAAAATTTATAATAACGCAGGTAATGCAATAATATACTTTCCTAAATAATTACTTAAAAGTCTAAATTTATATATGTATAAACTTTTTCGAAAAATAGTTTGCATTTGTCAATGTTTTTACAAAATATACAATTCAAAACGGGTTGATTTTAGTGGCACCATTTATTTAAAAAATTAAACTTAGAACCGTCTAGACAATATGAATCATTAATAAAAATTAAGACATTTTATTTAAAATATAAAAGTTGAGATGCAAATACGCGTTTCTATAATAGTTACGCAAATAAAATACGTTGGATTATATCAACTTCGAAATAACAGTAGGAATTCTATCGGTTATTCCCCGACATGTTCATAATTCCGACAAATTTCCACATGTTCCAGCTTGTACGCGCCCTGTATAGCACCTCTGCCCAAGTATATACAACTTCGACTAGACTGCCCTCTGGTCCATATACTCAGACACCACTGTGTATAAAAATATGCATATAACGGTAAAATGTCCATCCAGCTGGTTTTCATTCTACGCATAAATGACGCTTAGAACAGTTCATCAAAATTTTTTTTCATAGAAAACAAGTTGGCATCCATATATCGGATGCCACTTTACCGCGGATGCCAATTTTACCGCATTATTTTCATGGCAGGACGTCACCTTGATACGTATATATATATATATATGTATAGATATATATTTATTACACTAAACAATTCAAACAAATACTTCAAACATTTCAGTTCTCTTTGACAACTTATTAACTTCGTTAATGTTACGGGGATTTCTAGTCTAGTTTTGCTCTTCGGCAAACATAGCTTTATTAAAATTAATATTAATAGTGCTGTTTATATTAATCGCACGTGCACGTCTGGTGATTATATTTACATGTCTCGTAATATTGACTAATGAAAAAAATGAAATTTTGACAGGATAACAAATTGTAATTGATATAGTAAGTAAATATTTGTGCTAGCTAATTCTTTTCCGTTTAGATAGATCATAGTCGAGTGGTAATATACATATATACATATCTCTGATAACTTTTCAATTTGTAGACATCAATATTAAAAAAGAGTATAATTTATCTACCTAACATCATTACAAAATTATCCTTAATTAATAACAGTTGCATGGTGTGTCAGATACACCACGTTTTTATGACGTTTTATTGTGTTTCAGGGAAGAAACATTAATCATTTGTGAAAGAAATCACGAAATCCTAAGTGGAGAAATATCAATTTTTCTTGCTGGTTCTGAAATCTCAAATGAATGATGCTGCGTACTTCATACATTCTCTTATATATCTGGGATTTATTGCGACGCGGTGAAACTGACAAATTTAAAATGTGTTTACGTTTATCTGGATGTGTGTGCATGTGTCGCATATGTAATTCGTTCTCAAAAATTTTATAGGCAAATGTCTAAAATTCAACAGCTTAATTTTGTTGTTACATATAAGCAAACACAAAATACATCGTTTTGTTGTTTAAAAAAGTAGGTATTGTCTAACCTGTTGATCACATATTCATCACTTAATTAATTGCACATACATCGAATATCAATTTATTGAAACGGTAAATGGTGTGTGCTTTAGCCGCTTGTCCATTAGATATAGACGGTGCTCAAAAAAAAAAAATTGCAACAGCAACAGAGAGCCCCCTACTCTCTCTCTGCCTGCTCTTTGTGTTCCTTTCCTAGGGAGGTCAAAACTGTTTGGAGATATTCATTTTCGTGAGTCAGTAATAGGAAACCGATTATATAAAACTTCGGCTGCACGTCCTTTTGTAGATCTGAATGTGTTGAAAACTTGGCTTGGTTTGCAAACACCTCTACGACTGCAGAATGTCACCTAGATATGTCTCTTCGAACATAAAATAATATTGTTTAGCATACTTATATTTTATCAACAGACACAGCAATGTTGCTTCATCTGCTAGATTCATTTTAGTATATACAATAGCTTCTTAACTACCACCTATCTATAAACATTAGTTTACAAAAATTCTTCTAATTAAACCGAAAATATTTGAAATTCAGATCAGAAGGTTTTAACAATTTAGTGCTACAACATCTCATTTAATAACAATAAATTTTAAACCTTGAGGGTAACTTGCATGCTATTTTACTTTACATTAATAGTTCTTTTTAAGCAATCTGAGAAGTTGGAAATAGAGAAATAAGGAATACGACTTTAGAAATTGAGTTTGTTGAAAAAGTTATTTCTTAGGTACATTATGATACCGGTATTTACGAGTATTCAAAGTCAAACTAAATAATGATAAGAACAGCGGCGAAATGGAGAAAACAAGCAAGGAAGCTAATAATAAAGATTACATTAGAAATTAATGTAATACTAAAGAGATTAAATTAACTTCTTGAGTTATAAATGTTGTTCTGGAGAAAATTTATTATATTATTAGTCTGCGTGTTTTAATGGGATGGATTACTTTAGGGTTTAATTGTATATTTAATTTATTCTATTTATATAGGTAGGTTATTTTTTAAAATTATAGACAAATAGATTTATTAGCCGATTTAATTGTAGAGGACCAGTTTTAATTCTTATGTGCATTAAACATTACATCTGATAAATGTATTCCTCATCTCCTGCATACGGTAGCTTTTGGATCAGGAAATGATACGGATAAAGTTTGTCACTTCCCTATACTTCTATTCAAAAAAATAAGGTTCAAATACAGAAAGTTGAGAATTCCTCCGCGAATGCGGTAGTGGAAATTAATTTAGATTTTCTACTACACCCTCATTTATCCGGGTGAAATTTTTCTGTGAGTAAACATTCGTTTCGTAGCCACAGAAGTGAGGTAGTGGTCGTTTTGATATCGAGAAATAAACCGATACGCTCCAATTTGCTAAATCAATTTTCGACTGTTCATCCCGTAGTTGTTTGTGGAGACTTTGACGTATTTATCTTGTTCTACTAATTTGATGATATTATTAGATGATTATGATATAAGCTTACATTCGATATGTATTTTAAAAACATTAGTAGTTACAGTGTTACTTATTAGTGGTACACAATCAAATTTTTTTTAATGCAATACCTCCATTATTGTTATGGGGCCGTCTGAGTTTTCACCGCGTCATAGTAGCGCAAATATATATAATTCAAAAATAAATAAAAACAAAATTAAATAAAATGACTTGACGTTTCGCCAGTAATGTAAATGGCTTCTGAAGAAACAAAAGGCGACAAAAGGCGTCAGAAGGTAACTGGATGTGTAAACCATCTGACAAGCAAAAGTAGGAGCGTTAAGCGTGGAGGATGGGTTTCCAAATACTAGAAACAGTTGGGATTCTGATGATGTCTCTGAATCTCGATTGCTTCCCTTGCCTTCTAGGAAAAGTACATAGTGTTGCGACTTACTCACAACAGATAACTGATCAAAACAAGTGTTAGATATGGCTTGTGAGAAAATGTTTAGCTAAGGCTGAGCCAGAAGATTTTCGCCCTACTTTTGCTCTTGAAGAAGCCTCTTATATTAATGACGATACGTCAAGTTCTTGTATTTGTATGAATGTGGTAAGAACTGTAGATCATTAACATTGCGGTCAATTACTGTATGAGAAGGTATTATTGCAAAAAAATTAACTACGTCTTTTTTAAGTAATCTGACAAATGCTAGATATTTAGATTTCCTAAAAAATTAATTTGGAAAGTTGTTGGATTACTTACCTGGTGCAATTAAGAAGACAAATGTGGCAGCGGCAAGATCGCCTAGCTTATGATGCCCACAAAATCAGAAATCTATATTAAGCCAACAGTATTCTCAAAGATAGACTCGTAATTAGATGGCCAGCAATTTAACTAGATCTGACTAAATCTGATTACATCCTATGGTATTATTTAACGAAAATTGATTACTGTCAGCTACTACAAGATATGGAAGATATGAAGTACATATAGAGTTTAAAACGGGTGAAATTTTAACGGGTCGATGGCCGCAGTGGTTAGGCGGCTGACTATCGTTGTGAGAGGACGATTGGTGCCGGGGTTCAATTCTCTGGAGGGACGGTGACATTTTCAGTTTAATCCCAGATCAACTTGTCATTCGCTGTTGGGAGCAAAGTGATTAACAGCGCGGCATCATAAAAGGCGATATGATGCTGTCACAAAGCCATTTAAACACAACTTACACACACCAAACTACACCGCAGAGTTGCAATGATAGCCAAACAAGTAATACAGCTTACGGAGTCACTGCACCCACCACACATTAAAAAGAAAACGTGTTTGCCGTGTCAATGACGAAATGTTGGTAAATGTAACTGTCGAGTTTAGGAAATGTATCGTTTTAGTTACTTTAGATTGTTTAAAATGTGACCTGTGAGAATGTAAATGTGCCCAGAAAACATTAGTGAAAACCACGATAACATAAAATGCACAAAGTAAAGGAGCACAATGAGGCACTAACTTCACTTAAATGTACTATTTTAATTGGACGGCCATTCTGTTACCTGTTGCGCAGCATCTTCAGCATGACTGACTCATTTACAAAAAAGTTTTTCTTAAACATATGGTAGATATTCACGTGTGTATCGGGTAAAATGTGTTACACACACAATGATTCGTGATCCTAAGGGTATTATGTTGGTAAGAAATACCAGGTCGTTATTCATTAATACACTTCTGTATCTTTTAATGTAGATTACTTTTAAGATATCTAACTTACAACTAGTACTGTGTTTTAATAGTGTAGCGTTCTGATTTTGCGAGCCGTATCGATTACCACTTTTCAGTATATCTTTGAAGGTGATGCAGATAATTTTGTATTTGTTGTCGTGCGATCACAGAAGAAAAGGAATTAAAATAGATCGTGGTATAGTTAGCATACATTGCTAAGTTGTTATTCGGCAAACTAACAATGTCTGCCGTATATAAACTGTATAGCATTGGCCTTAACAACGAGCCTTGTGGAACATCTGTAGAAACAGTCAAGGGGCTACTAATACGAACTTGGAAACGTCTGCTGCAAATACATGATTGTACTAACCTCACTAATGGAAACGGAAAACGATAACTGATCGTTTTGTGCAATAGGCCTTGAGTACGTACTCTATCAGAAGCTTTTTCTATATCTATCAGCACCATCGCAGTATAGTTCAATCCATTAGTAATATCTGCCACAATTTTTGCAGCTTGATGTATCGTACTGTGTGTGTGGCCTGAACTCTAATCCTTCATGCCTTTTGCTTGATCTAATCTTGTTGTTATAGTAGAAGACTATTGTGGAACGTAAAGTAACACTTTCTGGTGGTGTAGTTGGTACAGTATAGTATTCAGCTGGTATAGGCTTGGGATGGATTCCAGGCGGAGGCGTAAATATTTTTTTCTATTTATTTATTATGAATAGTATCAGTAGAAAATATTATATTAGATATGTATATTAATATAATATTCCGCCAAGAAATTGTACATTTGTAAAAATTTATAGGCGTACTAATTCCAAATTATATGGTACTAATAATCATTATTGATTAGTAGGATTTTTGATTTTGTAGTAGGTTTCATTATTAACAGTTTGTCGATCTATAGGATCATATTAACTTTTCAATGAATTTTTAATTTATTACGCATTATTTCCGAAATACATAAATTTTTAGATGACTAGATACCAAACTATTCTGTAGTAAATCAACGCTCATAAAATGTAATTACATCCTCCATAAATCTTTGGCTTCATACATCGAAAATCGCCGCATTTCTCCAGTTCGCCGTCCCTTGCCATTTATTAAAGCATAAAATACATTCGAAGGTATTTAATTGCTCTGAATGAGCACGGAAATGCAAATGCAATTTACCATACAATGCTAAAATATTCTGGATCGTTTGCCACGTAATCGTAATTATTTCCAGATAACATTTATACTGACAAACCGTAATTACGCGTATATGGTGGTGGTAGCAGTTCCAACGGTAACAGCTACACAATGTACAGCTAAACCGCGACATTTTCAACAGTTGCCTCAAATATACATAATTATCGCTTATTTTAATCCATGTGTCTGATACATTAAACTCAATACTCTGCTGTACGTTACTGGTCCGTTACGTTAAGTAGGCATATGCATACAGTTCATTTGTCTATTTGAGGATTTAGATGCTCAATTCTACTGTACAAAAGTTGTAGCCATTTAAGATAGAAGAAAATGCTGTTGCGTATTATTATCGGTAAGTTGTATGTGATGGATACCAAGTTTATGTAAAATATTACCTTCCAAGAAGAGACTGTTTGAAGAAAAAATAAAAAATATTTACAAAGAAATGTTTTGTTTTTCTCGTAAGCCAGCTATTAAGCGTATTCACTTGAACTTTTGATATGTTAAAAACATAATCAAAATATATTAAACTTAAAGCATGAACATAATTCCTATTTAATAACATATTGAAAAAAGTCCTTTTTCCAGATTTTGGTTTAGGCATGGAACGATTTTTTATGTACAGCGACGCGCGCAATATAAGCATGCTGTTAGGAACTAAGAAAAAACATTATTTTTTTTTAATAATGAATATCTTTTCAGAGTTGGAAGTTATTATCAAGTTGTTTCATAATTTCTGCTAAGGGACCCTTTGAAGAATGTGGTGCTTTATCTAAAATTATTGAAACGATACCGGCCAAATAAAACGAAGACAATAGCTATCGAAGTAGATGTCAATTGATGGTGCATAACAAACTTGTGTTTCAAAATACTATATCTTATGAAATATTAGATTTTATAGAATTGACGGAATCTGAGCTAACAGTGAGGAGACATAGTTAAGCGATATCGTATAATGTAATATTCGTAACCATTAGTAAATCTTTAGCTCAGATTCAATTTCAGAAAATCTAATATTTTATTAGATGTAATACGTTGGAACAGAAGTTTATTGCACAATCATCTACTGACTATTGTCTTCGTTTTGTTTGGTCAGCATTCTTTTCACAATTTCAGCTAAAACGTTACGTTATTCAAAGGGTCTCTTACCATACCGATTCAAAAAATATGTAGTAATAAGTAATTTGATAATAGCTTCAAACCTTAGAAAGCATTTTATTATCAAAAAAGGAATGTTTATTTCTAGTTCTCATTGTAGCATGTTTATGCATTTCAACTTGTACCGTGCGGACTGTTGTAGTTAGAAAAACGTTCTTTGCATATTTAACTAGGGCATAACCTTCTTATATTTTTGAATAAATATGTTACATATAAAAATCATTAAAAGGTAGGTGTACACATGATATAAAGTGCCTAAACAAAATTGTGACATCTTTTTTATGTTATTAAAAAATTACAAAATTTGAATTCAATTTATTAATGACGGAATAGTACCTAGTTCGCTTAAATTTGAGCAAATAGTGTATTATTCAAATAAGAAATACCACAGAGCAAAAGAAGAAATTTTATTGTTACAAACTTGTTTAGTTTTATTTACATTTCCATATCAATATCTTGTATACGTTTACATGCACTAATTCCATCATTATGAGCTAGAACTTTGTCTAATAATTGTAATTGATTATCTTTCTCTTCTGTGTATTCAGCAGCTGTCCAAGATTGATCATGTTCTAATCGAAAACTCCCTAGATACTCATGAGGAGTTTGCCATTCTTGTGGAGATAACATGCCGAAATATTTCTGCCCACTGGATCTCTGATAAAGATGATAAATATTTCCGGGAACTTTGACAAAATTACAAGCTGCATGATGTAAATCTGTATTACGTTTAGTCTCCAATAAGATTTTTTCCGCTTGGGTTTGCAGAAATCTTATCTGTTCCGCTATAACTTGCAACTTATTGCAAGCATTTGCATGTACAAATGTATCAGCTTTCTGAATCTCCTTTGCTAATTGAACTAAATCACTGCGCGACGATTTACTATAGTTTAATTGGTTCAACGATAAATTATTTAGTAGAGAACTACTTTCAACCAAACTTGCTTTTTTGCATAAACTTAAATCGTCATCCATGATATCACCAAATCTTTTCATAACAAAATCGATAGTAGCTAGTGTCTATGACTATATATATTATTATACCTACAAATCACATTAAGCGTTAGTTAATTAATTGATTTGACATTTCACTGGATAATTTTGATGAAATTGACATAGCCTATGTGTAACTGTTATTAGTATTAGTACCAGAGAACATAAGATGTAATAAAACTTACCTCATTCAAAAGCAGTATTAAATTTTGAGGTTAAGTATAATCACATTGGTGTATTATGCTCTTGATTGTTAATAATAACGTGCTAATTAAAGTGAGAATTACACTAACTTTACTGCAATACTTTACTACAATTTTTAGTTATATGTCAAGTATAATTAAATGTTTAATAAGTATTGCAATATTTGTTATTTTTATGAACATTAATCACTCGATTGCGTCAAGTCTGTCAGCCTGGTTGCGGCATCGTGTTTACGTGTATGACTTTCTTACAGGATTTGTTTGAGATATGTAAGTGTTATAAAATTAAAATTTTGATAAAATCGTATGATTTTTTATATACTATATGCATATTAAATGTATATTATAATGCAATGTCTTAGTCATACGGATAATTAAAATTAATATTGTAAAATTACTGGCATGGTATGCAACTTCTCTTACAATAGGAGTTCATTTTTTCGATTTGTAACATGTAGTTCTAAATGTGTTATTCTTATGCTGGATGTTAACTGTTGATGGATTATAATTCAGGGTTTGTCGCGAAGGAAATTGGCGCATAATAAGTCCATAAGGTGTAATGGGCAAATCGTCATCATCAAGGATCTTTTAAAAATAACAATGTTTATTGTGAAACAAAAAGCAACAACATAATCACCGTTTTTTAAAGTAGTACATGGATATAAATTTTTAGCAAGACTTAAACATGACAAATGAAAAAGAATGATAACAATATAATGTTGATTCACCTGTCTAAGTGTTTGTTATTTCTTTTGTAATGCCTACATATGTATATAGGTACTACACGCACACAGCACATAGTGTCTACTGTACTTCCAATATCTGTTATGGATATCCAGAATATCTACTGGATGTAGTAATAGGTTTGCTTGTTATATTACACCTAATTACACTAGTGTAGAAAGTGTAGTATATTTTTACACCATAGCGTTTGTTAAAACAAAGTGTATACATAACACCTAATCTTGTTTGGTATCGTGGTGTAGGACAAATAGTGTAGCACCTTTTACACCATCTCATGCGGTGAAGTAGATGGTGTGTAGTGACGATGTGGACATACATAGGTTATGACGCTGTTAGTTAACAAAGCAAAAATGAGTCTAATACAGGATGAAGATTGTAATTTGTTTTATGTAGACAATATTGACAATTACAAAAATGGTAAATATTCGCATTTACTTCATATGTTAATACAACATTCCAAATCACACAAACTTAATTAAGTGTGCAATAGACAACCTAGATTTCTCAAAAGTTAACAGGAATTAAACATTTTATAAAGGATTGAGATCGCCGGTAAATGAAACAGAAATAATTTTTTCTCAAAGACTTGTGGTTTTCGAGATTTTTTGACTTGAAAGATGCCCGAGGAAGTCACGTGACCCAAACGCATTGGTTGAGCTCCGCGTGACGTAGAAAACCACTAAACAAAAACAACACGGTGAATGATATGGTAAAAAGTGCATTTGTCTTACGAGAGTTATGAGATTAAAGAATATTTTTGTCTCTAAAAAATTGGAAAAAGCTTTATCGTTGTATTAATTTTGTTTTTCACATTTATTACCTCTTATTAAATTATTTATTGTGCTAATTAAACAAGGAACTATGGAGTTCTTTAGAGCAGATAGCTGGAATCTTCCTAAGGTTGACTCGCAAACATTGATGGTGTTCTTTGAGAACAATACACAGTATCATGCCTCTGAACTTCGGGGAATAAAAACATTTCGATAACTAAATTCCTTAATTTAAAGTGTGGAATAATAATATATCAGTGATGTAGGTAAGTGGTACCATAGGGTTGTTTTGATGAGAAGACCAATAGCACCCGGTACTAGCTAATAAGGTTACTAAATTTTACAATGTAAATAATTATGTAGATGTATGTATGTATGTACTGTGCTGATGATGCAGCGTGATGCTGTGAAATGTACATACATTTATATGTAAATTAAAACTTTTGTGAAGTTTCTGGAGTTTTGTTTGAATTTATGAATTATGTAGATGTTTACTTACTGGATGCAAATGCTTACAAATGACAGCTTTTTTGTAAGCTACCATACTAGATACGGTTGTTGCTGATATTGAAGTGACATAAAAAAAATAAAAAATATAAATATAAAAAAAATATATAATAAGAAAATTAACATAGGTCTGTGCTCAACCATATTTGAGTAAATGTATAAGTAGGTACCTAATTTGTTTAACCCTTCTTATCTTCTTGTATATAATATTTTCGTTGTCAGTTGTATAATAATTTTAAAAAATAGTCTTTAAAACTTATATTTTTAGGGATATAATAGAGTACCTAATTCGTAATACACATCTCATTGTAAACAAACTTGACATATTTTTACTATGGTCGGAACAGATATTTTTACATTTGGAACAAATTTGACGAGAATGTCAATATTTTGATCGGGGACAAATATGACACCTTTTCTTCTTAAATTTCTAATTGCTCATTCAGTGCCGTGACGGCGCCATTGAATGCAGTGACCGAGGTTTCAGCTAATATAAAACTAAAACATGGACATACATAAATTATAACATGCTGAATATCATCACAACTAAATGCTTGAGGAATACATGAAAGGACATAAATATATAAAATTATCTACATATGTTAAAAGAGTTTCAAAAAGTCTCTGGCGCCGCATAGCCGCATGCGTCTACTTAAAGGTTAAATTTTCTAAAAAAAGTAAGATTCTTATTCATTCCAACCTTATTCTATTGCTCTATGTATGGAATTAAATAGTGCTAACTATATTCCCTGAATTGTGTTTCTAGTAAAAAGAAATCGTCCGAACACAAGGCACAAGTAGTCAAGCCATCGATTTCGAAAACATAAACATGGCTTCATACGTCACACGTTGTAGTTGACGTAAACGCCGCGTTTTGGGAGAGCGCTGTAATCGTGCTTCTTTCTTCTCCGATTTCTAGATGACAAAACATATATTTTCGTCTGGGAATAAAAGAAATGGCTTTTTCTCATGATTATCTTTAAATTTAAAGAATAATTACAAAGTACATACTCGTAGGTTCTCCATTATATTTCTAGATTCGGAATTTATAGACAATCCAGATCCAGATGTAAATGAAGCATCAGATGAAAATGCTTTTAATGCAGGTAAGTTTATCTGTATTCATTGTTATATATACAATTTTATTGTTTACCTACATCAAAAAGAAAATATACATTTATCAGTAAACTGCATATTTCATTCTAGAATATTCTGAATCAATAAACAACAATAATGAAAGTGTTTGGACAGCACCTCCTACGAAATTGTTAATTCATTTATATAATGAATTATCACCGCAAGTAGGCAAATAATTCCATTTCAAGACTAAGAAAAAAATGTGGGATATGGTACAAAAGAAAATGTTAGCAAAATGTTACAATTTTACTGTTCTACAAACTCAAAATAAATGGAAAACAATGGAAAAAGCTTAATAATAAAACTGGCCGGTCTCAAGCAACTTGTCAATACGAAAAGTTAACTATAGTCATACCTATATAACAAAGTTAATATATAAATAACACCTATAGCATCTGGACAAAATAAAACTTAGTTGCAAGAAATTGTTGGAGTAAATGTAGTCTCAGCACCATCCAATAAATATACCTGAAGAAGCACAATCAGTATTAGATACTGTAGAATCTGCAGCCACTTTTCATAAAAATAAAAATAAAGATAAAAGCTTAGTAGGAGAACTTAAAAATATAAGACTTATGAAAGAGGCTCATTATGCAGAAAATGTAGCTCTTAAAAAACGAAAATTAGAGAATTATGAAGCTCGAACAGAAGAGATAAAAAAAGAAAAATACTTTATTACAAAAATTGTAAATTTATTAGACGAAAAAAATAAACATAACGTGTAATAATACTATATAATATACCTAATAATAACAAGTAGTATTATTGCAATAGTAACTGTCGACAAATTTCGTTCCTTAATACTTTTCCACTCCCTTCACTGAAGGTTTCCAGCATTTCACTACATTCATGTGTCACTTACATTTTCTAAATTACTCACAAAATCATCATTATCTGACAAATTGTGTAACATACAACATGCTTGAATAGAGTGGCAGAGAATTTCCATTCCTTGTAATTTACAATAATATAACTGCCTAAATCTTTGTTTCAGTATACCAAAATAACTATGTTCAATATATACGCGGCAGGAACTTAAAGTAATATTAAACTTTTTTTGAGCACGTGTGAGGTGACCGTCATCTTTATATCGCGTCAACAATGATTTTAGACAAGGAGAACTGAATCACCAATTACATAATAATTTAAAAAGAGAAAGAAAGTGAATACTGAATTATACAATAACTCTTGAGAGTTTTCAACATTCGGCTATCATGTGTTGAACCTGGAAACCCGATGAATATAACAGTGGATTTCCTTTTTTCTTGACATATTGCTTGTAGGCAAATACTGGTATGTATTACCTTTCCGATTAATATACTCATCTGAATTGTGCTTTGGTGAATTTATCACAATATGTGTTCCATCGATGCAACTTAAAAACTATTTTCAGTTATTCTACAGGGTGGGGCGCCACATTCACCTCGGTTGATATACAAAAAACAGCATGTGTAGGTCCATTAGGAGGAGTCCTAAAATTATTTTGAAATATACACAGTGTCCCAAAAGAAAGTTACTCATCAAAGTTATCAAAATTTAAATGGAATACCATATATATTATTGCATATTTCGATGACGCAGACTAAATACAGGCCAATTACTGTATATTCCCTATACCTACGTTCAATATTTTTTGAGATATTTAATAATTTTTGAAAATGTAGATCAATATCTAGAACGAGTACCTCGCGTACGTATTTAAGTTACGTGTTTCAAGTTGAATTATTTCATTAGCACAGCCATTACATCTATTGCAAAAATAAAGATGTTGTCTAAAAATTATACAGGGTGGTTAAAATCTTACCTCTAACTGTGGCTACCATTAATGCTCAATAACTTGCTTATTGCTGTATCTAACATCGTCATTCCTATACTTAACTCTTATAGTTTCTTTGTAAAAGTCAATTTAGTGTTTAATTGGGGATTATGTACTAAAAAGTTAGTTAAATCAAGGTAGCTTTGACATGATGACACTAATTTCAGATATTAGTTTTGTCCAATTTATCTTTGAAAAGTAGGCAATGGTGCATTGGACGTTGCTTCATATTTATTGGAAACATGCAAACGATGCATTTTGCAATTTACGTACAATTCGTATAATCTTAAGCGCCACCTATAGAAGAACTATTACAACTAAATGAATATCCAAGGCTGTTACATTTCTGATACAGATCCAGTGTATATCCAAATCCAAGTTGCATTTATAATAATAGTAATAATTGTGTTTTATTTTTCGCAGGACTAATTGATTTACACTATCAATAGCAATGTTCAAAATATACCACTAACTAAAATAATTTTCATATGACATATGTAAGTAATGATATTTATATTCAACACCTGTTTTTAATTAAACAGACATTAAATCACATTTTGCGTTTTCATTTCAACGTTATAATTATGTATATGTACATTTGTGTATGTATGTGTACATTTACATAGACTATTGTATTCAGTGATTTTAATATACATATGTATAATGTTTGAATTTACAAAATCTTAAAATTATAAAAATCTCGGTTTTTCCAGTCTACAGGACTAAAATTATATCATTCCGTTATGCTTTCAATATCAGATCGGTGTCATCAGCTATCCAAAGATTTTCTCGCTTGTCATGTTTTAATGAAACAGAATATTAATATGAATTCTTTACCGATTTAGAATATTTTTTATTCTATCATCGTACGTCTAAATTTAGCTGTTTTAAAAATATTGACAATTTATTGTAAAAAGCTGATGACATAGGTACTGTATTTCAAAAGTAATTTGTTTCAAATAGATTGTGCGAGCGCTATCAATGATGAAAGATCTTTAGATAAGTAAGAACTGCAACAAGATCTGCAAACTTCAGTTGTAAGGCTTGCCACAGTACACAACTTTCATCTTGAATGGAGAAATAAATCACAAACCACCTAAAAGAGATGTACAACTCTATTGAATCAGTCGATCGAAAAAGTTGTGGGCAAGGGGTAGGCTGCCACAATCGGGGCAGGAGGGAAATTAGGCGCAAAAGAGTAGGCAACCAACATTATTAATCTGTATGTAATTTGCATAAGATGTAGTTGTATATTTTTATTCACGAAAATAGCTTTCTTTCTACTGACGGTTTTTGATCGATAAACGAATAATTTTATGCCAGTATGTTTTATATGTTTATTAACAAATAAAAGCATAGGTATAAAATTGTGCGGAAACCGATCACTAACCGTTCGTCGAAAAACCCATTATATTTCCATACAACGACGTAAACACGTGCGACTTAGACAAAAACGGATGAACGAATAAAATCGTGCATGTGCATTGGGATGTTTTAGGAAATTGGATATAAAAATAATTTCTTGTCGCTATCGCCGTTGTTTTAACTTGCAACCTACTAAACAAACACCCCGTTCCGTCTCCTGAAAACTCTCCCGCTATAAGCAAAATCGTTAGTATTGAGTTGAGCATCTATTTTAAGTGATTTGTGAAGTAAGTCGATAGAACTGTAGGTATTAGTCAGCAGAGAATCCTCATCGGATGCGTAATATTTGTACGGAATATCCTCAAAAAGTGAACGTCTCCGGTAGTTATCATCGACAACCATATAATTGATCCAATTGTTATTGATGGAAAATTGACAGCGATAAAACATTTGGATCGCATTAGAAATGATGTCCTTGTGGTGGCAAATGTATGTCCCAATGTAATAGATCCGACCCTAGCAAGTGAAAATGTTTGGTTTCAGCAAAATGAGGCACTTTGATGTATTTTTTAAGAAACCATTTAAGTGACACCTTTTCCAAATGGATAGCTCGAAGTCGTGCTATTGAGTGGTTAAGTAGATCACCAGACTCTTTCACCTGTGGGTTTTTTAATGGGGGAATCTCAAATATAATGTGCTACAGAGCCAGACAATATTAATGATCTCAAACAAAAAATAGAAACAGAAATAAGCAATATTTCACCTCAAGTTTTACAAAAAGTTAGAAAGAGTTTTACTACAGATTAGGTTATTTCTAATAAGTAATTGGAGAACGTTTCGAATATTTAATCTGTTAAACTGTAACAGTAATTTTATTTAAATGTTTCATAGTCTTATAGTAAGTGGTGTCTGTAGTAGTAAGTAGTGTCGTTAAAATCAGTTCAATAAGGAGACCTAAAAAAGTCATTTACTTTGTATTGTACTTACAAAAATTATCCTGTATACTTCAAATTTCATTCAGAAGCCTTATCTTTAAAATTAAAAATTGACATGTTCGAGCAGCTTTTATAAAACTCTACGATAAGATCAAAAGTAATTTTATTTCATAAGGGGTGTATATGTGTACTTATGTATATATAATATTATTACTGTACCTTTCTCATTATGTATGCATTGTTGGAAAGATTCTATTTTAAATGAATCTAGAATGCAAATTTATGCTATTTGTCACATAAACCACTGCATGTGACATCGGTTGAATCGGACCTTCCTTAACAGATCCAATAATGTAAATCTATTCGTACATCAATATTTTATCTGGACAAATACGGATTAATAGATTTAGTACAGCTATACAGACGTATATAACAAAACGCATAATTCTATCTCATATCGGATAATAGGGCGTTATATTTAGTTAATTATGTCTTTGTTACAGCGTGGGTTCTCGGCTGGTGGATGTGCAAAACTGTACCGTACATACAGGGTGTGTCAGTAGCTGCATCTGTTTATAGTTTGATTGCGGTGTCATTAGATAGGTAAGTGTTGTGACTTTTGTTCATTTTATTAGATCATTAAAGCTTATTGTTTAGTCTGGCGAAGTGAGTTATTTTAGTAGATTTAAATCTTATATGGTTACTGAACTAATAAAAGAGCTTTATATGTTGTAATAGTGTATAAAAGCTTGGACAAGTTCCAAGTAATTTGAATGGAAAACTAAACGTAGTATAAAACTAAACTATAGCATAGTTATATTTTATACATTTTTTTTTCATAAATTTCTTATGTAGAGTACTGTGAATGCTCTACCTAAATATTGTTGCGAAATAACGCAGAACGAGATTCTGTAAATGATATCCGTTCTTCAGTGGACAATTTTTTTGTTCTTATTTTCACTGTTGGTTGTTTTCGACCTTCTTATTAACTTTTTTGTTCCACAATAAAAAGAACTGGTTTTCACTTAAATATAATGAATGTTGCTGTCTTGCGAGAATTCTTTTTGAATATGTATATAAAGTGATACCTATACTAAATATGGACACACATTTGTTTGCTGTTGAACGTGGTGCAAATATTAAATGCATAATACCTTCTTACAAAAATAAATAAAAACAAAATAAAAGTAAAAAAGTACAAAAATATAAAATTTATTAAGCTCGACGTTTTGTCACTACTGTAAGTGGATTCTTCAGGAGCAAAATTGTGTTGGTTTCGTCAGATAATCACGGTAACTCGATGTGTAAGCAGCACTAGAGATGAAAACCTTCTGACAAGGAAAAGTATTTGCACATGCGTAATAGTTGACAGTTGACGGTGTTGCAGCTACAGTTTTCGTACAAAATATGGTCGGAATAGTGCTTTACTCCTATCAACTGTGAAGAGATACATGAATAAAGTTGGGGAGACTGAATCAGTTAGTAATATGAGGCACGAGCCTGTTTTCAGCAGGTAGTTCAACACAAAATTCAAAAGTGGGAGTGTTTCTGAAACTGCAGGTATATACATTATTCAATACCGTGGCCAAGAATTGAATATTTAGAGGAGCCCTCTATAGCGTGTTAGTGTATTTTCACGAAAGGTTTATACATCCGTGCTTACAAAGTTTAATTCAATTGAAAAGTGAAACCTACATATTACGCACAGCGAAAAGAGTTCGTTGACTGGATTATAGAACAACAACAAATGAATGCTGAATTTTTGAATAAAATCATTTTCAGTGATGAGGCTCATTTTTTAGTTTGACGGTTTTGTTAGTCATCAAAATTATTGTATTTGGAGTTCAGAAAATCCACAAGTAATTGTTGAGAATCAAATGTATTATTATGGATACATTTATATTGATATAGTATATATCGTTTATCTCTTCTTACTAACTATTGGCTTTACTGGGGGTCTACAAGAATAACAGGGATTCTTCTTGATTACCTGACCCTATTCTTTCCCATAGATCCTATTGTATTTTTCCTTCCCACGTTTTTCTTTTTTTTTTTTTAAATTATTTTTTAATTTTCGTTGACCCTTCGGATATACGATGGGTTGGATCGCGTTGTGTGTGGGTACGCCTGCATGCAGCCTTAGCATCTTAATTATACTGCGTATTGATGTAATAGATTTTATGTTGTAACTATGTAGTTTTGTTGTGAAAAGTGCAATAAACTATTATTATTATAATATGCCATTGCTTGGTGTGAATTTTAGATTGGCAGCATTATAGGAACTTTTCTCGAAAATGTGGCTGAGCAAGTAATAATATTCAATGGTGTTTGCAATTTCAACATGATAATCCAGTTTTCTGTGCCTAAGTTGCAAGATATGGATGTGCTTGACGTGTGGTTTCAACAAAACAGTACCACATGCCACACACCCCGATATAAGTCATCTACTTGCGTAATTTCCTGTTCCGGTGGTCAGAATTAGTCAGCTAGATGATGTGATTTAGCACTGTTGGACTTCTTTTCTTTGGAGGTCTTTGTGTGTGTTTTCTATCAATATTATTTCTTGCATGAATTTTGGAATACCTCTATATATTAGTTAAATATCTGCGTATTGGTTTTCTTCCACGTATCACGGATTAAGTACATGTTGCATAAGTATGCCACCAAAATTAATTTACAAATACAGTCTCTGTGGATATTATTCGTAGATTCCCAGAAATCGTGTCAATGTATAAGTGCGGGCGTTTGAATTTGCCAACATAGATTAATTCAACTTAATGCTGATCGTCAACTTACCAACTCCTTGTTTAGCGAGTTAATGTTCTAAAAAAGAAAATAAATTATGTCTTTCTCTGTTGTGAAAATTTTACGCTGATATGACTCATACATACTCCAAACAAGTTAATGTTTTTTTGCTACCTTTATCAAGTTTGTAGAATATTTGCATTATAACCACAAGTTTACGACAAAACCTATTAACTTGGATATTTCCAGATAAACAAATACTTTAAAATATAAAATTGATTATTATTTGCATAAAGGTTACATCTCTACAATTGAATATGAGTACGAAACGGAAGTATGAAATCTATATTTCGGTTAACGAATTCGCCCTTTCCAGGAGACGTGGCAAAAATCGGGCACTCACGAGAGACCTCCAATATAAGCGCAAAAAAGAAAATTACTATTCAAAGAGTAATACCTTCAATTTAGAATATCTTTAAAGTTTAATACGGAACTCTCTCAGAGGAGCTCTTACAGAATGCGGAATTCTAAATATACTTTCGCCAAAGGGATAGCCGAGAAAGCGCAATTATCAAATGTTCTTCGTTCTGAAAAATTCGGGCCAATTTTCTTGCTGAATGTAGGTGAAGGCGGTACTCTCTATAATACTATATTTGTCGTATAAAAAAAAGAAACAAGCATATACACACTAGAATACAATACAATGTTTGAAATTCTACGACATTGTATATTCTATAGTTACAATACTACACAGCACAACTAGAATAATAGGCAGTAACACAAATCATACTATGACTACAGTGTTCGTATTGTATAAGAGAAACATTAAACAGCGTAGAATAGTCGTGTACATAATACTATTCTATTACAATGAATAAAATCGTTGAATGGTAACATGCATGTATGTAGGTAACATGCAGCGGTGAATCTAACAACGATTTCTTTTAAATTAGAGCGTACAAAAGTTTTCAAAAAGGTTAAATTTATCAGTTGCCCTTCCAAATTCAATTTTAGCGTTGAAATATCATAAAATTTTTCGAATATTTTCGTCTATTCGACATTTGTGCTGTAATTTCTTTAAATTCAACTCTCATTTGGTTTATACATCGATAGAATAGATAGTATATTGCTAGAAATCTTAAGCCTGATTTATTCTAGATTACTACAGTCGCTCAAAAAAGTATTCATCCAGGTAAAAAATCGTTTGTTTTGCAAATAGAAGATGAAAAAGTTACAACCATTGAAGTATGCATGGAAAAATTCACCTCTCCTTGGTGGTGAAAGTTGAATTAAATATATATCACTAAAAGAAAGATTTTATGATTTGATAATCCATCATCTAAAATTTCAATTGATTATCTGCAACGGTTTCACAGTTATGAATATTTTACTCTACGAAATAGAGGCGAAAATGGCGTGAACAGAACTCTCTGTTAAAAAATTCATAACTTTGAAACCATTGCAGATAATCAATTGAAATTTTGCAGAAATGTATACATACATATATGCAAAGAAAGTGATATAAAATTGTCACGACATATGCATTTTCTAGATTCATCGTTATGCTGTCCTCGGTGTAATTCAAGTTATTTTGAAAACCGACATAAATCAAGTCTAGAGGCGTTCGCACGGGTCATACCTACTTCGTATATGCACGAATATTAAACATAACTGTCGTACTGACATGCATTCGTTGCAGTTAAAAAAGCATTAAACTTTTACACATCTGTCTTTTACAACGGCGACATGGGTCTTTTTGATTCAATTTCGATAAGACTGTCATGTCAATTTGAAAATCGTTAGAAATGGGGAGACATAAACATTGAGCTGAATTATGCATTACGATTGAAAATGCTGGAGAACAGTGACGTGTAACCGACCAGATATACATATATTTAAATTGTTGTAGTCTATGTGAATGTATGTATGTAACCTATGTATGTATATGTATGTACACTGGAGAACTTCTTAAGGAGAACGAAAAGCAATAAAACTAGGGAACGGTAGAATTTGTATATAAATTTCGACCTAATGTACAGTTTGTGTATTAAGTAATGTCTTCCCCTTTGAAGAGCATATCAAACTTTCTTCCGCTCACGCCGATTCGGTTGGTTTCGTTTGGTCAAGATTTTCTTAATGGCCAACTATACATCTCTAGGTGCATTTAGGAAAACTCCCGAACGGCCGTGCGTGGAAGAAAGTTTGATAAGTGCTTGAAAGGGGATCCACAAGCTGCACTTGTAACACCGCAATGAATCATCCAATAACACGTATACATAATGCGTTTATTATAGGACAATGGTTGTGTGAGTTTACCTGTTATTTGAATATGTTTGAGTGCGATGAAAATATAATATATACCTACTCTAAAAATAGCTTGATGTTTTGAATATATTTCAAGATACTTCGTTTTTTTTTTTAATTACACAGCACATGATGTATATATAGTCAAACTATAAAACATATAATTGTTATTAGACTATTGGAATTTAGGTAATGGTAAAAATAAAAACTAAGACAACGTTTATGAAAATTACACTTATAGGAGTATGCTGTAAGTTTTATTGTATTACACAAATATTATCACTTTAACACAGAATATGATCACTAAAGACACGCACTTGAACTTTCGCTTCATATTTCTTTGTTAATAATGTAGTTATAATATTTACATGTTAATAAATACAAATACATTAATTTTATGCATTTCTTCACAAATATGCCTTTTTATTGTTAGAATACTAAGCTGCTTATTAATTTATTTCTATGCAATTTTTCATATAATTCATGAATTAAAAAGATATTTTACAAATATGTGTTTTAATCACATATACACTAAGTATATATATTTAGCGGAATATGAAACGATCACTGTCGTTTAATTGACATCTACATACATATATCGATTGGAATATCGGATTTCGTACCTACAATAGAAATACTTCGTTTACGACAGAATTTAAAATAAACATCTAATTCTAAGAACGCATGAACCCAGGGGTCGTATAGGTAAAAATTTTGCATAAGGTTCAATATCGCTTACATCGCTTACCCTACGTAGCAGCATATTGCCGTTCTCCTTAAGAAACTCTCCAGTGTACCTACATTACGAGCACGTTATTGAACTACTGTGTTTGTGAAATGACTGTGTACGTTACGCTATACGTGTACAGTGGAAGTGCCTTATGAGCTTTCTTATTGGTACGTCATTCTAGATGTTTAATAGAATTGTAATTGTGTGGTGATGTTTTCTACTCTCTAATACGTGTTTTTTATTATCTAATGATGGATTGGTATCAAGGCTTAGCTTTATAGTAATTTAATCTTCTGTTCATAAATATTATTTGATGTTTGTTAGAGATATAAAATTAAGACAACACCTTAAAATGATATACCCATGGCAATGTTACAATTTTACTTTTATAATACAGAAAGTTATTTGTGATTTATTGCCATGTTTACTGTTAAATCATGTTAAACTAGACTTGATCTCAAATTAGGTGACCCATTTTTCTCGTCGTTAACTAATTTAGCAAGTACATCTGTTTTAAATGAAGTGATGCCTCTCCTAAAATTTCGTCTACTGGCTATTTTATAAATGTCAGTTCTGAAGTGAATAGGAGCCGTCAAATGGACAGAATGTTTAGTTTAGTTGAAAGATTTTTGCATTTTTTTGTTTACTATTGCATATCCTCTGCATGAATAATGTAACTACATCAGATATAATGCATATATTAGTGTGTTATATTTGGCTAGTTTTAAGTCATGAATTTAAACGCAGAAATACGTAGGTAGTGACACATGTCAATTCATTGTTATATTAGCCATAGAATCTCGTTTTTTTGCATTATGACAATTTATTAACAGTTGCTAAATATAAAGCAAACTAGTCACAAGATACTCTTTTCACTCACGGCAGTACAGCTGTTACAATAATATTTTTTGTGAAAATTTTAATTACTCTTTGTCGTCCAACTATATTAATTATGGTACAATACAGTATTGGATTATTATTGAAACAGTTTCCTTCGCAACCTTATCTGGCGCATTTTATTGCATATAAATGAACATGGCATAAGCTTATCGCATGTATGGGAGGAGATATTTTGAGCGTTATCGGATTTCGATCGGTCAGCCTACGGCTGAAGAACAACCTTGAATTGCAAATTAGTATACAGTCGTCTCGTACATAAATATTGTGATTACAGGGGGTACATTTTTTCTTATAATTTAAATTAAATGCAAGATTGCAGGCGTAATCCGCTGGCATGTATAGCAGTTTACACACAAATGTAGTTGCACTAAAATAAAAAAATAAGAAACAAATACAGTAGCCCTTAAAGTTGCTATATTTGTTTTTAAGGCTCCTCTGTGTTCAATTTTTCTCCATGTTCCTAATCAATAACAACAAAGTATTTACATACATCATATTCTTTATTACCTTACTATACTCATTCCATTTGGTATATTATATGTTTGCTTATATTGTTATAGTATATTTAGTGATAGCTTAGATAATGCATAAAAATGCTCCTTGATGGTGTTTGTTTTAACTTGGCTTCTAGCTTTATTTCCTATGCTTATTCATAAATCAGACAGTTTAGTAGTTATTTGCCTTGGTGATGTAGTTGGATTCCATTGAATCTTGCAATTTAGCTTCACTAAATAATTCAACATTGTGATTGTTATTGTTAATGCTTTTTTCTTTTTTGGCGTTGCAATTTGCCCATGTTTACCTTCAAGTAAGCAGTGAAGCAAGTGAATTTGCTTTTATTTTGCTACAGTATTTTAGTAACCAATAGCAAACACGCGGTTTAAATGTCTACTATTCAATTTTAACACTAGAATATTGCAGGGTCATACATATTTTGCTTTTGATGGATGTATGTCACAATCCATAAATCTATAAAATTAATGTGGTGGACTAGTTCATCACTATTCACTGAAGAACTATCTAGTAGTTAGCAAAGAAAGACAACAGTGTATTGGCAAAGCAATTCGGAAGTTGGAGCGGTAAACATGAGAGAAATTTCTACTTTTAACAAACCAATTATTCATGTTAAAAAGGATTTCTATCATTTTTACAGAATCACTACATAATCCACAAAATCTAATGCAATTTTGTTGCTTGCTACAGTAAATTCGTTCAGTTTGTTACGTAACTGACACTTGTTAAGTGTTTGTATTGCATTTTGTTGTGTTTTCAGCTATGCGACAAACTTTAAATAAACTTACTATCTATTTAGATTAACATTTATCACTTAATAAATTTCAATAAATCACATCAATTGCATTCTAGGGCATCCGTAAATGTAGTAAAAGCTGTAATTGCGATGTGAAGTTTAATTAACAGTAGCTTAATTAGTGCATTTGGAAAGACATTTATACGTTGGTTAGTCGGGGTTGGAACAGGGTATCAATTAGAATTTTCTCTGTGTTGAATTTATGTACAGGGTCCGGCAACGACGCGGGGACGGAAGATTACACGCTTATTTGAAAGTTTGTCAAATATTTAGTCAGTGGATATTCTTCCGCACTATCAAGTGCACGTTTTAAAAATATTTTGTTTTATACAGAGTGTTCCAGACGAAAATGCCAGACTAAAGTTGCATTTTTTTAAATGGAACACCCTGTATATTAATAGAGAAAATGATCCGCGCTTGAAAGCTGGTTACAACGATATAATATTGTATAGGTCTAAAATTGATAGTTTCTGAGTAAACAATGATTTTACTTGATAAATTGATACATTTCAGTAGGCTATTCTGCATAGGGAAAAACAAAAGATTCGAAACCAACAGAGTAGAATATTTTTTACTAGTATGGACTGTCGTTACTATGTGAAATAAATTCTGCAGCTGCTCGCTTTATACAGGGTGTTCACAATTTTGCAAAATCCAAGAATTCTCGAAATTTTTAAATGGAACACCCTGTATATTTTTTGCTCATTGGAAAGCCCTTTTTCTACGCTTTCTATTGATACCTCATTTGATGCACCTAGGATAGATTATTTTCTAATTATTTCTTTTTAAAGTTGAATTAATGAGAAATGCTCGTATTTTTAGAAGCTAATTTGCATTTCAAACCTACTGTAAGATCGGATACTCGACAAATAATCCATAAATGGTCTATAACAAGAATAAACTCCATTTAGTATGAGAAACAATTGCTTTTCACTCAGCGGTGAAAGTAAACATTAAATTAATATAAAGTAATATAGCATTTTCAATAGATTCACTGCTGATCAAGTTATCTGGGGTTTTAAGCTTGTATACTTAATAACCAAGTTATAAAAAATTTCGTTTTGTGTTATACAGTATTTTGTTCAATCTTTAAAAGCAGTTGTTATATTGACTAATTTTAGTAGGTACCTACTCAAGAAATGGTAAATATGATATTTATTCTTGAGGAGTGTACAAGAAATTGTCTCCTAGCAAGCAGAGTATATGCAGAGAAATTTCTAAACCTTGAAAGAAGACCGGTAACATTTGAAAGATTATTAGAGAAATTTATAAAAACTGATGGTGAAACCTACAAGAAGGGAGAAACAAATAATCCGGTAATCAATAAACAAAGCGACCTTGCCGTATTATTAATAATACAGGAAAATCCACATACAGAACATAGAGAGCGAGTAAGGCTAGCTAGAAAAGAGATAGATCTAGAGTGGGGCGGTTGTAAAACATATACGGAATTAACGCATTGGCGAGCGTGCTATTCCGTATATGTTTTACAACCGCTCCATTCTAGATCTATCTCTTTTCTAGCTGGCCTTAGTCGCTCTGAATGTTCTGTATGTGGAAAGATGTAAGTATAGATGGTATTTCAAAGGTAACAGTTATTGAAGGTAGGAGTTTGCATTTGTTGAATATCTACTAACATTAGTCATTATAACAATTTCTTTTAAAGATTGAACGAAATACTGTATAACACAAAACGAAATTTTGTACAACTTGGTTATTAAGTATACAAGCTTAAAACACCTGATAACTTGATCAGCAGTGAATCTATTGAAAATGCTATATTACTTTATATTAATTTAATGTTTGCTTTCACCGCTGAGTGAAAAGCAATTGTTTCTCATACTAAATGGAGTTTAGTCTTGTTATAGACCATTTATGGATTATTTGTCGAGTATCCGATCTTACAGTAGGTTTGAAATGCAAATTAGCTTCTAAAAATACGAGCATTTCTCATTAATTCAACTTTAAAAAGAAATAATTAGAAAATAATCTATCCTAGTTGCATCAAATGAGGTATCAATAGAAAGCGTAGTAAAAGGGCTTTTCAATGAGCATAAAATATACAGGGTGTTACATTTAAAAATTTCGAGAATTCTTAGATTTTGCAAAATTGTGAACACCCTGTATAAAGCGAGCAGCTGCAGAATTTATTTCACATAGTAACGACAGTCCATACTAGTAAAAAATATTCTACTCTGTTGGTTTCGAATCTTTTGTTTTTCCCTATGCAGAATAGCCTACTGAAATGTATCAATTTATCAAGTAAAATCATTGTTTACTCAGAAACTATCAACTTTAGACCTATACAATATTATATCGTTGTAACCAGCTTTCAAGCGCGGATCATTTTCTCTATTAATATACAGGGTGTTCCATTTAAAAAAATGCAACTTTAGTCTGGCATTTCCGTCTGGAACACTCTGTATAAAACAAAATATTTTTAAAACGTGCACTTGATGGTGCGGAAGAATATCCGATGACTAAATATTTGACAAACTTTTAAATAAGCGTGTAATCTTCCGTCCCCGCTTCGTTGCCGGACCCTGTATATTAGATAAGCTTAGAACATGTATGTATGTATTTTATTTTATACTACTGGGTGATAGACGATATTTGAAGGAATTTGTCACTATTTTAAAGGAAGCGTTTTAAAATTAATCATTACTGTAATTAAAATACATTGGAGTAGAAAAAATGAATTATTATGTAGTAATATGAAAGCGAGAGAAAATGCATATTTTTGTACTAGTTTATTGTACTATTCATATTACTATTGTACTATTTATTGAATCAGTATCTTCAGTTAGTTACATATTTATGTGGACTACGTGCTATCAAGTACACATACTTCATATAAATTACCTTGCATTATTTATAACATGCTCTGATAATAAAGCATGCAATGATGATTTCAATTATATTATAGTGCATACCTAAACTTCCTCGACTAGATTTTCAAACCAATACTTGCGTTGATTCACGTAGAACAACATTACAGAATTCCTTCAACAACCATTTGCGCTCGGTTGTCCAGGAATTTTTCATTAGCAGTATCCTTTTATACGTACAAGAAGATTGGAGCTCTTCTATTCCATTGGAGTTTATTGTACATGTATGGAAAATATTTAGCAGGTTAATTAAATAGTAGCGATAAAAGATCAGTAAACACAGATTAAGTTGCGGTTTTAGTTTCTGTTGCTACAAAGGGCTGTATACACAAACGATTCATATAAGTATTAACATGATTACAAATTCATTAATCAATACTCACTTTTACCTAAGCCAGCGACTTAGATACTGCCGAGTTCCTTTATTCCACATAAAATTCTGATCTTTCAGTGATGGATTACATT
The DNA here is from genome assembly GCA_023690525.1 of Holotrichia oblita. Lineage (NCBI taxonomy): Eukaryota > Metazoa > Arthropoda > Insecta > Coleoptera > Scarabaeidae > Holotrichia > Holotrichia oblita. The sequence continues at coordinate 67,426,075 of CM043020.1, forward strand.
ACGTTAAAATTACAGCAAATTTCTGATTTAAAAACAGTTACTTTGTACATATTTCGATGGATATTCTTGTTACTATCTAATAAAAGTGTGGAACAGTGTCTTCAAAAAATGATAATGAAGTTATTGGTGCTAGAAACGTTAGACAAATTTATACTTTTAACAAGCTAAGTATTGCGCGCGCAGCGAATAATTTCTGAGTACATATTAAATTAATATGTACATATAATTGTACAAGAAAGGATGCTCAATTCAATTTAAGATAGTCCTAAACTTCTCCTTGCAAGAAAGAGGAAAAATCAAAGAAAGTTCACATATATTCCGTGTCTGAAAAGATAAGCATTTCAATTACAATCGCACGGCCTAGACAATCGAGTTTCTGCAATAATGACCAATAATCCAGGATTACTGACTCCCTTGGCCCTGATCCGTATCTTTTCACTTTAAATTAATCTCCTAAGATATAATGGTTTGACTTACGTCTTAAATCGCGTTATTTAATGTTATACGTATATTGTACATATAACTTAAACTATTTAATTAACTAGTGTACTTTGTATTTTTTATGTATGTTCTTAATACATTGTTTAAGTGTTCCGGGAACATATTTCAGTTATTTAATACAGTTCGATAATCGCAGTGGTGAGAGCGACTGATCGGTCGAGAGAGGACCATATTATTAACAGCACAACATTATTGACCGCGCGATAATATCCTAGTAAAGCTATGAAAACACATTTATATACACTGAAAATGGACAGAAAGAGCTGTTTTGACAAATAATACAGCCTAATAAGCAGTTGCACCTCTATGATGTTCATGGATTATTAAATAAGTATTGAAGGATAAGGTTTTTAGTAGATGTTTAATGTTATGCATAATATGTATAAATGTTATACATATAGTAGATGACCAAAACATTTTATTGTATGGAGAAAAACAATTTGAAACTGATCTATACTTCAAATACATTTAGAATACGTTGCTGTTATTATAAATACCTGTCAAAACTTCAGCGTTTTCTGAATACTGTCCAAGAGCTCATCTACCAGGCAAGGACTACTATATTTTTTGTGTCCATATAACGGAAAACCAGTTTTAGTTGACTGAACATGTGCTTCCTCCAGTACAATTTCACAGAATTCTTCTGTCATACTCATCTTCATTTAATTCTTGTTTTATATAAAATGTATGTGGATAAAATTTTCTGTGATATTGCCGGTCGAATTTTCTGGTTGAGTACGATGTGTGGCTCGGCGTGAATACGTTTTTGTGGTATGAACTACGTTCGGTATGTTTAAAACGTTGTATTTCTTCGTATGTAGCTGTTCTCACCCTGAGTTTTTAACGATTTTAATATCACCAGTTTCAGCAAAACGTTTATTTAATATCTTAATCACAGTGCATTAAATAAATACTTCTGACATTAATTTTGTAGTATAGTATGTTATATGGAAAAGTATTTTAAGGTGTTATTAATATCGGTATTTCCTTCTTAATAATCCTTCTTCTCAAACTAGATTTTAAAGCACTTTACGTCTATCTCTTAAAGTGAAAGGAGGTTCTGAAGTGTGCTATAAATCGAAGTATATTGAAAGTTTTTTATGTGGAAAACTTTTCACAATTTTCTGTAGTGCAAACATAAAGTAGAAATTCATATATGGTATCGTCTACGCGTAGGCTTCTATCACTGTCAATTTTTCTACAATATTATTATAAAAAGCATAAATTTAATTTAGAAACGATGGCGATATAAAAGCATTACGGTATCTCTTGCAAATCTAATTATCCGTGTTAAGTTTTGTTTTCATGATTTACTTGTATACTGCAGACTCTCATGAATTACACTCGCAATTTTATACCTAGCATCTGTTTCAGGGCTCCTGCGATTTTAAATGTGTGCTTTAGTCTAACTTCCACGCTTTGAGTTAATATATGTGTGTCTGATGTGTGTGTAGGATGTACAGAAAGAGGGCTCGTTCGTGAAGTACTTAGTCTGATAGTAAATAGAGCAAATGGGCGTACTTGAACATGTCGCATTTGAGTCTATTGCTTGCGATACATCAGTCTAAAACTAAGGCAATATCAACTTGAATGTAAATCGAGAAACAAGAGGTGGAAAGGTGATGGCAAAGGGAACAATGTGGTGTACTTCAGGTCTTATAAATTATCTGGTAATCCGATGGCATTGAGCCATCGATTTCTTTGCGGTTACAATACTGTGTTAGTGCTGTATATAGAACTGCTGCCTGAGACGATGGTGGCGCTGACATTGAAATCTCTATTCAATCAGGTCTACGAGCGGTAATTGAATATTTTTAATCCTTGCTGCACGAAGGAATTCTCGTTATCGGCGAAGAGAATTATCTGTTAAACTGGGGAAAATTCATTTAACGGACATCTCGATGAAATTCCCGGAATAAGGAAACTTTCCTCCGGCTTTAAATGGTCGTCTTTTGTGGAGAATTATCGTAGAAGCAATGAAATAGGCATTTGTGATAGTTAATTGCTTTTTGCATAGCAGTTATAGCTTGTAACAGTAGTTTTCAATTTCGAGGTACTGAATCGATTTTAAATCTTATTGTTAGAGTGTTGCGGTTTTGGATTAATTGAGTACTTGACACAGATTACCGCGGGAGAGCTACATTTTTAATATGCGTGACTTAAACTGATGCAATTATAGTATTTTTGTTATTGTTACTTGTTGCTTCCGCATCAAATTTCAACATTAAAGCATTTATTCAGCATTCTTGTTCCACTTCATAAATTTTGTAGATTTACGATTTAATGCTTTTATCTGATCTAAACGACCCTTACAAAGTGTATGCCTTCTGCATTCTTACAGTAATTTTGATTTCGCTACTATTCTTTCATGCTTTATCATATATTATTTCAATTGTTTAGAAAATGTCATATTCAGTTCGATCTTAATTAAATTGGAAAGCCCAGCAATAGCTTCCAACTCTAGCTGTATCAATTTTCTTTCCTATTCGTAGGCAGAGTAAATACATTTTTGTTCTTTAACAGGTGCACAGGAAAATATTATTGGAATAGCTTTGCTCTTTAATTTTCTATTTCTATGTTCACGTTAATAAGTTGCTTAACTTTCGCGTTTAACTTTCTTAGCCCATAGTTTCTTTTAATAGGATCTGTGGGAAATTTCTTCAACGACTTTTAATGATTTATTAGGTAGCTATAGGCAACACTTCAAACCATTTTACAGCAATAAGAAATATTGTAAATTGGATTACGGTATTAATCTCTAAAGTAGCATGCAAAATATAAGAAAGATTGATTTTAAACACAAAAAACTATGAAAACTTATAATTAAAATAGTAATGGAAAATTGTTTTTATATAAAAAGAAATTATTTCTGCGAACGTAAATAATGCTCTCTAAGTAACTTTGAACTACATGTTACATAAGAAATAATTTCCAAATACATCTTCTGTAGAAACTTACGGCGGCCAGCTTTTTTAGCCAATCGAAAGCAATACAATCATTGGCCAAATTATATTTTCAATTAAGCTTGTGATTAAAATCGCTAGAAAAATAATAACAGAAAAAGAAAAATAAACAAACGTAAAATCAACAAAACTGTTTTAAATTTTACTGTTGGATAACATTGCGTTTATGGCTCTTTGGAATTTTATTGAGAGCTACATGGCTATGTCTTAAAAATATTTTCTTTGTACAAGGTGATCGTAGTAGTCAGTGATAAATCAAACCTAGGTTTTTTTTAAATGAGACTCGGTATTAAAATATTATAATCGATTCTGCTAATAAACAATCTGATATAACTTTAATTGGGTTTAAAACCCAAAGGTACGGAGAGAAAAGCGCTTAAAGTTGAAAAAACTCTCCAATGTCCATTTTTTACGAAAATCGGAAATGAATCTAAAAAAACTAAGTGGATCACTAAATGTGCTAAATTCTTGAGTAAACTAATGGCCTATAGTTGACTTGAAATTATTCGTTATTATACAGGATAATCGAGTTTAATAAGTCCATTTCGGACTTAGTTTTTAAATTTTTAAGTTAGAAGAAACAACTAACATTTTATTAGGTGAGCCAACCAAAGTGACAAGTGCTTCCTGAACTAAACTTTTGATATATTACCATAAGAAGAAATTTAGATTAGTTAGGTATGGGGACCTAGTTGGCTTGTTTGAGCTTTCACGTTTGAACTACATATTGGAATCTTGTATATAAAATTTATTTTGGATATTAATTTTAGAGTACGAGTACGCGGAAGCGCTGTTTGTTATAGCCACATTATTTGTTGAACATTTGGTGGCACACTTTTCTAAAATATGGTTAAAGTGTGGCATAATAAATCTAAGAAATCGGGACTTTATACCCAGAATTAAATGCATTAGTTTTTACCGATCTTTGTAGTTCTTATCTTTTACACGGCACATTCCTGATATTAGTTTATCTGCCTCTAAATCTCTAGGTTTCCTTATTCGCTCATCACGATCCTTTAGCAGTCCAGACACACTTAAAACGTTGTATTATTCTTTGGTTCGTACAAAATAGGAATACGCATCCTTGGTCTGGTACCCTCACTATGTTTATCAACAGCTGTTAGTGAAAAGAGTTCAGAAACGATTTTTGAAACACTTTTCATATAAATTGGATAGGGTCTATCCACTTCGTGGGTCCGATTATAACGGTCTACTGTTTCGACATGCATTCATGCGTCATTGGATCAACGCCGAATTGAAGCTAGTGGTAAATTTCTAGCTAAACTTGTACACTACAACATTGATTCACCTTTCCTCCTACAACATATTGACTTCGCGATTCCACAATCCAATGCTACAACTACAAACACTTTCTACACACCTAGAGCGCGCTCTAATGTTATGACTAGAGCTCGGTTGGTCCATATGTGTTAACATGTAAATAAATTGTACACTGATATATTCTTAAAATGTTAACAGTCTTTTGCAGCAATTAATTGCTTGTTTGTTTTTTTTTAAGTAACGGCAAAGATATTATATACATACATGTTTTAATCTTTTCTCATTTCAGATGGTTTAGATAGATTTTATTAGTTTTGTAAGTTTCATTTACCTTTATCACTTAGTTAGTGATACGTTAATAATAAAGGAATAATTTTAGTGCAATATAACTTTCTCAATAGTGTTACACATAACAACTTCCTCTAGCGGGCAACTTTCAATACGATCTGCATAAAGACTCCTACGCAGTAGTAGGTGCTGGAAGGTCAATGTCGACTAATATCTCATCTAATCGTGGGGTAATACATTACATTGTATTGTACCCTACAAGTTCTTATTAATATGTATAGCTATAAATACGTGCAACGTGTACATAGATATTCATATGTAACATACATATATGCATTTAGTTACAAGCGCTGTATACTAAAATTTAAAGTGACCTAGAACTTGCTTAGTCCTTTAACTTATACAGTGATTGATAACTAATTGAAACGGAAATGTAGTATAGCACATTACTGATTTAATTTATTTTTATTTGTACATGTACTAAATTTGAAGGTATTTGTCTATTATTATTATTAACGGGTCGATGGCCGCAGTGGTTAGGCGGCTGACTATTGTTTGAGAGGACGATAGGTGCCGGGGTTCAATTCTCTGGAGGGACGGTGACATTTTTTCAGAGAGTTTAATCCCGGATCGACTTGCCATTCGCTGTTGGGAGCAAAGTGATTAACAGCGCGGCATCATAAAAGGCGATATGATGCTGTCACAAAGCCATTTACACTAAACTACACCGCAAGAGTTGCAGTGATAGCCAGACAAGTAATACAGCTTACGGAGTCACTGCAACTAAGCACCCACCACACATTAAAAAAAAAAAAAAAAAAAAAAAAAAAAAATACAAATTTACTGATTGAAATTGCTTCGATGACTGCATCTATTATTATAGGTAGTAGGAGAGATAAGATCAACGGACTTCGTTTGGTATTTATCTTAATAATCCGAAACCTAATTTTAGATCTTTTGTGCTCAAGTATATGTGGCTATTTCAGCAATTGCTCTATTTGCCGGCAATGGAAACTTGAATGGTGACCGTTATAATTAGCAAAAGTTGTCTATGTAATATATTTTCTGTGCCTGTTTGAATACAGAGGACAATCGCGCTACTAGAATGGCTTTAACGTTATAAGAATATTTTAGTGAATTTCGCAATTTAAAAAGGTATACGGGATTCTATACTTGAATTGCAGTGTTTGATTTCGAACATATTACTGAAGTGAGAATCGATAAGAAAAGCACAATACCGAATTATTTATGATTACACAAGCTGTTCCAAAATTTTCTTGTGTGACGTTTCTTAACGGGAACAGCCAGCTCTTCATATCACGCCAACAAGATGAGGTTTGAAGTCTACCAGGCGGTGATTAGCACAGTGAGTGATGGCTGACCATTTTGTCTTCATAGCTTTTCAACGTTAGCTGGGGGCTACTACAAGTGTCACATTTGGTCTTGTGTAGTCCTGCATATAAACCAAACTTAATGCGCCTCATGTAGTGCAGGAAGATGTAGCTCTTACATTTTTCTGTCAAGGAATGAACGAATCGCATTTAGTACACTCTTTCCTGTTGTCGTGGTTTTCCTGGTCTTACTATTCCATTCATATATAACAGTATTTTATATGTATCTATACACGTCTGAAACTGCACAACAGTAGCAATCGTACAACTTGTGGTTAATGGAGAAATTCCAACTACATATTTAAGACACTATGAAACTGCATTTTTTAATGTGTGGTGGGTGCTTAGTTTATTATTATTAAGCACCACTATTGGTATTCGTAAGATAATAATAATGTTGCCCGTGTAATATATGTTTTTTCGTCTTTTTTGAATGAAATGTTATTTACAAACAAATAATGACCGTTATTTAGGAAATCGTTAATTATACGAACGTCTCGTATTCATGTGCGGAAAAAATAGTCTGATAGTTTAGGGTTTAATAAATCGCCAATATACTCGTTATGCGTCAATCCTGAAGCTTTATCAATGAATATCAATAAACTGTTTGTTGTTTTCCTGATAGAAGGTATCCAGACGAAGACTAAAGAATTTACTAGATTTTAGAAATGTAAAATCGCTATTATGCAAAAATGTAAAGCACGAGAAAAATGAATAGGGGTAGATCTAGGCTGTTCCTGGCCAGAGGGCAAGAATAATGTTTTGACGCCCTTCCGCATTATTATACAAATGGGCGTTTAAATCATTCTTAGACTCGTCTTTCACCAGATTAGTAAGCGGTTATTTTAACAAATTTTAAGGAAAAATTATTTGCAGGGGTATCATATACGCATTTATAAGAAACTTCATTAAACTGCCTTACGATAGCACAGTCAGCATCAGTAATAAGTTTCAAAAAAAGTTCGTAGTTTTTAGATAGTTTTTATATTTTATTTATTGACGAAACTGCTTTCTTTAGAAATGTTAGTATTATTATGATCACAATTAAACATTTTTTGTAGGAACTTGGATCACCTTTGTTTTATTGGTTACGGTACAAACAAGATATACTTTCTGTTCCTTTTAAAAAAATGTCCAAGGAACTAAATGTCAGCACATTTGTACAGAATGTCCTAGAAATAATTTTGAATCTTCCCATATGCAGTTTAATTTTATTTGTAAATGGAGTTTATAAGATCAATAATTTCTAAAAAATTGAAAACCACAATTCAAGTACAATGTAGGCGTTAATAAATATGAATAGAATATACATCAATATATAAAATATAATTTTTCTTGATTATTTAGTATAGCATTTCTGTCCGATATTTGCTTATCTAATTTAGAAAGTCGCATTGAAGGGAGTAATATCAATAGATTTTGTAATGATAGGGAAAACTTTAGTTTGGAACTAGAACAAAACTCTTGCTGATAAGTACACGAAGGTACCTACATTGATTTATTGATTGAAATAGACAATTAGGTGAGTGGGGACAAGAGACCGTAATGGACATTTCGTGTTAATGTGTTAGTTAATTAATGATGGTAACTGCAGTGCTAAAGATGCACAATGTTTACAATAACCAATATTTATGTTACAGAAAAAGGTTATTGGAACTATTAAATTACATTAAAAATGCTATTCAAACGAAGCAAAAAATGGTCATAGGCTCATGCTTAAAATGTGGGTATTAATTTCTTGAAAGAAATCCAAAACCATAGATAGGTATTTCATAAAACTCATTTTGTAATACACTGCTTATAATTGAATTGCACATTTTTTACTTTTATTGTTATAAAACAAACTAGCAATAACAACATCTAGCAATAAATTGTGGAAGTTTCTAAAGGACTATGAAAAGTTATAACTGAACCAAGCCAATCGCTTCCTTGAAAGTGTTTCTCAATGAATTTTGCGCTTGAATGTGAATTACGTTCTTTAGCACGTCAAAATAAAATTTAATTTTCATTAAAAGCCACCTAGACGGAAGGATACCTTCGGTGTATTTATTACACGTTTGGATAGCGTCCAGAAAGGCTAGACGACTAGAATTCAGGAAACATAAGGTCTGCCAAATACGTATAATTGAAAGAACAAAGATGATACAATTCCACGAAGTTTGTGAAAATCACTCGCGAACGTGCCACATTAAGTTTCATTGCAGTAACGCCCAGGGAGTAATTTTAATAGACGTGTAGATTGTGTTTTCTAAATGAGTACGAGTGAAATGCGTCAATTATAGTAAAGTTAGAAAAAAATGTAAAACATCGAATTTATTCATAATTCCTTTTATACAGTAGATGTAGTCCTGTGTCAAAACTTTCGTGTGCTGTCTGAATTTTGTGAGGTAATTATAAATTTTAATTAAATTTGTCCGCAACATACGTTAGAAGTTTAAGACATATAATTCGTATTTTTTATGTTTATACAATTTTTATTATACTACGGCTCTAAATTTTACAGTAAAACAAAGTAAAATGTTTCGAGACACTGACAATAAAAAAGTTACAGGAAACATTGTGTCGGTGAGTTGATATACTTCCTTCCATAAATTTTCGTATTCTACCAGCATATTCTTGACGAGAACAAGCGTAATAATGATGGATAGCTTCCCGGCAAGGCGATAAAGGGTTGGACAATTTATCTTTTATGGATTAATATTAGCGATTGATTTTACCCTACCTTCCAGTGATTTACTGAGCCGTTTATTCTTCTATCATTGAACTTTTTCTTTAGGTGATCCGGTTAATGCTCGGGTGGTTGAACTACATTATATACCTAATAAATTAGCTATTTATGACAAGAAAATTAATATTGGACTGACTAGAACTGTGGTAAAAGGAATAAATATAGTAAAAGAAATTTAACTAGCTGGTGAAATGTCAAAGTGAAATAGAAAATTAGAGTATATAAAAAGACTTGAAGAACGAGGGCGGAAGTAAGGAAGATATAAAAAACAATCTCAGGTACAGCATGAAGAGAAAGAAGTAATGAAAAATTACAGGACTTTGGAGATGAGATTAATAATAGACGATAAGTATCAATATTTGAAAATAACAGCAAAATTTGGAGAGAATCTTATATGGAATCAAATATCAATAAAACGGAAAATAGAAGAAGCAGTAGATGCAATACGAAAAATTAAATTAAGGAAGGTCTTCGAAGAGGATGGAAAAGGTACGCCACAATTGAATTCCAAAATTCACTCTACCTCACTAGTTTGCGCTTGTTTCTGTCCCAAACAAAAACTTTAGTACTTTCACATCAACCAAGTTCCTTCTTTTCGTTTTCTGCTGATGTCTAAATATATGATTTGATATTTATTAGCTCTACTGCTTAATGCGATGAAATAATTAACCAAAAATTCTCGATATGTGCCACTGCGATACTTTTTATCTAAGTTGTGATAATATCGCGGTTATCACTAAAAGTATACAAATAAAAATAGAGGGTTCTCTAGCGTCTCTCCGCCAAACGAGCTTTCGTCTCTTACAATTAGTAAAATATTCTACTTCTATTGTATAGATTTATTTATTTACTTATTCTCTACGAAAAAAAGAAAAATGTGCAAAGAATATACATACATTTGAACCAAAACGGGATAATATTAGAGATATCAACCAATAAATAAAAGGCAGATCTACTCTTTTATGTCGTAAGCTTTCGTAAGAATTTATTATATCATCGGAAGGTATACTACGATATAAAATTTAGAGTGAACTATAAGTATGAAAGGTTATTACAATAAGCGAATATAAGGAACACTCAGAGAAATCGATGTGTGTCATAATCAAAGGTTCAATCTTTTAAAGAAATACAAAAAAAAACGCTACAATGGAAACTAAGCAGTACTAACTTATCATTTATTTTAATTAAAGGTTAAAAGGCGAGTAAAAGGTAAACACCTCTTACACTACAACTATAGCACACCACGTTATCTTTGCACTCTTGCCGGCCATTGTGCATACCTAAACAGAATTTTGATTCATCAATGAGGACCACTATATTGCATTTCTGCACTGTAGTCTTTGTCTGCACCACTCCAGTCTGTTACGTGAATCCTGAAAAATAGGATTAGGTTCTTCAGATTCAAGAGTATAAGGTACCGATTTTTGCGTTCTGTAGTTTCAACAACCTCATGCGCCTTGTTCTTCTTCTTCTAATACAGTAGTAAAGAAAAGTAATGCCGCTGAAAAATTGATTCCTTTTGTTTGAACATAAATAAGTAGGTGGCAAGAAAAATGATAGCTGTTATACGTCAACTACAAACTACAGTTAAATCTGATCTAAGTACTAATCTTAAATGTAATTTACCAATGCTCCTCTTTATTTGGCTCCATTTGACATCCACATGCATGAATAATTATGCATATATCTTTAGAAGATACGCATTACATATGAGATATGATAAATACATATGGTCTATGCAAAGAAGTACAATTACAATTGGCAGCCTTGTATACTGTATTTTTTTTGTGGCAATAGTTAATCTGCATACGGCTCGATAAGAACCTGTTTGAAATAAAATTTTTAAAGATCATTATTATAGATAAACGAACCAATACGAGTTACTGATAAAACCGGAACACTTTTGGATTTAATTATTGTATCACAACAAGAACTTTTCCGTACTGCTGTTGTTCGCATTATGAATATTTTAGATCATGAGTTAATATATTTTGAGGCCGAGATTTGTGGGGGTACTGTGCAAGTCATTACTTATCGTGATTTTACAAATATTGATCATAATTTAATTTAACGATACTTACATAATGAGTGAAAGTGAAGCACGTCATATTTAAAAAGGGTCGAGTTGGAATCTGGGATTGCTCAGGGATCAATTCTGGGCCGTCTTGTTTTTCAATTTATATGTACTTTCGCTTTATTTGAGTCTGCTAGGCGCTGCACAATTCACATGTGAAACACAACTTTTTTATTAATTTCTGCGAGAAGGTTATATTCTCGCGTTAAACAATATTCTAAACGATTTGGATACCAATTTTGATAGTTGCTTACATTCGCTGCACATAAATTCTTCCAAATCGACAGTTTTGTTTGGTGGTCAACAGGGTCACAGTTGTTTAATAACTAATCTTCCGTTACGTATAGGCAGCGAAACTATACTTGTGCCAACAGAGTGTACGAGCCTTGGTGCAGTAATTGACAATACCTTTAGGTATAGACAACAGATGTCAGAAAAGGATATAGTAAAATACACACACATATACTCTCTGTCTATTGATGTAAAATTTATGCTATGGAATTCGTTAGCGCTATCTGCCTTTACGTACCGATCCGCCGTATATGCTCCATGTATTGATGCTAGAGATCAAGAAAGGATCCAAAGGATGCAAAGTACTTATCTCAGGTTCGTGTATAAAATCAGAAAATACGATCATACCCTGACTTATTGTAACTTGTTGAACATGAATAATCATATCTTACTTTTTAGACGGATCTGCATTTATCATTCTATAATAACCAATAAAATTCTAAAGCACCTCTACAGTCAAATATCATTTCGCACAGATGTACACCATATTAATGTAAGATCACGCGGACTAATCACAGCGGCGCGTATAGAACTTTTTTCAGCGCTCATTTTCCATTTTTATGTATAAAAAGCTTAGCTGTCAAAAAGTCATTAACTTCACTAAAAAAACATACATACGCCAATACATTTATGATGAGCAGCAGCCTCAAACGGGATTCTTGGGTTGACTATCACTGTACATGTGTTTGTATATACAGTACAAATCTTGCACCTATGGTCGGGGCTCGGCTTAATCACGAATAGAATTAGCTCGATAACTTAAAGACCATAACAGTTATAATAGTGCTCTCGCAGACATTTTAGAGAAGATTTCATGCTCTACAAAAAAAAAGTCTTAAAAGCTTTTTAATATCTTCAGTCGTTAAGCCTGCGTCTGCAAAGAAAGTGACAATTCTTTTGCGAATCTAACTTTAACCGTATAAGATATCAAGAAAACTTATAAGAACTTTTTTATAGAGTATAAAATTTTCTACAAAATATCGAGGAGAGCACTAATAGTCTAGATGTTACGGTTTCCAAGTTGTCGAGCTAATTTTGTTCGTGGCTAAGCGAAGCGCCGACCATAGGCGCATGTTTTGTATAGTATACTTTGATATCTTTGATTATGTTCATTTATCTCATTTTGTTGTTTTTTCAATATCACAGAATTAGATTTAAGTTAGATTAACCAATAACACTGCTGGTCAACAGGTTTTTTTTTCTTACACTCTGATACGTGTACGTTATGGACATTTTCATTATAATTCTGAAAATATTTTCAAAAATTGGCTATCACGTCAGGTTTCTGAGAAATGTTTTTTCTTATACATAAGTATATGTATTAAATGTACAATATGTCTAAATATGTTTTTTATGAGTAAGTTAAAAGAAACTATCAAGTTATTATCATGCTAACAGGCATGTCTGAACAGGATTTAACATGTTTGGGCTTCATTTCTACGTCATAGTCGTTAAATCACTCCTTTTTTCTCTAGAACCAATCAAATCAAGGAATTAATAGATCTCTGCATATGTGAGTATATATAAGACACTACAGACACGTTATTCGACTCAAATTGACTCAATGTACGGTAGTAACATTAGTTAAACATCTTTTGAATTTGCAATGTCCCATAGGTATGTAAACAATCCTAACAGTTTTTGTTATGTATGTGGAGAATTTACCGTTCAACAGCATAGACGAAATATTACACCGTTAATAGAAAAATCGTATAACCTTTATTTTAAATTAAAAATTATAAATCAAGACAAGTTGTTGCTGTAATATGAGTCTTAAAATACATTTCTTGCATTCGCACCTGAACTTCTTTCCCCCGAATCTTTGCGATGTTAGTGCTATGACGAGCTATAACGCTATAAGGCAAGTGGAATAGCGAGATGCTTGCTGCCTATTGTTGGACTTTAATTTCGGAATGTTCTTCATCCCAATATAAAAGAAAAGTGAAAAGAAAGATTTTCTAAATACGTCCCAGAATAGCATATACTTAGTGTTAGTATTGTATGTTCAATATGAATTTCATTTGTTTATAATACCAGAGGTGATAGAAGATATTTGTTTTTATAATAATTAGGAATTAGGAATATAAAACAAAATAAGTTCGTATACAGTTCATAAAGAAAAATAAAAAAAATTAAAATTTGTTGTTCTGTGTAATTATTTGTCTTTTAATTTACTTATTGATATAAGGGAATGTGCAACCAAAGCTTGCCTTGCGAGTTTTTCTTTCCTTATTTTTTTGCATTTTTGCTTATTATTATTTTGTATTTAGAGAGATAAATAATGTTCATTATTATTATATAACTTTTACAGACCATAACGGGCTACATGGTAGCATTGCTTGTGAATCTACCTGTATATGTATGTCATACATATACATGGGTTTTGCAAGGTTACTAAATTTACTTATGGTAATACAAACAGAGTAAAAATGTTGGTTTCTTGATAATTGATACTGAAAGCAGTATTTTTCTCGCCATTACTAAAAAACTAATGACTATAGCGAACAATTAATTCAAGATGGTGTAACAATGTAGGCACGGATAGCTTGCATTCTAGGTTTTACGGTTTAACGCTGTGGCATATAATTAATGGTGGGTACTTGTTCTGATAGTATCATCGAGAAACGAACTTTGTTAGTTGGCTGACAGTACACACGTATTAGCTAAAAATATAACACGATCACTTGCTACTAACTTCAAATTTAGCTTTACTTTTTAATTAATGCGGAAAGTGCTGTTCTATAAAGGAGAGAAATTGTCGTTTTATAATGAACTTAGTTTGAGACAGGGCTCGTTGCAGCTGCCGTATCAGTCAAAAGTAAATAAAGTTATTATCCAGTAGATAGCAACAAAAACAGTTTTGATAAACGTATCAAATTTCGTATGCAAAACATTTCATACCGAAATAAAATATAATTGCGAGGAATCCTACGATTCACACTTGAGAATAAGTCTGTTCAATTCTCATGTCCTGAAGTAGAAGCGAGAGGTATAAACGTTCGTATTATAATAAACAGAAGAGAGATGATCGTTAAATGCAGCGGATACTTTTCTTCCATTTTTACGCTCTCGTATCTTTACTGCAAGACGGAACAATCTGCCGGCTTAAATACTTACAGACGAATAAAAGGAACAAAAACGATAGTGTGAATAGTAAAATAGGGAGGCTTTGTACTTTGTATGCAGATTTTCCGAGTCAAAAATTGAAATTGTAAGCTATCATCAGAAATACATCGGTAAATATTTTAATAAATTCAAATATCGTTTGGTAATAATGTATGATGAGGGCTTATAAATAATTGCGCTATTTGCAGCAGAACAGTGTCCTTATTTGATTTTAATATTGGGTGGCATTGGTCCACTTTCAAACTTTAGGACTTGCTAATAGTACTTTTAGCATGGCAAAAATCAAAATTATCGTAATTTGGAAAATGTCATTAAAAACAAAAAGCCAGATGACAAAGTTGGGTCACTTTGGCCGACCTCTATTCTATCGCTTAAAACTAAAGACCGGTCTAGTAATCGGAACTTTGGCCACAAAAAGTATTTTTAAAGAATAGTTTAATAATTTTAGGGCCCATGGTAGTAGTAAAAACAACATGTGCAAGAAAATAACATTTTTTATTGTTTACTTAACAAAAGTAATTAGAAGCAAATCGGGAGACATTTGCCTCTCTCTTATTTTTCTTATAGATTCTTCCAAGCTAACATTTGTATAATTGCAATAGTTTCTATTACCGAGTGTTTTTTGTAGCGTCCCATGTTCTAAAATTATCACCCAGAGTGCTATATATTATAAAATTTATATAAATAGGTTTATTACTCACCAATAACACTAAAAGAGTACCACAACGACGTGAATCATCAGTGACCAAAGTCACCCTTGACAACCAATGAAACCGCATGGGTGACCTTGGCCACCTGTAGTAACTAGGCGTAAAAGTTTGACTTGATGGCATATGAACAGAAATTTGCTAGAGAGACTGACGAACTTCTTCTTTGATACCCTGATCATAGATAGCCGTCGTTTTGCTTGTATAGGCAAAGTTATAACGACTAAAAATTCGCGCATTTTTAACAAGGACATTCTCATGTGATTTGCCAAAAAATGGAAACCAGTTCTTTTTCATATTCATAGTTTCGAGTTCCGTAGAGTATGTATAAAACATATATACCTTGATAGGTAATAGAAAAATTTACGCCCCCTTTTTTATAGAGGTATAGAAGAGAAACAAATTTCAGAAATTGGCCAAAGGCACCCAGTAAAGGTACCCCCACGGTATATACTTGTACATTTTGTAAAACCCTACCCTCGTAAGAGTTCTGTATAAAAGAAACTAAATATGGTAATAAATAAAAATGTAACTTCGCTAGAACTCTACAATGGTTAAAAAATGTTTGAAGTAACTAAATCTGCTTGTTAATAGTGGCTCACACTTGATATATGTATGTATAGAATTTAATGAAGCATACAACATTCTTCCTCGTGTAAGAACTGTCTAGAAGTCTATTTTATGATTTAATATATCTATATGTCTTAGGCACCCTAGAGAATTTTTGCAGTCATCATTTACACTAATTATTTTAATAATTGAGACAAAATTTACATCTGCATCTTTTTCATTTCTTATGTGAAAAAGAAAACCCCAAAAATTGCCGGATAATGTTGGACGTGCAGTTAGGTTAAATGCTAGTATTTCTTTATCTAATTACAATTACTGTGTAATAGGCATTCTGTTTATTGCAATAACATAATTTGGTTACACTTACAAAATATGTGCAGTTTTATAATTAGTTCTTCGGAAATAACTTGACAACACTACATGGGGGTAGTTTGTTTTGTAAAATGAAGAAGCTGCAATTTGTGGCGGTTTATATTTTAATTATTTGTTATAATTATTATCTATTTTTGTTTCTGTATACCTCTTTTGTATCCTTCTGTCGCTTTGCAATACGCGGCATAATTTTAGCGGTGCATAAAGGTTTCTCCTAGGTGAGGTGATGCAACGAGATTCGAATTTTTCTGTAGCTGTATTTTTTACTGAGCGGCTTCGACAGTTGCAATATTCCATCACATGGAGACCGAAGAGAGTGGGGAAGCCCGACCGTTCATATTCCGGTGCGAAGGGATACTATGCAGTAGTACTTGCCGCGTATTGGAAGGTCGTTCATGTTACCCGAGAGAGTTTGAGCGAGGTATGGTTGTGGGCCTGCACATAGCAGATGTATCCAATAAAGGTGTATTCTTCAATAAAATGAGTATTATTTTAATATTCAAATAAGTATGATGTTATAATATACATTAAATATTGTCTCTAAAAAAATCTAGGAGACTAACAACAACTAAAAGAATACGTCTCTGAAATAATGTAGGAAAACTGACCATCATACGGTATAAAAGTAGGGCTTAATATAAAGTCCTATATTCTACCGCTAGCAGATAAATACACATATATCGAGATTTAAAATTACTTACAATTATACATTATATACACGTTCTATCTGTGTTGTATCCCCTGTGGCCTCTTTCTTAGCCGAAGATGTCCGATGAATACAATACACTAATCGGAAAGTGTTATTGATATAAAACTAGGTTAGTCTTATAGGATCGTCTTAATTCAAATGACATATACGTCTTAGGTAAATACAAACGTTCTTTATTAATCAATTAAATTTTTTATTGTATATTATTAAAGGTACAGTATAGTCAAATATGCACGGTACATATAATTCCTTGACTATATTTAAACGCTGATCGTTCTTGTATTCACAGATTTTTTCTTAATTCAATGTATGAACTAACCGTATGTGTAGTTAAGTTGCATTAGAACCTCCATTATAGACGGACACTGGACTATTTTTGAATAACAAAGATAAATAAACAAATTAAAATAGTATCTAGTCTTTAAACTAATTGTTGGATTGAGTCGGTCTTTACTTGATGTAAATACATTTTCAATGTGAAATAAAACAAACAAAATGTTTTGTATGCCATATTAATATTCTGTTTTCTAAGTAATTTTGTTAGTTTTGCTTGGTTCTCCCCTAAATAAGTGATAGATTTAAACTTTTGAATTGTAGTGTAGTACGCGAATCATTTGATAGATAATAATCATAGTTTTAATATAGATTTTGATATTCTTCATGTAGAAAATAAAAGTTTGAAACTAGATTTACTAGAGACATTAGAAATTAATAAATATAAAAATTCAGATAATTTATTAAACGATAAAGTGGACTTAAACTCATCACCATTGTTAAATATATTTAGTCAGTAAGACAGTTTCCTTAATTTCACACACAACATCTGTTAGCAGTATATCTAGTTACACGTACTTTCGGTATAGACCCGTCACTTTTAGACAAGAAATTGTTCTTTAAATTTTAGTTCTTAGAATTCCGAATAACCACACACTATATATAAGAGTCAAGGGTATGTAGATACTTATTATTGTATATTTAAACCTGAAGAAGCTACAGTGTAGCGAAACAGCTGTCGTGATTATCAAATACAGTGTAAATCTGAAACATTTTGTTTGTTTTATTTCACATATTTAAACTAATTATAAAAACAGAGCAATAAAAAACGTTTACGCTTATGCAGTAACGAAATATCTTCAAAAGTATTTTTTTCAGTAACCCGTCACAATAATGGTTACTGGCACATTCTATGTGATCTATAGAAGAAAATCTCCGCCTCTCTAATGTGATCTTTTGCATTTGGTGCATTCTTGCTGACTCTTCATTCAAATAAAACAATAGTTGCATATTTACACAATTAAGTTAACGTTAAACAAGAATGCGGTAGTATGCTTGCTGTAAATGGCAATAGACAGAAGAAAAATACACTAAAAGCTCCTTTCTTTTAATATTACAGAAAAAAAAAGAAAATATGAACGAAACGGGAAGAATATTAAAAATCATTACATTGCATTCTTATCCGTTATATCCTCGATAATTACCATGACAGCAACATTTAGAATCCGTATTTTTGTAATAGTTGGAAATTGTTCAAGTTCTTAAAAGGATTGCTTCATTTATGTTAGATAGAGTGGGTAGGCGACTTGTTCGACGCCTTGCCGATGAGCTGTTACTTGCTAGTGGGTTGTAAAGTTCTAACAAAGTTACTACTGGCCTCGTGGGAGTTTAGTATTAATCGAGCTGGTGGCAGTAAAACAATTTGTATTCGGTATATATGAGCCATGTTGGAGGAACGTAAAATTTTCTCTCATAAGTGTTATAATTACTACTTAGACGCATATCTTATTATTTTCGTTAGGTTTTCCGTTTACTTTACTTAATATATATCTGCCATTTATTATTTAAAACAACTGTTACTATTAAATAACAAAACTAGAATGGCAGCCGTCGGTTTTAGAATGTCTTAAGAGTATACGATTACATATATACCAGATTTATTTAACAACATGTTTAGTTTATAGTTTACACACAATTTATTAGATGTAATATTGGTACAACTTTAGCATTCTGTAGGTGTCAATTTTGTTAAACATTTTACCATAAACGGTAACGATATAAGTAAAATGCAATATAACTTAAATTGTTGATGTTTATGGTATTCGCTGTGTTTGAAACAAGTGGGAAACGTTTTATGACAAAGTGCAAGGATTTTACTGTCGGCGAAAATTTACGGCTACTTGCAAACTTGTGTACGACATGCTAGTGCCGTTAATAATTTCGGTTATTTATTTCAGTGCTAAAATAATTTTATTATTAAATATTACCCATGTTGGTAACAATTTGTTGTACTATGTTCTTATATGTTTTGGGAATCGTGACAGTTTCTACGTTTTATTTTACCTAGTAGTATTTTGGTACACTGTTAAAGCACGGATTTGCGAATTAAATGTGTGCATCCATATCACATTGTAATAATTTATAAAGATTTTTAAGCATTTTTTCGTGATTGATTTTAATAGATGTCAAATAGTATGTATACGTATTGTATCCGTCTTTAACAGGTATAGTACGCACTTATGAATTTTCTTAATCACCGATTGCTCACATTTTCTGCCAGCTGCATTAAGTATGTTGTGTTCGGTGCTAGTGTGTACAAGATTTCCTGATCTCTTTTGCAGAATTAGCCCACTTACAGGTTGGCCAAATACCTCGCTCATACCCTTAAGAAATACAGAGACAATGCTTCTTCTCACATTCTAAATTTGTTAAACTTATTTATGAAGTCTCTATTCACCCGAAGATCTTGTGAGTATTGATGTTATCTCATTCTTTACAAAAATGTCTGTCATGGATTCCGTCGCTAGTTAGTGGTGAAATGCTTTACTTTGACATACTTTACCTTCTACGGAAAATACTATCAACAAACCTCCAGCGCCGCTATGGGAACACAAATTTATCCGTTTGTAGTTAATATTTTCATAGACGCATTTAAGACCACTGCTTTGGAACATGCGAATTTAAAACCCAAAACTTGATTAAGATACGTGGAAAATAGTTTCATTATCTAGCCTCATGGTAAAAACACCCTACCTACTTTCTTGTACTTCTTCAATAACCAACATCCCGACATCAAATTTACCATGGAGATTGAGGTTCCCTACCTTTTTTTAGTAGTATTAGTTACTCGCCTACCAAATGGTCATTTAGATCAATCCATGTTCACTTACACCATTTCACATCATCACCCAGCTTAAAACAACATCTATAAAGAATTAAAACATGTAAAAACTGCTCTTCTCCAGAATGGCTGCAGCTCCAGCAACATACAAAGGGTCATAAATACGTACATACATTCATCCACGTTTTCCTAAGATAACACCAGAATCTAGTAATCAGCTAAGTACTATTGTTCTCTCCTACATTTACGGCATTACAGATCACATCGGTAGAATTATACGCAAACAAAACATTCAACTCATCGTTAAACCTTTAAACAACATCTCCCATCCTTTCGCCCAAGGACACTCGCCATAAAGGCATTTACAAAATTCCCTGTTATTATGGTTCACTGTACATTGGCGAAATTGGACGATCAATTCAAATTAGAATTAAATAACATCAACGGTACGTTAGGTCACGTTCTTCAGCCCACTCAGCCTCAGCCGAACACTTTATCGATGCGGACCACCAAATTTGTTTTGATCAGGTATCTGTTGTAAGGAAGTTTCATCGCTATTTTCCACGAAAGGTAAGATAAGCTATCAAGATCCAGAGACATCCCCAAAATGTCAATCGTGATATTGGTTATCCACTCTCTCTTTGGAAACTCGTCCTTTCGGCTTCATCAACCCGTGCTCATTGTTCCGCATTGTTACCCCGCGCTCAGTGATTCGTTTCGTTGCACAATTGTTTATATACCCTTGCTTGTCTACCTTTTCCGTGTCAGAGGGTTTTCGGTTCTAGCGTCGTTGACACGTTCCGTTACCGTGACCTTCCAGGGCCCCTCACCTAGTTTCGCTCCTGAAGAAGCTACTTATATTAGTGGCGAAACGTCGAGTTTGAGTAAGTTATATATATATTTTTTGCATTTTAATTTTCACTTCGTTTTATTTTTGTATTGTATATATTTACCTCACTATGACGCGGTCAAAACCTCGAAGCCCTTATAACATTATATCTTCATTATTTTTTGCGAGATATGACTGCAAATTAACATTCATTTCCTATAACCATAGAGATTTCTGACCAGTTAGAAGGCCTATACGTATTTTTAATTCTAACTGGTAAATTATTCTCCTCAATTAGTGAGAAGATTAATACATTTCTTCGTTTTAGTTTGTTCTCTAGAGGGAGGTATTTTTCTTTTCCTCCCATTACACTAAGGTGTTCTAAACCCCATATCATGGCTATCTTGTTATTTCTTACATTAACTCTACATTTCCAGGCCAGTTCAGCCTCCAAACTATATAAAATTAATGCTTTTAGCGCCGCTTACTTGTCAATACAGGTATAGATGTTCATATCATGACTTTGTTAAGGAATTCTCGACACAGAGATTTATTGCGTGTACTGGCAGCTGAAAGATCGTTAGAGACAACGCTCCTAGAATGTTAAACTCTAACTCTCACCTCTTTATCTGTCTTGGATCCGTCTACACATTACATAAGTGATTCATTGCAAATTTTGCTCTACTAGAATTCCATCTCTTAAGGCTTGAAAATAGTATTCTGAATGGTTGAGCAACAAATTATATTAAAATGGTACATTTATTTATACTATGGAGGTAAATACACACCTGATAATAAAGAGTCTGGGTTTAAATAATCTAATTGCAGGAATACCATGACGAATTCGATCGAGTCAATCAAATCTTTAATTTCTTTATTTGTAAGAGTGTATCAATTATTTATTCATTGTTAATGTGAAAATTGATTCAGACGATAATCTAAGCCTAACGAGTTTACATTAATCGCATGGTGTCGTCAAATAAAAACAACGTTTCAGCTTTACCCTTTTTTCTTCGAACTAATGCTTATCATTATATAACCGTTATTGACATTTCATATAAAATATAGTTTCTGAGAAAATATTTTTAGTGGGTGTATTTTGCTAATATTCAAACATTTATCAAATAATAAAAAAGTAAGTGCTTTTCTGGTGTTTTAGAACCTGTAACTGTAACATATTTATGGTGGTTGGGTAGAAAATTGTGCGAGAAAGCTTTCGAAGCTAAGAATTACGAATTAAGAAAGAATTTGTATTCACTTCATTTTTTTTTGTAATATGCATTCGTTATTATGAATCACTTATAAATGATTATGGTACATATTTCTTAATTTGTGCACAGAAAAAAAGTTATGATTTGTTCTGTCTACGCCACGCAATATTCGTGAAAGATTTCAAGACGAATAGGGTATGTTGACGTCTACATTTACATTTATGACGGTATATAGTATGTATGCATACAAAGAGACATCAGTGGATTACCAATATAAACCGAATGTTTCATATACAACTAAATAGCTTCCACTGACTGAAATGAAATACTGCCGTACTAGCAAGAATATGAATAAGTGTGATTGATAAGTGAAGTATGTTTAAAACGACTTAAGAGTCAAACGTTTGTATAGTATATTAACACTATATGCATAGTTAAGTCATATTATCTTTCAGTACTAACAATTTTTATAAAAATAAAGTACCAATTTTGAATGCAACTAACTCTTGTTGCTATAATGTAAGCGAAATTATGTTGTTCAGCGAACTGGTCTTGTCACATTGTGTACACAAAAGTTTTCGTTGTAACTACTGTTTCCAGCGTAATTATTCAGCTGCAAGACCTAGCGAGAGAGACAGCTAACATACGATATAAACCCGTTTAAGGACTGTAAATTGTCGTATTCGTAATTAAATTAACATTGAGTTCTACAACAACAAAAGACGAGGGGCTTTCAAAGATAATATTTAGCTTATTAAGAAATATAACAAACTGGAAAACTCTTATTTTGATGTACAACATAACTTGGATTTATGTAGAGATCACATCGCCAATTAACAGTTTTTTTTTCAGTGTGATGAATTTTTGAGGAGGAATTATTCTTCGGTAAATGTATTAATTACCAAATAGTCGAAGCAGTACCATTGTATTGGAATGCACGCCAACATAGTAATAATAAATGAAAATGAAAAAAAAAGCCGATGAAAATACAATGCCGACAACAATAAAACAGAAAAAAAAATAATTAAAAGGCAAGTGCAACAAAGAGGAGAGACTAAGCAAATACATTAAGTTCGATGTTTTAACTTTTCAGTCAGAGATTTCTTCCAGAGAAAGAAAAGGAACAAGGTAGCACGCTAATCTGGCATGTGAATCAGGGTAGAGGCTAAACTACCTTAATACAGGGACTTTACGTTCTAGGGACCCTTAAACTATGGAAACAAGAGTACAGAACATGCACAAAGAGAACTCAAAAGCACTTTGTGAAGGTAGATAACTTCTTAAGCTCAGTTCATTTTTCTAACTAGAAACCTATTTTGTTTATTGTCTCTTTAAATTGCTTTTATTCTTCAGAATACTTAGTTCAAGCAGTTACCTAAATAAATTCTTACTTTTTTGTATAATTTAGAAGGGTTTGAACTGTTTGTTAGATTATTATTTAGTCCAAAAATTAACAACTTTTCCAAATTTTAACTTATAGTGTATCTTTTATAATAAGCGACATCCCCTTAGTGACCTACGAATTTGAAAGAGCCTGTACATACTGAAATACACAGCGTTAAAGCGGATATAAAAAGCGTGCAAACAAATTTACAAAGCGAAATACAAACAATACAAAGCGATCTTACAACCAAACTTGAATTAATCGATGGTGAGGTTCAAAACATTAAAACACAACTACATGCACAACTCATAGAAATTTAAACAGATCAAACAATCACACACAACAAACTCGAACACATGCAAAAACTCCAGGAAACATTCGAGAAACAAATAGAACAAGTTGATGATAGACTCAGCCGAAACATTCAAGACTTAGCTACGAACATTCACACGGTACAAGCAAACACACAAACACACATTGAGGACGTACAATTAGAAAACTAGTTGAAGATGTGCGAGAAGACCTAACACAACAAGTGGTCGAAACGCATAAACCCATCGAATTGGTCGAACACACCACATTGACAAGGCAAGACAAAATGCAACAAGAGACCCTAGACCTACAAAAATTGATAGAGACAACAACAGAAAGAGATAGGGAGGCAAGAGAGCAGCTTAGACGCGAGATCGAGCAAGTCAAACGTCAAGGAAGAACAGTCGTTCCAATGGACGGTACAGTTCATCGGCTGTATCTGAAACCGGAAATGTGGCCTAAATTCAAAGGTCATAAAGACAAACTCAACCCTATCACGTACTTGCGAACAATCTCCAGACTATCCAGAAGCCTAGGCGATTCCGACACAGCGTTACATCTGATCCGGAACTCACTAGAAGAACGTGCTCTAGAATGCTACGAATCAATGAGCGATCGTATTACCAGCATTCAAGACTTTGAAGATGCTTTCCGCAAACAGTATTGGAGCAAGGAACAACAAGACCGTGTCAAGGTACAACTCATGAGAGGTAAATATAGAACAGGACCGCTCAAGCGAGAAATGTATGCATGCGACCTATATAACAGATGCAAACACATCGAAGGTATGACCGAGCAAGACATTGTCCAAAACATTCTCAGACATTTCATCTTTACCGACGCCTCAACCGTCGTATGTCAAGATATTTCCGACCTAGACAGATTGATATAATATCTCAGGAAACTAGACGAAGTATCGGATCTTCAGTGGAGTGAACGCACACAACCAAACACTCAGACCCATAACAACTACAACAACAATTACTCGAGAAACCAAACCTATCAAAGGAATTACAACGATAATAACCTCAACAGTAACCACAAGTATCACAAAAACCGCAACCCCTATAACACACACAACACTTACAATAATCGCTCGAACGGTTATCAAGGTCAAAATTTCAACCCAAATCACAATCAGCGTTTCAATAGCAATTACCACACGTACGGATCCAATCAAAACGACAACTACAGACAGCCACAGTCAAACAACCAGTCACCCAGATTCTCCTATTCACCCAACCCTCAACAAGGAAACAATCATACCAATCACAACGCTCGAAACGCACAAATCAATTACTTGGATACCAATCCAACTGCGCCGGAGATTCGAGATGCTGAAAACAGCCAAAAAAAACTCCGATTGCAGACTTTGCAATACCGGGGACATCGAAGATGTAATCATACCCCAACATACATACATTCGATACCCATAATTTTAAGATTAGTTTAAATTTAGTTAGTAAATTTTATCGCCATCCACTGGAATTCATATCGATTCACGAAGACACAAAAATCATTGAAGCACGAGCGTCTTTCCCATTTATTAACGTCAAAATAGAAACCATATCGTTATTATGCGTAGTCGACACTGCAGCCGAAATATCACTCATAAAAACAACCCGTTTAAAACCCGAAGTAATTGAAAAGTATAGAATTAGATCACACAAAATTGACATTATCGCGACGAACCAAAAGAAGATAGGATTTATACAAGACAAGTTAATTGTACCAACAATGATAGGAACGAATATCCATGTATTAGAATTTTATTTATTTGATAACATGAAATTTGATTGTCTTATGGGACTCGACAACATCAGAAAATTAAATCTCGACATCGACTTCGAGATAAATAAGGTAAAAATAGGAACAGATGCGGTAGAAATGGTTACGGAAGAGAGAGAAGAAGAAGACGGATTGGAACTGAATGGAATTTATGTAAAATCGCCACAAGAAGGAAGAATAGATAGGAGTGACGACGATTTTTACCAGATGAAGAATTATTTGAATATTGATGATGAAGAAAAAGATTATTATTTAAAAGAAGAATTTAATGAAATAGATGAACCGCAATTTACTAGAGAGATTAATATTGATTTTGTTAAGAAGATGGATTTGAAAGAAGAAGGAAGAGAAGAGAAAATGATAGAGATTTTATGGAAGAGCAGAAGAATATATAATGAAGAAGTAATATTTGCCAGGAATTACAAACATGTAATAGAAGTCGAGGATCAAACACCTTTAAAATGTAAAACATATCCCATACCACATCACTTCCAACAACAAGTAGATTTAGAAGTACAGAAACTCATAGAACAAGGTATTATTGAAAGATCAGATTCATATTTTATAAACCCAGTTGTCATAGTTGTAAAGTCCGACAATAGTCTTAAAATTTGTTTGGACGCCCGTGAAATCAACAAACGCATTAAACCAGGTTACGAAGCGCTCATTTGTATAGATATCCTAACTACGAAATGTAATAACGGGAAAATTTTTACCAAGCTAGACCTTAAAGCCGCATTTTGGTTAATAAAACTTTCGGAAGAATCAAAAAAATATTGTGCTTTCAACATTAATGGAAATAAAGCTAATTTTTCAAATATTTCGGTTTTTTATTTTTACAGGTAATTGAGTTCGTTGTTTGTTTTGTATAGAATTAAAAACACTTTCTTTAGAATGACATGTATTTATTTAATTATGTATAATAAATGATTTGGTTTATAAATTGATTTAACAAAACAAAAAAATATAATTAAAATAAACTTATTCTACCGACCTCTGTCGTCCTATCGCAAAATTAAAATAACAGCGGTCGTTATTATCATTATAGAATTCTATATATTTTTCTTACCATTAAAATATTATTCTAGGTTAGGTTATATTTTATGTACACAGATTACACTAAGCTTTAACGGGTGAACGGGTGCTGTTTAGTATGAATTGTATGAATCTGATCTGACCTGGTGGATCCAGAGT
The DNA here is from genome assembly GCA_023690525.1 of Holotrichia oblita. NCBI lineage: Eukaryota > Metazoa > Arthropoda > Insecta > Coleoptera > Scarabaeidae > Holotrichia > Holotrichia oblita. The sequence continues at coordinate 67,452,909 of CM043020.1, forward strand.
GACCTTGAATTGAGGACGGTCTCGATTCAGGACGGGTCTCTTAGGTTGTAGGTCTTTGGAACTTGGGTAAGCTGGGAAACGAATTCAAATAGGATAATTAAAGTCTCTCCAGACACATCAGTGCTGTGTCCGTTCAGTATCAGTGTCAGTGAAAAATACTATCTACTTAAACACGTCACTGTGTCGGAAGTGACGTGTTTAAGTAGATAGTATTTTTCACTGACACTGATACTGAACGGACACAGCACTAATGTGTCTGGGTAGACCTTAATGGTCTATCCATTTGTACCTTTAACCTATAAATTTCAATAACCATTAGAGGTCTACCCAGACACATCAGTGCTGTGTCCGTTCAGTATCAGTGAAAAATACTATCTACTTAAACACGTCACTGTGTCGGACGTGTGTGAACAAGTCTGGTTGAAGCAAACGCAACGATATTTTATTTTTCACTGACACTGATACTGAACGAACACAGCACTGATGTGTCTGGGTAGACCTTTAATGGTTATTGAAATTTATAGGTTAAAGGTACAAATGTTTTCCTTAAAATTTTTAGGATGAAAAATACGAGCTGTGTCCTCGATGAACGATTAAATTCGACTGTCCTTTTGCAAATTTGTTTAGCAAATCCTGGAAGTATTTTTGGCGTCATTGACTCTTATTGGGTGAGGTAAATTATCTTAAACAAAAGGGAATCGTTTGCGAAATGAAATTTTGGAAAACTTAATTTAATTTATTTTAGAATTTTGGAAATAACTACGGAATCGGACTCAGAGTGCCTCAAATAGGGTTATTACAAAATTCTGTAAATTAACTCTGTTGTTTGACAATTGTGTTTGACACTTGGGGATGGTGCCGATGTGAAACTGTAGAATTGGACAATTTTTGTAAGGAACTATTGAAATAGTGATGTTTCCTGAAGCTTGTGTTAAATATGATGTCCCTTATTCTTTGCTGATTACGAAATTACCTTATCTACATTGATTTTTTTTATAGTGTGATTGGAAGCATTATTCTTTCATGGCAAAATGTCATCTCTATTCTTAATGATTTCTTTTATAAATTTCATTATTGTTTTATCTAGATTCAATTAGTTTATATATTTTTTTTTATTAATCGTTATTTTAGTTTTGATATTAATATACAGGGTGCTGCTCGTGTGCAATATACCTGGTGTCTCCAAAATGGCGGGTTTTTATTACTGGGGTTTTATAATTTAATTTTGATGTTCACAAGGTAGCTTTCGACGTCAGACATCCGCACGGTGGATTGAATTGTCATCCTAACACTCTAATCACGGAATATCTGCTGGTCTAATTGCTCCCTTGCTCACTAAGCCACCCATTACAATACATACATATATAAAATAGAATTCTATACCAGGGATGTTCTAGAAAGTTTTTTTTAAGTATATAGTGCGTATAGGGTAGCAATTTTATCTTTTATGTCTCCTTTAAAAGAATATACCCGAATTATGATGTTAGTTATATGAAACTAATAAATGTTGTGAGGAAAATTTTGCGGTGAGAATAGATGCGGTTTAAAATTTATTATTTCACTGAAACGTGTGAAGTTTTTCTGGTCTCATCTGAATTGCAATTATACGTTCTCCATTTCCCAGCTCCGTCCGGATAAATCAATGAATTTGCGTGTCCAGAATCGTATTACGCGAACAGCGTGTAATTTTGCGGAATAAATCTTATTGAAATTATTCGTGGAACGAACGGAGCGAAAGCTATCTGTACATAGATATCTCTTGTAGAGCTTTTTGCAGTTGAAAACTTACTGGGGCGGAGTAATCTGGACTTCCTCTTTACAGTGGAAGTTATGTTCCTTTGTTTTTTTTTGGATTCACATAATCTTTTGTGGTAAAAGCACAACCATGCTTCATTATCGATGTTAACATAACTAACAGTTTTTAGTTAATTGTATTAGAGGGTGGGTTTTATTTCTCTCTTAGCGGTCTTAACAGTGTAGAATGTTTAAGCGATTAATGACCCCAAAAACCGCTGAATCAGGCAACGTTATCGGTAGGTACACGCTTCACTCCCTCGGGTTTATCGTTGCCAAAATAACTTTTAGATACGCCATCGCATAAAATTTTACAAAAATATGCTATGATATCATTTATTTAAAATATGAACTCGAATCTTATAGATTTCAGAAATAAGATTATGTATTATTTCTTTAAGAGTATTTTTTTAGATAAGTGTTTTGAGAACGCGTGGGTTATTAATTATGCAGAAGTCTCAAAATAATATTTACCTGCCATGTTGATACCTTATTTTTTAGGTTAAGCTATCTGTCAATATTTGAAATAGCTGAGTGTAAGTTCTAATTTGTGTTCCAGCGAACGCTTATTTAGAATTAGTTATGAACTGGTAGAGAAATCGCGCTTGCACACTTTGCAGTTATGAACGGGTTCTGGAATTAGTTCTAATGGTATTGTTGGAAAGAACCTTTTATATACACAGGTTATTTATCACACTAAGCTTTAACAGGTGTTATTTTGTATGGATCGGATCTGACCTGGTGGATCCAAAGTGACCTTAGGTTGAGGACGGTCTCGATTCGGGAGGGGTCTTTTAGGTTGTAGATTTTTGTGGTATTTGGAACTTGGGTAAGCTGGAAAACGGAATCAAATAGGATAATTAGTGATTATTGAAATTTATAGGTTAAAGATCCAAATGCTTTCTTTGACACTTTTTCGATGAAAAATACGAGCTGTGTCCTCGATGAACGATTAAATTCGACTGTCCTTTTGCAAATTTTTTTAGCAAATCCTGGAAGTATTTTTGGCGTCATTGGCTGTTATTGGATTAGGTAAAATGTCTTAAACAAAAGGAAATCGCTTGCGAAATGATATTTTGGAAAACCCAATTTAATTTATTTTAGAATTTGGCAAATAACTACAGAATTAGACTCAGGGTGCCTCAAATAGGATCCTAACACTCCAATCACGGAATATTTGCTGGTCTAATTACTATTAGACCAGGAAAATTAAAATACAATCTACGAAATATTACTATTTTTGGCGTGCTAAATCGAAAATAAACTTGTTTTTTTAATATTAGATACGTGATGTCATGTGTCCCTACATATTAACACTAACTGCATGTTTACCTTATACTGAATAGCCTTCGTGTACAAACATATGATAAGCGCAACTATCGCAAATGGAATTGAGTATAAAATTCTCGAATATTCTCTAAAGATCTAGAAATCGTATTTGGGTATATAAGCAGCTACAAAGCGAAAAGGTTAGTCAGTCGAAGTTAATGAGTCAATTGGACACTGTAAGATACCCCGAAAGTGTGTATGCAATCTAGATCACTTCTGTTGTGTTTATGGTGAGGTTATTTTTCTGTCTTAGAAATGGTCTATTACTGCATTTATAATATAGGCATATCAGTTTTATTTCGGTTGCAAAATAGGGCATGAAGACAAAGATTTGGTGCCACATGTTTGCTACATATACATATACAAGCGCTTTACGTCCGTCAAATTGATTAAATTAAAAAAAAACGATGTATGCGGTTTGCTGTTCCAATGGCGTGATGAGAGCCTACAAATTATTATAATGATTGTTATTTCTGCATGATACCTCGTGTTGAGCAAGACACAGGAAGAACAATCGGTTACTAACTATCCAAATATGCCATCTGCCATGAGACTTGTGGCTCATAGTGACGAACTTGATATTCTGTAACTATTCTATAACATTATAACTATAATGAATCAGATAATAGCGATACAGCAATTTGTCAAGAAGAGAATATGACATCAACATCAAAAGATCCTGATTTCACACTAACAATAAGCACGTCATATAACCAATGGTACAAAATAACATTCAGAATTAAACGACCTCCTGTGAAATCTAGACAATCTATCCCAAAAGTAAGGCAGAATCGCTTAGATCAAGACTGCAGCAGTGCTGACGATGTTTCGATATGTGTTTTCGTGTAAAGGCGTACCATTTTATGATATGCAAAATAACTTGGTTTTTTGAAATAACATCAGTGACGGCTTTAAATATAAACTGGAAGTCAGAGCATTGAAGATTGTGTATAGACTGTTCAAACATTGAGCTTAAAGGCAGTACTATTGCATATGGTAAATATTCTACGTGTTTCGCCATTCCTGTTGGATATGCTATTCGCACGAAAGAATCATACGACCATATGAAATGCCTATTGACGAGCATGGAATATGATGAGCGCCAATGCAGATTTGTGGCGACTTAAAAGTTGTTGTACCTTTATTTGCTGCGCCAAGTTTTAGTTTTTTTTTTGTGTGAATGGGACAGTCGGGCAAAGCTACTAAATACTTTTGTTGTACATACAGTGCGATGTTACGTCTGCATTGTAAAACGCACACAAAAATTGAGTGCTTACTTATTTGGTGAAGAATACGAATACATTGCAATATATTACAGTCACAATCATTCTTTTAGTCAAAAATTATGAAAACAACCTTCGTTAAGGAACGAAGGATCTATGTCTAATACATTCTTTCAGAGCATATGTGTATGTTCACATATGTTTTGAAATGGATTGATAAATTTTTTGATGCGGATTAGCAATCTTATTGATTTTTGTTCATTATCAGGTCGTATACCTACTCGGAAATGATGGTCTTACGTAATGACAAAAATGCTCTAAAACATATTGGTTTTGTCATCTTAAATTTACCATAAGAGGCTGCAAATTGGAAATTTGTAATCTCTTTATCCGAAGCTTTGACTTCTTTTGCTATATGTGTGGGAATTTCAGGCTAAAGTCTGGCATGTAGTTGTGTGTTTTTTTCAAAATCTAATTTGTATGTGGAATTAGATTCCTGGTCATTAAGAAATAGTTTGTCAAATGTTGTGCTATTCGTAGTATATTGTGCTATTCGTAGTATAAATTAACAAAAGATACATAATTTTGTTTCAGCCAACTCCTTTATATTTCAAGCGGCATTGATAGATTAATATTTAGTTATATTTTTGATTTCATACAGTTATCAAACCCTGTTTCTGACATTTAAATCAGAAGCAGAACCTTTACTAACCCACAGTTATACATACATTGCCATGCTGTTGAATTGCTAGAAAGAAAGTAATTTATCACAGTGGAGTTGAATTTATATACACATATATTTTTTAGCTCGTTATAACACTAAATCTGAAACAATAGCTCACATATAGTTTCTTTTCGAATCAGTCGATGTTTTTCTTTTTTTTCTCGTCTGCGACGTTATAACAAATATTCCTAGAGAACGCTGAGTAATCCCAGTATTTTAAAGCAATGAAAGCGATAGTCGTGGTAGTTTGCGTTGATACTACGATCTTCAATAAAAATACAATCGTTTGTTTTAAGAGCATGTCGGATGTATGTTCTTTGTCAAATCTGGAGCAACACAGGTAATGGATATAACTATATAGATATGTGAGACGCGTACGAAATAGACAAAACGAAATACAATCAATCCTATTGCGTAAATCATCGCTTCCAGCTTGAAGGAAATGATTGTACCGTCTTTATAATCACGTCTTATTATTATTGATGAGTTATATCTTGTATTAATACGAGAGTATACTCGCAATAGTTTTAAATGCCCTATTAAATTATGAATGTCTTATGATAATGTTTACACGAATGTAATTATAAAGGACTGAATTATGCTACTATTTTAGCACTTGTTACTGTAATAGTTTGTTAAAGGTCAAGTGGACTGGCACAAGCAGAAAGTAGAAGCTTATGCACAAAGAAAGAAAGGAGAATATAATGTTACAAATATTTTACTCAATGCGTTTAAAGCTTGTAATTGGAAAGTAAAGAAAAACGCCAGAGTTTAACAAATTACAATTTTGTTCACCTGATGTTTCGATTCAATCCGCACGTTTTTACCTTTAAGGGTGATAATTTCTAAAATTATGCATTCACGTATAACTTATCAATTTATTGAATATATTTCCAATTTTAATTATTCAACTCTAGTGAGTTTGTCTTAAAAATAAGAGATATAGCCTTCTCTGAAATAAATGTTATAATTTCACTTGATGTTCAATCTTTATCTACGAATATACCTACGAATTTCATTTTCAATAAGACAAGTAATAGATGGAGTCGGATTAAAAACTACACGTCAATTGGACAGCAAAAATTTCTGGAAGGCAGATGTTATTTTTACCAATATCTTCTATATAATGCTATTACTATTTTCGGCATCGTCATGGGTTAACCCATTAACCTCATTCCGGCGGATGTGGTCACAGATACTCCGTTTAATAAGGCGCGCATTTCCAGATAATTTTTACTGTCACATATGTTTCCTTGTGACTCCTTCTTGGTGTTACCTAAACAGAAAATGATTTATCCTCAAAATTATAGGGCTGCCATTTTTTTATATTTTATTTTAATACATACAACTAATATAGCTAACAGGTTTACATACTACGCTCTTTAGTTGAGGTAGACTACTTAATTATTATTCAAACCACCCTTTATATCAGAAACTCAGTAAACTTAAGAGTTTTAAAGATTTCACTTACCTATTGAGTTCCATAATGATAAAATAAATTTATCAAAGAATATATTGAAACACAACATTTACAAGATTAATAAATAGCACTCTCATTTGCAATAACATCCATATTAATGAAAGTACAACGTTTAATAAGGTCATCAGTATTAAGATTTGACTAAAAAAATTGATAGCTGTCGTATAGGATAATGATAATAGTACCAATAATAATAACAGAACAGTGACTTATAATATGAATTCCTTGAAGCATTTATACATTTTTGACAACCTAAAGGACAAACTGCTAGAACTATATTAGTATGTAAGGTTTCTTGCAATAACTGTGATAATAGTTATGTTGGGCAGATGTCACAATACGTCGAAAAGCGTTTGAAACGGCACCAGTATCATACTGGTCTAAACAAAAGTACTATTGGTTTCTCTGACTATAGCATTGACACAGGGCATTAGAATAAATTCAACATTCCAAAAATTCTTGATGTCGACCAAACACTAAAATCGTTTAATTTTCGAAATGCTTCACACAAAAATGAACAATCTTTGTAATTTCAAGAATGACGTAAATAATATTAGTTATGTGTACAATTTATTATTGTGCTGTAAGAATTATTATCATTTAGCATCCAAAATAGAGCCGTTACTTACTAGCCACTCTTCCCCGTCTTTAATTCGACAGTCTTGCACATTTTTCTGGCATGTCTGTATAATTTCGTTGACATCTCCATTGAAGATTGTTGTATCTTTTGAACGTTTTGCTGTTTGATCCAACAGCTTTTTTAATAGATAGATAATTAAGTTGTCTGATTACCTTATATCTTTAGATGTCAAAAATCTATTTAGTAATATACCTGCATCAGATGTTGTCGAGTTAATACGGGATAGATTGGCTTCTACCTCACATATAGCCCTCAATATATTACCGAATTTCTTGAGTTATTAAAAATCTGTCTCGATCAGAACTTTTTTCAATTTAATAATGAAATTTACAGTGTGCCTATAGGCCTCCCTATGGGTTCACCTTTATCACCCGTTCTAGCAGATATCTTCATGGATAATTTGGAGAGAAATTATATAACTGATAATAATTGTTTTAAAAGTCACATTAAATTTTATACTAGATATGTGGACGACATATTCATCATTTGGGCTGGTCCTTACGATCAATTGAATCCTTTTCTAGATTTGGTCAATTCCATTCATACTTCCATAGCGTTCTCTTTGGAAGTTGAGTCACAGTCCTATATTAACTACCTCGACTTAACGGTATATAGATTAAACAACCGTATTACTTTCGAAATTTTTAGAAAACCTACTCATATAGGTAAATCCATCGACAATTTGTCTAATCATTCTATAACACAGAAGCTAGCTTCTTTTTACTGCTATTTGCATAGATTGTGTAATATGCCTTTATCTAAACCATCGTTTAATAAGGAGGTATCCACTATTAAATTAATTGCTACTAGAAACGGTTACTCTCCTAACATTGTGGATAAACTGTTGTCTAATATTTACAAGAAAAAAAACCAAGTAGATGTATACCTTGATCCACGTCTTTTGCCAGAACAAACTTTGGCTCCGGACCAGAACAAATTTTACGTCTCTATTCCATACATAGCTAAATTTTCTTATCGCGATAGCCAATATTTTCAATAGATTTTATAACGTATCATTCAAAACTTTACATCCACTTAAAAATTATTTCGTCAATAACAAAGATCAGGTAAATTGTATGAAAAGATGTGGTATCTACAAACTAACCTGTAATGATTGTCATTCTCATTACGTAGGGAGAACATTTAGAAACTTTGAGATACGTTTAAAAGAACACCGACGCTGCCTTTTACCTGATTCATCGGGTTTTTCTCACTTTGCTAAACACCTTATAGATTTTGACCATAACTTTGATCCGGGTTTGAATGTTAAAATATTACATTACTGTAGTAATATTCTCAATAATTTGGAGAGTCTAGAGATTTTACGACATCAAATTATGGATGGTGCCAAATCGATTAATTCTCAGATTACTTTTGAATCGTCACCAACTTTCCAAGTTTTGTTTGACGGGATGCCTTGAGTCTATTTATTTTATTTTAAATTATTGTTTAATACTTCATCTTTAACGTATAGATGTCACCTTTACTTTTGTAAAGTTAATGTAATATGTATAAACAAATTTTTTGTTATATAAAAAATTTGATCTAAAAATTGCCACACATCACGTTCCATTCACATTTATATATGTGGTGTTAGTTTTACGTTATCGTCCTGATTTTATTTATACGCTATTTTAATGTGTTACATGTATTTTTCGGATGTTAACTGGCAAGAGCCTTACATTCTAATCTTTTTAAACATTTGAACAACTCTTAATTATAATAGTGAGTACAATTTCAATTTTGAATAATTTTCCATTACTTTTTATTGAATTTGGTCATTTTTTATCTTATATTTTTTAGACATACTGCTAGCATTAATTTTACTTTAAAAAAATTAATAAAATAAACTTAAAAATTATGAAATAAAAAAATTTTTTTTTTTTAATTTAATAATTTTTTGTACCAATTATCTATTGTGTTGTTGTTGATTAATTTTTGTTTAATTGTCTTATTGTTATGGGGGCTTTTTAGTGTTGGCCTGATGATGTGGTGAACCACGAAACCGGTCGCTAGTTAAATACATCTTTGTGAGAATTTTGGACCTTTTATTGCCTACTACCTTTATAAGATAGATAATTGTTTGACAACGCGTTTTAAGCATTTACCAAAATGTAGAAACGTACTGGAAGTTGAATTTTTCTGAAAACTATGAAAACTGAAACATTTACTGAATTGTTACCAGCCGCTAATAAACTGCATAAAACTCGCTTCTTGTACATACATCGGTTTCGATTTTTGACCACTGCTTGTTTCAGAGACTGAAACCAAGTTTGATTTCTTGGTTTTCAGGTCTTGTCCACAAATACAACAGATAATATATGCCTATCATGTAATTTACAAATTTTGTGGAATCTTATTAGTGATTTACGAGGTAGCCATTTATTGTCCAGTCACAAGGAATAACGATGAGTATTTAATTTTATATATAGTCATATCGCAATTATATAGCACACATTCTTTTCGCATCTGTAATTCTCGAACACCGTAACGCAATTCCAGTTTCTAAGTCTCTTCACCAGCTAATTTGTTCCAATTACTCACATACTAGAGGGCCAGGCATAAGTTTTTCTCTGCTCATTTTTTGTTAGAATCACAGTAACACAAACTTCCTCCAGTGACTCTTGTTTAGTACACAATTCACAAGTAACTAATACGAGAATGCTAGTGCGAGACGGATGAAGGGTAAAGCTACCATCTTGTGCCTCCTTGATTTTTCAAAAGCGTTCGATGCTATTAATCATGAATTGCTTGCATTTATTCTGCATTATTGATGAACAAGCTTCCGACCCTCTTACATTGTCCGGTGTACCACAAGGATCTGTACTTGGTCCACTTTTACTATACACTATTTACACCTCCCAATTGATGAATAATATAAAGTTTTGTAGGTCCCACCTTTATGCAGATGATACACAATTGTATTATTCCTTTATACCGGCAAATGTCCGTGCAGCCTGTGCAAACATTAATATAGATTTACGGATTATTGTTGATGCAGCCACTCGCCACGGTCTGAGGATCAATCCTGCAAAATCTGAAATAATTTTATTTGCCCCTGCCAATCTGAAGAGTACGCTACTGCCTAATATTGAAATAAAAGTTGATGATGTTCAGGTACCCTGTAACGCCTCTCTGTTGTCCCCATAGGGCACTAAAAAAAGGTGTGCTCCGCCGTATCTATTCCATCGCAGTAGCAGCACTCCTGCGTTTCACTCAGCGCAAACCTGTGCAAATATGCCTGAAAGCAGCCATGTCCCGTCAGGAATAGTCAGGTGATAGCCCATTTGCCCGTGCTTCCTATTCACCCAGGGTCTGATATCTGGTATTAACCTCTTGGTCCATATAGCCTGACCACTATTTTCACTCCACCTGTCTTGCCAGTTATCCAGCAACCTTCCGCACGTTGTCACCCTACCTGCAGCACCGTCCAGCTCTAGGGCCGTCCTCTACTGTGCCCTGAAGTCGATGGGTGGCGTTCTCGTGACCACAAACAGTGCTTCGGACGACACAGTTCTGTATGCTCTCGCAATGTTGACAGCGATTTTTCGCTGTACGCCCATTAGCTTCCGCAGATGCGTCTCCCTCTGCAAGGCCACACTCCCGATAGATGCCCCGTACAATAACATAGACTCCACCGTGGTGCACAGTCGTCTCCTAGAGCACTCACTGGGGCCCCCAACTCTAGGCATTAGTCGACAGAGAGATCCCAGAGTCTTGTGCGCTCTCCCTGCCATCCTGGCCAGGTGTTCTGCCCATCTCAAGTTCCTCTGCATATGGATACCGAGGTATCGCAGGCTCTCACGGCTCCAGATTAGTGTGTTCTTTACTCTTATGGCGATCTGCTTTAGGTTCCTACCACCAACCAGAAGAACTGCTTCAGTTTTTTGCGCGGCGAGCCTTAGATTCTTTGTCTCCAGCCACTTCACTACACTATGCAGAGTTTGCTCAGCCAAAACCTTAAGAGACTCAGCATTACGCGCTGTCACCACCACGCCCAGATCGTCCGTGTAGCCTATTAAATGTACGCCCGAAGGTACAGGCAGCTCAAGTACACCGTCATAGTATATGTTCCATAGCACTGGGCCGAGTACAGACCCCTGCGGCACGCCACATGTGACTCTCATCTCACCGCAGTCACCAATCATCAGCACTCTCCCATCTAGATAGCTGTCCACCATATTATATAGGGAGAAATTGACCTGTTCCCCAGCTCCTTTAGAATCCTTTCCCACGGGGCAGAGTTGAAAGCATTCTCGACGTCTATCGTGATAAGAGCACATAGCTGCCTCAAAGTATAAGGTCTACTTGATGCCGCCAGCGCGAGTTCTTTAACCCTCTTCAGGGCTGTTATCGTGGATCTGCCTTCTCTGAAGCCATGCTGTTCCTGGGATAGCCCTCCTTTGCTCTCTACTTCCTTCTTCAGTCTCAGAAGCATGAGTTGTTCCAGCAATTTGCCCAGACCGTCGAGAATGCATAAGGGGCGATACGAGTCTGTCTGTTGCCCCGGCTTCTTTTCTTTTGGTATCAGTACCAGTCTGCCTTTTTTCCATACTTTCGGAAACCTTCCAGCCAACAGGAGCTCGTTTATAATGTGCAGGTACTCATCCGTGTATCTCTTCACTATTGCCACAATAACTTCCGGTGGGAAGCCGTCCGGTCCCGGGGCCTTCTTCATTCTAAGTTTGCCTATCGCATATGTCATCTCCTCTTTAGTGAACAAAGCGATATCCTCCCGCCTCGCTTGTTGCCTATTCCCTGCTCTCGATGGGTGTGCAGGGAAGAGGGTTTTGGCAATAGCTGTCTGTTTTTCGTCGCTCATGCTGACTACTGGTAGAGTGTTAAGCTTTTTTCGGACAATTTGGTAGCCCTTACCCCAGACATCTGCATCGACTTCTTCTATGAGGCTATTCCATGTATTCCGCTTAGATTTTCCAATAGCCTTCTTTAGTAAGGTCCTACAGATCGCATATTTTTCATGGCATTGTTTTTTAATGTTGTTGTCCATGGCTTTGTTACATCTGACAAAGGTTCTCTTACTTCTTAGACATTGTCTCCTTATCCCTGCTATTTCTTCGCACCACCAATATACAGGTTTTCTAGTGGTTAGCCTCTTCTTGGAGAAAGTGTTGTTACATGCCTCGGTTATAAGGCTGGTAAGGTCCTCAGCAGTCTAGGAAGGTTTGGTCTCTATTAGCTTACCAACTTTCGTCAGTAAGTCATCCATGTACTCACTTCTAACTCTCCATCCTTCCGTTCTAGTGCCTTCGACAGCTCGTTCAGGCCTGTGCAGGGCACATTCGAACAGTATATGTCGGTGGGAGCTTAGGCTTTCTCCGTCCAGTACTTGCCAATCGGTGATCTGCGAGGCTATTGCGTATGTACTAAAAGTTATGTCGATATGCGAGCGGCTTTCTCCTCTGATAAATGTTGGGGAGTCTCCTCGATTATGTACTACCAGGTTCTCTTCAGCTAGCCATTCGGCCAATATTCCTCCTCTCCGGTCCTCCTTCCTAGACCCGCATATGGGAGATTTAGCGTTGAAGTCACCTCCCACGACGCTTTCCTTACTACGTAGCTTCATATCCTGTCTGAGCCTTCGTAGGAAATCCGTAAAGATTATAATTTCTACGTTTGGGGAGATGTAACAGCCATAAACTACGACAGTGTCGGTTTCGATCCATACAAAACCACTACCCTTACCATGTTTGCGTATCTTACAGTTCTTATTACAAACCTTAATCGCAACGTCAGATCTTTCGTCAACAATCCATTCCCCATGTTTCATTCTGCTGCGAGTCGGCTCTGCCATGATGATTATATCGGCCCTTTTATCATCTGCAACTTTATGCATTAAATCCATTGCTGCATTTCCTCTGTCGATATTTCCCTGCAGGATCTTTATAGTGCATTTCTGTTCATAAACCCTGCCTCTATCGCGTATTTCTTGATGTCTATTCATTACTATTACTTTTCCCACCATAGCTATCTCGCCTTTGGTTCGCTGCTTTGAGTCTCGCCTGTTCCTTAATTATCTGCCTGAATTTTGGACATTTAGCGGTATCTGCCCTATGTTCATCACTCTGACATGCTGGACAGTGAGGTGTATCCTTACAGTCTCTTGCTTTGTGTCCTGGTTGATTGCAATTTATACACACGTTTGAACGGTCCGGCCCTTTGCATTCAACGGCCCTATGTCCGAATTCTAGACATTTAAAACACCTCAAGACTTGGATTCTTTCTTTAAGTCTACAGCTCACCCATCCGATCTTAATGACCTTCCTATCCATTAGCATCTTTGCCAGACTTCTCGCCACATGTACCGTTGCTATCTGGTTGCCATCACGAGTTGGTCTCATAGATTGCACCCTAACCAAGTTAGCATTTCTGTGTCCAACCATATTTGTAACTGCCTTCCCCACTTCCTCTAGCGAAGTGGTAGCGTCAATGTCGAGAACATGCAGTACCACCTCACTGTTTGTTATTTGGACCTGGTTTTTTACCTTTTCTTTAATTGCCTGCTTTAGTTCACTCGCCTTGGCTTGACCATCTTCAACTTCCAGTACTAAATCTCCCTAGGCAGTTTTCTTAATGGATCTTACTTGTACACCCACTTTCTTGATATCCTTCACATTCTTTAATAGGTCTGCATAGGTGGTTTTCCCTCGTTTAACTACCACTTTTCCAAGTCGGGGTCTCAGCGTTTTACTTTAAGTCCACTCGATCGTTCAACACCATATTAATTTTATCAATGGGATGTATTTCAACCGTCTTCCTAAGCGTTTCATTTACTGCGATGTAGTTTACTCTCCTTTTGTGAACTCTATTGCTATTCGTAAAATACAAAAAATTCAAACCTGTTGTCTACGGTTAATCTATGGTATTCGCCACAGAGAACATATTACTTATAAACTAAGAGATATTAGATGGTTGAACATGGGAAGCCGACGCATTCTACATTCTGCTTGCTTATACCACTAAATTATTAGATCTGAAAAACCTGCTTATTTGTATAATAAAATAACATTTAGGTCTGATGTTCACACCTTAAATGTTAGATTTAGAGGTACGCTTACCCCTCCGATCCATGCCCAGATGTTATTCGTATCAAATCACACATCTTTACAATAATATTCCTCGACCTATTCGTAGGTGTGGCTCGCTTATCACTTTTAGAAATCGCTACTTTAATCATTTGTTCACTTCACAATTTAATTGAAGAGGGGTTGGGGGTTGGACAGGTTGATAAGACTCGAACTTTGCCGATTTGCGCCATTGACAAGCTACAGAATCCTGTACTTTACTAATATTGCGATCATTCTTAGAGTAAATAACTTCGCACGTGAGTCATTTACATATTTGCCCGCCTATAATGTGTTATAGTTTTGAAAGTTGTTCAAAGGGTTAAATTGAAAAACAGGTTAACCTGAATTTCGCCCTATTTCTGATTATATTATAAATATGTCTGTATCATCTATTGTAAATTTCTTTTTGGTATGATGAAATAAAGTCCTTTATTATTATTATTATTATTATGAATAACTGGCCCAGCGCACTCTCTGACCTTGAAGAGGTCAGGAACCTTCACCTGCCCGGGGCAAATTGCCAGCGGGCTAGGCTCATATTGGGATCTTTATTACATGTATACATCGGTTCTACATACATAGTTAGTTTCAAGACTATTAGACTACAGATTAGAGCTAGAGATTACAGATTGCTAATGATTTTCCTCACAAGGCTACAGGTGCTAATAACTACGGCTTTCTGCATCATCCTATACGTCCCATGTGGCACCCTTAGTTCTGCCAGTGCCTGATGCAACGTATCTGGGATCTCGGCTGTTGCTCCCACTATTACCGGTATTATTTTTACTTCATCCTGCTTCCACATATTTTTTAGTTCTATTGCTAACGGTAGGTACTTATCAATCTTTTCCCGGTGTTTTTTGGCAAGATTCGATGCATTTGGTATCGCTATGTCAATTATGAACGTTGTTTTTATGTTCTTCAGCGTGAGGACGATGTCAGGAATGTTGTGCGCGATGGTCCTATCCGTGGTGATGGGTCTAGCCCAGTAGAGCTTGAATCCGTTGTTTTCTATTACATTTTGGGGCTCATATTTTGAGTAATGTATGCTTTCCGTGTTCGGTACAAGTTGTGTGAGTAGCTGGTGATGTAGTATTTTCGCCACTGCATCATGCCGGGTTGTGTATTCAGTGGATGCTATTATTATTATTATTATTATTATGTAGCAACAGGTCGACACTAAAGTATGTATACCGCGTTAGTAAAGTACGGAAGCGAACTTCGAAAGATCAATAATATTACTTTTTGAAGTGGTTCGGTAGATTGGCCTTCCGTTTAAATGACACTTCCGTGGTAATATTTCTCATTATTGATTTAAATCTAATAATTTACTTCTTTTGGTTTGTTTTTTTTTCTATTTCGATGATTCAATAATGGCGACACTTTTTCTTAAGTCTTCGAGTTCTCCTTCATACGAGCAGACAGTTTTCTTTCTATTTGTCATAAATAATATCTACTAAAGTATATCTATCTGTTGATTAACGATTTTTCGCCTTACATCATACCTTCTCTACATTTAGATTCTGATTTATTAACTTTGTTATAGCTTCTTTGTCTCTTTCTTTATACTGTTGCCGTAATACCATCATCTTTAACTTTGATATCGTTGTGAACTTTGCTCCTTTAGCATTACTTATTTACTTTTTTATTTATTTTCCTCCGGATGAAATTGATTTGAGCAATTTATCATATTTTCGTAAATGTTTCCTTTGCAGAACAAGTTATCTGTTAGTTTCAAGTATTAAATTAGTGTTAAATTCTAAATGTATTATTTATAAAATTGATAGCGCACACACAACTCCTATTTTCCTGTGTTATATTCAGCTTTTTTGACTAATATGTAGCTAGCAAATATTGTTTTGTATAGCTAACATGGCTATGATAAAGCATATTTCCGTTTAGATAAATTATTTATATTATGAAAGTATGTATGCAATTATTAATATTATTAATAAAGGCACGAAAGGTAATCATTATTAATACAGATTTTAATACAACACGAACAAACAAGAATTCCGTAAAATTCTTCGGATATAGTAGCACTTCGACACTTTCTAGTTTGGGCCGTTTCATCAGATTTTATTCCGGAAGTATTAACGTAGATTAAGAAGATTAACACCATCAATCATAAATCTGAATTAATTCATGTTGGAAGTTTCCATTGTTTCCATACATTTTTCGCAACTTTTATTGTCTCATAATTCAATTTCGAGCTTATAAGAGATGTATTAAATCATTCCTATTACAGTAACTCCTATAGTTTTCTGTCTGGATGGAAATAGAATATTTACGAAAGAAAAATGTAAGTAAATTAGCTTTATATTTGATGCATTTCTTGTGACGTGAGTTATGGAGTGAATATGTTCACTTGGTAATGGATCTACTTGGTAGCATTGTCATTGTAATGTATGAATATGTAAATAGAATGAGACAAAATGAAATAAAATATAAAGAGACAATATAAAATGCGATAAAAAATATCTCCCTAGAATGACAATAGTATTAAGCAGATTAATTTCACCCCTTCCATAGAGAATGTTTTAATATGCTTTCTAAAATTATTAATTCACTTTGCTTGTGAGCTGTTGTTTAAAATTTTTTGCAAATATAAAAGTATATCTTCATAGTAGTTATACAGTGTATTTTTATACTAACTACTAGACGTTTACTGCAACTTATTCTATGAACATTTTCTTTTTCCTTTATCCTTTCATATTTGAGGGTACATGTTTTTGACAGGTTTGCTATTCAATAATATAGACAATTAGTCCGATGAAGTTAACGCTTTCTTCAACATTCCAAGATGTTTTACCACTTAGAATGGTGTGACAGCGTGATGATAAATTTTACCAACCCCCATCAAGCATATTGCTGAAAACTGAAAAAAAACTAAATGTGTTGGTTTGGAACGTTATGTATAGGAATATGCTAGATAATGTCGAAAAATGTTCATGTGAATTTTATTGAGTATTATGTAGGTATTATTAATACAATGGTTTAATTAATATTAAATCATTTATTTATTAATATTAATTATACACAGTACACACATTACGGGAAGGTAACAGAAAATTTGTACCTATATGCTGTAACTGAGAAATAGTCAGTTAACATTTGGAGCTGTCATTGTACAGGACGATACCAATAAATTTACATATACACGCTATAATAGTGACACTGTCAGTTAGCGTTTTGACTTGTAATTGTACAGAAAACTAACAGGAAATTACATGGTCATGTTGTAATTGTGTTGCTGTAAATTACAATCTAACTTGTAATTTCATCAGGGAATGTTAACGTTACAATAGCTATTTCTAAATTCTCGGACACTATCATAATTTTCCAACATTAAAGACAAATAAGCGACTAATTTGATGGGTGGTGTTCAGCATTTTTTTTTATTATTATCGACAACGTTATATTTTTTTTCGAAAGATTTTGTGGTTTAGTTAGCGGTATTTTTATATCATATTTTTATATTATATTGTCTTCCTAATGTAGTATTATATTCTACCATATTTTAGCAATCATATTTGATGATGTAATTCATATCTCTGTATATGTAATATTCGAGGCGTTTATATTTCCGGCATTGTCTATAATAAGGCAAAATATATCTACATCGTACGTATCCTGTAAAGGAAATTTCCGAAATTATTATCTTGTTATTTATTACATAGTTACGATTAACTGCGTATTTCGTTCCAGAATTCATTGGAGAGATATTAATGAAGATACAAAGTTTTCCGACTTTGAAATAGTCTCGATTTTTCATCAACAACCGAGGTCGACAATCTTTCAGCGCATTTGACAGTGATTAATTAGATGTAATGCTTCTTTAACCGATCCTTGTCAACTGCCGATTTTCAAAGTCGCTACACTCCGTCCTTCTAACTTACTAAGCTATCTTCTTCCTATATCGATTATAACACGTTTCCTCATTATGAAACAACTTCCTAATTATTTTATGTAGAAACTAATGAAATTGAATGAGTAGAATGCCAGTTATGGGCTTACAGTTTTTAGACATATGGTTCGCTAAATTTAAGAAATTTATCTATGTATCTACTTTATTGCTCTTAGACCTGTACACAGTATATCTCGGAACATTATTCTAAGCTCGCTTCTATTTCCTACAAACATATGTATAGGTTTAATGTAAATCTGTAATCGAAAATGTTGAGCACTACCTCTGGAAAGAAAGGATGGCACATAGAAACGCAACTTTAACAATTGTCTCACAGGACATTAATCTTTTAAAAGTTATCTTAGTCTTAAAATTAGTAAATTGGAGGGATTGAAGATAAGTTTTAATAAAATAAGACGAAAATTTATTTTAGAACATTACAGACGCTTATCTTATTGTTAAATCATTTATCATTAATTCGCTTGCTACCTACATAAAACCCTCTCGGTATAACTATAAAGCAAAAGGAACTAATCTGTGACCGGAAGTGGTGGCAGATAAACGTCCTCTGTCGTAGGAGCTAAATAAAGAAGGTCATTCCCTCGGAGTCACATCTTAATTGAGACATTTAATATTGAGAGAAACGTTTATTTGTTGAGAATTCATTGAGAAAGTATACGACGACGTGTGGCCGTGTGGATGTACTTTCGTTAATAAATAGGATCTGCGTTTGGCTGATGATATACCTAGTTGTTAATTGTTATATTGCAATCATTCATCAGAATCAGTTCTTTCTTGCGATTCTGTTTTCGTGGTAGAACATGCGTATCATATGATCAATGATTTGGTTTGCCAAAATTATCGTTACATTCTTTGTAACTATTGTGGAACTATAGTATATATAGTCGTATCGTTTGCACTGAAAAAATGCTACAACCATATAGGAAATAGTAAATAATCAAAAGGAAATGAATTCGCTGTGCTAAATTTCGACTCTATAACAAGCCGCTTGACTTCATTTATCATACTAGTAAGAAAAATAGCTTTTATGTACAAGGTTGGTATTTAAAAAAATTATTTTGTGTAGCAATCGGAAACTAGAATAGATACCTACAGATTTAGTTCAACGGGCAAAGAAGTGCAGTTTTTATGAGCTTAACTTATTGTTAGTGTTGTTTAGCAAAAGTTTACAGCTTGGTAGATATCTGGAAGAAACGAAATATCTCTATTTTCTTTAACCTCGTTGAATTACTATCGGCGAAAGTAGGCGAAAATTTAAAGGTACACCTCTATCGGCCTCTGTTAATTAGATTTTTATCGGACTTTTTGATAGTATCTATAGTTGGCTGTGAATATATAAAAGGAGCTTATCTTCCCCGTTAAAACTATGTATACTTTAAATGATTTTCTTGTTAATTGAGTTTAAGGCATTTAAAAAATTGCCTTTAAAGACATAGTTGACTAGAATGAAGTTATAACCAAAAACGTATTTAATATAAACAATGTTCATAAGCCCACTTTACTAATCAGAATTGACTATGGTATCAGCTGCCAGTTGTGGGAGAATTACTATGTGGTAGAGTCATGCATAGGTTAGCCAACTCAGCAACGTTTTCAAATTCAGATTTGTTTT
The DNA here is from genome assembly GCA_023690525.1 of Holotrichia oblita. Taxonomy (NCBI): domain Eukaryota; kingdom Metazoa; phylum Arthropoda; class Insecta; order Coleoptera; family Scarabaeidae; genus Holotrichia; species Holotrichia oblita. The sequence continues at coordinate 67,472,724 of CM043020.1, forward strand.
CGACATTTTTATAGTTTTTTAATGTTTAAAACTCTGAATAGTTTGGTTTAGAAATATTTGTTTCTGTGATTCATTATTATGGCAATTTTTTTCTTCCACTCGATATCGATTTGGTAGCCATCTATGTCTTCAAGGTTTGTAAATCTGTTCCATACTATTTCTAATACAGCAAGTGCTTCTGGTTTTGTTATAGCTAGGGCAATTTTAGGTTTGCTAAATTGTAAACCTTCGAAAAAGAATCCATTAAGGAAATCGTTTTTGTATTTCTATCGTTGGCGTAATGAGAAAACCAAGCAAGATTTCCGAATTTCAGTTTGAATATCATCGATCGCATTCTTTAATAGACCTAGGCCATTAAATTTAAGTCTACAATATTTTCAGAATGTCTGTAGTTAATGCTAAAATTTTTTTATATGTTTAGTTTTCACAAAATGATAATTAATACATTTACAGATCTTTGCATATTCTGCGTGCAGTTCATGTACAAGAAGTTGTTGGGACTGAAATAGAGCATTAAAGGTTACTTTAAAAATAACAATATTGCTTTAGTTACATTATTATTCAATTGCTCTCAAATAATATAAATTAACAACTTTTGAGCCTTCTTCGAATTGAGCAAATCGGAAACAACTTAACAAAATTTGGCAGTTATCCAATATTCTTTTTACAGCATGCTGCGTACTGACCCATCTGCTGATGAATGACAAATGCAGGGAAGAACGATTAATGACTGGTTGCTAATTTTAGACGAGTTAAAACGAGTTGTTTTCCTAGCATAACGGTTGCGTTGTCTGAGGCAAACCCAATAATATTGTTAGAAGGAATCTTTCTGGTCTCTAAATACATTTTAGATGAATGAAATATATTTTCTGCGTCACAGTTTTTTTCGTTGACAGTTATTAATTCTAGCAGCCTATCTGTAATTTTACCATTATCACTTACATATCTTACTACCACGCAAAGTAACTTATTAAGCGAAATATCAGTGCTTTCGTCAACGAAAATACTACATTTTTTCTGCAAAACCTTCACCAAATCACTATCTTCTTTTCACGCGAGAACATTTTTTATAATATTCACGGTTTTAGTGCGTCCTAGCTGAATATCTTTCAAAATCGAGGATCTGGAAAACAATCTCTCAGTACAGGTGCTAAATGCACAACCACTCTGGAATGATACGTTGTGATGAGCGAAAAAATTAGACCGTTTTATTTCAGACTCTGAAACCATTTGAGCATGCTTTCTAGTTGCTTGAAAGATAGTAATAGGCCGTAACTGATTTTTCTTTATATTCCGTTTATGATTAACCGTTATTACGTGCTTCTCCAACTCTAATTTACCACACCCTGTACCAGGCGTTTAGTAAAACCTTACATTTACAAAGAAATTTGTCTTGTGGATCTTTTTGTAACTGTTCTTTTTAAATAAAACATTTTCAAGCCATTCTTCCTTAAATGTTTGAGAATATACTTTTTGTTTCGTTGTCTCATGTCTAATTTTCTTTTTTGACGGGAGTTGTAGCTTGCGATGTAGATGGTGTAGGACTCCTATATATAAGTATTACAATTGACTCCAAACGTCGAACTGAGTAAATAATATTAATATTGACTGACGATTCATCAGTTGAATTCATTTTTCAGGTAATGGGTGTTTTTATTTATCGTACAATATACACTTACATATATGGTCACTTACTGTGGGCTTACTACCCTATACTAAATAAAATGTCTTCAGGGATTCGCAATTTCACTTATATTTGTATTTAAGCTGTTAGTATCTTACCCATCTGCAAAAATCTATTGTTAATAGTAAATATACAGATTAATAGGTAGCGCTTCAAATATTAGAAATTATTTTCGTATATTATACTTACATTATATTACGATAAATACATCCTGATTAAAGTATTTATTGATTTAAAATTACGTACATTTTTTGGTATAGGAAAACAGATAATTCCCTAGATTTTGTGCAAAATTTTTCCCTTTCGATGCCAATTATCCCTGAACCACCTAGAACTAGCATCACTGACATTAAGTGCCTTAGATTAGCAGATATTGATAGACAGATACAGATGGACACGACTTGTATAAAATTAGCAACTCATAAGTTTTAGAATTAAGCAGGGAAGTAAATAATACACAAAACTTGTACACCAAACTAAAAAGGAATATTATGACAATATAAATATTCCCGTCATGTTAAGACGACTTAGAATATCAATAAATTGAAAACTTTCCCTCAAACTTAATTATTTTTGAAACTATTGGAACACATTAACAGATCCACAAACAATGAAAGCTTCTTATATAATACTAGGACTTCTGGGCTTAGTCCAAACACAGCATAATTATTCTAAATAATAAAATACCTCTTAAAGTAAAAAAGTCATACAGTACATCCGAATTTAAAGAAAAATTGAAATAGTTTTTTGACAATACACTTTTATTCTGGGCAAGCTAAATATTGCGGCTCAATTTGATTAGAACTATCACTTATTCTGGTAAACCCTGGGCTCATTGACACACTGAAAAAAAGATAATAATTCATCCTAAAAATTGTAGGTGTGTAACATCTAAAGTTTTCATAACGTGTATTGCTTGATGACTATGTCTTGAATTTTTTGTAGCACAGTGTTATGGCAGAAGCAAAACTCTCAAAAGAAGAAATGCGTTAGCAACTTATTTATCTAATGCTTTGGAACCGAAATCTGTTTATATTGAGCAGCAGATTTACTACAGATTGTGCATTTTCCATACTTTGAGCAAAGTATACCATTGAATGATACATGTAAACGTTCAACTTTACCAAAATGATTGAAAAAACTGCTTATGAGCAAACGCGTAAAGTACCGAAGTATTGATATTTATTGGTTGCAAAACAAAAAATCTGAATAATAGAAACTGTTAGGTTAGGTTAGGTTAAGAGTGGGGTGGCATGCGGGCTTGTTTCACCGCGACTGTTTATTATTGATATTTTTGGTTGCAAACAAAAAATTCGAATAATAGAAACTGTTAGGTTAGGTTAGGTAAGAGTGGGGTGGCATGCGGGCCTGTTTCACCGCGACCTTTACAGGTCTATTGTGATTTCCTTTACCTTAGAGAACGCTCTCTAGTTTCGCCTTGTTAATCAGACTTATCATTTTTGAGAGCGGCTCTTTTGTGTAGCCGTTGGCTGTGGGGTTCTCTACCCCCATTGCTAGAAACCTTGTCCTCGCTAGGCCGTCACAGTGGCACAAAACATGAACTGGGGTTTCTTCTTCCTCTTGACAGAATCTGCAGAGAGTATTTTCTGCCAGGCCTATGTTAAACATATGCCTATTCAGTCTGCAGTGACCGGTCATCAGACTTACTATCATTTTTACAGTCTTCCTGTCTTTACTCAGTAGGTCTTCAGTAAACTTAGGCCTCTGTTCCCTTAGGAACTCCTTAGCCTGTCTTTGTCCTGGCGATCTTACCCACCATTCCTTGGACTTGTTTTGTGACCATTCGTAGATGGACCTCTTAATTTGTGATTTGGTAATGCCGAAGGAAGAGGCCGCTCCTATGAAAGGCCTTGACGAGCCTCGTCTGGCCAGCTCATCGGCCGCCTCGTTTCCCTTCACTCCCATGTGGCTGGGGACCCAGGCCAAAGTGATTTTCCTTAGGGTGCCCGCCTCATTTAGGGCTCTTACGCAGTCCCAAACCAGCTTTGAGTCAGCACTTGCGGAACTAATAGCTTTAAGTGCTGCTTGGCTGTCAGAGTAAATAGCGACGCTTTTTCCTGGTTCGGCCCAACTGTCTACTTCTCTGACACAGTGGTGAATCGCCGCAACCTCAGCCTGGAAAATTGTCGAGTCCTTGCTGAAGCTTAATGAAAGGGCCTTGCACGGCTTCTTTCTATAAATACCAGCTCCTACGCCGTGGTCCGTTTTAGATCCGTCGGTATACTAGCTTGAGTCCGAGTAGAAACTGTACTATATGCATACTTTTTATGCTACTATAGTTGCACCTACATAGTATATTTTTAGCAAATGCAAAAATTCAATTACATACAAATATTCACATATAAACTATTGCGTTAAATACATAAGAAATATAGGATCACTACGACGGATTCTCTATATAATTTTATAACCTTGTTAAAGTCTGAGAAGTGTATAAAAAGGAGGGTAGTTATAAATAATAACCTTGTGCCATATTATAAATAAAACAAAAAGAAATAATAGTTGTATCTTATATTATAAACGGTTGGGATAAATATAGAATATAGAGATTTTAATAAAAGAGACAAATGGAATTGCTTACTGTGTCTTTAATTGAATAATCAGTTCAAGATATTACAGACGACATTTAATATAAACGTAGAGACTGGAAGAAGGAGGGAATAAACGTGTAATTCAGTAGATCTAAGGAGTCTGCTGACGATTTTGATGTTCACAACGATGCAATTTACATTTAGATACAAGCTGTTGCACAATTTAATTGAAGCGCGCTCCCAATTTCATTATAGTTAGAATGAGCTTTAAACATATACAGGGTGGTCCATTTAAAGTGTAACACCTTAATATC
>CM043020.1:67477773-67536460 GCA_023690525.1 Holotrichia oblita
GAAAACATGGGTATATGGGATTGTGGGTTCCGGACTGTGTGAATATTTGTCAATATAAGTGATTTTGTATCAAGACGAACCATATATCAATTAATAAAATAGAATATCAACTACATATATAAAACAAACACAGCAGCAGTTAAAATTATAAATTACAATGGATACTGTTCACGAAGAGCTATAATAAATTCTGAAAAAATTGAACTATGATTAAATTGATTACGCCATATAAATTCATGTAAGTAGGACTCGAAGAGGTCTTCAGAAGTTCTAAACTGCCGACGAAGCTTCCTCTTGGCACGCATCCACATGTTCTCCACGTTCTGTGTATGAACAGTGCGATCATCGGGATCAACAAAATTCCGTTGATGCACAACAACACAATGTTCATACGCACCACCATCCATATCCTCGATACCATTGTGTGCTCGCCAGGATCGAATACTTAAAGCTTTACGACATATTTTACATGGCCACCGATAACAATCACTAAGGTCACTCTTTTTTATGAATAACATAGGCACTTTGCATTCTACACAGTTATTTGAATGTTTTATTAAGCTATGTTTAGCTAACCACATGATAATATTAATTTTGTCAGGGAAAATAATATTTCTAAACGTGACCTTTTCTTCACGGATGTGATTTATTCCTAATATTTCCTCCTCTTCAACAATCCAATGTCTCGCAATTCCTCCTCTACCTGCCATTTCAACAAATTAAGAAAGAAATAACTTGAATTGTATGAATCTGATCTGACCTGGTGGATCCAGAGTGACCTTGAATTGAGGACGGTCTCGATTCGGGACGGGTCTCTTAGGTTGTAGGTCTTTGGAACTTGGGTAAGCTGGGAAACGAATTCAAATAGGATAATTAATGGTTATTGAAATTTATAGGTTAAAGGTACAAATGTTTTCCTTCAAATTTTTAGGATGAAAAATACGAGCTGTGTCCTCGATGAACGATTAAATTCGACTGTCCTTTTGCAAATTTGTTTAGCAAATCCTGGAAGTATTTTTGGCGTCATTGACTCTTATTGGGTGAGGTAAATTATCTTAAACAAAAGGGAATCGTTTGCGAAATGAAATTTTGGAAAACTTAATTTAATTTATTTTAGAATTTTGGAAATAACTACGGAATCGGACTCAGAGTGCCTCAAATAGGGTTATTACAAAATTCTGTAAATTAACTCTGTTGTTTGACAATTGTGTTTGACACTTGGGGATGGTGCCGATGTGAAACTGTAGAATTGGACAATTTTTGTAAGGAACTATTGAAATAGTGATGTTTCCTGAAGCTTGTGTTAAATATGATATCCCTTATTCTTTGCTGATTACGAAATTACCTTATCTACATTGATTTTTTTATAGTGTGATTGGAAGCATTATTCTTTCATGGCAAAATGTCATCTCTATTCTTAATGATTTTTTTATAAATTTCATTATTGTTTTACCTAGATTCAATTAGTTTATATATTTTTTTATTAATCGTTATTTTAATTGTGATATTAATATACAGAGTGCTGTTCTTGTGCAATATACCTGGTGTCTCCAAAATGGCGGGTTTTTATTACTGGGGTTTTATAATTTAATTTTGATGTTCACAAGGTAGCTTTCGACGTCAGACATCCGCACGGTGGATTGAATTGTCATCCTAACACTCCAATCACGGAATATCTGCTGGTCTAATTGCTCCCTTGCTCACTAAGCCAACCATTACATTTTTCCCCTTTGTTCAGAAATTAAAAGATTGGATAAGTTTTTAATTTAAGCTTAACCTTCCGGGTGTTTTGCGTTTTGAATGTGTGCCATTTTAAATAAAGTTAAATGTCTAAATGAAAAATAATAGAATTTTTTAAATACTGTTAAAACGTGTCTTCACGGTATTCGTAGATTGAATTTATAATAAAATATGCAAAATGATTCATATTTGTTTCAAATTCTGTGTAAGAATCGTATTAATGCAGATGGTGATGTTTTTATCCCGAATGGTGCAAATTGAATTAATTTCCATTAATGTTGAAAGCACAATATTTCTTTGATTCTTCCGAAAGTTTTATTAACCAAAATGCGGCTTTAAGGTCTAGCTTGGTAAAAATTTTCCCGTTATTACATTTCGTAGTTAGGATATCTATACAAATGAGCGCTTCGTAACCTGGTTTAATGCGTTTGTTGATTTCACGGGCGTCCAAACAAATTTTAAGACTATTGTCGGACTTTACAACTATGACAACTGGGTTTATAAAATATGAATCTGATCTTTCAATAATACCTTGTTCAATGAGTTTCTGTACTTCTAAATCTACTTGTTGTTGGAAGTGATGTGGTATGGGATATGTTTTACATTTTAAAGGTGTTTGATCCTCGACTTCTATTACATGTTTGTAATTCCTGGCAAATATTACTTCTTCATTATATATTCTTCTGCTCTTCCATAAAATCTCTATCATTTTCTCTTCTCTTCCTTCTTCTTTCAAATCCATCTTCTTAACAAAATCAATATTAATCTCTCTAGTAAATTGCGGTTCATCTATTTCATTAAATTCTTCTTTTAAATAATAATCTTTTTCTTCATCATCAATATTCAAATAATTCTTCATCTGGTAAAAATCGTCGTCACTCCTATCTATTCTTCCTTCTTGTGGCGATTTTACATAAATTCCATTCAGTTCCAATCCGTCTTCTTCTTCTCTCTTCCGTAACCATTTCTACCGTATCTGTTCCTATTTTTACCTTATTTATCTCGAAGTCGATGTCGAGATTTAATTTTCTGATGTTGTCGAGTCCCATAAGACAATCAAATTTCATGTTATCAAATAAATAAAATTCTAATACATGGATATTCGTTCCTATCATTGTTGGTACAATTAACTTGTCTTGTATAAATCCTATCTTCTTTTGGTTCGTCGCGATAATGTCAATTTTGTGTGATCTAATTCTATACTTTTCAATTACTTCGGGTTTTAAACGGGTTGTTTTTATGAGTGATATTTCGGCTGCAGTGTCGACTAAGCATAATAACGATATGGTTTCTATTTTGACGTTAATAAATGGGAAAGACGCTCGTGCTTCAATGATTTTTGTGTCTTCGTGAATCGATATGAATTCCAGTGGATGGCGATAAAATTTACTAACTAAATTTAAACTAATCTTAAAATTTTGGGTATCGAATGTATGTTGGGGTATGATTACATCTTCGATGTCCCCGGTATTGCAAAGTCTGCAATCGGAGTTTTTTTTGGCTGTTTTCAGCATCTCGAATCTCCGGCGCAGTTGGATTGGTATCCAAGTAATTGATTTGTGCGTTTCGAGCGTTGTGATTGGTATGATTGTTTCCTTGTTGAGGGTTGGGTGAATAGGAGAATCTGGGTGACTGGTTGTTTGACTGTGGCTGTCTGTAGTTGTCGTTTTGATTGGATCCGTACGTTTGGTAATTGCTATTGAAACGCTGATTGTGATTTGGGTTGAAATTTTGACCTTGATAACCGTTCTAGCGATTATTGTAAGTGTTGTGTGTGTTATAGAGGTTGCGGTTTTTGTGATACTTGTGGTTACTGTTGAGGTTATTATCGTTGTAATTCCTTTGATAGGTTTGGTTTCTCGAGTAATTGTTGTTGTAGTTGTTATGGGTCTGAGTGTTTGGTTGTGTGCGTTCACTCCACTGAAGATCCGATACTTCGTCTAGTTTCCTGAGATATTATATCAATCTGTCTAGGTCGGAAATATCTTGACATACGACGGTTGAGGCGTCGGTAAAGATGAAATGTCTGAGAATGTTTTGGACAATGTCTTGCTCGGTCATACCTTCGATGTGTTTGCATCTGTTATATAGGTCGCATGCATACATTTCTCGCTTGAGCGGTCCTGTTCTATATTTGCCTGTCATGAGTTGTACCTTGACACGATCTTGTTGTTCCTTGCTCCAATACTGTTTGCGGAAAGCATCTTCAAAGTCTTGAATGCTGGTAATACGATCGCTCATTGATTCGTAGCATTCTAGAGCACGTTCTTCTAGTGAGTTCCGGATCAGATGTAACGCTGTGGCGGAATCGCCTAGGCTTCTGGATAGTCTGGAGATTGTTCGCAAGTACGTGATAGGGTTGAGTTTGTCTTTATGACCTTTGAATTTAGGCCACATTTCCGGTTTCAGATACAGCCGATGAACTGTACCGTCAATTGGAACGACTGTTCTTCCTTGACGTTTGACTTGCTCGATCTCGCGTCTAAGCTGCTCTCTTGCCTCCCTATCTCTTTCTGTTGTTGTCTCTATCAATTTTTATAGGTCTAGGGTCTCTTGTTGCATTTTGTCTTGCCTTGTCAATGTGGTGTGTTCGACCAATTCGATGCGTTTATGCGTTTTGACCACTTGTTGTGTTAGGTCTTCTCGCACATCTTCAACTAGTTTTCTAATTGTACGTCCTCAATGTGTGTTTGCTTGTACCGTGTGAATGTTCGTAGCTAAGTCTTGAATGTTTCGGCTGAGTCTATCATCAACTTGTTCTATTTGTTTCTCGAATGTTTCCTGGAGTTTTTGCATGTGTTCGAGTTTGTTGTGTGTGATTGTTTGATCTGTTTGAATTTCTATGAGTTGTGCATGTAGTTGTGTTTTAATGTTTTGAACCTCACCATCGATTAATTCAAGTTTGGTTGTAAGATCGCTTTGTATTGTTTGTATTTCGCTTTGTAAATTTGTTTGCACGCTTTTTATATCCGCTTTAACGCTGTGTATTTCAGTATGTACAGGCTCTTTCAAATTCGTAGGTCACTAAGAGGATGTCGCTTATTATAAAAGATACACTATAAGTTAAAATTTGGAAAAGTTGTTAATTTTTGGACTAAATAATAATCTAACAAACAGTTCAAACCCTTCTGAATTATACAAAAAAGTAAGAATTTATTTAGGTAACTGCTTGAACTAAGTATTCTGAAGAATAAAAGCAATTTAAAGAGACAATAAACAAAATAGGTTTCTAGTTAGAAAAATGAACTGAGCTTAAGAAGTTATCTACCTTCACAAAGTGCTTTTGAGTTCTCTTTGTGCATGTTCTGTACTCTTGTTTCCATAGTTTAAGGGTCCCTAGAACGTAAAGTCCCTGTATTAAGGTAGTTTAGCCTCTACCCTGATTCACATGCCAGATTAGCGTGCTACCTTGTTCCTTTTCTTTCTCTGGAAGAAATCTCTGACTGAAAAGTTGAAACATCGAACCTAATGTATTTGCTTAGTCTCTCCTCTTTGTTGCACTTGCCTTTTAATTATTTTTTTTTTTCTGTTTTATTGTTGTCGGCATTGTATTTTCATCGGCTTTTTTTTCATTTTCATTTATTATTACTATGTTGTTCTACGGCGTGCATTCCAATACAATGGTACTGCTTCGACTATTTGGTAATTAATACATTTACCGAAGAATAATTCCTCCTCAAAAATTCATCACACTGAAAAAAAAAACTGTTAATTGGCGATGTGATCTCTACATAAATCCAAGTTATGTTGTACATCAAAATAAGAGTTTTCCAGTTTGTTATATTTCTTAATAAGCTAAATATTATCTTTGAAAGCCCCCTCGTCTTTTGTTGTTGTAGAACTCAATGTTAATGTAATTACGAATACGACAATTTACAGTCCTTAAACGGGTTTATATCGTATGTTAGCTGTCTCTCTCGCTAGGTCTTGCAGCTGAATAATTACACTGGAAACAGTAGTTACAACGAAAACTTTTGTGTACACAATGTGACAAGACCAGTTCGCTGAACAACATAATTTCGCTTACATTATAGCAACAAGAGTTAGTTGCATTCAAAATTGGTACTTTATTTTTATAAAAATTGTTAGTACTGAAAGATAATATGACTTAACTATGCATATAGTGTTAATATACTATACAAACGTTTGACTCTTAAGTCGTTTTAAACATACTTCACTTATCAATCACACTTATTCATATTCTTGCTAGTACGGCAGTATTTCATTTCAGTCAGTGGAAGCTATTTAGTTGTATATGAAACATTCGGTTTATATTGGTAATCCACTGATGTCTCTTTGTATGCATACATACTATATACCGTCATAAATGTAAATGTAGACGTCAACATACCCTATTCGTCTTGAAATCTTTCACGAATATTGCGTGGCGTAGACAGAACAAATCATAACTTTTTTCTGTGCACAAATTAAGAAATATGTACCATATCATTTATAAGTGATTCATAATAACGAATGCATATTACAAAAAAAAATGAAGTGAATACAAATTCTTTCTTAATTCGTAATTCTTAGCTTCGAAAGCTTTCTCGCACAATTTTCTACCCAACCACCATAAATATGTTACAGTTACAGGTTCTAAAACACCAGAAAAGCACTTACTTTTTTATTATTTGATAAATGTTTGAACATTAGCAAAATACACCCACTAAAAATATTTTCTCAGAAACTATATTTTATATGAAATGTCAATAACGGTTATATAATGATAAGCATTAGTTCGAAGAAAAAAGGTAAAGCTGAAACGTTGTTTTTATTTGACGACACCATGCGATTAATGTAAACTCGTTAGGCTTAGATTATCGTCTGAATCAATTTTCACATTAACAATGAATAAATAATTGATACACTCTTACAAATAAAGAAATTAAAGATTTGATTGACTCGATCGAATTCGTCATGGTATTCCTGCAATTAGATTATTTAAACCCAGACTCTTTATTATCAGGCGTGTATTTACCTCCATAGTATAAATAAATGTACCATTTTAATATAATTTGTTGCTCAACCATTCAGAATACTATTTTCAAGCCTTAAGGAATGGAATTCTAGTAGAGCAAAATTTGCAATGAATCACTTATGTAATGTGTAGACGGATCCAAGACAGATAAAGAGGTGAGAGTTAGAGTTTAAGATTCTAGGAGCGTTGTCTCTAACGATCTTTCAGCTGCCAGTACACGCAATAAATCTCTGTGTCGAGAATTCCTTAACAAAGTCATGATATGAACAAACATCTATACCTGTATTGACAAGTAAGCGGCTCTAAAAGCATTAATTTTATATAGTTTGGAGGCTGAACTGGCCTGGAAATGTAGAGTTAATGTAAGAAATAACAAGATAGCCATGATATGGCGTTTAGAACACCTTAGTGTAATGGGAGGAAAAGAAAAATATCTCCCTCTAGAGAACAACACCCAAACAAACTAAAACGAAGAAATGTATTAATCTTCTCACTAATTGAGGAGAATAATTTACCAGTTAGAATTAAGAATACGTATAGGCCTTCTAACTGGTCAGAAATCTCTATGGTTATAGGAAATGAATGTTAATTTGCAGTCATATCTCGCAAAAAACGATAATGAAGATATAATGTTATAAGGGCTTTGAGGTTTTGACCGCGTCATAGTGAGGTAAATATATACAATACAAAAATAAAACGAAGTGAAAATTAAAATGCAAAAAATATATATACAACTTATTCAAACTCGACGTTTCGCCACTAATGTAAGTGGCTTCTTCAGGAGCGAAACTAGGTGAGGGGCCCTGGAAGGTCACGGTAACGGGACGTGTCAACGACGCTAGAACCGAAAACCCTCTGACACGGAAAAGGTAGACAAGCGAGGGTATATAAACAATTGTGCAACGAAACGAATCACTGAGCGCGGGGTAACAATGCGGAACAATGAGCACGGGTTGATGAAGCCGAAAGGACGAGTTTCCAAAGAGAGTAGATAACCAATATCACGATTGACATTTTGGGGATGTCTCTGGATCTTGATAGCTTATCTTACCTTTCGTGGAAAATAGCGATGAAACTTCCTTACAACAGATACCTGATCAAAACAAATTTGGTGGTCCGCATCGATAAAGTGTTCGGCTGAGGCTGAGTGGGCTGAAGAACGTGACCTAACGTACCGTTGATGTTCTTTAATTCTAATTTGAATTGATCATCCAATTTCGCCAATGTACAGTGAACCATAATAACAGGGAATTTTGTAAATGCCTTTATGGCGAGTGTCCTTGGGCGAAAGGATGGAGATGTTGTTTAAAGGTTTAACGATGAGTTGAATGTTTTGTTTGCGTATAATTCTACCGATGTGATCTGTAATGCCGTAAATGTAGGAGAGAACAATAGTACTTAGCTGATTACTAGATTCTGGTGTTATCTTAGGAAAACGTGGATGAATGTATGTACGTATTTATGACCCTTTGTATGTTGCTGGAGCTGCAGCCATTCTGGAGAAGAACAGTTTTTACATGTTTTAATTCTTTATAGATGTTGTTTTAAGCTGGGTGATGATGTGAAATGGTGTAAGTGAACATGGATTGATCTAAATGACCATTTGGTAGGCGAGTAACTAATACATCAAAAAAAAAGGTAGGGAACCTCAATCTCCATGGTGAATTTGATGTCGGGATGTTGGTTATTGAAGAAGTACAAGAAAGTAGGTAGGGTGTTTTACCATGAGGCTAGATAATGAAACTATTTTCCACGTATCTTAATCAAGTTTTGGGTTTTAAATTCGCATGTTCCAAAGCAGTGGTCTTAAATGCCTCTATGAAAATATTAACTACAAACGGATAAATTTGTGTTCCCATAGCGGCGCTGGAGGTTTGTTGATAGTATTTTCCGTAGAAGGTAAAGTATGTCTAAGTAAAGCATTTCACCACTAACTAGCGACGGAATCCATGACAGACATTTTTGTAAAGAATGAGATAACATCAATACTCACAAGATCTTCGGGTGAATAGAGACTTCATAAATAAGTTTAACAAATTTAGAATGTGAGAAGAAGCATTGTCTCTGTATTTCTTAAGGGTATGAGCGAGGTATTTGGCCAAGCTGTAAGTGGGCTAATTCTGCAAAAGAGATCAGGAAATCTTGTACACACTAGCACCGAACACAACATACTTAATGCAGCTGGCAGAAAATGTGAGCAATCGGTGATTAAGAAAATTCATAAGAGCGTACTATACCTGTTAAAGATGGATACAATACGTATACATACTATTTGAAATCTATTAAAATCAATCACGAAAAAATGCTTAAAAATCTTTATAAATTATTACAGTGTGATATGGATGCACACATTTAATTCGCAAATACGTGCTTTAACAGTGTACCAAAATACTACTAGGTAAAATAAAACGTAGAAACTGTCACGATTCCCAAAACATATAAGAACATAGTACAACAAATTGTTACCAACATGGGTAATATTTAATAATAAAATTATTTTAGCACTCAAATAAATAACCGAAATTATTAACGGCACTAGCATGTCGTACACAAGTTTGCAAGTAGCCGTAAATTTTCGCCGACAGTAAAATCCTTGCACTTTGTCATAAAACGTTTCCCACTTGTTTCAAACACAGCGAATACCATAAACATCAACAATTTAAGTTATATTGCATTTTACTTATATCGTTACCGTTTATGGTAAAATGTTTAACAAAATTGACACCTACAGAATGCTAAAGTTGTACCAATATTACATCTAATAAATTGTGTGTAAACTATAAACTAAACATGTTGTTAAATAAATCTGGTATATATGTAATCGTATACTCTTAAGACATTCTAAAACCGACGGCTGCCATTCTAGTTTTGTTATTTAATAGTAACAGTTGTTTTAAATAATAAATGGCAGATATATATTAAGTAAAGTAAACGGAAAACCTAACGAAAATAATAAGATATGCGTCTAAGTAGTAATTATAACACTTATGAGAGAAAATTTTACGTTCCTCCAACATGGCTCATATATACCGAATACAAATTGTTTTACTGCCACCAGCTCGATTAATACTAAACTCCCACGAGGCCAGTAGTAACTTTGTTAGAACTTTACAACCCACTAGCAAGTAACAGCTCATCGGCAAGGCGTCGAACAAGTCGCCTACCCACTCTATCTAACATAAATGAAGCAATCCTTTTAAGAACTTGAACAATTTCCAACTATTACAAAAATACGGATTCTAAATGTTGCTGTCATGGTAATTATCGAGGATATAACGGATAAGAATGCAATGTAATGTTTTTTAATATTCTTCCCGTTTCGTTCATATTTTCTTTTTTTTCTGTAATATTAAAAGAAAGGAGCTTTTAGTGTATTTTTCTTCTGTCTATTGCCATTTACAGCAAGCATACTACCGCATTCTTGTTTAACGTTAACTTAATTGTGTAAATATGCAACTATTGTTTTATTTGAATGAAGAGTCAGCAAGAATGCACCAAATGCAAAAGATCACATTAGAGAGGCGGAGATTTTCTTCTATAGATCACATAGAATGTGCCAGTAACCATTATTGTGACGGGTTACTGAAAAAAATACTTTTGAAGATATTTCGTTACTGCATAAGCGTAAACGTTTTTTATTGCTCTGTTTTTACAATTAGTTTAAATATGTGAAATAAAACAAACAAAATGTTTCAGATTTACACTGTATTTGATAATCACGACAGCTGTTTCGCTACACTGTAGCTTCTTCAGGTTTAAATATACAATAATAAGTATCTACATACCCTTGACTCTTATATATAGTGTGTGGTTATTCGGAATTCTAAGAACTAAAATTTAAAGAACAATTTCTTGTCTAAAAGTGACGGGTCTATACCGAAAGTACGTGTAACTAGATATACTGCTAACAGATGTTGTGTGTGAAATTAAGGAAACTGTCTTACTGACTAAATATATTTAACAATGGTGATGAGTTTAAGTCCACTTTATCGTTTAATAAATTATCTGAATTTTTATATTTATTAATTTCTAATGTCTCTAGTAAATCTAGTTTCAAACTTTTATTTTCTACATGAAGAATATCAAAATCTATATTAAAACTATGATTATTATCTATCAAATGATTCGCGTACTACACTACAATTCAAAAGTTTAAATCTATCACTTATTTAGGGGAGAACCAAGCAAAACTAACAAAATTACTTAGAAAACAGAATATTAATATGGCATACAAAACATTTTGTTTGTTTTATTTCACATTGAAAATGTATTTACATCAAGTAAAGACCGACTCAATCCAACAATTAGTTTAAAGACTAGATACTATTTTAATTTGTTTATTTATCTTTGTTATTCAAAAATAGTCCAGTGTCCGTCTATAATGGAGGTTCTAATGCAACTTAACTACACATACGGTTAGTTCATACATTGAATTAAGAAAAAATCTGTGAATACAAGAACGATCAGCGTTTAAATATAGTCAAGGAATTATATGTACCGTGCATATTTGACTATACTGTACCTTTAATAATATACAATAAAAAATTTAATTGATTAATAAAGAACGTTTGTACTTTCCGATTAGTGTATTGTATTCATCGGACATCTTCGGCTAAGAAAGAGGCCACAGGGGATACAACACAGATAGAACGTGTATATAATGTATAATTGTAAGTAATTTTAAATCTCGATATATGTGTATTTATCTGCTAGCGGTAGAATATAGGACTTTATATTAAGCCCTACTTTTATACCGTATGATGGTCAGTTTTCCTACATTATTTCAGAGACGTATTCTTTTAGTTGTTGTTAGTCTCCTAGATTTTTTTAGAGACAATATTTAATGTATATTATAACATCATACTTATTTGAATATTAAAATAATACTCATTTTATTGAAGAATACACCTTTATTGGATACATCTGCTATGTGCAGGCCCACAACCATACCTCGCTCAAACTCTCTCGGGTAACATGAACGACCTTCCAATACGCGGCAAGTACTACTGCATAGTATCCCTTCGCACCGGAATATGAACGGTCGGGCTTCCCCCACTCTCTTCGGTCTCCATGTGATGGAATATTGCAACTGTCGAAGCCGCTCAGTAAAAAATACAGCTACAGAAAAATTCGAATCTCGTTGCATCACCTCACCTAGGAGAAACCTTTATGCACCGCTAAAATTATGCCGCGTATTGCAAAGCGACAGAAGGATACAAAAGAGGTATACAGAAACAAAAATAGATAATAATTATAACAAATAATTAAAATATAAACCGCCACAAATTGCAGCTTCTTCATTTTACAAAACAAACTACCCCCATGTAGTGTTGTCAAGTTATTTCCGAAGAACTAATTATAAAACTGCACATATTTTGTAAGTGTAACCAAATTATGTTATTGCAATAAACAGAATGCCTATTACACAGTAATTGTAATTAGATAAAGAAATACTAGCATTTAACCTAACTGCACGTCCAACATTATCCGGCAATTTTTGGGGTTTTCTTTTTCACATAAGAAATGAAAAAGATGCAGATGTAAATTTTGTCTCAATTATTAAAATAATTAGTGTAAATGATGACTGCAAAAATTCTCTAGGGTGCCTAAGACATATAGATATATTAAATCATAAAATAGACTTCTAGACAGTTCTTACACGAGGAAGAATGTTGTATGCTTCATTAAATTCTATACATACATATATCAAGTGTGAGCCACTATTAACAAGCAGATTTAGTTACTTCAAACATTTTTTAACCATTGTAGAGTTCTAGCGAAGTTACATTTTTATTTATTACCATATTTAGTTTCTTTTATACAGAACTCTTACGAGGGTAGGGTTTTACAAAATGTACAAGTATATACCGTGGGGGTACCTTTACTGGGTGCCTTTGGCCAATTTCTGAAATTTGTTTCTCTTCTATACCTCTATAAAAAAGGGGCGTAAATTTTTCTATTACCTATCAAGGTATATATGTTTTATACATACTCTACGGAACTCGAAACTATGAATATGAAAAAGAACTGGTTTCCATTTTTTGGCAAATCACATGAGAATGTCCTTGTTAAAAATGCGCGAATTTTTAGTCGTTATAACTTTGCCTATACAAGCAAAACTACGGCTATCTATGATCAGGGTATCAAAGAAGAAGTTCGTCAGTCTCTCTAGCAAATTTCTGTTCATATGCCATCAAGTCAAACTTTTACGCCTAGTTACTACAGGTGGCCAAGGTCACCCATGCGGTTTCATTGGTTGTCAAGGGTGACTTTGGTCACTGATGATTCACGTCGTTGTGGTACTCTTTTAGTGTTATTGGTGAGTAATAAACCTATTTATATAAATTTTATAATATATAGCACTCTGGGTGATAATTTTAGAACATGGGACGCTACAAAAAACACTCGGTAATAGAAACTATTGCAATTATACAAATGTTAGCTTGGAAGAATCTATAAGAAAAATAAGAGAGAGGCAAATGTCTCCCGATTTGCTTCTAATTACTTTTGTTAAGTAAACAATAAAAAATGTTATTTTCTTGCACATGTTGTTTTTACTACTACCATGGGCCCTAAAATTATTAAACTATTCTTTAAAAATACTTTTTGTGGCCAAAGTTCCGATTACTAGACCGGTCTTTAGTTTTAAGCGATAGAATAGAGGTCGGCCAAAGTGACCCAACTTTGTCATCTGGCTTTTTGTTTTTAATGACATTTTCCAAATTACGATAATTTTGATTTTTGCCATGCTAAAAGTACTATTAGCAAGTCCTAAAGTTTGAAAGTGGACCAATGCCACCCAATATTAAAATCAAATAAGGACACTGTTCTGCTGCAAATAGCGCAATTATTTATAAGCCCTCATCATACATTATTACCAAACGATATTTGAATTTATTAAAATATTTACCGACGTATTTCTGATGATAGCTTACAATTTCAATTTTTGACTCGGAAAATCTGCATACAAAGTACAAAGCCTCCCTATTTTACTATTCACACTATCGTTTTTGTTCCTTTTATTCGTCTGTAAGTATTTAAGCCGGCAGATTGTTCCGTCTTGCAGTAAAGATACGAGAGCGTAAAAATGGAAGAAAACTATCCGCTGCATTTAACGATCATCTCTCTTCTGTTTATTATAATACGAACGTTTATACCTCTCGCTTCTACTTCAGGACATGAGAATTGAACAGACTTATTCTCAAGTGTGAATCGTAGGATTCCTCGCAATTATATTTTATTTCGGTATGAAATGTTTTGCATACGAAATTTGATACGTTTATCAAAACTGTTTTTGTTGCTATCTACTGGATAATAACTTTATTTATTTTTGACTGATACGGCAGCTGCAACGAGCCCTGTCTCAAACTAAGTTCATTATAAAACGACAATTTCTCTCCTTTATAGAACAGCACTTTCCGCATTAATTAAAAAGTAAAGCTAAATTTGAAGTTAGTAGCAAGTGATCGTGTTATATTTTTAGCTAATACGTGTGTACTGTCAGCCAACTAACAAAGTTCGTTTCTCGATGATACTATCAGAACAAGTACCCACCATTAATTATATGCCACAGCGTTAAACCGTAAAACCTAGAATGCAAGCTATCCGTGCCTACATTGTTACACCATCTTGAATTAATTGTTCGCTATAGTCATTAGTTTTTTAGTAATGGCGAGAAAAATACTGCTTTCAGTATCAATTATCAAGAAACCAACATTTTTACTCTGTTTGTATTACCATAAGTAAATTTAGTAACCTTGCAAAACCCATGTATATGTATGACATACATATACAGGTAGATTCACAAGCAATGCTACCATGTAGCCCGTTATGGTCTGTAAAAGTTATATAATAATAATGAACATTATTTATCTCTCTAAATACAAAATAATAATAAGCAAAAATGCAAAAAAATAAGGAAAGAAAAACTCGCAAGGCAAGCTTTGGTTGCACATTCCCTTATATCAATAAGTAAATTAAAAGACAAATAATTACACAGAACAACAAATTTTAATTTTTTTATTTTTCTTTATGAACTGTATACGAACTTATTTTGTTTTATATTCCTAATTCCTAATTATTATAAAAACAAATATCTTCTATCACCTCTGGTATTATAAACAAATGAAATTCATATTGAACATACAATACTAACACTAAGTATATGCTATTCTGGGACGTATTTAGAAAATCTTTCTTTTCACTTTTCTTTTATATTGGGATGAAGAACATTCCGAAATTAAAGTCCAACAATAGGCAGCAAGCATCTCGCTATTCCACTTGCCTTATAGCGTTATAGCTCGTCATAGCACTAACATCGCAAAGATTCGGGGAAAGAAGTTCAGGTGCGAATGCAAGAAATGTATTTTAAGACTCATATTACAGCAACAACTTGTCTTGATTTATAATTTTTAATTTAAAATAAAGGTTATACGATTTTTCTATTAACGGTGTAATATTTCGTCTATGCTGTTGAACGGTAAATTCTCCACATACATAACAAAAACTGTTAGGATTGTTTACATACCTATGGGACATTGCAAATTCAAAAGATGTTTAACTAATGTTACTACCGTACATTGAGTCAATTTGAGTCGAATAACGTGTCTGTAGTGTCTTATATATACTCACATATGCAGAGATCTATTAATTCCTTGATTTGATTGGTTCTAGAGAAAAAAGGAGTGATTTAACGACTATGACGTAGAAATGAAGCCCAAACATGTTAAATCCTGTTCAGACATGCCTGTTAGCATGATAATAACTTGATAGTTTCTTTTAACTTACTCATAAAAAACATATTTAGACATATTGTACATTTAATACATATACTTATGTATAAGAAAAACATTTCTCAGAAACCTGACGTGATAGCCAATTTTTGAAAATATTTTCAGAATTATAATGAAAATGTCCATAACGTACACGTATCAGAGTGTAAGAAAAAAAACCCTGTTGACCAGCAGTGTTATTGGTTAATCTAACTTAAATCTAATTCTGTGATATTGAAAAAAACAACAAAATGAGATAAATGAACATAATCAAAGATATCAAAGTATACTATACAAAACATGCGCCTATGGTCGGCGCTTCGCTTAGCCACGAACAAAATTAGCTCGACAACTTGGAAACCGTAACATCTAGACTATTAGTGCTCTCCTCGATATTTTGTAGAAAATTTTATACTCTATAAAAAAGTTCTTATAAGTTTTCTTGATATCTTATACGGTTAAAGTTAGATTCGCAAAAGAATTGTCACTTTCTTTGCAGACGCAGGCTTAACGACTGAAGATATTAAAAAGCTTTTTAAGACTTTTTTTTTGTAGAGCATGAAATCTTCTCTAAAATGTCTGCGAGAGCACTATTATAACTGTTATGGTCTTTAAGTTATCGAGCTAATTCTATTCGTGATTAAGCCGAGCCCCGACCATAGGTGCAAGATTTGTACTGGTATATACAAACACATGTACAGTGATAGTCAACCCAAGAATCCCGTTTGAGGCTGCTGCTCATCATAAATGTATTGGCGTATGTATGTTTTTTTAGTGAAGTTAATGACTTTTTGACAGCTAAGCTTTTTATACATAAAAATGGAAAATGAGCGCTGAAAAAGTTCTATACGCGCCGCTGTGATTAGTCCGCGTGATCTTACATTAATATGGTGTACATCTGTGCGAAATGATATTTGACTGTAGAGGTGCTTTAGAATTTTATTGGTTATTATAGAATGATAAATGCAGATCCGTCTAAAAAGTAAGATATGATTATTCATGTTCAACAAGTTACAATAAGTCAGGTATGATCGTATTTTCTGATTTTATACACGAACCTGAGATAAGTACTTTGCATCCTTTGGATCCTTTCTTGATCTCTAGCATCAATACATGGAGCATATACGGCGGATCGGTACGTAAAGGCAGATAGCGCTAACGAATTCCATAGCATAAGTTTTACATCAATAGACAGAGAGTATATGTGTGTGTATTTTACTATATCCTTTTCTGACATCTGTTGTCTATACCTAAAGGTATTGTCAATTACTGCACCAAGGCTCGTACACTCTGTTGGCACAAGTATAGTTTCGCTGCCTATACGTAACGGAAGATTAGTTATTAAACAACTGTGACCCTGTTGACCACCAAACAAAACTGTCGATTTGGAAGAATTTATGTGCAGCGCATGTAAGCAACTATCAAAATTGGTATCCAAATCGTTTAGAATATTGTTTAACGCGAGAATATAACCTTCTCGCAGAAATTAATAAAAAGTTGTGTTTCACATGTGAATTGTGCAGCGCCTAGCAGACTCAAATAAAGCGAAAGTACATATAAATTGAAAAACAAGACGGCCCAGAATTGATCCCTGAGCAATCCCAGATTCCAACTCGACCCTTTTAAATATGACGTGCTTCACTTTCACTCATTATGTAAGTATCGTTAAATTAAATTATGATCAATATTTGTAAAATCACGATAAGTAATGACTTGCACAGTACCCCCACAAATCTCGGCCTCAAAATATATTAACTCATGATCTAAAATATTCATAATGCGAACAACAGCAGTACGGAAAAGTTCTTGTTGTGATACAATAATTAAATCCAAAAGTGTTCCGGTTTTATCAGTAACTCGTATTGGTTCGTTTATCTATAATAATGATCTTTAAAAATTTTATTTCAAACAGGTTCTTATCGAGCCGTATGCAGATTAACTATTGCCACAAAAAATACAGTATACAAGGCTGCCAATTGTAATTGTACTTCTTTGCATAGACCATATGTATTTATCATATCTCATATGTAATGCGTATCTTCTAAAGATATATGCATAATTATTCATGCATGTGGATGTCAAATGGAGCCAAATAAAGAGGAGCATTGGTAAATTACATTTAAGATTAGTACTTAGATCAGATTTAACTGTAGTTTGTAGTTGACGTATAACAGCTATCATTTTTCTTGCCACCTACTTATTTATGTTCAAACAAAAGGAATCAATTTTTCAGCGGCATTACTTTTCTTTACTACTGTATTAGAAGAAGAAGAACAAGGCGCATGAGGTTGTTGAAACTACAGAACGCAAAAATCGGTACCTTATACTCTTGAATCTGAAGAACCTAATCCTATTTTTCAGGATTCACGTAACAGACTGGAGTGGTGCAGACAAAGACTACAGTGCAGAAATGCAATATAGTGGTCCTCATTGATGAATCAAAATTCTGTTTAGGTATGCACAATGGCCGGCAAGAGTGCAAAGATAACGTGGTGTGCTATAGTTGTAGTGTAAGAGGTGTTTACCTTTACTCGCCTTTTAACCTTTAATTAAAATAAATGATAAGTTAGTACTGCTTAGTTTCCATTGTAGCGTTTTTTTTTGTATTTCTTTAAAAGATTGAACCTTTGATTATGACACACATCGATTTCTCTGAGTGTTCCTTATATTCGCTTATTGTAATAACCTTTTCATACTTATAGTTCACTCTAAATTTTATATCGTAGTATACCTTCCGATGATATAATAAATTCTTACGAAAGCTTACGACATAAAAGAGTAGATCTGCCTTTTATTTATTGGTTGATATCTCTAATATTATCCCGTTTTGGTTCAAATGTATGTATATTCTTTGCACATTTTTTCTTTTTTTCGTAGAGAATAAGTAAATAAATAAATCTATACAATAGAAGTAGAATATTTTACTAATTGTAAGAGACGAAAGCTCGTTTGGCGGAGAGACGCTAGAGAACCCTCTATTTTTATTTGTATACTTTTAGTGATAACCGCGATATTATCACAACTTAGATAAAAAGTATCGCAGTGGCACATATCGAGAATTTTTGGTTAATTATTTCATCGCATTAAGCAGTAGAGCTAATAAATATCAAATCATATATTTAGACATCAGCAGAAAACGAAAAGAAGGAACTTGGTTGATGTGAAAGTACTAAAGTTTTTGTTTGGGACAGAAACAAGCGCAAACTAGTGAGGTAGAGTGAATTTTGGAATTCAATTGTGGCGTACCTTTTCCATCCTCTTCGAAGACCTTCCTTAATTTAATTTTTCGTATTGCATCTACTGCTTCTTCTATTTTCCGTTTTATTGATATTTGATTCCATATAAGATTCTCTCCAAATTTTGCTGTTATTTTCAAATATTGATACTTATCGTCTATTATTAATCTCATCTCCAAAGTCCTGTAATTTTTCATTACTTCTTTCTCTTCATGCTGTACCTGAGATTGTTTTTTATACCTTCCTTACTTCCGCCCTCGTTCTTCAAGTCTTTTTATATACTCTAATTTTCTATTTCACTTTGACATTTCACCAGCTAGTTAAATTTCTTTTACTATATTTATTCCTTTTACCACAGTTCTAGTCAGTCCAATATTAATTTTCTTGTCATAAATAGCTAATTTATTAGGTATATAATGTAGTTCAACCACCCGAGCATTAACCGGATCACCTAAAGAAAAGTTCAATGATAGAAGAATAAACGGCTCAGTAAATCACTGGAAGGTAGGGTAAAATCAATCGCTAATATTAATCCATAAAAGATAAATTGTCCAACCCTTTATCGCCTTGCCGGGAAGCTATCCATCATTATTACGCTTGTTCTCGTCAAGAATATGCTGGTAGAATACGAAAATTTATGGAAGGAAGTATATCAACTCACCGACACAATGTTTCCTGTAACTTTTTTATTGTCAGTGTCTCGAAACATTTTACTTTGTTTTACTGTAAAATTTAGAGCCGTAGTATAATAAAAATTGTATAAACATAAAAAATACGAATTATATGTCTTAAACTTCTAACGTATGTTGCGGACAAATTTAATTAAAATTTATAATTACCTCACAAAATTCAGACAGCACACGAAAGTTTTGACACAGGACTACTGTATAAAAGGAATTATGAATAAATTCGATGTTTTACATTTTTTTCTAACTTTACTATAATTGACGCATTTCACTCGTACTCATTTAGAAAACACAATCTACACGTCTATTAAAATTACTCCCTGGGCGTTACTGCAATGAAACTTAATGTGGCACGTTCGCGAGTGATTTTCACAAACTTCGTGGAATTGTATCATCTTTGTTCTTTCAATTATACGTATTTGGCAGACCTTATGTTTCCTGAATTCTAGTCGTCTAGCCTTTCTGGACGCTATCCAAACGTGTAATAAATACACCGAAGGTATCCTTCCGTCTAGGTGGCTTTTAATGAAAATTAAATTTTATTTTGACGTGCTAAAGAACGTAATTCACATTCAAGCGCAAAATTCATTGAGAAACACTTTCAAGGAAGCGATTGGCTTGGTTCAGTTATAACTTTTCATAGTCCTTTAGAAACTTCCACAATTTATTGCTAGATGTTGTTATTGCTAGTTTGTTTTATAACAATAAAAGTAAAAAATGTGCAATTCAATTATAAGCAGTGTATTACAAAATGAGTTTTATGAAATACCTATCTATGGTTTTGGATTTCTTTCAAGAAATTAATACCCACATTTTAAGCATGAGCCTATGACCATTTTTTGCTTCGTTTGAATAGCATTTTTAATGTAATTTAATAGTTCCAATAACCTTTTTCTGTAACATAAATATTGGTTATTGTAAACATTGTGCATCTTTAGCACTGCAGTTACCATCATTAATTAACTAACACATTAACACGAAATGTCCATTACGGTCTCTTGTCCCCACTCACCTAATTGTCTATTTCAATCAATAAATCAATGTAGGTACCTTCGTGTACTTATCAGCAAGAGTTTTGTTCTAGTTCCAAACTAAAGTTTTCCTATCATTACAAAATCTATTGATATTACTCCCTTCAATGCGACTTTCTAAATTAGATAAGCAAATATCGGACAGAAATGCTATACTAAATAATCAAGAAAAAATTATATTTTATATATTGATGTATATTCTATTCATATTTATTAACGCCTACATTGTACTTGAATTGTGGTTTTCAATTTTTTAGAAATTATTGATCTTATAAACTCCATTTACAAATAAAATTAAACTGCATATGGGAAGATTCAAAATTATTTCTAGGACATTCTGTACAAATGTGCTGACATTTAGTTCCTTGGACATTTTTTTAAAAGGAACAGAAAGTATATCTTGTTTGTACCGTAACCAATAAAACAAAGGTGATCCAAGTTCCTACAAAAAATGTTTAATTGTGATCATAATAATACTAACATTTCTAAAGAAAGCAGTTTCGTCAATAAATAAAATATAAAAACTATCTAAAAACTACGAACTTTTTTTTGAAACTTATTACTGATGCTGACTGTGCTATCGTAAGGCAGTTTAATGAAGTTTCTTATAAATGCGTATATGATACCCCTGCAAATAATTTTTCCTTAAAATTTGTTAAAATGACCGCTTACTAATCTGGTGAAAGACGAGTCTAAGAATGATTTAAACGCCCATTTGTATAATAATGCGGAAGGGCGTCAAAACATTATTCTTGCCCTCTGGCCAGGAACAGCCTAGATCTACCCCTATTCATTTTTCTCGTGCTTTACATTTTTGCATAATAGCGATTTTACATTTCTAAAATCTAGTAAATTCTTTAGTCTTCGTCTGGATACCTTCTATCAGGAAAACAACAAACAGTTTATTGATATTCATTGATAAAGCTTCAGGATTGACGCATAACGAGTATATTGGCGATTTATTAAACCCTAAACTATCAGACTATTTTTTCCGCACATGAATACGAGACGTTCGTATAATTAACGATTTCCTAAATAACGGTCATTATTTGTTTGTAAATAACATTTCATTCAAAAAAGACGAAAAAACATATATTACACGGGCAACATTATTATTATCTTACGAATACCAATAGTGGTGCTTAATAATAATAAACTAAGCACCCACCACACATTAAAAAATGCAGTTTCATAGTGTCTTAAATATGTAGTTGGAATTTCTCCATTAACCACAAGTTGTACGATTGCTACTGTTGTGCAGTTTCAGACGTGTATAGATACATATAAAATACTGTTATATATGAATGGAATAGTAAGACCAGGAAAACCACGACAACAGGAAAAGAGTGTACTAAATGCGATTCGTTCATTCCTTGACAGAAAAATGTAAGAGCTACATCTTCCTGCACTACATGAGGCGCATTAAGTTTGGTTTATATGCAGGACTACACAAGACCAAATGTGACACTTGTAGTAGCCCCAGCTAACGTTGAAAAGCTATGAAGACAAAATGGTCAGCCATCACTCACTGTGCTAATCACCGCCTGGTAGACTTCAAACCTCATCTTGTTGGCGTGATATGAAGAGCTGGCTGTTCCCGTTAAGAAACGTCACACAAGAAAATTTTGGAACAGCTTGTGTAATCATAAATAATTCGGTATTGTGCTTTTCTTATCGATTCTCACTTCAGTAATATGTTCGAAATCAAACACTGCAATTCAAGTATAGAATCCCGTATACCTTTTTAAATTGCGAAATTCACTAAAATATTCTTATAACGTTAAAGCCATTCTAGTAGCGCGATTGTCCTCTGTATTCAAACAGGCACAGAAAATATATTACATAGACAACTTTTGCTAATTATAACGGTCACCATTCAAGTTTCCATTGCCGGCAAATAGAGCAATTGCTGAAATAGCCACATATACTTGAGCACAAAAGATCTAAAATTAGGTTTCGGATTATTAAGATAAATACCAAACGAAGTCCGTTGATCTTATCTCTCCTACTACCTATAATAATAGATGCAGTCATCGAAGCAATTTCAATCAGTAAATTTGTATTTTTTTTTTTTTTTTTTTTTTTTTTTTTTTTTAATGTGTGGTGGGTGCTTAGTTGCAGTGACTCCGTAAGCTGTATTACTTGTCTGGCTATCACTGCAACTCTTGCGGTGTAGTTTAGTGTGTAAGTTGTGTTTAAATGGCTTTGTGACAGCATCATATCGCCTTTTATGATGCCGCGCTGTTAATCACTTTGCTCCCAACAGCGAATGGCAAGTCGATCCGGGATTAAACTCTCTGAAAAAATGTCACCGTCCCTCCAGAGAATTGTACCCCGGCACCTATCGTCCTCTCACAACAATAGTCAGCCGCCTAACCACTGCGGCCATCGACCCGTTAATAATAATAATAGACAAATACCTTCAAATTTAGTACATGTACAAATAAAAATAAATTAAATCAGTAATGTGCTATACTACATTTCCGTTTCAATTAGTTATCAATCACTGTATAAGTTAAAGGACTAAGCAAGTTCTAGGTCACTTTAAATTTTAGTATACAGCGCTTGTAACTAAATGCATATATGTATGTTACATATGAATATCTATGTACACGTTGCACGTATTTATAGCTATACATATTAATAAGAACTTATAGGGTACAATACAATGTAATGTATTACCCCACGATTAGATGAGATATTAGTCGACATTGACCTTCCAGCACCTACTACTGCGTAGGAGTCTTTATGCAGATCGTATTGAAAGTTGCCCGCTAGAGGAAGTTGTTATGTGTAACACTATTGAGAAAGTTATATTGCACTAAAATTATTCCTTTATTATTAACGTATCACTAACTAAGTGATAAAGGTAAATGAAACTTACAAAACTAATAAAATCTATCTAAACCATCTGAAATGAGAAAAGATTAAAACATGTATGTACACTACCGCTCACGGAAGTTTGGGCACGTACTATGTTTCTATAAAATTACGAAATCCAAATATTTATAGCTATTATGTAACCATAATATTAATATACAATACTCTATTATGAATATAAAATAAGAATTCCGAGTGTTTTGATAAATATATTTGTAGAAACAAGGTTTATTGGGTCAATTTCTATTGTTTGTTTTATTGCGACTTGTTTACATTACTCGAAAATACCGAACAAGGCACAGCAGGCGATGTCTACAACACCAAGAGAGATGGCTTACGATGTTAAATTGATACCAGAATGCAATTCAGTCATTGTTTAGCACTTAAAAAGTATAGTAGTAGAATATTGTCGACGTGACTATCCGTGCTTTAAAAATTAAATATTTTGTTGATTATTAAGCAATCGTAGTTTAAAATGCCGAAATGAAAACCGATAAGTGTACAAAAGCGATCCGCTATAATTGCACTACATGAAGAGGGATATTCAGAACGTGTAATTGCTGAAATACAGGGTGTAAAAAAATCTACTGTGCACTATACACTCCAGCGGTATCGTGCAACAGGGTCTGTTGAAGATCGTAATCGACCAGATCCTTATCGAATAACAACGGCTGCTGACGATCTGCGAATTAGACTACTGAGCAAACGGAATAGACGGCTAACAGCACCGGAAATTACTGCAGAGATTAATCGCGGACGTCGAAGACCTGTTTCGGTCAGTACAACAAAACGCCGTCTAAAGGAAGCCAATCTTCATGGACGTGTCGCATTGCGGAAACCGTTGTTAAGACGTGGGAATCGAAAGAAAAGGTTACAATGGGCACAAAACTATCGCAACTGGACGCCAAATGACTGGGCTAAAGTGCTTTGGTCAGACGAGTCGAAATATGAAGTTTTCGGTTCAAAACGCAGAGTTTTTGTCCGACGAGCGAAGCATGAGAAAATGCTACGGGAGTGTATAGTTCCTACGGTAAAGCACGGGGGTTCGTCTGTGATGGTGTGGGGATGTTTCTGCACGGCAGGAACAGGTGACTTAATCAAAATAGACGGCGTTATGCGTAAAGAGGACTACAGGAGAATTCTCGAAGATAATGCCATTCCTTCTGGACTGCGGCTTCACGTTTGTCTATGACAACGACCCTAAGCACACCGCCAGGATTTGTAAATATTATTTAGACGCTCAAACAGAAGCAAATAGGGTGCAAGTTATGCCCTGGCCTCCTCAGAGCCCAGATTTGAATCCCTTGGAGCTGCTATGGGACGAAATTGATAGAAGGATTAGGAATCACTGTCCAACTTCAAAAGATCATCTCTGGAGGCTCCTTCAATCTGAATGGCACGCAATTTCTATCAACACGCTGAGAAAATTAACCGATAGAATGCCGCGTGTCGTTCAAGCTGTATTAAACGCGAAAGGAGGATATTTTGACGAGAAAAAGGTGTAATAATTTACAACAAAATTGCACTCAGTTCGCTGAATATTTTGTTACTTTACTTTATTAGATGTTTATCAACAGAAACAGAATTAATAAATTTATTTTTGTGTTGATTTTCTTAAGTTATTTGTATTTTTTAAATATTTTATTACTTGCCCAAACTTCCATGAGCGGTAGTGTATATAATATCTTTGCCGTTACTTAAAAAAAAACAAACAAGCAATTAATTGCTGCAAAAGACTGTTAACATTTTAAGAATATATCAGTGTACAATTTATTTACATGTTAACACATATGGACCAACCGAGCTCTAGTCATAACATTAGAGCGCGCTCTAGGTGTGTAGAAAGTGTTTGTAGTTGTAGCATTGGATTGTGGAATCGCGAAGTCAATATGTTGTAGGAGGAAAGGTGAATCAATGTTGTAGTGTACAAGTTTAGCTAGAAATTTACCACTAGCTTCAATTCGGCGTTGATCCAATGACGCATGAATGCATGTCGAAACAGTAGACCGTTATAATCGGACCCACGAAGTGGATAGACCCTATCCAATTTATATGAAAAGTGTTTCAAAAATCGTTTCTGAACTCTTTTCACTAACAGCTGTTGATAAACATAGTGAGGGTACCAGACCAAGGATGCGTATTCCTATTTTGTACGAACCAAAGAATAATACAACGTTTTAAGTGTGTCTGGACTGCTAAAGGATCGTGATGAGCGAATAAGGAAACCTAGAGATTTAGAGGCAGATAAACTAATATCAGGAATGTGCCGTGTAAAAGATAAGAACTACAAAGATCGGTAAAAACTAATGCATTTAATTCTGGGTATAAAGTCCCGATTTCTTAGATTTATTATGCCACACTTTAACCATATTTTAGAAAAGTGTGCCACCAAATGTTCAACAAATAATGTGGCTATAACAAACAGCGCTTCCGCGTACTCGTACTCTAAAATTAATATCCAAAATAAATTTTATATACAAGATTCCAATATGTAGTTCAAACGTGAAAGCTCAAACAAGCCAACTAGGTCCCCATACCTAACTAATCTAAATTTCTTCTTATGGTAATATATCAAAAGTTTAGTTCAGGAAGCACTTGTCACTTTGGTTGGCTCACCTAATAAAATGTTAGTTGTTTCTTCTAACTTAAAAATTTAAAAACTAAGTCCGAAATGGACTTATTAAACTCGATTATCCTGTATAATAACGAATAATTTCAAGTCAACTATAGGCCATTAGTTTACTCAAGAATTTAGCACATTTAGTGATCCACTTAGTTTTTTTAGATTCATTTCCGATTTTCGTAAAAAATGGACATTGGAGAGTTTTTTCAACTTTAAGCGCTTTTCTCTCCGTACCTTTGGGTTTTAAACCCAATTAAAGTTATATCAGATTGTTTATTAGCAGAATCGATTATAATATTTTAATACCGAGTCTCATTTAAAAAAAACCTAGGTTTGATTTATCACTGACTACTACGATCACCTTGTACAAAGAAAATATTTTTAAGACATAGCCATGTAGCTCTCAATAAAATTCCAAAGAGCCATAAACGCAATGTTATCCAACAGTAAAATTTAAAACAGTTTTGTTGATTTTACGTTTGTTTATTTTTCTTTTTCTGTTATTATTTTTCTAGCGATTTTAATCACAAGCTTAATTGAAAATATAATTTGGCCAATGATTGTATTGCTTTCGATTGGCTAAAAAAGCTGGCCGCCGTAAGTTTCTACAGAAGATGTATTTGGAAATTATTTCTTATGTAACATGTAGTTCAAAGTTACTTAGAGAGCATTATTTACGTTCACAGAAATAATTTCTTTTTATATAAAAACAATTTTCCATTACTATTTTAATTACAAGTTTTCATAGTTTTTTGTGTTTAAAATCAATCTTTCTTATATTTTGCATGCTACTTTAGAGATTAATACCGTAATCCAATTTACAATATTTCTTATTGCTGTAAAATGGTTTGAAGTGTTGCCTATAGCTACCTAATAAATCATTAAAAGTCGTTGAAGAAATTTCCCACAGATCCTATTAAAAGAAACTATGGGCTAAGAAAGTTAAACGCGAAAGTTAAGCAACTTATTAACGTGAACATAGAAATAGAAAATTAAAGAGCAAAGCTATTCCAATAATATTTTCCTGTGCACCTGTTAAAGAACAAAAATGTATTTACTCTGCCTACGAATAGGAAAGAAAATTGATACAGCTAGAGTTGGAAGCTATTGCTGGGCTTTCCAATTTAATTAAGATCGAACTGAATATGACATTTTCTAAACAATTGAAATAATATATGATAAAGCATGAAAGAATAGTAGCGAAATCAAAATTACTGTAAGAATGCAGAAGGCATACACTTTGTAAGGGTCGTTTAGATCAGATAAAAGCATTAAATCGTAAATCTACAAAATTTATGAAGTGGAACAAGAATGCTGAATAAATGCTTTAATGTTGAAATTTGATGCGGAAGCAACAAGTAACAATAACAAAAATACTATAATTGCATCAGTTTAAGTCACGCATATTAAAAATGTAGCTCTCCCGCGGTAATCTGTGTCAAGTACTCAATTAATCCAAAACCGCAACACTCTAACAATAAGATTTAAAATCGATTCAGTACCTCGAAATTGAAAACTACTGTTACAAGCTATAACTGCTATGCAAAAAGCAATTAACTATCACAAATGCCTATTTCATTGCTTCTACGATAATTCTCCACAAAAGACGACCATTTAAAGCCGGAGGAAAGTTTCCTTATTCCGGGAATTTCATCGAGATGTCCGTTAAATGAATTTTCCCCAGTTTAACAGATAATTCTCTTCGCCGATAACGAGAATTCCTTCGTGCAGCAAGGATTAAAAATATTCAATTACCGCTCGTAGACCTGATTGAATAGAGATTTCAATGTCAGCGCCACCATCGTCTCAGGCAGCAGTTCTATATACAGCACTAACACAGTATTGTAACCGCAAAGAAATCGATGGCTCAATGCCATCGGATTACCAGATAATTTATAAGACCTGAAGTACACCACATTGTTCCCTTTGCCATCACCTTTCCACCTCTTGTTTCTCGATTTACATTCAAGTTGATATTGCCTTAGTTTTAGACTGATGTATCGCAAGCAATAGACTCAAATGCGACATGTTCAAGTACGCCCATTTGCTCTATTTACTATCAGACTAAGTACTTCACGAACGAGCCCTCTTTCTGTACATCCTACACACACATCAGACACACATATATTAACTCAAAGCGTGGAAGTTAGACTAAAGCACACATTTAAAATCGCAGGAGCCCTGAAACAGATGCTAGGTATAAAATTGCGAGTGTAATTCATGAGAGTCTGCAGTATACAAGTAAATCATGAAAACAAAACTTAACACGGATAATTAGATTTGCAAGAGATACCGTAATGCTTTTATATCGCCATCGTTTCTAAATTAAATTTATGCTTTTTATAATAATATTGTAGAAAAATTGACAGTGATAGAAGCCTACGCGTAGACGATACCATATATGAATTTCTACTTTATGTTTGCACTACAGAAAATTGTGAAAAGTTTTCCACATAAAAAACTTTCAATATACTTCGATTTATAGCACACTTCAGAACCTCCTTTCACTTTAAGAGATAGACGTAAAGTGCTTTAAAATCTAGTTTGAGAAGAAGGATTATTAAGAAGGAAATACCGATATTAATAACACCTTAAAATACTTTTCCATATAACATACTATACTACAAAATTAATGTCAGAAGTATTTATTTAATGCACTGTGATTAAGATATTAAATAAACGTTTTGCTGAAACTGGTGATATTAAAATCGTTAAAAACTCAGGGTGAGAACAGCTACATACGAAGAAATACAACGTTTTAAACATACCGAACGTAGTTCATACCACAAAAACGTATTCACGCCGAGCCACACATCGTACTCAACCAGAAAATTCGACCGGCAATATCACAGAAAATTTTATCCACATACATTTTATATAAAACAAGAATTAAATGAAGATGAGTATGACAGAAGAATTCTGTGAAATTGTACTGGAGGAAGCACATGTTCAGTCAACTAAAACTGGTTTTCCGTTATATGGACACAAAAAATATAGTAGTCCTTGCCTGGTAGATGAGCTCTTGGACAGTATTCAGAAAACGCTGAAGTTTTGACAGGTATTTATAATAACAGCAACGTATTCTAAATGTATTTGAAGTATAGATCAGTTTAAAATTGTTTTTCTCCATACAATAAAATGTTTTGGTCATCTACTATATGTATAACATTTATACATATTATGCATAACATTAAACATCTACTAAAAACCTTATCCTTCAATACTTATTTAATAATCCATGAACATCATAGAGGTGCAACTGCTTATTAAGCTGTATTATTTGTCAAAACAGCTCTTTCTGTCCATTTTCAGTGTATATAAATGTGTTTTCATAGCTTTACTAGGATATTATCGCGCGGTCAATAATGTTGTGCTGTTAATAATATGGTCCTCTCTCGACCGATCAGTCGCTCTCACCACTGCGATTATCGAACTGTATTAAATAACTGAAATATGTTCCCGGAACACTTAAACAATGTATTAAGAACATACATAAAAAATACAAAGTACACTAGTTAATTAAATAGTTTAAGTTATATGTACAATATACGTATAACATTAAATAACGCGATTTAAGACGTAAGTCAAACCATTATATCTTAGGAGATTAATTTAAAGTGAAAAGATACGGATCAGGGCCAAGGGAGTCAGTAATCCTGGATTATTGGTCATTATTGCAGAAACTCGATTGTCTAGGCCGTGCGATTGTAATTGAAATGCTTATCTTTTCAGACACGGAATATATGTGAACTTTCTTTGATTTTTCCTCTTTCTTGCAAGGAGAAGTTTAGGACTATCTTAAATTGAATTGAGCATCCTTTCTTGTACAATTATATGTACATATTAATTTAATATGTACTCAGAAATTATTCGCTGCGCGCGCAATACTTAGCTTGTTAAAAGTATAAATTTGTCTAACGTTTCTAGCACCAATAACTTCATTATCATTTTTTGAAGACACTGTTCCACACTTTTATTAGATAGTAACAAGAATATCCATCGAAATATGTACAAAGTAACTGTTTTTAAATCAGAAATTTGCTGTAATTTTAACGTAATGTAATCCATCACTGAAAGATCAGAATTTTATGTGGAATAAAGGAACTCGGCAGTATCTAAGTCGCTGGCTTAGGTAAAAGTGAGTATTGATTAATGAATTTGTAATCATGTTAATACTTATATGAATCGTTTGTGTATACAGCCCTTTGTAGCAACAGAAACTAAAACCGCAACTTAATCTGTGTTTACTGATCTTTTATCGCTACTATTTAATTAACCTGCTAAATATTTTCCATACATGTACAATAAACTCCAATGGAATAGAAGAGCTCCAATCTTCTTGTACGTATAAAAGGATACTGCTAATGAAAAATTCCTGGACAACCGAGCGCAAATGGTTGTTGAAGGAATTCTGTAATGTTGTTCTACGTGAATAAACGCAAGTATTGGTTTGAAAATCTAGTCGAGGAAGTTTAGGTATGCACTATAATATAATTGAAATCATCATTGCATGCTTTATTATCAGAGCATGTTATAAATAATGCAAGGTAATTTATATGAAGTATGTGTACTTGATAGCACGTAGTCCACATAAATATGTAACTAACTGAAGATACTGATTCAATAAATAGTACAATAGTAATATGAATAGTACAATAAACTAGTACAAAAATATGCATTTTCTCTCGCTTTCATATTACTACATAATAATTCATTTTTTCTACTCCAATGTATTTTAATTACAGTAATGATTAATTTTAAAACGCTTCCTTTAAAATAGTGACAAATTCCTTCAAATATCGTCTATCACCCAGTAGTCTAAAATAAAATACATACATACATGTTCTAAGCTTATCTAATATACATAAATTCAACACAGAGAAAATTCTAATTGATACACTGTTCCAACCCCGACTAACCAACGTATAAATGTCTTTCCAAATGCACTAATTAAGCTACTGTTAATTAAACTTCACATCGCAATTACAGCTTTTACTACATTTACGGATGCCCTAGAATGCAATTGATGTGATTTATTGAAATTTATTAAGTGATAAATGTTAATCTAAGTAGATAGTAAGTTTATTTAAAGTTTGTCGCATAGCTGAAAACACAACAAAATGCAATACAAACACTTAACAAGTGTCAGTTACGTAACAAACTGAACGAATTTACTGTAGCAAGCAACAAAATTGCATTAGATTTTGTGGATTATGTAGTGATTCTGTAAAAATGATAGAAACCCTTTTTAACATGAATAATTGGTTTGTTAAAAGTAGAAATTTCTCTCATGTTTACCGCTCCAACTTCCGAATTGCTTTGCCAATACACTGTTGTCTTTCTTTGCTAACTACTAGATAGTTCTTCAGTGAATAGTGATGAACTAGTCCACCACATTAATTTTATAGATTTATGGATTGTGACATACATCCATCAAAAGCAAAATATGTATGACCCTGCAATATTCTAGTGTTAAAATTGAATAGTAGACATTTAAACCGCGTGTTTGCTATTGGTTACTAAAATACTGTAGCAAAATAAAAGCAAATTCACTTGCTTCACTGCTTACTTGAAGCTAAACATGGGCAAATTGCAACGCCAAAAAAGAAAAAAGCATTAACAATAACAATCACAATGTTGAATTATTTAGTGAAGCTAAATTGCAAGATTCAATGGAATCTAACTACATCACCAAGGCAAATAACTACTAAACTGTCTGATTTATGAATAAGCATAGGAAATAAAGCTAGCAGCCAAGTTAAAACAAACACCATCAAGGAGCATTTTTATGCATTATCTAAGCTATCACTAAATATACTATAACAATATAAGCAAACATATAATATACCAAATGGAATGAGTATAGTAAGGTAATAAAGAATATGATGTATGTAAATACTTTGTTGTTATTGATTAGGAACATGGAGAAAAATTGAATACAGAGGAGCCTTAAAAACAAATATAGCAACTTTAACTTTCAATAATAATCCAATACTGTATTGTACCATAATTAATATAGTTGGACGACAAAGAGTAATTAAAATTTTCACAAAAAATATTATTGTAACAGCTGTACTGCCGTGAGTGAAAAGAGTATCTTGTGACTAGTTTGCTTTATATTTAGCAACTGTTAATAAATTGTCATAATGCAAAAAAACGAGATTCTATGGCTAATATAACAATGAATTGACATGTGTCACTACCTACGTATTTCTGCGTTTAAATTCATGACTTAAAACTAGCCAAATATAACACACTAATATATGCATTATATCTGATGTAGTTACATTATTCATGCAGGGGATATGCAATAGTAAACAAAAAAATGCAAAAATCTTTCAACTAAACTAAACATTCTGTCCATTTGACGGCTCCTATTCACTTCAGAACTGACATTTATAAAATAGCCAGTAGACGAAATTTTAGCAGAGGCATCACTTCATTTAAAACAGATGTACTTGCTAAATTAGTTAACGACGAGAAAAATGGGTCACCTAATTTGAGATCAAGTCTAGTTTAACATGATTTAACAGTAAACATGGCAATAAATCACAAATAACTTTCTGTATTATAAAAGTAAAATTGTAACATTGCCATGGGTATATCATTTTAAGGTGTTGTCTTAATTTTATATCTTTAACAAACATCAAATAATATTTATGAACAGAAGATTAAATTACTATAAAGCTAAGCCTTGATACCAATCCATCATTAGATAATAAAAAACACGTATTAGAGAGTAGAAAACATCACCACACAATTACAATTCTATTAAACATCTAGAATGACGTACCAATAAGAAAGCTCATAAGGCACTTCCACTGTACACGTATAGCGTAACGTACACAGTCATTTCACAAACACAGTAGTTCAATAACGTGCTCGTAATGTAGGTACACTGGAGAGTTTCTTAAGGAGAACGGCAATATGCTGCTACGTAGGGTAAGCGATGTAAGCGATATTGAACCTTATGCAAAATTTTTACCTATACGACCCCTGGGTTCATGCGTTCTTAGAATTAGATGTTTATTTTAAATTCTGTCGTAAACGAAGTATTTCTATTGTAGGTACGAAATCCGATATTCCAATCGATATATGTATGTAGATGTCAATTAAACGACAGTGATCGTTTCATATTCCGCTAAATACTAAGTATATGTGATTAAAACACATATTTGTAAAATATCTTTTTAATTCATGAATTATATGAAAAATTGCATAGAAATAAATTAATAAGCAGCTTAGTATTCTAACAATAAAAAGGCATATTTGTGAAGAAATGCATAAAATTAATGTATTTGTATTTATTAACATGTAAATATTATAACTACATTATTAACAAAGAAATATGAAGCGAAAGTTCAAGTGCGTGTCTTTAGTGATCATATTCTGTGTTAAAGTGATAATATTTGTGTAATACAATAAAACTTACAGCATACTCCTATAAGTGTAATTTTCATAAACGTTGTCTTAGTTTTTATTTTTACCATTACCTAAATTCCAATAGTCTAATAACAATTATATGTTTTATAGTTTGACTATATATACATCATGTGCTGTGTAATTTAAAAAAAAAAAACGAAGTATCTTGAAATATATTCAAAACATCAAGCTATTTTTAGAGTAGGTATATATTATATTTTCATCGCACTCAAACATATTCAAATAACAGGTAAACTCACACAACCATTGTCCTATAATAAACGCATTATGTATACGTGTTATTGGATGATTCATTGCGGTGTTACAAGTGCAGCTTGTGGATCCCCTTTCAAGCACTTATCAAACTTTCTTCCACGCACGGCCGTTCGGGAGTTTTCCTAAATGCACCTAGAGATGTATAGTTGGCCATTAAGAAAATCTTGACCAAACGAAACCAACCGAATCGGCGTGAGCGGAAGAAAGTTTGATATGCTCTTCAAAGGGGAAGACATTACTTAATACACAAACTGTACATTAGGTCGAAATTTATATACAAATTCTACCGTTCCCTAGTTTTATTGCTTTTCGTTCTCCTTAAGAAGTTCTCCAGTGTACATACATATACATACATAGGTTACATACATACATTCACATAGACTACAACAATTTAAATATATGTATATCTGGTCGGTTACACGTCACTGTTCTCCAGCATTTTCAATCGTAATGCATAATTCAGCTCAATGTTTATGTCTCCCCATTTCTAACGATTTTCAAATTGACATGACAGTCTTATCGAAATTGAATCAAAAAGACCCATGTCGCCGTTGTAAAAGACAGATGTGTAAAAGTTTAATGCTTTTTTAACTGCAACGAATGCATGTCAGTACGACAGTTATGTTTAATATTCGTGCATATACGAAGTAGGTATGACCCGTGCGAACGCCTCTAGACTTGATTTATGTCGGTTTTTCAAAATAACTTGAATTACACCGAGGACAGCATAACGATGAATCTAGAAAATGCAT
Source organism: Holotrichia oblita (assembly GCA_023690525.1). NCBI lineage: Eukaryota > Metazoa > Arthropoda > Insecta > Coleoptera > Scarabaeidae > Holotrichia > Holotrichia oblita. The sequence goes on from CM043020.1 coordinate 67,512,169, forward strand.
ATGTCGTGACAATTTTATATCACTTTCTTTGCATATATGTATGTATACATTTCTGCAAAATTTCAATTGATTATCTGCAATGGTTTCAAAGTTATGAATTTTTTAACAGAGAGTTCTGTTCACGCCATTTTCGCCTCTATTTCGTAGAGTAAAATATTCATAACTGTGAAACCGTTGCAGATAATCAATTGAAATTTTAGATGATGGATTATCAAATCATAAAATCTTTCTTTTAGTGATATATATTTAATTCAACTTTCACCACCAAGGAGAGGTGAATTTTTCCATGCATACTTCAATGGTTGTAACTTTTTCATCTTCTATTTGCAAAACAAGCGATTTTTTACCTGGATGAATACTTTTTTGAGCGACTGTAGTAATCTAGAATAAATCAGGCTTAAGATTTCTAGCAATATACTATCTATTCTATCGATGTATAAACCAAATGAGAGTTGAATTTAAAGAAATTACAGCACAAATGTCGAATAGACGAAAATATTCGAAAAATTTTATGATATTTCAACGCTAAAATTGAATTTGGAAGGGCAACTGATAAATTTAACCTTTTTGAAAACTTTTGTACGCTCTAATTTAAAAGAAATCGTTGTTAGATTCACCGCTGCATGTTACCTACATACATGCATGTTACCATTCAACGATTTTATTCATTGTAATAGAATAGTATTATGTACACGACTATTCTACGCTGTTTAATGTTTCTCTTATACAATACGAACACTGTAGTCATAGTATGATTTGTTTTACTGCCTATTATTCTAGTTGTGCTGTGTAATATTGTAACTATAGAATATACAATGTCGTAGAATTTCAAACATTGTATTGTATTCTAGTGTGTATATGCTTGTTTCTTTTTTTTATACGACAAATATAGTATTATAGAGAGTACCGCCTTCACCTACATTCAGCAAGAAAATTGGCCCGAATTTTTCAGAACGAAGAACATTTGATAATTGCGCTTTCTCGGCTATCCCTTTGGCGAAAGTATATTTAGAATTCCGCATGCTGTAAGAGCTCCTCTGAGAGAGTTCCGTATTAAACTTTAAAGATATTCTAAATTGAAGGTATTACTCTTTGAATAGTAATTTTCTTTTTTGCGCTTATATTGGAGGTCTCTCGTGAGTGCCCGATTTTTGCCACGTCTCCTGGAAAGGGCGAATTCGTTAACCGAAATATAGATTTCATACTTCCGTTTCGTACTCATATTCAATTGTAGAGATGTAACCTTTATGCAAATAATAATCAATTTTATATTTTAAAGTATTTGTTTATCTGGAAATATCCAAGTTAATAGGTTTTGTCGTAAACTTGTGGTTATAATGCAAATATTCTACAAACTTGATAAAGGTAGCAAAAAAACATTAACTTGTTTGGAGTATGTATGAGTCATATCAGCGTAAAATTTTCACAACAGAGAAAGACATAATTTATTTTCTTTTTTAGAACATTAACTCGCTAAACAAGGAGTTGGTAAGTTGACGATCAGCATTAAGTTGAATTAATCTATGTTGGCAAATCCAAACGCCCGCACTTATACATTGACACGATTTCTGGGAATCTACGAATAATATCCACAGAGACTGTATTTGTAAATTAATTTTGGTGGCATACTTACGCAACATGTACTTAATCCGTGATACGTGGAAGAAAACCAATACGCAGATATTTAACTAATATATAGAGGTATTCCAAAATTCATGCAAGAAATAATATTGATAGAAAACACACACAAAGACCTCCAAAGAAAAGAAGTCCAACAATGCTAAATCACATCATCTAGCTGACTAATTCTGACCACCGGAACAGGAAATTACGCGAGTAGATGACTTATATCGGGGTGTGTGGCATGTGGTACTGTTTTGTTGAAACCACACGTCAAGCACATCCATATCTTGCAACTTAGGCACAGAAAACTGGATTATCATGTTGAAATTGCAAACACCATTGAATATTATTACTTGCTCAGCCACATTTTCGAGAAAAGTTCCTATAATGCTGCCAATCTAAAATTCACACCAAGCAATGGCATATTATAATAATAATAGTTTATTGCACTTTTCACAACAAAACTACATAGTTACAACATAAAATCTATTACATCAATACGCAGTATAATTAAGATGCTAAGGCTGCATGCAGGCGTACCCACACACAACGCGATCCAACCCATCGTATATCCGAAGGGTCAACGAAAATTAAAAAATAATTTAAAAAAGGAAAAAAGAAAAACGTGGGAAGGAAAAATACAATAGGATCTATGGGAAAGAATAGGGTCAGGTAATCAAGAAGAATCCCTGTTATTCTTGTAGACCCCCAGTAAAGCCAATAGTTAGTAAGAAGAGATAAACGATATATACTATATCAATATAAATGTATCCATAATAATACATTTGATTCTCAACAATTACTTGTGGATTTTCTGAACTCCAAATACAATAATTTTGATGACTAACAAAACCGTCAAACTAAAAAATGAGCCTCATCACTGAAAATGATTTTATTCAAAAATTCAGCATTCATTTGTTGTTGTTCTATAATCCAGTCAACGAACTCTTTTCGCTGTGCGTAGTATGTAGGTTTCACTTTTCAATTGAATTAAACTTTGTAAGCACGGATGTATAAACCTTTCGTGAAAATACACTAACACGCTATAGAGGGCTCCTCTAAATATTCAATTCTTGGCCACGGTATTGAATAATGTATATACCTGCAGTTTCAGAAACACTCCCACTTTTGAATTTTGTGTTGAACTACCTGCTGAAAACAGGCTCGTGCCTCATAGTACTAACTGATTCAGTCTCCCCAACTTTATTCATGTATCTCTTCACAGTTGATAGGAGTAAAGCACTATTCCGACCATATTTTGTACGAAAACTGTAGCTGCAACACCGTCAACTGTCAACTATTACGCATGTGCAAATACTTTTCCTTGTCAGAAGGTTTTCATCTCTAGTGCTGCTTACACATCGAGTTACCGTGATTATCTGACGAAACCAACACAATTTTGCTCCTGAAGAATCCACTTACAGTAGTGACAAAACGTCGAGCTTAATAAATTTTATATTTTTGTACTTTTTTACTTTTATTTTGTTTTTATTTATTTTTGTAAGAAGGTATTATGCATTTAATATTTGCACCACGTTCAACAGCAAACAAATGTGTGTCCATATTTAGTATAGGTATCACTTTATATACATATTCAAAAAGAATTCTCGCAAGACAGCAACATTCATTATATTTAAGTGAAAACCAGTTCTTTTTATTGTGTAACAAAAAAGTTAATAAGAAGGTCGAAAACAACCAACAGTGAAAATAAGAACAAAAAAATTGTCCACTGAAGAACGGATATCATTTACAGAATCTCGTTCTGCGTTATTTCGCAACAATATTTAGGTAGAGCATTCACAGTACTCTACATAAGAAATTTATGAAAAAAAAAATGTATAAAATATAACTATGCTATAGTTTAGTTTTATACTACGTTTAGTTTTCCATTCAAATTACTTGGAACTTGTCCAAGCTTTTATACACTATTACAACATATAAAGCTCTTTTATTAGTTCAGTAACCATATAAGATTTAAATCTACTAAAATAACTCACTTCGCCAGACTAAACAATAAGCTTTAATGATCTAATAAAATGAACAAAAGTCACAACACTTACCTATCTAATGACACCGCAATCAAACTATAAACAGATGCAGCTACTGACACACCCTGTATGTACGGTACAGTTTTGCACATCCACCAGCCGAGAACCCACGCTGTAACAAAGACATAATTAACTAAATATAACGCCCTATTATCCGATATGAGATAGAATTATGCGTTTTGTTATATACGTCTGTATAGCTGTACTAAATCTATTAATCCGTATTTGTCCAGATAAAATATTGATGTACGAATAGATTTACATTATTGGATCTGTTAAGGAAGGTCCGATTCAACCGATGTCACATGCAGTGGTTTATGTGACAAATAGCATAAATTTGCATTCTAGATTCATTTAAAATAGAATCTTTCCAACAATGCATACATAATGAGAAAGGTACAGTAATAATATTATATATACATAAGTACACATATACACCCCTTATGAAATAAAATTACTTTTGATCTTATCGTAGAGTTTTATAAAAGCTGCTCGAACATGTCAATTTTTAATTTTAAAGATAAGGCTTCTGAATGAAATTTGAAGTATACAGGATAATTTTTGTAAGTACAATACAAAGTAAATGACTTTTTTAAGTCTCCTTATTGAACTGATTTTAACGACACTACTTACTACTACAGACACCACTTACTATAAGACTATGAAACATTTAAATAAAATTACTGTTACAGTTTAACAGATTAAATATTCGAAACGTTCTCCAATTACTTATTAGAAATAACCTAATCTGTAGTAAAACTCTTTCTAACTTTTTGTAAAACTTGAGGTGAAATATTGCTTATTTCTGTTTCTATTTTTTGTTTGAGATCATTAATATTGTCTGGCTCTGTAGCACATTATATTTGAGATTCCCCCATTAAAAAACCCACAGGTGAAAGAGTCTGGTGATCTACTTAACCACTCAATAGCACGACTTCGAGCTATCCATTTGGAAAAGGTGTCACTTAAATGGTTTCTTAAAAAATACATCAAAGTGCCTCATTTTGCTGAAACCAAACATTTTCACTTGCTAGGGTCGGATCTATTACATTGGGACATACATTTGCCACCACAAGGACATCATTTCTAATGCGATCCAAATGTTTTATCGCTGTCAATTTTCCATCAATAACAATTGGATCAATTATATGGTTATCGATGATAACTACCGGAGACGTTCACTTTTGAGGATATTCCGTACAAATATTACGCATCCGATGAGGATTCTCTGCTGACTAATACCTACAGTTCTATCGACTTACTTCACAAATCACTTAAAATAGATGCTCAACTCAATACTAACGATTTTGCTTATAGCGGGAGAGTTTTCAGGAGACGGAACGGGGTGTTTGTTTAGTAGGTTGCAAGTTAAAACAACGGCGATAGCGACAAGAAATTATTTTTATATCCAATTTCCTAAAACATCCCAATGCACATGCGCGATTTTATTCGTTCATCCGTTTTTGTCTAAGTCGCACGTGTTTACGTCGTTGTATGGAAATATAATGGGTTTTTCGACGAACGGTTAGTGATCGGTTTCCGCACAATTTTATACCTATGCTTTTATTTGTTAATAAACATATAAAACATACTGGCATAAAATTATTCGTTTATCGATCAAAAACCGTCAGTAGAAAAAAAAGCTATTTTCGTGAATAAAAATATACAACTACATCTTATGCAAATTACATACAGATTAATAATGTTGGTTGCCTACTCTTTTGCGCCTAATTTCCCTCCTGCCCCGATTGTGGCAGCCTACCCCTTGCCCACAACTTTTTCGATCGACTGATTCAATAGAGTTGTACATCTCTTTTAGGTGGTTTGTGATTTATTTCTCCATTCAAGATGAAAGTTGTGTACTGTGGCAAGCCTTACAACTGAAGTTTGCAGATCTTGTTGCAGTTCTTACTTATCTAAAGATCTTTCATCATTGATAGCGCTCACACAATCTATGTGAAATAAATTACTTTTGAAATACAGTACCTATGTCATCAGCATTTTACAATAAATTGTCAATATTTTTAAAACAGCTGAATTTAGACGTACGATGATAGAATAAAAAATATTCTAAATCGGTAAAGAATTCATTCATTAATATTCTGTTTCATTAAAACATGACAAGCGAGAAAATCTTTGGATAGCTGATGACATCGATCTGATATTGAAAGCATAACGGAATGATATAATTTTAGTCCTGTAGACTGGAAAAACCGAGATTTTTATAATTTTAAGTTTTTGTAAATTCAAACATTATACATATATTAAAATCACTGAATACCTAATAGTCTATGTAAATGTACACAAATGTACATACACAAATGTACATATACATAATTATAACGTTGAAATGAAAACGCAAAATGTGATTTAATGTCTGTTTAATTAAAAACAGGTGTTGAATATAAATATTATTACTTACATATGTCATATGAAAATTATTTTAGTTAGTGGTATATTTTGAACATTGCTATTGATAGTGTAAATCAATTAGTCCTGCGAAGAATAAAACACAATTATTACTATTATTATACCAGTGCCGTAGATAAATTCACAAGTGGAGTTGGGGATAAAAGCTTAAGCGTTAGGGTAACAAAGGAAACTGCAACGAAAAAGAAAGGTTATATGGAAGATAGAAGACCCTCTTCGAATTGTGATCCGTATGCTGCCTGTGATATGATTATTAGAACATGTCTTTTGGGCGAGTGTTAATACTAGAAGCAAATACTGCCTTGAATATGTAATTATTCCTTGTTTTATCTAATATACATATTTATAAATGCAACTTGAATTTGGATATACACTGGATCTGTATCAGAAATGTAACAGCCTTGGATATTCATTTAGTTGTAATAGTTCTTCTATAGGTGGCGCTTAAGATTATACGAAAATTGGCGAAAATGCATCGAGCATGCATGTTTCCAATAAATATGAAGCAACGTCCAATGCACCACTGCCTACTTTTCAAAGATAAATTAGACAAAACTAATATCTGAAATTAGTGTCATCATGTCAGAGCTACCTTGATTTAACTAATTTTTAGTACATAATCCCCAATTAAACACTAAACTGACTTTTACAAAGAAACTATAAGAGTTAAGTATAGGAATGACGATGTTAGATACAGCAATAAGCAAGTTATTGATTTACATTTTCAAAAATTATTAAATATCTCAAAAAATATTGAACGTAGGTATAGGGAATGTAACAGTAATTGGCCTGTATTTAGTCTGCGTCATCGAAATATGCAATAATATATATGGTATTCCATTTAAATTTTGATAACTTTGATGTGTAACTTTCTTTTGGGACACTGTGTATATTTCAAAATAATTTTAGGACTCCTCCTAATGGACCTACACATGCTCCAACAAAAAGATTTTAAATATGTGTTATCGTTTTTTGTATATCAACCGAGGTGAATGTGGCGCCCCACCCTGTAGAATAACTGAAAATAGTTTTTAGGTTGCATCGATGGAACACATATTGTGATAAATTCACCAAAGCACAATTCAGATGAGTATATTAATCGCAAAGGTAATACATACCAGTATTTGCCTACAAGCAATATGTCAAGAAAAAAGGAAATCCACTGTTATATTCATCGGGTTTCCAGGTTCAACACATGATAGCCGAATGTTGAAAACTCTCAAGAGTTATTGTATAATTCAGTATTCACTTTCTTTCTCTTTTTAAATTATTATGTAATTGGTGATTCAGTTCTCCTTGTCTAAAATCATTGTTGACGCGATATAAAGATGACGGTCACCTCACACGTGCTCAAAAAAAGTTTAATATTACTTTAAGTTCCTGCCGCGTATATATTGAACATAGTTATTTTGGTATACCTACTGAAACAAAGATTTAGGCAGTTATATTATTGTAAATTACAAGGAATGGAAATTCTCTGCCACTTTATTCAAGCATGTTGTGTGTTACACAATTTGTCAGATAATGATGATTTTGAGAGTAATTTAGAAAATGTAAGTGACACATGAGTGTAGTGAAATGCTGGAAACCTTCAGTGAAGAGAGTGGAAAAGAATTAAGGAATGAAATTTGTCGACAGTTACTATTGCAATAATACTACTTGTTATTATTAGGTATATTATATAGTATTATTACACGTTATGTTTATTTTTTTCGTCTAATAAATTTACAATTTTTGTAATAAAGTGTTTTTCTTTTTTTATCTCTTCTGTTCGAGCTTCATAATTCTCTAATTTTCGTTTTTTAAGAGCTACATTTTCTGCATAATGAGCCTCTTTCATAAGTCTTATATTTTTAAGTTCTCCTACTAAGCTTTTATCTTTATTTTTATGAAAGGTGGCTGCAGATTCTACAGTATCTAATACTGATTGTGCTTCTTCAGGTACATATATTTATTGGATGGTGCTGAGACTACATTTACTCCAACAATTTCTTGCAACTAAGTTTTATTTTGTCCAGATGCTATAGGTGTTATTTATATATTGACTTTGTTATATAGGTATGACTATAGTTAACTTTTCGTATTGACAAGTTGCTTGAGACCGGCCAGTTTTATTATTAAGCTTTTTCCATTGTTTTCCATTTATTTTGAGTTTGTAGAACAGTAAAATTGTAACCTTTTTCTAACATTTTCTTTTGTACCATATCCCACATTTTTTTCTTAGTCTTGAAATGGAATTATTTGCCTACTTGCGGTGATAATTCATTATATATATGAATTAACAATTTCGTAGGAGGTTCTGTCCAAACACTTTCATTATTGTTGTTTATTGATTCAGAATATTCTAGAATGAAATATGCAGTTTACTGATATTATATATATCGTATATATAATATCAGTAAATAATAATATATATATACGATATATATTTTCGTTTTGATGTAGGTAAACAATAAAATTGTATATATAACAATGAATACAGATAAACTTACCTGCATTAAAAGGATTTTCATCTGATGCTTCATTTACATCTGGATCTGGATTGTCTATAAATTCCGAATCTAGAAATATAATGGAGAACCTACGAGTATGTACTTTGTAATTATTCTTTAAATTTAAAGATAATCGTGAAAAAAAGCCACTTCTTTTATTCCCAAACGAAAATATATGTTTTTTCACCTAGAAATCGGAGAAGAAAGAAGAACGATTACAGCGCTCTCCCAAAACGCGGCGTTTACGTCAACTACAACGTGTGACGTATGAAGCCATGTTTATGTTATCGAAATCGATGGCTTGACTACTTGTGCCTTGTGTTCGGACGATTTCTTTTTACTAGAAACACAATTCAGGGAATATAGTTAGCACTATTTAATTCCATATATAGAGCGATAGAATAAGGTTGGAATGAATAAGAATCTTACTTTTTTTAGAAAATTTAACCTTTAAGTAGTCGCATGCGGCTATGCGGCGCCAGAGACTTTTTGAAACTCTTTTAACATATGTAGATAATTTTATATATTTATGTCCTTTCATGTATTCCTCAAGCATTTAGTTGTGATGATATTCAGCATGTTATAATTTATGTATGTCCATGTTTTAGTTTTATATTAGCTGAAACCTCGGTCACTGCATTCAATGGCGCCGTCACGGCACTGAATGAGCAATTAGAAATTGAAGAAGAAAAGGTGTCATATTTGTTCCCGATCAAAATATTGACATTCTCGTCAAATTTGTTCCAAATGTAAAAATATCTGTTCCGACCATAGTAAAAATATGTCAAGTTTGTTTACAATGAGATGTGTATTACGAATTAGGTACTCTATTATATCCCTAAAAATATAAGTTTTAAAGACTATTTTTTTAAATTATTATATATAAGAAGGGTTAAACAAATTAGGTACCTACTTATACATTTACTCAAATATGGTTGAGCACAGACCTATGTTAATTTTCTTTTTTTATGTCACTTCAATATCAGCAACAACCGTATCTAGTATGGTAGCTTACAAAAAAGCTGTCATTTGTAAGCATTTGCATCCAGTAAGTAAACATCTACATAATTCATAAATTCAAACAAAACTCCAGAAACTTCACAAAAGTTTTAATTTACATATAAATGTATGTACATTTCACAGCATCACGCTGCATCATCAGCACAGTACATACATCTACATAATTATTTACATTGTAAAATTTAGTAACCTTATTAGCTAACAAATTTAATGTAAACTTAGCAAAGTACCGGGTGCTATTGGTCTTCTCATCAAAACAACCCTATGGTACTACTTACCTACATCACTGATATATTATTATTCCACACTTTAAATTAAGGAATTTAGTTATCGAAATGGTTTTATTCCCCGAAATTCAGAGGCATGATACTGTGTATTGTTCTCAAAGAACACCATCAATGTTTGCGAGTCAACCTTAGGAAGATTCCGGCTATCTGCTCTAAAGAACTCCATAGTTCCTTGTTTAATTAGCACAATAAATAATTTAATAAGAGGTAATAAATGTGAAAAACAAATCGATACAACGATAAAGCTTTTTCCCATTTTTTAGAAACAAAAATATTCTTTAATCTCATAACTCTCGTAAGACAAATGCACTTATTACCATATCATTCACCGTGTTGTTTTTGTTTAGTGGTTTTCTACGTCACGCGGAGCTCAACCAATGCGTTTGGGTCACGTGACTTCCTCGGGCATCTTTCAAGTCAAAAATCTCGAAAACCACAAGTCTTTGAGAAAAAATTATTGCTGTTTCATTTACCGGCGATCTCAATCCTTTATAAAATGTTTAATTCCTGTTAACTTTTGAGAAATCTAGGTTGTCTATTGCACACTTAATTAAGTTTGTGTGATTTGGAATGTTGTATTAACATATGAAGTAAATGTGAATATTTACCATTTTTGTAATTGTCAATATTGTCTACATAAAACAAATTACAATCTTCATCCTGTATTAGACTCATTTTTGCTTTGTTAACTAACAGCGTCATAACCTATGTCCACATCGCCACTACACACCATCTACTTCACCGCATGAGATGGTGTAAAAGGTGCTACACTATTTGTCCTACACCACGATACCAAACAAGATTAGGTGTTATGTATACACTTTGTTTTAACAAACGCTATGGTGTAAAAATATGCTACACTTTCTACACTAGTGTAATTAGGTGTAATATAACAAGCAAACCTATTACTACATCCAGTAGATATTCTGGATATCCATAACAGATACTGGAAGTACAGTAGACACTATGTGCTGTGTGCGTGTAGTACCTATATACTATACATATGTAGGCATTACAAAAGAAATAACAAACACTTAGACAGGTGAATCAACATTATATTGTTATCATTCTTTTTCATTTGTCATGTTTAAGTCTTGCTAAAAACTTATATTCATGTACTACTTTAAAAAACGGTGATTATGTTGTTGCTTTTTGTTTCACAATAAACATTGTTATTTTTAAAAGATCCTTGATGATGACGATTTGCCCATTACACCTTATGGACTTATTATGCGCCAATTTCCTTCGCGACAAACCCTGAATTATAATCCATCAACAGTTAACATCCAGTATAACAATAACACATTTAGAACTACATGTTACAAATCGAAAAAATGAACTCCTGTTGTAAGAGAAGTTGCATACCATGCCAGTAATTTTACAATATTAATTTTAATTATCCGTATGACTAAGACATTGCATTATAATATACATTTAATATGCATATAGTATATAAAAAATCATACCATTTTATCAAAATTTTAATTTTATAACACTTACATATCTCAAACAAATCATGTAAGAAAGTCATACACGTAAACACGATGCCGCAACCAGGCTGACAGACTTGACGCAATCGAGTGATTAATGTTCATAGAAATAACAAATATTGTAATACTTATTAAACATTTAATTATACTTGACATATAACTAAAAATTGTAGTAAAGTATAGCAGTAAAGTTAGTGTAATTCTCACTTTAATTAGCACGTTATTATTAACAATCAAGAGCACAATACGCCAATGTGATTATACTTAACCTCAAAATTTAATACTGCTTTTGAATGAGGTAAGTTTTATTATCTTATGTTCTTTGGTACTAATACTAATAACAGTTACACATAGGCTATGTCAATTTCATCAAAATTATCCAGTGAAATGTCAAATCAATTAATTAACTAACGCTTAATGTGATTTGTAGGTATAATAATATATATAGTCATAGGCACTAGCTACTATCGATTTTGTTATGAAAAGATTTGGTGATATCATGGATGACGATTTAAGTTTATGCAAAAAAGCAAGTTTGGTTGAAAGTAGTTCTCTACTAAATAATTTATCGTTGAACCAATTAAACTATAGTAAATCGTCGCGCAGTGATTTAGTTCAATTAGCAAAGGAGATTCAGAAAGCTGATACATTTGTACATGCAAATGCTTGCAATAAGTTGCAAGTTATAGCGGAACAGATAAGATTTCTGCAAACCCAAGCGGAAAAAATCTTATTGGAGACTAAACGTAATACAGATTTACATCATGCAGCTTGTAATTTTGTCAAAGTTCCCGGAAATATTTATCATCTTTATCAGAGATCCAGTGGGCAGAAATATTTCGGCATGTTATCTCCACAAGAATGGCAAACTCCTCATGAGTATCTAGGGAGTTTTCGATTAGAACATGATCAATCTTGGACAGCTGCTGAATACACAGAAGAGAAAGATAATCAATTACAATTATTAGACAAAGTTCTAGCTCATAATGATGGAATTAGTGCATGTAAACGTATACAGGATATTGATATGGAAATGTAAATAAAACTAAACAAGTTTGTAACAATAAAATTTCTTCTTTTGCTCTGTGGTATTTCTTATTTGAATAATACACTATTTGCTCAAATTTAAGCGAACTAGGTACTATTCCGTCATTAATAAATTGAATTCAAATTTTGTAATTTTTTAATAACATAAAAAAGATGTCACAATTTTGTTTAGGCACTTTATATCATGTGTACACCTACCTTTTAATGATTTTTATATGTAACATATTTATTCAAAAATAGAAGGTTATGCCCTAGTTAAATATGCAAAGAACGTTTTTCTAACTACAACAGTCCGCACGGTACAAGTTGAAATGCATAAACATGTTACAATGAGAACTAGAAATAAACATTCCTTTTTTGATAATAAAATGCTTTCTAAGGTTTGAAGCTATTATCAAATTACTTCATATTTTTTGAATCGGTATGGTAAGAGACCCTTTGAATAACGTAACGTTTTAGCTGAAATTGTGAAAAGAATGCTGACCAAACAAAACGAAGACAATAGTCAGTAGATGATTGTGCAATAAACTTCTGTTCCAACGTATTACATCTAATAAAATATTAGATTTTCTGAAATTGAATCTGAGCTAAAGATTTACTAATGGTTACGAATATTACATTATACGATATCGCTTAACTATGTCTCCTCACTGTTAGCTCAGATTCCGTCAATTCTATAAAATCTAATATTTCATAAGATATAGTATTTTGAAACACAAGTTTGTTATGCACCATCAATTGACATCTACTTCGATAGCTATTGTCTTCGTTTTATTTGTCCGGTATCGTTTCAATAATTTTAGATAAAGCACCACATTCTTCAAAGGGTCCCTTAGCAGAAATTATGAAACAACTTGATAATAACTTCCAACTCTAAAAGATATTCATTATTAAAAAAAATAATGTTTTTTCTTAGTTCCTAACAGCATGCTTATATTGCGCGGGTCGCTGTACATAAAAAATCGTTCCATGCCTAAACCAAATTCTGGAAAAAGGACTTTTTTTCAATATGTTATTAAATAGGAATTATGTTCATGATTTAAGTTTAATATATTTTGATTATGTTTTTAACATATCAAAAGTTCACGTGAATACGCTTAATAGCTGGCTTACGAGAAAAACAAAACATTTCTTTGTAAATATTTTTTATTTTTCTTCAAACAGTCTCTTCTTGGAAGGTAATATTTTACATAAACTTGGTATCCATCACATACAACTTACCGACAGTAATACGCAACAGCATTTTCTTCTATCTTAAATGGCTACAACTTTTGTACAGTAGAATTGAGCATCTAAATCCTCGAATAGACAAATGAACTGTATGCGTATGCCTACTTAACGTAACGGACCAGTAACGTACAGCAGAGTATTGAGTTTAATGTATCAGACACATGGATTAAAATAAGCGATAATTATGTATATTTGAGGCAACTGTTGAAAATGTCGCGGTTTAGCTGTACATTGTGTAGCTGTTACCGTTGGAACTGCTACCACCACCATATACGCGTAATTACGGTTTGTCAGTATAAATGTTATCTGGAAATAATTACGATTACGTGGCAAACGATCCAGAATATTTTAGCATTGTATGGTAAATTGCATTTGCATTTCCGTGCTCATTCAGAGCAATTAAATACCTTCGAATGTATTTTATGCTTTAATAAATGGCAAGGGACGGCGAACTGGAGAAATGCGGCGATTTTCGATGTATGAAGCCAAAGATTTATGGAGGATGTAATTACATTTTATGAGCGTTGATTTACTACAGAATAGTTTGGTATCTAGTCATCTAAAAATTTATGTATTTCGGAAATAATGCGTAATAAATTAAAAATTCATTGAAAAGTTAATATGATCCTATAGATCGACAAACTGTTAATAATGAAACCTACTACAAAATCAAAAATCCTACTAATCAATAATGATTATTAGTACCATATAATTTGGAATTAGTACGCCTATAAATTTTTACAAATGTACAATTTCTTGGCGGAATATTATATTAATATACATATCTAATATAATATTTTCTACTGATACTATTCATAATAAATAAATAGAAAAAAATATTTACGCCTCCGCCTGGAATCCATCCCAAGCCTATACCAGCTGAATACTATACTGTACCAACTACACCACCAGAAAGTGTTACTTTACGTTCCACAATAATCTTCTACTATAACAACAAGATTAGATCAAGCAAAAGGCATGAAGGATTAGAGTTCAGGCCACACACACAGTACGATACATCAAGCTGCAAAAATTGTGGCAGATATTACTAATGGATTGAAGTATACTGCGATGGTGCTGATAGATATAGAAAAAGCTTCTGATAGAGTACGTACTCAAGGCCTATTGCACAAAACGATCAGTTATCGTTTTCCGTTTCCATTAGTGAGGTTAGTACAATCATGTATTTGCAGCAGACGTTTCAAGTTCGTATTAGTAGCCCCTTGACTGTTTCTACAGATGTTCCACAAGGCTCGTTGTTAAGGCCAATGCTGTACAGTTTATATACGGCAGACATTGTTAGTTTGCCGAATAACAACTTAGCAATGTATGCTAACTATACCACGATCTATTTTAATTCCTTTTCTTCTGTGATCGCACGACAACAAATACAAAATTATCTGCATCACCTTCAAAGATATACTGAAAAGTGGTAATCGATACGGCTCGCAAAATCAGAACGCTACACTATTAAAACACAGTACTAGTTGTAAGTTAGATATCTTAAAAGTAATCTACATTAAAAGATACAGAAGTGTATTAATGAATAACGACCTGGTATTTCTTACCAACATAATACCCTTAGGATCACGAATCATTGTGTGTGTAACACATTTTACCCGATACACACGTGAATATCTACCATATGTTTAAGAAAAACTTTTTGTAAATGAGTCAGTCATGCTGAAGATGCTGCGCAACAGGTAACAGAATGGCCGTCCAATTAAAATAGTACATTTAAGTGAAGTTAGTGCCTCATTGTGCTCCTTTACTTTGTGCATTTTATGTTATCGTGGTTTTCACTAATGTTTTCTGGGCACATTTACATTCTCACAGGTCACATTTTAAACAATCTAAAGTAACTAAAACGATACATTTCTAAACTCGACAGTTACATTTACCAACATTTCGTCATTGACACGGCAAACACGTTTTCTTTTTAATGTGTGGTGGGTGCAGTGACTCCGTAAGCTGTATTACTTGTTTGGCTATCATTGCAACTCTGCGGTGTAGTTTGGTGTGTGTAAGTTGTGTTTAAATGGCTTTGTGACAGCATCATATCGCCTTTTATGATGCCGCGCTGTTAATCACTTTGCTCCCAACAGCGAATGGCAAGTTGATCTGGGATTAAACTGAAAATGTCACCGTCCCTCCAGAGAATTGAACCCCGGCACCAATCGTCCTCTCACAACGATAGTCAGCCGCCTAACCACTGCGGCCATCGACCCGTTAAAATTTCACCCGTTTTAAACTCTATATGTACTTCATATCTTCCATATCTTGTAGTAGCTGACAGTAATCAATTTTCGTTAAATAATACCATAGGATGTAATCAGATTTAGTCAGATCTAGTTAAATTGCTGGCCATCTAATTACGAGTCTATCTTTGAGAATACTGTTGGCTTAATATAGATTTCTGATTTTGTGGGCATCATAAGCTAGGCGATCTTGCCGCTGCCACATTTGTCTTCTTAATTGCACCAGGTAAGTAATCCAACAACTTTCCAAATTAATTTTTTAGGAAATCTAAATATCTAGCATTTGTCAGATTACTTAAAAAAGACGTAGTTAATTTTTTGCAATAATACCTTCTCATACAGTAATTGACCGCAATGTTAATGATCTACAGTTCTTACCACATTCATACAAATACAAGAACTTGACGTATCGTCATTAATATAAGAGGCTTCTTCAAGAGCAAAAGTAGGGCGAAAATCTTCTGGCTCAGCCTTAGCTAAACATTTTCTCACAAGCCATATCTAACACTTGTTTTGATCAGTTATCTGTTGTGAGTAAGTCGCAACACTATGTACTTTTCCTAGAAGGCAAGGGAAGCAATCGAGATTCAGAGACATCATCAGAATCCCAACTGTTTCTAGTATTTGGAAACCCATCCTCCACGCTTAACGCTCCTACTTTTGCTTGTCAGATGGTTTACACAGTTACCTTCTGACGCCTTTTGTCGCCTTTTGTTTCTTCAGAAGCCATTTACATTACTGGCGAAACGTCAAGTCATTTTATTTAATTTTGTTTTTATTTATTTTTGAATTATATATATTTGCGCTACTATGACGCGGTGAAAACTCAGACGGCCCCATAACAATAATGGAGGTATTGCATTAAAAAAAATTTGATTGTGTACCACTAATAAGTAACACTGTAACTACTAATGTTTTTAAAATACATATCGAATGTAAGCTTATATCATAATCATCTAATAATATCATCAAATTAGTAGAACAAGATAAATACGTCAAAGTCTCCACAAACAACTACGGGATGAACAGTCGAAAATTGATTTAGCAAATTGGAGCGTATCGGTTTATTTCTCGATATCAAAACGACCACTACCTCACTTCTGTGGCTACGAAACGAATGTTTACTCACAGAAAAATTTCACCCGGATAAATGAGGGTGTAGTAGAAAATCTAAATTAATTTCCACTACCGCATTCGCGGAGGAATTCTCAACTTTCTGTATTTGAACCTTATTTTTTTGAATAGAAGTATAGGGAAGTGACAAACTTTATCCGTATCATTTCCTGATCCAAAAGCTACCGTATGCAGGAGATGAGGAATACATTTATCAGATGTAATGTTTAATGCACATAAGAATTAAAACTGGTCCTCTACAATTAAATCGGCTAATAAATCTATTTGTCTATAATTTTAAAAAATAACCTACCTATATAAATAGAAAATTAAATATACAATTAAACCCTAAAGTAATCCATCCCATTAAAACACGCAGACTAATAATATAATAAATTTTCTCCAGAACAACATTTATAACTCAAGAAGTTAATTTAATCTCTTTAGTATTACATTAATTTCTAATGTAATCTTTATTATTAGCTTCCTTGCTTGTTTTCTCCATTTCGCCGCTGTTCTTATCATTATTTAGTTTGACTTTGAATACTCGTAAATACCGGTATCATAATGTACCTAAGAAATAACTTTTTCAACAAACTCAATTTCTAAAGTCGTATTCCTTATTTCTCTATTTCCAACTTCTCAGATTGCTTAAAAAGAACTATTAATGTAAAGTAAAATAGCATGCAAGTTACCCTCAAGGTTTAAAATTTATTGTTATTAAATGAGATGTTGTAGCACTAAATTGTTAAAACCTTCTGATCTGAATTTCAAATATTTTCGGTTTAATTAGAAGAATTTTTGTAAACTAATGTTTATAGATAGGTGGTAGTTAAGAAGCTATTGTATATACTAAAATGAATCTAGCAGATGAAGCAACATTGCTGTGTCTGTTGATAAAATATAAGTATGCTAAACAATATTATTTTATGTTCGAAGAGACATATCTAGGTGACATTCTGCAGTCGTAGAGGTGTTTGCAAACCAAGCCAAGTTTTCAACACATTCAGATCTACAAAAGGACGTGCAGCCGAAGTTTTATATAATCGGTTTCCTATTACTGACTCACGAAAATGAATATCTCCAAACAGTTTTGACCTCCCTAGGAAAGGAACACAAAGAGCAGGCAGAGAGAGAGTAGGGGGCTCTCTGTTGCTGTTGCAATTTTTTTTTTGAGCACCGTCTATATCTAATGGACAAGCGGCTAAAGCACACACCATTTACCGTTTCAATAAATTGATATTCGATGTATGTGCAATTAATTAAGTGATGAATATGTGATCAACAGGTTAGACAATACCTACTTTTTTTAAACAACAAAACGATGTATTTTGTGTTTGCTTATATGTAACAACAAAATTAAGCTGTTGAATTTTAGACATTTGCCTATAAAATTTTTGAGAACGAATTACATATGCGACACATGCACACACATCCAGATAAACGTAAACACATTTTAAATTTGTCAGTTTCACCGCGTCGCAATAAATCCCAGATATATAAGAGAATGTATGAAGTACGCAGCATCATTCATTTGAGATTTCAGAACCAGCAAGAAAAATTGATATTTCTCCACTTAGGATTTCGTGATTTCTTTCACAAATGATTAATGTTTCTTCCTGAAACACAATAAAACGTCATAAAAACGTGGTGTATCTGACACACCATGCAACTGTTATTAATTAAGGATAATTTTGTAATGATGTTAGGTAGATAAATTATACTCTTTTTTAATATTGATGTCTACAAATTGAAAAGTTATCAGAGATATGTATATATGTATATTACCACTCGACTATGATCTATCTAAACGGAAAAGAATTAGCTAGCACAAATATTTACTTACTATATCAATTACAATTTGTTATCCTGTCAAAATTTCATTTTTTTCATTAGTCAATATTACGAGACATGTAAATATAATCACCAGACGTGCACGTGCGATTAATATAAACAGCACTATTAATATTAATTTTAATAAAGCTATGTTTGCCGAAGAGCAAAACTAGACTAGAAATCCCCGTAACATTAACGAAGTTAATAAGTTGTCAAAGAGAACTGAAATGTTTGAAGTATTTGTTTGAATTGTTTAGTGTAATAAATATATATCTATACATATATATATATATATATATAAAGTTTAACAATTTTATCAGTTCTGACACTGACAGTAGACTTTAAAATGTGAAATTACTGCAACTAGTGCAGAATATGGGTTCCTTCTTTTAATTTAAATGAAAAACAGTAGTTTCCTACGTAACGTTTCGGATTTATTTAATCCTTCTTCAAACCTGTATATAAATATATAATAAAACTTAACTATTTTTAAACCAAGAAACAATAACTTACAACAAGGATAATAGTTTTTCTAAATACAAAGCTCTAAAAATGTGAAACAATTTTGACAATTTTGAATTTTTGAAATTTGAAAACATATGCAAAATATTTGATAAACAATTTTGTAAACAAAACCAGACATGTTAGATTTTAAATTTCGACATTTTAAAAACAATATGTTGAATGCAATGAAAATATATTGTATATATGAGAAAAAAAATATTTATAAACACATCAAATGGAAAACGATTTATAACATTCCATACAAAGACTTTTAAATGTAAGAGATCACAGAAGACTACCAAAAGATTAATGTAAATCCTTAAATTTGATAAATTTAATTAATTTATTATAAATATTCGTAAAATTTGAAGATTGTTCTTTTGTATTAATATTACCCGAAAAATGTTTGATAGCTAAAACTTCCAAGGCAAATTCTTTTAGTATAATTAGATTCATTAAATAAAATTGTGACATCATTAAAATTTACAATGTGATCTTTGGTATGTATATGTGTAGCCAAAGCACATTTTTTGGGATTTACTCGACTGTCACTACGATGTTGGGTGCTTCTCTCACGCCACCTCTGGATAGTTTGACCAATATAGAATTTAGAACAATCGTTACATTTAACCGCGTATACAATATGATTTTGTTGTTCTTTAGGTATTGGGGTTTTCAATTTGGTGAAAAATTTTTTACACGAATTAGCTGAAGTAAATGAAATTTTTAAATTGCTATTTCTAAATAACAGTTTTATTTTATATATACATATATATATATATGTGAGGGTAGTTTTTCGATTCGTTTCGATATATATATATATATATTATAAACATATCTATGAAGAATCGTTTTGAATACCGTAAGCAGAGGTGATACCAAAATAATTTAAAGGAGATACTGCATTGATTCAATAATGTAATTAATCCATTGTAAAAATATTTTTATTTTTTTTTTTTAAATTCTTGTGGGCTTTTTCTTAAAAAAATTTAATGACAACACACTGTGGTGACTCTTCGAAAACACATTCAACAGATATTCTTGAAGTTAGAATCTGAGTGTTTCTTCCTTTGTAATGTGTTATATACATATTATTTTTGGTGTACTGCTTTTTTATAGCACTAAGATTCTTTTTCGACAGCATAACTGGCTCTTAATGTTACATATTTCATTTGTAATTATAAGCGTGTTGCATCACCTTACTCGAAATTGCAGAACCATCCATGATGCATCAACTATTTTTGTTCTAAATAAGCTACATACTATTTTGAAAACCGTGGTTTACGAAACTTTTGTCGTAGTCACTAATTTCAACTCTAATAGCGTTTTCCACTCGGACATTTAGAGCGCACTAAAAGTGCACTAACTCGGTGTTGGCTGTTCCACTGGTCTTAGCACTCGCTGCAAGCAAAAATCATACGTGTTCCACTGGTAAATTTCGTGCTGCTTACGTAGAAGTGACTATATGTGAGCGTCACTACATTTGACCTTGAGTGCGAAAAACTGGACCTCTCAAAAT
The DNA here is from genome assembly GCA_023690525.1 of Holotrichia oblita. NCBI lineage: Eukaryota > Metazoa > Arthropoda > Insecta > Coleoptera > Scarabaeidae > Holotrichia > Holotrichia oblita. The sequence goes on from CM043020.1 coordinate 67,533,066, forward strand.
TGACGGGGCCACTTATAGTGCAATCTGAAGTTATTCAGTTTATTGTACTTTCCATAAGCATGTAGACAATGGGAAAGTGGGCATATAAATGTATACAATCAATATTTCATCGGGTAATCGTTATGACCGAAAATATTCTACAAATTACTGTTAAATTTTGAAACATACTACTTTATGTTATCCTGAGATACAGATAATGATACGAATTGTTCATAATCATCATCCATGAAATACGTTTTTGCGTATTTTATACAAAATATCTTGTCCACTTAAAGACCATTTTCTGGTGTAATTTTTCATCTACTTTTACTTCATACGTATTACTATTTACTTTTATAGATGTTCATTTTATTGCGATGAGCAGTTCATTGAAGCATTAACGCCAGTTTTATCAACATACCTAATATTACACGTATTGCACTGAGCGAGGGCAGAATCAGTGGTTACGTCATATCATGCTACTCTAGGGCAGTGTCGGTGCAACACGAGTTCCCCCAGTGGAAAACGCTATAAGATAATATAAATATGATGCGATGATTCCAGACCATGCGTATACTGTATCAACCATGTGGATATACTTATTTTATTTCTATATTTCGTGATTCCTCTATTGAATCTCGTTGATTGTATTCATATGTATCAATAATTCTGCATTATCGTGAGATTCTTCATGTAATTAGGAGGTACTTTCACCTTTACTCTGGTCATTGGTCGAAGACAAAATTCTTAATAGGCTATCAAGCTTATCAAGGATATACATAGGTTACACAGATCACTTAGTAATTGTTGTCCGTATGCAGAATGCTCTGAACCTAACCTGGCCATGCTGTCTACAGAGATCAAGAGGATAGTAAATGTCTAATCAACTCACCACTAGCCTAATCTAATTTGTTCTATTCCTTATAACAATATTCAAGGTTGAAATCGTCAAAATGATCAACAACAGTCGGGAAAAAGCAATAAATTTTCGGGGCATATAAAAATAGCAGTGTCTGTAATATAAATGCAATAAATTCTATTACAAATTAATGGAAAAAACTTTAATTTATGCTGCAAATATACACCAATATCTACTGATGAATACAGAGAAGTAATTTAGTGAAAATGAGGACGAAATAAATAAACGTCAATGTTGAAATTGAACCGAAGAAAATAACGAAAACAGTAAGACTCACAGCGAAATATAGATGAGAGCGACCAAAGAAAATATTGTATATCAGAGCAAGGAAAATATTAAATATTACAAGGAGAATTCACATTAATAACTGGGTAGATATAGATATACAAAAATGTTTGCCAGCATACAATAATAAAAGGTTACATTCATCAACGTAGTTGAGCTCTTAATACAAGTTTAACTTCCCTCATCAGAAATTTTGTAAGCATCTATTCCCTAGTGTCTTATCGATCGATAAAGTTATTTCTATTAAAATTAAACAGTAAATATGTATGTTAATTTTAATAATGCAATTTATAGACATCATAATAGGTACATCATTGACAATAATACGAAAAAATAGCAGCAAAAATCAAGCAAATCCAACAAAAAATTGACATATGAAGATGTCGCCTACTCGCCATGTTAAGAATATTATTCCTTCATAGACGGTCTTATGTTGCTGCACGTCATGAAATATTGAAAATAAACCGGATACTGCAGTTTTGTAAGCCTTGTATTCTATTACGGCCTCTAAACAATGAGACTAAAGAACATCACCGTAATTAATATTAATTGGAGTGGGTAATAAAGACGAACGCATGCTGAGGTATGTAGAATATTTAATGAGAAGTATCCTGAGTACCATATTTCGCAGTCTACGGTGAGTAGAGTAGAACAAAAATTCCGTCAATTTAGAACTGTCAAAGATCTTCCCAAATCTGGAAGACCAAAACTGAATAACGAAAAGAAATTAGATGTATTATTAAATGTTGAGAACAACCCAGATAAACCTACAAAAGAAGTAGGCGGTGATTGCGACGTAAGTAAAGCGTCTGTCTTGCGAATTTTGAAATACCATCCATAAAAAATTCAACTGGTGCAGGAACTAAACGACGATGATCCTGATCGTAGATTACAATTTTGTGAATTGGTTACAAATAGATGCCAACAGGATTCGATGTTTCCCAAGCACATTCTTTTTTCTGATAAGGCAACGTTTACCCTACATGGAACAGTCAATAAGCAAAATTATCGGTATTGGGGTACGCAAAATCCACACCGGATGAGGGAAGGGCACACGCAGTATCCTATTAAACTGGACGTGTGGACTGGCATAATAAATAACAGAATAATTGGACCATTCTTTTTTCAGGGGACATTAACTGGAGCGGGTTACTTGGATTTTTACAAAATGTTTTAATACCTGAATTAAGACTTTTTCCGGATACTGTTAACCCCGCAGATATTAATAGAAACATATGGTTTCAACAAGACGGAGCTACACCGCCTTATGCAGCAGCAGTACGAGCTTATCTTAATCATGTTTTTGAATTAAGACTTTTTCCGATACTGTTAACCCCGCAGATATTAATAGAAACATATGGTTTCAACAAGACGGAGCTACACCACCTTATGCAGCAGCAGTACGAGCTTATCTTAATCATGTTTTTCCACATCGGTGAACCGGTAGACGTGGCGAAATTGAATGGCCACCCCGTTCTCTCGATCTGACTCCACTGGATTATTTGTTGTGGAGTTATTTAAAATCAAAAATCTACAGCAGTAAACCGACCACCATTGATGACTTAACATACTGGATAAGGCATGAAATTAATCATATCAGCGCAGAATGTTGCAAAACGTCCTGGAAGAATTTCAACAACATCTATTTTTTGTCACGAAATGAAGCCCAGTTTAGCACATGATTTAAACTATTTTTAATTATTGTAAATAATATTAGATACTTTAAACTGTATTTCCTTCTGTGGCATCATTAATTGTATAAAACAAACAATTGAAAATTGATTCTTGTCATTATCAAAGTCCAATATTGCTGAATTGAGAATTGAAAACCCCTCTAAACGGGGTATCACACGCTACCCCTTTTCATTTGAAATTTTAAAGGGTAGTTATTAGCCCTGGAGGGCTGAAGGGGCAGGTAAATACTTTTATTCAAAAAGTGTAGTTTTATATATAAAAAGTGACCTGTTTCAAGATTTTTTTCTTTTGTATTCATAATTACGTAGAAAATGAATTTATCCGTTACTTTAAGACCTCACAGTATAAGCCAATTCGAAACGAAACCACAGACATGTATTTGCATACTTTACGCATGTAGAAGAAAAAGATTGTACTTTGTCCAAAATACGTTTGAATAATAAACAAGTACTTACGTCTTTATGAACACCAAATCCGACCTACTCTTGAACGTTACCAATATTATATAATTAATCAC
>CM043020.1:67536960-67661931 GCA_023690525.1 Holotrichia oblita
ACATTCACATAGACTACAACAATTTAAATATATGTATATCTGGTCGGTTACACGTCACTGTTCTCCAGCATTTTCAATCGTAATGCATAATTCAGCTCAATGTTTATGTCTCCCCATTTCTAACGATTTTCAAATTGACATGACAGTCTTATCGAAATTGAATCAAAAAGACCCATGTCGCCGTTGTAAAAGACAGATGTGTAAAAGTTTAATGCTTTTTTAACTGCAACGAATGCATGTCAGTACGACAGTTATGTTTAATATTCGTGCATATACGAAGTAGGTATGACCCGTGCGAACGCCTCTAGACTTGATTTATGTCGGTTTTCAAAATAACTTGAATTACACCGAGGACAGCATAACGATGAATCTAGAAAATGCATATGTCGTGACAATTTTATATCACTTTCTTTGCATATATGTATGTATACATTTCTGCAAAATTTCAATTGATTATCTGCAATGGTTTCAAAGTTATGAATTTTTTAACAGAGAGTTCTGTTCACGCCATTTTCGCCTCTATTTCGTAGAGTAAAATATTCATAACTGTTGAAACCGTTGCAGATAATCAATTGAAATTTTAGATGATGGATTATCAAATCATAAAATCTTTCTTTTAGTGATATATATTTAATTCAACTTTCACCGCCAAGGAGAGGTGAATTTTTCCATGCATACTTCAATGGTTGTAACTTTTTCATCTTCTATTTGCAAAACAAGCGATTTTTTACCTAGATGAATACTTTTTGAGCGACTGTAGTAATCTAGAATAAATCAGGCTTAAGATTTCTAGCAATATACTATCTATTCTATCGATGTATAAACCAAATGATTGAATTTAAAGAAATTACAGCACAAATGTCGAATAGACGAAAATATTCGAAAAAAATTTTATGATATTTCAACGCTAAAATTGAATTTGGAAGGGCAACTGATAAATTTAACCTTTTTGAAAACTTTTGTACGCTCTAATTTAAAGAAATCGTTGTTAGATTCTGCCGCTGCATGTTACCTACATACATGCATGTTACCATTCAACGATTTTATTCATTGTAATAGAATAGTATTATGTACACGACTATTCTACGCTGTTTAATGTTTTCCTCTTATACAATACGAACACTGTAGTCATAGTATGATTTGTTTTACTGCTATTATTCTAGTTGTGCTGTGTAATATTGTAACTATAGAATATACAATGTCGTAGAATTTCAAACATTGTATTGTATTCTAGTGTGTATATGCTTGTTTTTTTTTTTATACGACAAATATAGTATTATAGAGAGTACCGCCTTCACCTACATTCAGCAAGAAAAATTGGCCCGAATTTTTCCAGAACGAAGAACATTTGATAATTGCGCTTTCTCGGCTATCCCTTTGGCGAAAGTATATTTAGAATTCCGCATGCTGTAAGAGCTCCTCTGAGAGAGTTCCGTATTAAACTTTAAAGATATTCTAAATTGAAGGTATTACTCTTTGAATAGTAATTTTCTTTTTTGCGCTTATATTGGAGGTCTCTCGTGAATGCCCGATTTTTGCCACGTCTCCTGGAAAGGGCGAATTCGTTAACCGAAATATAGATTTCATACTTCCGTTTCGTACTCATATTCAATTGTAGAGATGTAACCTTTATGCAAATAATAATCAATTTTATATTTTAAAGTATTTGTTTATCTGGAAATATCCAAGTTAATAGGTTTTGTCGTAAACTTGTGGTTATAATGCAAATATTCTACAAACTTGATAAAGGTAGCAAAAAACATTAACTTGTTTGGAGTATGTATGAGTCATATCAGCGTAAAATTTTCACAACAGAGAAAGACATAATTTATTTTCTTTTTAGAACATTAACTCGCTAAACAAGGAGTTGGTAAGTTGACGATCAGCATTAAAGTTGAATTAATCTATGTTGGCAAATCCAAACGCCCGCACTTATACATTGACACGATTTCTGGGAATCTACGAATAATATCCACAGAGACTGTATTTGTAAATTAATTTTGGTGGCATACTTACGCAACATGTACTTAATCCGTGATACGTGGAAGAAAACCAATACGCAGATATTTAACTAATATATAGAGGTATTCCAAAATTCATGCAAGAAATAATATTGATAGAAAACACACACAGAACCTCCAAAGAAAAGAAGTCCAACAGTGCTAAATCACATCATCTAGCTGACTAATTCTGACCACCGGAACAGGAAATTACGCGAGTAGATGACTTATATCGGGGTGTGTGGCATGTGGTACTGTTTTGTTGAAACCACACGTCAAGCACATCCATATCTTGCAACTTAGGCACAGAAAACTGGATTATCATATTGAAATTGCAAACACCATTGAATATTATTACTTGCTCAGCCACATTTTCGAGAAAAGTTCCTATAATGCTGCCAATCTAAAATTCACACCAAGCAATGGCATATTATAATAATAATAGTTTATTGCACTTTTCACAACAAAAACTACATAGTTACAACATAAAATCTATTACATCAATACGCAGTATAATTAAGATGCTAAGGCTGCATGCAGGCGTACCCACACACAACGCGATCCAACCCATCGTATATCCGAAGGGTCAACGAAAATTAAAAAATAATTTAAAAAGGAAAAAAGAAAAACGTGGGAAGGAAAAATACAATAGGATCTATGGAAAAGAATAGGGTCAGGTAATCCAAGAAGAATCCTGTTATTCTTGTAGACCCCCAGTAAAGCCAATAGTTAGTAAGAAGAGATAAACGATATATACTATATCAATATAAATGTATCCATAATAATACATTTGATTCTCAACAATTACTTGTGGATTTTCTGAACTCCAAATACAATAATTTTGATGACTAACAAAACCGTCAAACTAAAAAATGAGCCTCATCACTGAAAATGATTTTATTCAAAAAATTCAGCATTCATTTGTTGTTGTTCTATAATCCAGTCAACGAACTCTTTTCGCTGTGCGTAGTATGTAGGTTTCACTTTTCAATTGAATTAAACTTTGTAAGCACGGATGTATAAACCTTTCGTGAAAATACACTAACACGCTATAGAGGGCTCCTCTAAATATTCAATTCTTGGCCACGGTATTGAATAATGTATATACCTGCAGTTTTAGAAACACTCCCACTTTTGAATTTTGTGTTGAACTACCTGCTGAAAGCAGGCTCGTGCCTCATAGTACTAACTGATTCAGTCTCCCCAACTTTATTCATGTATCTCTTCACAGTTGATAGGAGTAAAGCACTATTCCGACCATATTTTGTACGAAAACTGTAGCTGCAACACCGTCAACTGTCAACTATTACGCATGTGCAAATACTTTTCCTTGTCAGAAGGTTTTCATCTCTAGTGCTGCTTACACATCGAGTTACCGTGATTATCTGACGAAACCAACACAATTTTGCTCCTGAAGAATCCACTTACAGTAGTGACAAAACGTCGAGCTTAATAAATTTTATATTTTTGTACTTTTTTACTTATTTTGTTTTTATTTATTTTTGTAAGAAGGTATTATGCATTTAATATTTGCACCACGTTCAACAGCAAACAAATGTGTGTCCATATTTAGTATAGGTATCACTTTATATACATATTCAAAAAGAATTCTCGCAAGACAGCAACATTCATTATATTTAAGTGAAAACCAGTTCTTTTTATTGTGTAACAAAAAGTTAATAAGAAGGTCGAAAACAACCAACAGTGAAAATAAGAACAAAAAAATTGTCCACTGAAGAACGGATATCATTTACAGAATCTCGTTCTGCGTTATTTCGCAACAATATTTAGGTAGAGCATTCACAGTACTCTACATAAGAAATTTATGAAAAAAAAAATGTATAAAATATAACTATGCTATAGTTTAGTTTTATACTACGTTTAGTTTTCCATTCAAATTACTTGGAACTTGTCCAAGCTTTTTATACACTATTACAACATATAAAGCTCTTTTATTAGTTCAGTAACCATATAAGATTTAAATCTACTAAAATAACTCACTTCGCCAGACTAAACAATAAGCTTTAATGATCTAATAAAATGAACAAAAGTCACAACACTTACCTATCTAATGACACCGCAATCAAACTATAAACAGATGCAGCTACTGACACACCCTGTATGTACGGTACAGTTTTGCACATCCACCAGCCGAGAACCCACGCTGTAACAAAGACATAATTAACTAAATATAACGCCCTATTATCCGATATGAGATAGAATTATGCGTTTTGTTATATACGTCTGTATAGCTGTACTAAATCTATTAATCCGTATTTGTCCAGATAAAATATTGATGTACGAATAGATTTACATTATTGGATCTGTTAAGGAAGGTCCGATTCAACCGATGTCACATGCAGTGGTTTATGTGACAAATAGCATAAATTTGCATTCTAGATTCATTTAAAATAGAATCTTTCCAACAATGCATACATAATGAGAAAGGTACAGTAATAATATTATATATACATAAGTACACATATACACCCCTTATGAAATAAAATTACTTTTGATCTTATCGTAGAGTTTTATAAAAGCTGCTCGAACATGTCAATTTTTAATTTTAAAGATAAGGCTTCTGAATGAAATTTGAAGTATACAGGATAATTTTTGTAAGTACAATACAAAGTAAATGACTTTTTTAAGTCTCCTTATTGAACTGATTTTAACGACACTACTTACTACTACAGACACCACTTACTATAAGACTATGAAACATTTAAATAAAATTACTGTTACAGTTTAACAGATTAAATATTCGAAACGTTCTCCAATTACTTATTAGAAATAACCTAATCTGTAGTAAAACTCTTTCTAACTTTTTGTAAAACTTGAGGTGAAATATTGCTTATTTCTGTTTCTATTTTTTGTTTGAGATCATTAATATTGTCTGGCTCTGTAGCACATTATATTTGAGATTCCCCCATTAAAAAACCCACAGGTGAAAGAGTCTGGTGATCTACTTAACCACTCAATAGCACGACTTCGAGCTATCCATTTGGAAAAGGTGTCACTTAAATGGTTTCTTAAAAAATACATCAAAGTGCCTCATTTTGCTGAAACCAAACATTTTCACTTGCTAGGTCGGATCTATTACATTGGGACATACATTTGCCACCACAAGGACATCATTTCTAATGCGATCCAAATGTTTTATCGCTGTCAATTTTGCATCAATAACAATTGGATCAATTATATGGTTGTCGATGATAACTACCGGAGACGTTCACTTTTTGAGGATATTCCGTACAAATATTACGCATCCGATGAGGATTCTCTGCTGACTAATACCTACAGTTCTATCGACTTACTTCACAAATCACTTAAAATAGATGTTCAACTCAATACTAACGATTTTGCTTATAGCGGGAGAGTTTTCAGGAGACGGAACGGGGTGTTTGTTTAGTAGGTTGCAAGTTAAAACAACGGCGATAGCGACAAGAAATTATTTTTATATCCAATTTCCTAAAAACATCCCAATGCACATGCGCGATTTTATTCGTTCATCCGTTTTTGTCTAAGTCGCACGTGTTTACGTCGTTGTATGGAAATATAATGGGTTTTTCGACGAACGGTTAGTGATCGGTTTCCGCACAATTTTATACCTATGCTTTTATTTGTTAATAAACATATAAAACATACTGGCATAAAATTATTCGTTTATCGATCAAAAACCGTCAGTAGAAAGAAAGCTATTTTCGTGAATAAAAACATACAACTACATCTTATGCAAATTACATACAGATTAATAATGTTGGTTGCCTACTCTTTTGCGCCTAATTTCCCTCCTGCCCCGATTGTGGCAGCCTACCCCTTGCCCACAACTTTTTCGATCGACTGATTCAATAGAGTTGTACATCTCTTTTAGGTGGTTTGTGATTTATTTCTCCATTCAAGATGAAAGTTGTGTACTGTGGCAAGCCTTACAACTGAAGTTTGCAGATCTTGTTACAGTTCTTACTTATCTAAAGATCTTTCATCATTGATAGCGCTCACACAATCTATGTGAAATAAATTACTTTTGAAATACAGTACCTATGTCATCAGCATTTTACAATAAATTGTCAATATTTTTAAAACAGCTGAATTTAGACGTACGATGATAGAATAAAAAATATTCTAAATCGGTAAAGAATTCATTCATTAATATTCTGTTTCATTAAAACATGACAAGCGAGAAAATCTTTGGATAGCTGATGACATCGATCTGATATTGAAAGCATAACGGAATGATATAATTTTAGTCCTGTAGACTGGAAAAACCGAGATTTTTATAATTTTAAGTTTTTGTAAATTCAAACATTATACATATATTAAAATCACTGAATACCTAATAGTCTATGTAAATGTACACAAATGTACATACACAAATGTACATATACATAATTATAACGTTGAAATGAAAACGCAAAATGTGATTTAATGTCTGTTTAATTAAAAACAGGTGTTGAATATAAATATCATTACTTACATATGTCATATGAAAATTATTTTAGTTAGTGGTATATTTTGAACATTGCTATTGATAGTGTAAATCAATTAGTCCTGCGAAGAATAAAACACAATTATTACTATTATTATACCAGTGCCGTAGATAAATTCACAAGTGGAGTTGGGGATAAAAGCTTAAGCGTTAGGGTAACAAAGGAAACTGCAACGAAAAAGAAAGGTTATATGGAAGATAGAAGACCCTCTTCGAATTGTGATCCGTATGCTGCCTGTGATATGATTATTAGAACATGTCTTTTGGGCGAGTGTTAATACTAGAAGCAAATACTGCCTTGAATATGTAATTATTCCTTGTTTTATCTAATATACCTACATATTTATAAATGCAACTTGAATTTGGATATACACTGGATCTGTATCAGAAATGTAACAGCCTTGGATATTCATTTAGTTGTAATAGTTCTTCTATAGGTGGCGCTTAAGATTATACGAAAATTGGCGAAAATGCATCGAGCATGCATGTTTCCAATAAATATGAAGCAACGTCCAATGCACCACTGCCTACTTTTCAAAGATAAATTAGACAAAACTAATATCTGAAATTAGTGTCATCATGTCAGAGCTACCTTGATTTAACTAATTTTTAGTACATAATCCCCAATTAAACACTAAACTGACTTTTACAAAGAAACTATAAGAGTTAAGTATAGGAATGACGATGTTAGATACAGCAATAAGCAAGTTATTGATTTACATTTTCAAAATTATTAAATATCTCAAAAAATATTGAACGTAGGTATAGGGAATGTAACAGTAATTGGCCTGTATTTAGTCTGCGTCATCGAAATATGCAATAATATATATGCTATTCCATTTAAATTTTGATAACTTTGATGTGTAACTTTCTTTTGGGACACTGTGTATATTTCAAAATAATTTTAGGACTCCTCCTAATGGACCTACACATGCTCCAACAAAAAGATTTTAAATATGTGTTATCGTTTTTTGTATATCAACCGAGGTGAATGTGGCGCCCCACCCTGTAGAATAACTGAAAATAGTTTTTAGGTTGCATCGATGGAACACATATTGTGATAAATTCACCAAAGCACAATTCAGATGAGTATATTAATCGCAAAGATAATACATACCAGTATTTGCCTACAAGCAATATGTCAAGAAAAAAGGAAATCCACTGTTATATTCATCGGGTTTCCAGGTTCAACACATTATAGCCGAATGTTGAAAACTCTCAAGAGTTATTGTATAATTCAGTATTCACTTTCTTTCTCTTTTTAAATTATTATGTAATTGGTGATTCAGTTCTCCTTGTCTAAAATCATTGTTGACGCGATATAAAGATGACGGTCACCTCACGTGCTCAAAAAAGTTTAATATTACTTTAAGTTCCTGCCGCGTATATATTGAACATAGTTATTTTGATATACTGAAACAAAGATTTAGGCAGTTATATTATTGTAAATTACAAGGAATGGAAATTCTCTGCCACTTTATTCAAGCATGTTGTATGTTACACAATTTGTCAGATAATGATGATTTTGAGAGTAATTTAGAAAATGTAAGTGACACATGAATATAGTGAAATGCTGGAAACCTTCAGTGAAGAGAGTGGAAAAGAATTAAGGAATGAAATTTGTCGACAGTTACTATTGCAATAATACTACTTGTTATTATTAGGTATATTATATAGTATTATTACACGTTATGTTTATTTTTTTCGTCTAATAAATTTACAATTTTTGTAATAAAGTATTTTTCTTTTTTTATCTCTTCTGTTCGTTTTTTAAGAGCTACATTTTCTGCATAATGAGCCTCTTTCATAAGTCTTATATTTTTTAAATTCTCCTACTAAGCTTTTATCTTTATTTTTATTTTTATGAAAAGTGGCTGCAGATTCTACAGTATCTAATACTGATTGTGCTTCTTCAGGTATATTTATTGGATGGTGCTGAGACTATATTTACTCCAACAATTTCTTGTAACTAAGTTTTATTTTGTCCAGATGCTATAGGTGTTATTTATATATTGACTTTGTTATATAGGTATGACTATAGTTAACTTTTCGTATTGACAAGTTGCTTGAGACCGGCCAGTTTTATTATTAAGCTTTTTCCATTGTTTTCCATTTATTTTGAGTTTGTAGAACAGTAAAATTGTATCCTTTTGCTAACATTTTCTTTTGTACCATATCCCACATTTTTTTCTTAGTCTTGAAATGGAATTATTTGCCTACTTGCGGTGATAATTCATTATATAAATGAATTAACAATTTCGTAGGAGGTTCTGTCCAAACACTTCCATTATTGTTGTTTATTGATTCAGAATATTCTAGAATGAAATATGCAGTTTACTGATAAATGTATATTTTCTTTTTGATGTAGGTAAACAATAAAATTGTATATATAACAATGAATACAGATAAACTTACCTGCATTAAAAGCATTTTCATCTGATGCTTCATTTACATCTGGATCTGGATTGTCTATAAATTCCGAATCTAGAAATATAATGGAGAACCTACGAGTATGTACTTTGTAATTATTATTCTTTAAATTTAAAGATAATCATGAGAAAAAGCCCAGACGAAAATATATGTTTTGTCACCTAGAAATCGGAGAAGAAAGAAGCACGATTACAGCGCTCTCCCAAAACGCGGCGTTTACGTCAACTACAACGTGTGACGTATGAAGCCATGTTTATGTTTTCGAAATCGATGGCTTGACTACTTGTGCCTTGTGTTCGGACGATTTCTTTTTACTAGAAACACAATTCAGGGAATATAGTTAGCACTATTTAATTCCATACATAGAGCGATAGAATAAGGTTGGAATGAATAAGAATCTTACTTTTTTTAGAAAATTTAACCTTTAAGTAGACGCATGCGGCTATGCGGCGCCAGAGACTTTTTGAAACTCTTTTAACATATGTAGATAATTTTATATATTTATGTCCTTTCATGTATTCCTCAAGCATTTAGTTGTGATGATATTCAGCATGTTATAATTTATATATGTCCATGTTTTAGTTTTATATTAGCTGAAACCTCGGTCACTGCATTCAATGGCGCCGTCACGGCACTGAATGAGCAATTAGAAATTGAAGAAGAAAAGGTGTCATATTTGTTCCCGATCAAAATATTGACATTCTCGTCAAATTTGTTCCAAATGTAAAAAAATATCTGTTCCGACCATAGTAAAAATATGTCAAGTTTGTTTACAATGAGATGTGTATTACGAATTAGGTACTCTATTATATCCCTAAAAATATAAGTTTTAAAGACTATTTTTTTTAAATTATTATATATAAGAAGGGTTAAACAAATTAGGTACCTACTTATACATTTACTCAAATATGGTTGAGCACAGACCTATGTTAATTTTCTTTTTTTTTTATGTCACTTCAATATCAGCAACAACCGTATCTAGTATGGTAGCTTACAAAAAAGCTGTCATTTGTAAGCATTTGCATCCAGTAAGTAAACATCTACATAATTCATAAATTCAAACAAAACTCCAGAAACTTCACAAAAGTTTTAATTTACATATAAATGTATGTACATTTCACAGCATCACGCTGCATCATCAGCACAGTACATACATCTACATATTTATTTACATTGTAAAATTTAGTAACCTTATTAGCTAACAAATTTAATGTAAGCTTAGCAAAGTACCGGGTGCTATTGGTCTTCTCATCAAAACAACCCTATGGTACTACTTACCTACATCACTGATATATTATTATTCCACACTTTAAATTAAGGAATTTAGTTATCGAAATGGTTTTATTCCCCGAAATTCAGAGGCATGATACTGTGTATTGTTCTCAAGAACACCATCAATGTTTGCGAGTCAACCTTAGGAAGATTCCGGCTATCTGCTCTAAAGAACTCCATAGTTCCTTGTTTAATTAGCACAATAAATAATTTAATAAGAGGTAATAAATGTGAAAAACAAATCGATACAACGATAAAGCTTTTTCCCATTTTTTAGAAACAAAAATATTCTTTAATCTCATAACTCTCGTAAGACAAATGCACTTATTACCATATCATTCACCGTGTTGTTTTTGTTTAGTGGTTTTCTACGTCACGCGGAGCTCAACCAATGCGTTTGGGTCACGTGACTTCCTTGGGCATCTTTCAAGTCAAAAAATCTCGAAAACCACAAGTCTTTGAGAAAAAATTATTGCTGTTTCATTTACCGGCGATCTCAATCCTTTATAAAATGTTTAATTCCTGTTAACTTTTGAGAAATCTAGGTTGTCTATTGCACACTTAATTAAGTTTGTGTGATTTGGAATGTTGTATTAACATATGAAGTAAATGTGAATATTTACCATTTTTGTAATTGTCAATATTGTCTACATAAAACAAATTACAATCTTCATCCTGTATTAGACTCATTTTTGCTTTGTTAACTAACAGCGTCATAACCTATGTCCACATCGCCACTACACACCATCTACTTCACCGCATGAGATGGTGTAAAAGGTGCTACACTATTTGTCCTACACCACGATACCAAACAAGATTAGGTGTTATGTATACACTTTGTTTTAACAAACGCTATGGTGTAAAAATATGCTACACTTTCTACACTAGTGTAATTAGGTGTAATATAACAAGCAAACCTATTACTACATCCAGTAGATATTCTGGATATCCATAACAGATACTGGAAGTACAGTAGACACTATGTGCTGTGTGCGTGTAGTACCTATATACTATACATATGTAGGCATTACAAAAGAAATAACAAACACTTAGACAGGTGAATCAACATTATATTGTTATCATTCTTTTTCATTTGTCATGTTTAAGTCTTGCTAAAAATTTATATTCATGTACTACTTTAAAAAACGGTGATTATGTTGTTGCTTTTTGTTTCACAATAAACATTGTTATTTTAAAAGATCCTTGATGATGACGATTTGCCCATTACACCTTATGGACTTATTATGCGCCAATTTCCTTCGCGACAAACCCTGAATTATAATCCATCAACAGTTAACATCCAGTATAACAATAACACATTTAGAACTACATGTTACAAATCGAAAAAATGAACTCCTGTTGTAAGAGAAGTTGCATACCATGCCAGTAATTTTACAATATTAATTTTAATTATCCGTATGACTAAGACATTGCATTATAATATACATTTAATATGCATATAGTATATAAAAAATCATACCATTTTATCAAAATTTTAATTTTATAACACTTACATATCTCAAACAAATCCTGTAAGAAAGTCATACACGTAAACACGATGCCGCAACCAGGCTGACAGACTTGACGCAATCGAGTGATTAATGTTCATAGAAATAACAAATATTGTAATACTTATTAAACATTTAATTATACTTGACATATAACTAAAAATTGTAGTAAAGTATAGCAGTAAAGTTAGTGTAATTCTCACTTTAATTAGCACGTTATTATTAACAATCAAGAGCACAATACGCCAATGTGATTATACTTAACCTCAAAATTTAATACTGCTTTTGAATGAGGTAAGTTTTATTATCTTATGTTCTCTGGTACTAATACTAATACCTAACAGTTACACATAGGCTATGTCAATTTCATCAAAATTATCCAGTGAAATGTCAAATCAATTAATTAACTAACGCTTAATGTGATTTGTAGGTATAATAATATATATAGTCATAGGCACTAGCTACTATCGATTTTGTTATGAAAAGATTTGGTGATATCATGGATGACGATTTAAGTTTATGCAAAAAAGCAAGTTTGGTTGAAAGTAGTTCTCTACTAAATAATTTATCGTTGAACCAATTAAACTATAGTAAATCGTCGCGCAGTGATTTAGTTCAATTAGCAAAGGAGATTCAGAAAGCTGATACATTTGTACATGCAAATGCTTGCAATAAGTTGCAAGTTATAGCGGAACAGATAAGATTTCTGCAAACCCAAGCGGAAAAAATCTTATTGGAGACTAAACGTAATACAGATTTACATCATGCAGCTTGTAATTTTGTCAAAGTTCCCGGAAATATTTATCATCTTTATCAGAGATCCAGTGGGCAGAAATATTTCGGCATGTTATCTCCACAAGAATGGCAAACTCCTCATGAGTATCTAGGGAGTTTTCGATTAGAACATGATCAATCTTGGACAGCTGCTGAATACACAGAAGAGAAAGATAATCAATTACAATTATTAGACAAAGTTCTAGCTCATAATGATGGAATTAGTGCATGTAAACGTATACAGGATATTGATATGGAAATGTAAATAAAACTAAACAAGTTTGTAACAATAAAATTTCTTCTTTTGCTCTGTGGTATTTCTTATTTGAATAATACACTATTTGCTCAAATTTAAGCGAACTAGGTACTATTCCGTCATTAATAAATTGAATTCAAATTTTGTAATTTTTTAATAACATAAAAAAGATGTCACAATTTTGTTTAGGCACTTTATATCATGTGTACACCTACCTTTTTAATGATTTTTATATGTAACATATTTATTCAAAAATAGAAGGTTATGCCTAGTTAAATATGCAAAGAACGTTTTTCTAACTACAACAGTCCGCACGGTACAAGTTGAAATGCATAAACATGTTACAATGAGAACTAGAAATAAACATTCCTTTTTTGATAATAAAATGCTTTCTAAGGTTTGAAGCTATTATCAAATTACTTCATATTTTTTGAATCGGTATAGTAAGAGACCCTTTGAATAACGTAACGTTTTAGCTGAAATTGTGAAAAGAATGCTGACCAAACAAAACGAAGACAATAGTCAGTAGATGATTGTGCAATAAACTTCTGTTCCAACGTATTACATCTAATAAAATATTAGATTTTCTGAAATTGAATCTGAGCTAAAGATTTACTAATGGTTACGAATATTACATTATACGATATCGCTTAACTATGTCTCCTCACTGTTAGCTCAGATTCCGTCAATTCTATAAAATCTAATATTTCATAAGATATAGTATTTTGAAACACAAGTTTGTTATGCACCATCAATTGACATCTACTTCGATAGCTATTGTCTTCGTTTTATTTGGCCGGTATCGTTTCAATAATTTTAGATAAAGCACCACATTCTTCAAAGGGTCCCTTAGCAGAAATTATGAAACAACTTGATAATAACTTCCAACTCTAAAAAGATATTCATTATTAAAAAAAATAATGTTTTTTCTTAGTTCCTAACAGCATGCTTATATTGCGCGGGTCGCTGTACATAAAAAATCGTTCCATGCCTAAACCAAATTCTGGAAAAAGGACTTTTTTTCAATATGTTATTAAATAGGAATTATGTTCATGATTTAAGTTTAATATATTTTGATTATGTTTTTAACATATCAAAAGTTCACGTGAATACGCTTAATAGCTGGCTTACGAGAAAAACAAAACATTTCTTTGTAAATATTTTTTATTTTTTCTTCAAACAGTCTCTTCTTGGAAGGTAATATTTTACATAAACTTGGTATCCATCACATACAACTTACCGACAGTAATACGCAACAGCATTTTCTTCTATCTTAAATGGCTACAACTTTTGTACAGTAGAATTGAGCATCTAAATCCTCGAATAGACAAATGAACTGTATGCGTATGCCTACTTAACGTAACGGACCAGTAACGTACAGCAGAGTATTGAGTTTAATGTATCAGACACATGGATTAAAATAAGCGATAATTATGTATATTTGAGGCAACTGTTGAAAATGTCGCGGTTTAGCTGTACATTGTGTAGCTGTTACCGTTGGAACTGCTACCACCACCATATACGCGTAATTACGGTTTGTCAGTATAAATGTTATCTGGAAATAATTACGATTACGTGGCAAACGATCCAGAATATTTTAGCATTGTATGGTAAATTGCATTTGCATTTCCGTGCTCATTCAGAGCAATTAAATACCTTCGAATGTATTTTATGCTTTAATAAATGGCAAGGGACGGCGAACTGGAGAAATGCGGCGATTTTCGATGTATGAAGCCAAAGATTTATGGAGGATGTAATTACATTTTATGAGCGTTGATTTACTACAGAATAGTTTGGTATCTAGTCATCTAAAAATTTATGTATTTCGGAAATAATGCGTAATAAATTAAAAATTCATTGAAAAGTTAATATGATCCTATAGATCGACAAACTGTTAATAATGAAACCTACTACAAAATCAAAAATCCTACTAATCAATAATGATTATTAGTACCATATAATTTGGAATTAGTACGCCTATAAATTTTTACAAATGTACAATTTCTTGGCGGAATATTATATTAATATACATATCTAATATAATATTTTCTACTGATACTATTCATAATAAATAAATAGAAAAAAATATTTACGCCTCCGCCTGGAATCCATCCCAAGCCTATACCAGCTGAATACTATACTGTACCAACTACACCACCAGAAAGTGTTACTTTACGTTCCACAATAGTCTTCTACTATAACAACAAGATTAGATCAAGCAAAAGGCATGAAGGATTAGAGTTCAGGCCACACACACAGTACGATACATCAAGCTGCAAAAATTGTGGCAGATATTACTAATGGATTGAACTATACTGCGATGGTGCTGATAGATATAGAAAAAGCTTCTGATAGAGTACGTACTCAAGGCCTATTGCACAAAACGATCAGTTATCGTTTTCCGTTTCAATTAGTGAGGTTAGTACAATCATGTATTTGCAGCAGACGTTTCCAAGTTCGTATTAGTAGCCCCTTGACTGTTTCTACAGATGTTCCACAAGGCTCGTTGTTAAGGCCAATGCTATACAGTTTATATACGGCAGACATTGTTAGTTTGCCGAATAACAACTTAGCAATGTATGCTAACTATACCACGATCTATTTTAATTCCTTTTCTTCTGTGATCGCACGACAACAAATACAAAATTATCTGCATCACCTTCAAAGATATACTGAAAAGTGGTAATCGATACGGCTCGCAAAATCAGAACGCTACACTATTAAAACACAGTACTAGTTGTAAGTTAGATATCTTAAAAGTAATCTACATTAAAAGATACAGAAGTGTATTAATGAATAACGACCTGGTATTTCTTACCAACATAATACCCTTAGGATCACGAATCATTGTGTGTGTAACACATTTTACCCGATACACACGTGAATATCTACCATATGTTTAAGAAAAACTTTTTTGTAAATGAGTCAGTCATGCTGAAGATGCTGCGCAACAGGTAACAGAATGGCCGTCCAATTAAAATAGTACATTTAAGTGAAGTTAGTGCCTCATTGTGCTCCTTTACTTTGTGCTTTTTATGTTATCGTGGTTTTCACTAATGTTTTCTGGGCACATTTACATTCTCACAGGTCACATTTTAAACAATCTAAAGTAACTAAAACGATACATTTCCTAAACTCGACAGTTACATTTACCAACATTTCGTCATTGACACGGCAAACACGTTTTCTTTTTAATGTGTGGTGGGTGCAGTGACTCCGTAAGCTGTATTACTTGTTTGGCTATCATTGCAACTCTGCGGTGTAGTTTGGTGTGTGTAAGTTGTGTTTAAATGGCTTTGTGACAGCATCATATCGCCTTTTATGATGCCGCGCTGTTAATCACTTTGCTCCCAACAGCGAATGGCAAGTTGATCTGGGATTAAACTGAAAATGTCACCGTCCCTCCAGAGAATTGAACCCCGGCACCAATCGTCCTCTCACAACGATAGTCAGCCGCCTAACCACTGCGGCCATCGACCCGTTAAAATTTCACCCGTTTTAAACTCTATATGTACTTCATATCTTCCATATCTTGTAGTAGCTGACAGTAATCAATTTTCGTTAAATAATACCATAGGATGTAATCAGATTTAGTCAGATCTAGTTAAATTGCTGGCCATCTAATTACGAGTCTATCTTTGAGAATACTGTTGGCTTAATATAGATTTCTGATTTTGTGGGCATCATAAGCTAGGCGATCTTGCCGCTGCCACATTTGTCTTCTTAATTGCACCAGGTAAGTAATCCAACAACTTTCCAAATTAATTTTTTAGGAAATCTAAATATCTAGCATTTGTCAGATTACTTAAAAAAGACGTAGTTAATTTTTTTGCAATAATACCTTCTCATACAGTAATTGACCGCAATGTTAATGATCTACAGTTCTTACCACATTCATACAAATACAAGAACTTGACGTATCGTCATTAATATAAGAGGCTTCTTCAAGAGCAAAAGTAGGGCGAAAATCTTCTGGCTCAGCCTTAGCTAAACATTTTCTCACAAGCCATATCTAACACTTGTTTTGATCAGTTATCTGTTGTGAGTAAGTCGCAACACTATGTACTTTTCCTAGAAGGCAAGGAAGCAATCGAGATTCAGAGACATCATCAGAATCCCAACTGTTTCTAGTATTTGGAAACCCATCCTCCACGCTTAACGCTCCTACTTTTGCTTGTCAGATGGTTTACACATCCAGTTACCTTCTGACGCCTTTTGTCGCCTTTTGTTTCTTCAGAAGCCATTTACATTACTGGCGAAACGTCAAGTCATTTTATTTAATTTTGTTTTTATTTATTTTTGAATTATTTATATTTGCGCTACTATGACGCGGTGAAAACTCAGACGGCCCCATAACAATAATGGAGGTATTGCATTAAAAAAAAATTGATTGTGTACCACTAATAAGTAACACTGTAACTACTAATGTTTTTAAAATACATATCGAATGTAAGCTTATATCATAATCATCTAATAATATCATCAAATTAGTAGAACAAGATAAATACGTCAAAGTCTCCACAAACAACTACGGGATGAACAGTCGAAAATTGATTTAGCAAATTGGAGCGTATCGGTTTATTTCTCGATATCAAAACGACCACTACCTCACTTCTGTGGCTACGAAACGAATGTTTACTCACAGAAAAATTTCACCCGGATAAATGAGGGTGTAGTAGAAAATCTAAATTAATTTCCACTACCGCATTCGCGGAGGAATTCTCAACTTTCTGTATTTGAACCTTATTTTTTTGAATAGAAGTATAGGGAAGTGACAAACTTTATCCGTATCATTTCCTGATCCAAAAGCTACCGTATGCAGGAGATGAGGAATACATTTATCAGATGTAATGTTTAATGCACATAAGAATTAAAACTGGTCCTCTACAATTAAATCGGCTAATAAATCTATTTGTCTATAATTTTAAAAAATAACCTACCTATATAAATAGAATAAATTAAATATACAATTAAACCTAAAGTAATCCATCCCATTAAAACACGCAGACTAATAATATAATAAATTTTCTCCAGAACAACATTTATAACTCAAGAAGTTAATTTAATCTCTTTAGTATTACATTAATTTCTAATGTAATCTTTATTATTAGCTTCCTTGCTTGTTTTCTCCATTTCGCCGCTGTTCTTATCATTATTTAGTTTGACTTTGAATACTCGTAAATACCGGTATCATAATGTACCTAAGAAATAACTTTTTCAACAAACTCAATTTCTAAAGTCGTATTCCTTATTTCTCTATTTCCAACTTCTCAGATTGCTTAAAAAGAACTATTAATGTAAAGTAAAATAGCATGCAAGTTACCCTCAAGGTTTAAAATTTATTGTTATTAAATGAGATGTTGTAGCACTAAATTGTTAAAACCTTCTGATCTGAATTTCAAATATTTTCGGTTTAATTAGAAGAATTTTTGTAAACTAATGTTTATAGATAGGTGGTAGTTAAGAAGCTATTGTATATACTAAAATGAATCTAGCAGATGAAGCAACATTGCTGTGTCTGTTGATAAAATATAAGTATGCTAAACAATATTATTTTATGTTCGAAGAGACATATCTAGGTGACATTCTGCAGTCGTAGAGGTGTTTGCAAACCAAGCCAAGTTTTCAACACATTCAGATCTACAAAAGGACGTGCAGCCGAAGTTTTATATAATCGGTTTCCTATTACTGACTCACGAAAATGAATATCTCCAAACAGTTTTGACCTCCCTAGGAAAGGAACACAAAGAGCAGGCAGAGAGAGAGTAGGGGGCTCTCTGTTGCTGTTGCAATTTTTTTTTTTTTGAGCACCGTCTATATCTAATGGACAAGCGGCTAAAGCACACACCATTTACCGTTTCAATAAATTGATATTCGATGTATGTGCAATTAATTAAGTGATGAATATGTGATCAACAGGTTAGACAATACCTACTTTTTTAAACAACAAAACGATGTATTTTGTGTTTGCTTATATGTAACAACAAAATTAAGCTGTTGAATTTTAGACATTTGCCTATAAAATTTTTGAGAACGAATTACATATGCGACACATGCACACACATCCAGATAAACGTAAACACATTTTAAATTTGTCAGTTTCACCGCGTCGCAATAAATCCCAGATATATAAGAGAATGTATGAAGTACGCAGCATCATTCATTTGAGATTTCAGAACCAGCAAGAAAAATTGATATTTCTCCACTTAGGATTTCGTGATTTCTTTCACAAATGATTAATGTTTCTTCCCTGAAACACAATAAAACGTCATAAAAACGTGGTGTATCTGACACACCATGCAACTGTTATTAATTAAGGATAATTTTGTAATGATGTTAGGTAGATAAATTATACTCTTTTTTAATATTGATGTCTACAAATTGAAAAGTTATCAGAGATATGTATATATGTATATTACCACTCGACTATGATCTATCTAAACGGAAAAGAATTAGCTAGCACAAATATTTACTTACTATATCAATTACAATTTGTTATCCTGTCAAAATTTCATTTTTTTCATTAGTCAATATTACGAGACATGTAAATATAATCACCAGACGTGCACGTGCGATTAATATAAACAGCACTATTAATATTAATTTTAATAAAGCTATGTTTGCCGAAGAGCAAAACTAGACTAGAAATCCCCGTAACATTAACGAAGTTAATAAGTTGTCAAAGAGAACTGAAATGTTTGAAGTATTTGTTTGAATTGTTTAGTGTAATAAATATATATCTATACATATATATATATATATATATATAAAGTTTAACAATTTTATCAGTTCTGACACTGACAGTAGACTTTAAAATGTGAAATTACTGCAACTAGTGCAGAATATGGGTTCCTTCTTTTAATTTAAATGAAAAACAGTAGTTTCCTACGTGACGTTTCGGATTTATTTAATCCTTCTTCAAACCTGTATATAAATATATAATAAAACTTAACTATTTTTAAACCAAGAAACAATAACTTACAACAAGGATAATCGTTTTTCTAAATACAAAGCTCTAAAAATGTGAAACAATTTTGACAATTTTGAATTTTTGAAATTTGAAAACATATGCAAAATATTTGATAAACAATTTTGTAAACAAAACCAGACATGTTAGATTTTAAATTTCGACATTTTAAAAACAATATGTTGAATGCAATGAAAATATATTGTATATATGAGAAAAAAAAATATTTATAAACACATCAAATGGAAAACGATTTATAACATTCCATACAAAGACTTTTAAATGTAAGAGATCACAGAAGACTACCAAAAGATTAATGTAAATCCTTAAATTTGATAAATTTAATTAATTTATTATAAATATTCGTAAAATTTGAAGATTGTTCTTTTGTATTAATATTACCCGAAAAATGTTTGATAGCTAAAACTTCAAGGCAAATTCTTTTAGTATAATTAGATTCATTAAATAAAATTGTGACATCATTAAAATTTACAATGTGATCTTTGGTATGTATATGTGTAGCCAAAGCACATTTTTTGGGATTTACTCGACTGTCACTACGATGTTGGGTGCTTCTCTCACGCCACCTCTGGATAGTTTGACCAATATAGAATTTAGAACAATCGTTACATTTAACCGCGTATACAATATGATTTTGTTGTTCTTTAGGTATTGGGGTTTTCAATTTGGTGAAAAATTTTTTACACGAATTAGCTGAAGTAAATGAAATTTTTAAATTGCTATTTCTAAATAACAATGTGAAATTTGATTTATAATAAAATCAAGACAATGTGAGTTTTACTCTTTAAATTAAAATTTGGGGTTTAAACAAATTAATCTCAGGGGTTCGTGAGTTCTTTGCTCTACAGCGGGTGTAGAGAACAAAATACGAGAGCTTATCGTACGTTGAACAAAATACCCAAGTAAAAAAAAATTCTAAGTTAAAAAAAAAATTTTTACAAGACAAAAAGATGTTTTACAAAAAAAAAAATAATTTTTATTTAAATCAATAAAACCTATAAAAAAATTAGTTTACAGTGTGCAGAATGGCGTGGCAAGCACCACAACTAAATTATTACCTATAAAGACCCTTTTTGGTAGTTTTGAATTTTTTTCAACTTTTAGTTGGGACTTAGAAAATTTCTGTATAAAAAAAAATTAAATTTTTAAATTTTTCAAATATTAATTTGGACTAAAAAAAAAGAATTTACTGTTTTAAAGAGAAAATATTAATTCTTAAAATTTTTGACCTTAAAATTAAATTAAAATTAAATTACCTTATCTTACGTGTGTGTGAGTGTGTGTGTGTTATTTTGGAAGCTTCTGTCTTCGCGCGCCTATAGACGGATGGTGGATGGAGAGACGTCTTTTTCGTAGGGGTAATTAAATTCGGTAGAAGTTTTGGATGTTTATAAGTACTTATTCGAAGATGATCGTTGATTTGGGCCCACGGTGCACCGGGTTAATTTACAAAATTTACATACGTAGAGATAAACGCTCTGTACGAAGATAAAATGCGAAAAGCGGAAGTTTGTTGCTCTCGCACGGCTTTTTATAGGTGATTCGCAATTGTCTCTAAATTTCATCAGAAATACCTTTTTGATCGTCATCTGTCAATCACGGCAATCAACGATCTTTGATGGATTAATTTATGCGCGTCCGATCGGAATTTTGTTGTATACAGGGTCACCGAAAAGTTGTAGATTTTAATTACCACCTACTTTTTGTTCTTTAAATGCCCCTAACTGGCTGGTCTTTCTTCTTGTGTGTGTGAATTTAATTGTGTGATTTTGTTACAATATTGGTGTGTATTTGTGTACAAAATAAATGATTTGAAATTAATTGATTACCTTGTAAAATATGATGGTCATTATTGTGGTGCATTTAACATCTTTCTGTCTTTGTCGTTGGCTGGACTTAACATAAGATCTCTGCTGAGCAACACCCCCTTCTGCGTCAGATGGCTACTGAGGCAAATCATGACATCGACGCGCACATATGCAAGGAAAATACCGATGGTGCCAACTTGAAGAGTTGCGCCTCCTCTATCATTTGATAGTGTTGAGTTGGATTTAAATGAGTTAATTTTAAACAAATACCTCGCATGTGTGCAATCGTGTTAATGTTACATATTTGATAAAATAGAATTAAATTAAATTGAAGAAATACACAGATCAGATAGTTGGTTATAGTTTAATGAATATTCAATTAATTTAGTGTTTTTTTCTTTTTAGATTACCTACAGCTGGATCATCTGTCAACTGACAAGTGGAATTGTAAATATTGAATAAAATGTAATATAACATTACACTCCCCCGACAAAACAGGCAAATCTCTCTGATTTGGATGTAAGCTCTACTTAAATACCTGAACGAAAAATCAATTTAACGTAAGTTATTAATTTTAAATAAATTAAATGTGTTATTAATACTGTTTTCGTTTCATATCTGTTACTGACGAACATCATATGGATATAAATCTTCAATGGAGAAAATACCTCGTTCTATGTTGGAATCTTGGTGCTGTAAGCGATACGTTTTTGTACCTAGAACTTCGGAAATTATGAATGGACCTTGAAATGGCTTCACAAGAGCCTTTGTAATGTTTTTGCTTCTATCACCTGTCCGTAAGGCCTTTACAATGACTCTATCACCTACGTGATATGTTAAATTCCTTCTCTTTCTATTTTTAGCCTGGATATTCATGTGCTTATCATGCAATTTATGTAGATGTTCTCTGGTGTCGATAATGAGCTGCGATGTGTCAACATCTTCTTGGATATCAATCCATGGTCGTGGTGGACACTTTCCTGTGTGAAAAGCTGAAGGACACTGATTCGTGACTGTTGATGGCGTATCATTAATAATATCCTGGATGATCGGAAGGTACCTAGCCCACTGGCTGTGATTTTCACTCGTAAAGATCCGTAGAAATTGCAATACGACTCTGATCTGTCGTTCTGCCACATTATCTTGCGGATGTCGTATCGGTGAAAAGGTGTATTCAACGCCTTTCTTCTTCAGGTATGATGTTACCCTTTCCGAATGAAAATACGTGCTGTTATCTGCCAATATTCTTTTAGGCGTACCCATCTCGCTGCAATACCTACTCAGGCATCGAACTACCACGGATCCTGTAGTTCTCTTCGTGGGAAACAGCCTTACGAACCTGCTGAAATTGTCTACAATAACCAAGATGTGTCGAAATTCCATCGATGGTGTCAAATTCTGTACAAAGTCCATTGAAATCAACGTGCAGATATCTTCGCATACGATGTGCTTCGAAATGTGATACGTTCGAAAATTTTTGTGCTTGTTGAATATACAGGTGTCACAAGTGTTTATGAGACGTTTGGTAATGTTGTAATCTCCTTTAGTGATGAAAATCTCTCTAAAAATTAAGAATGTCTTCCGGATACCAACGTGACCATAAGTTAAATGTATTTCATGTAAAACTTTTAATGCAAAATTTTGTGGAAGAACAATCAAACAATCTTTAGCTAGTTTCATCTTCTTGTACAATATATCATCCTTGATTAAATATTTGCTATTATTAGCTGGATTATTACTCAATTCTTCATATAAATTTGACAGTTCAGAATATTTTTGTTCACGAATGATATTTTGTCTGTTGAATATGGAGTTGGTGTTGTGTGTCAGTGTTACATTGGTTGTAAAATGTTCTATAGCTGTGTCATTACTATTAGCTCGTGATAAATAGTCACTAATACTGTTACATTTGCCTGCTATGTGTCTAATCTCAAAATCAAAATATTGTATTGTTAAGTACCACCTGTAAATTCTGTTGTTACCTACGATTCTAGTATCCAATATAGATGTTAAAGCTTTGTTGTCTGTTTCAATTATAAACCTTCTGCCTAGTAAGTAATATCTAAATTTAATTAAGCTAAAAAGAATAGCGTAGAATTCCTTTTCTAAAATAGTGTACGCCTTCTGCGTCGAATTGAATTTACGCGAAATAAAGGAAATAGGATATTCTACGTTATCTCTAATTTGGAAAAGTACAGCCCCTATGACAAAATGACTTGCATCGGTCCTTAGTACAAAAGGTTCGTCCCAAGCTGGATGAACTAAGACGAGTGCATTAGAAAAAGCTTGTTTTATTGTAGAAAAATCGATATCTAAATCTTGAGACCACCTAAATTTATTTCCTTTCTTCAATAACTCATAGAAATTTTTACAAATAGAAGCAAAATTTGGAATAAAACGCGAATAATAGTTGATGAACCCTAAGAATGACCTGAGCTTCTTAATATTCCTGGGAGGAGTTAAATTGTTAATATCCTCTAATTTTGATGAATCTATCGAAATACCATTGCTATCAAGAACGTGTCCTAAATAAGTTACTTTATTTTTAAAGAATTCACATTTATCTAGACTTAATTTCATACCAGCCCTACTTAGTGCGGATATGACTACCTGCAGATGATGCTTGTGTTGTTCAATCGAGCTACTGAAAATGAGTATATCGTCAATGTAATGTGAGACAAATTCATGGTAAGGGTCTAAGATGTCTTTCATGGCATGTACAAGAGCTGAAGTTGATGTGTTTAAGCCGAATGGGACGACACGAAACTGATAACTAGTACCATCTATGCTAAAACCGGTGTACTGTCTGCTATCTGGACTTAAGGAAATCAGGTAGAAGCTGTGTCTCAGATCTAGTTTTGAGAAGACTGATTTATTGTGACATCTGCTAATGAGAGCCTCAAAGTTCTCAGGACATTCATACTCTTTCTTTGTGATTTTATTCAGATTCCTTGCATCCAAACACAGTCTTATTTCGCCATTCTTTTTCTTAACAACAACTACAGGATTCAAATACGATGTTTTCGCCCTCTCGATGATCTTATCTTTCAACATTTTCTCTAGCTCAACCCTAACATTATCCTTGTACGCGTGTGGAATCGGATAGCTACGAAAACAAAAAGGAGCGTCACTATCTACCTTCAGATGATGTTCATACCTTCGGTCTGCAATACATGCAACGTCATTTACTAGATTTGGATGATTCTCAAATAACACATTCAAAAATGGTTCATACATCAAATCACAATTGAATTTCCCTTTGAAACATTCATTCTCACCTATATTACTCTTACAAACTAAATTATCGCTATCACATTCACTCCACCTAAGTCTATCCTTATCTAACCCACCCCATCTTAATCTAAAACCATCAGTTGTATACTGCGTGTGACCTCTACTACACCCAGCCTGATATTGGTTTAAATCATTACTATTCTTCCCTCTTGAATCCGTAGATTCTAAACTATTTAAAAGAATCCCTTCCCTTTCCATACTAATGCTATCTAAACTATAATTTTCGAAGGAAATTCTATCGTTTGAAATGCTCATGTGCCCTGAGCCTAAATTAAAATCTACTTTGTGTCTCTTGAGAAAGTCCATACCTAGAAGAGCCTCGTATTTTAGTGAATTTAAGATGTAAAGAGAAGTTGCATAACTACCAGTACCTATTTCTAAATTAGTAACCAAACATTCACATATTCTGCCTAGAATTTTATTAGTACCTGACTTAATATCTGTCCTATTTATCGGAATAATACTTAATTTTAATTCATCAAAATGATCGTCTACAACTGTTCTAGAAATTAAGGAAATTTGAGACCCCGTATCTACTAATGCATGTAATAATATTGACCCTCGTACCTTGACTGAAATAAGTGGCAAAATTTCGTGTGTAATAATTTTATTATTGTCTAAGTTCTCTGTTTGAAATATTTTATTTGGATGTTCATAATTACAATTTTGAATAAATTTAATTGAGGGCTTAGACAAACTTTCTAAAAAACCGAATTGTGTGGTTGTGTGTTCGCAACTTGTGAATTTGGAACCTGTGATGCAGATTCTAAATTGGCGCCATTACTACCGGCGTGTCTATCATGTGTTGAGGGGGCGTGTGTGTTGTATTGTGTATTCGTATTAAAACGATGATTATTGTGTGTATAAGTGTTGTTTCTAGAAGAATTATAATTGTTATTAAATCTCGCATTTCCTTGGTCCTGTCTGGCGTGCTGCTGCTGAAAATTACCGTTTCTAAAGGTACTGTCAAACTGTTTAAAATTCCTGTTAAAAGTAGGGTTAGAATTGTGTCTGTTGTCATTATTATTATTTCTAGCTGGACCCTGGAATGTATTGGAAGGCCTATTCTGAGTGTTTGCGCCCTTGTATAAAACATCAAACTCTGCCAGAAGCTCCGTCATTTCTGCAAAACTTCGAATTTTCTGTGAAATGGTTGCCTTTTGTATCTCAAAGCTGAAATGACGAGAAATGTACCTAATAATCTCGTTCTCTTGTAGAGGTGGAGTCAAATACTGTGCCCTAGAAAATTTAATAGTGAAATATGCTTCCATCGATGTACCTCGAGATTTGTCGTAGTGGCCCATCATTAAATCTGCTCGAATATCAGCTTGCTTGGTCTCGGCCCAGAACTTTGAAAGAAACAATTCTTCGAAGGATGCTAAAGAATGACACCTGCTCTCAGCTATGCTAAACCATTTTAATGCTTCATCGGTTAGTGACGTTCGAATAATATTACCAATTAAATTAAAATCGTTAATGTTTGCTAGATGAACCGCACGTTTCAATGCTGTCAAATACTCGATGGGATTTGTCTTACCCGAAAACTTAGGAATTAAATCTTTTATTTTAAATGAGGTGAGTGAACTATTAATATTTGCCATAGCATTTGTATTAGTGTTTGAATTAGTATTTGTATCTTGATTAGAATTACCTTGTTGCGTAGTCCCTCGACTTAAAATTGCTTCTAACTTATTTTCAAGTAGACCAAACCGTTCAGTATTTAATATCATAAATTGCTTTAAAGAGTCACCAACGCTAACTATCTGATCTGCATTTTGAGAAACTTTATCAGTTAAACTTTTTATTAAATTTCGAGTAGATTCACTACTGCTATCACCAGCAGCTTCTTCGTTGCCACCTGACGTAGATCTCGTACTATAAGGCATCTCGTAATTCTGCTCCACTAGTTGGGCGTCAAAACTTGTAATGTGAAATTTGATTTATAATAAAATCAAGACAATGTGAGTTTTACTCTTTAAATTAAAATTTGGGGTTTAAACAAATTAATCTCAGGGGTTCGTGAGTTCTTTGCTCTACAGCGGGTGTAGAGAACAAAATACGAGAGCTTATCGTACGTTGAACAAAATACCCAAGTAAAAAAAAATTCTAAGTTAAAAAAAAAATTTTTACAAGACAAAAAGATGTTTTACAAAAAAAAAAAATTTTTATTTAAATCAATAAAACCTATAAAAAAATTAGTTTACAGTGTGCAGAATGGCGTGGCAAGCACCACAACTAAATTATTACCTATAAAGACCCTTTTTGGTAGTTTTGAATTTTTTTCAACTTTTAGTTGGGACTTAGAAAATTTCTGTATAAAAAAAAATTAAATTTTTAAATTTTTCAAATATTAATTTGGACTAAAAAAAGAATTTACTGTTTTAAAGAGAAAATATTAATTCTTAAAATTTTTGACCTTAAAATTAAATTAAAATTAAATTACCTTATCTTACGTGTGTGTGAGTGTGTGTGTGTTATTTTGGAAGCTTCTGTCTTCGCGCGCCTATAGACGGATGGTGGATGGAGAGACGTCTTTTTCGTAGGGGTAATTAAATTCGGTAGAAGTTTTGGATGTTTATAAGTACTTATTCGAAGATGATCGTTGATTTGGGCCCACGGTGCACCGGGTTAATTTACAAAATTTACATACGTAGAGATAAACGCTCTGTACGAAGATAAAATGCGAAAAGCGGAAGTTTGTTGCTCTCGCACGGCTTTTTATAGGTGATTCGCAATTGTCTCTAAATTTCATCAGAAATACCTTTTTGATCGTCATCTGTCAATCACGGCAATCAACGATCTTTGATGGATTAATTTATGCGCGTCCGATCGGAATTTTGTTGTATACAGGGTCACCGAAAAGTTGTAGATTTTAATTACCACCTACTTTTTGTTCTTTAAATGCCCCTAACTGGCTGGTCTTTCTTCTTGTGTGTGTGGAATTTAATTGTGTGATTTTGTTACAATATTGGTGTGTATTTGTGTACAAAATAAATGATTTGAAATTAATTGATTACCTTGTAAAATATGATGGTCATTATTGTGGTGCATTTAACATCTTTCTGTCTTTGTCGTTGGCTGGACTTAACATAAGATCTCTGCTGAGCAACACCCCCTTCTGCGTCAGATGGCTACTGAGGCAAATCATGACATCGACGCGCACATATGCAAGGAAAATACCGATGGTGCCAACTTGAAGAGTTGCGCCTCCTCTATCATTTGATAGTGTTGAGTTGGATTTAAATGAGTTAATTTTAAACAAATACCTCGCATGTGTGCAATCGTGTTAATGTTACATATTTGATAAAATAGAATTAAATTAAATTGAAGAAATACACAGATCAGATAGTTGGTTATAGTTTAATGAATATTCAATTAATTTAGTGTTTTTTTCTTTTTAGATTACCTACAGCTGGATCATCTGTCAACTGACAAGTGGAATTGTAAATATTGAATAAAATGTAATATAACATTACAATATATATATGTGAGGGTAGTTTTTCGATTCGTTTCGATATATATATATATATATTATAAACATATCTATGAAGAATCGTTTTGAATACCGTAAGCAGAGGTGATACCAAAATAATTTAAAGGAGATACTGCATTGATTCAATAATGTAATTAATCCATTGTAAAAATATTTTTTATTTTTTTGTTTTAAATTCTTGTGGGCTTTTTCTTAAAAAAATTTAATGACAACACACTGTGGTGACTCTTCGAAAACACATTCAACAGATATTCTTGAAGTTAGAATCTGAGTGTTTCTTCCTTTGTAATGCGTTATATACATATTATTTTTGGTGTACTGCTTTTTTATAGCACTAAGATTCTTTTTCGACAGCATAACTGGCTCTTAATGTTACATATTTCATTTGTAATTATAAGCGTGTTGCATCACCTTACTCGAAATTGCAGAACCATCCATGATGCATCAACTGTTTTTGTTCTAAATAAGCTACATACTATTTTGAAAACCGTGGTTTACGAAACTTTTGTCGTAGTCACTAATTTCAACTCTAATAGCGGACATCTAGAGCGCACTAAAAGTGCACTAACTCGGTGTTGGCTGTTCCACTGGTCTTAGCACTCGCTGCCAGCAAAAATCATACGTGTTCCACTGGTAAATTTCGTGCTGCTTACGTAGAAGTGACTATATGTGAGCGTCACTACATTTGACCTTGAGTGCGAAAAACTGGACCTCTCAAAATTGACGGGGCCACTTATAGTGCAATCTGAAGTTATTCAGTTTATTGTACTTTCCATAAGCATGTAGACAATGGGAAAGTGGGCATATAAATGTATACAATCAATATTTCATCGGGTAATCGTTATGACCGAAAATATTCTACAAATTACTGTTAAATTTTGAAACATACTACTTTATGTTATCCTCAGATACAGATAATGATACGAATTGTTCATAATCATCATCCATGAAATACGTTTTTGCGTATTTTATACAAAATATCTTGTCCACTTAAAGACCATTTTCTGGTGTAATTTTTCATCTACTTTTACTTCATACGTATTACTATTTACTTTTATAGATGTTCATTTTATTGCGATGAGCAGTTCATCCCAACAAAGCATTGAAGCATTAACGCCAGTTTTATCAACATACCTAATATTACACGTATTGCACTGAGCGAGGGCAGAATCAGTGGTTACGTCATATCATGCTACTCTAGGGCAGTGTCGGTGCAACACGAGTTCCCCCGATGCGATGATTCCAGACCATGCGTATACTGTATCAACCATGTGGATATACTTATTTTATTTCTATATTTCGTGATTCCTCTATTGAATCTCGTTGATTGTATTCATATGTATCAATAATTCTGCATTATCGTGAGATTCTTCATGTAATTAGGAGGTACTTTCACCTTTACTCTGGTCATTGGTCGAAGACAAAATTCTTAATAGGCTATCAAGCTTATCAAGGATATACATAGGTTACACAGATCACTTAGTAATTGTTGTCAAAATGCAGAATGCTCTGAACCTAACCTGGCCATGCTGTCTACAGAGATCAAGAGAGGATAGTAAATGTCTAATCAACTCACCACTAGCCTAATCTAATTTGTTCTATTCCTTATAACAATATTCAAGGTTGAAATCGTCAAAATGATCAACAACAGTCGGGAAAAGCAATAAATTTTCGGGGCATATAAAAATAGCAGTGTCTGTAATATAAATGCAATAAATTCTATTACAAATTAATGGAAAAAAACTTTAATTTATGCTGCAAATATACACCAATATCTACTGATGAATACAGAGAAGTAATTTAGTGAAAATGAGGACGAAATAAATAAACGTCAATGTTGAAATTGAACCGAAGAAAATAACGAAAACAGTAAGACTCACAGCGAAATATAGATGAGAGCGACCAAAGAAAATATTGTATATCAGAGCAAGGAAAATATTAAATATTACAAGGAGAATTCACATTAATAACTGGGTAGATATAGATATACAAAAATGTTTGCCAGCATACAATAATAAAAGGTTACATTCATCAACGTAGTTGAGCTCTTAATACAAGTTTAACTTCCCTCATCAGAAATTTTGTAAGCATCTATTCCCTAGTGTCTTATCGATCGATAAAGTTATTTCTATTAAAATTAAACAGTAAATATGTATGTTAATTTTAATAATGCAATTTATAGACATCATAATAGGTACATCATTGACAATAATACGAAAAAATTGCAGCAAAATCAAGCAAATCCAACAAAAAATTGACATATGAAGATGTCGCCTACTCGCCATGTTAAGAATATTATTCCTTCATAGACGGTCTATGTTGCTGCACGTCATGAAATATTGAAAATAAACCGGATACTGCAGTTTTGTAAGCCTTGTATTCTATTACGG
Organism: Holotrichia oblita; assembly: GCA_023690525.1. Lineage (NCBI taxonomy): Eukaryota > Metazoa > Arthropoda > Insecta > Coleoptera > Scarabaeidae > Holotrichia > Holotrichia oblita. The sequence goes on from CM043020.1 coordinate 67,567,660, forward strand.
CCTCTAAACAATGAGACTAAAGAACATCACCGTAATTAATATTAATTGGAGTGGGTAATAAAAGACGAACGCATGCTGAGGTATGTAGAATATTTAATGAGAAGTATCCTGAGTACCATATTTCGCAGTCTACGGTGAGTAGAGTAGAACAAAAATTCCGTCAATTTAGAACTGTCAAAGATCTTCCCAAATCTGGAAGACCAAAACTGAATAACGAAAAGAAATTAGATGTATTATTAAATGTTGAGAACAACCCAGATAAACCTACAAAAGAAGTAGGCGGTGATTGCGACGTAAGTAAAGCGTCTGTCTTGCGAATTTTGAAATACCATCCATAAAAATTCAACTGGTGCAGGAACTAAACGACGATGATCCTGATCGTAGATTACAATTTTGTGAATTGGTTACAAATAGATGCCAACAGGATTCGATGTTTCCCAAGCACATTCTTTTTTCTGATAAGGCAACGTTTACCCTACATGGAACAGTCAATAAGCAAAATTATCGGTATTGGGGTACGCAAAATCCACACCGGATGAGGGAAGGGCACACGCAGTATCCTATTAAACTGGACGTGTGGACTGGCATAATAAATAACAGAATAATTGGACCATTCTTTTTTCAGGGGACATTAACTGGAGCGGGTTACTTGGATTTTTACAAAATGTTTTAATACCTGAATTAAGACTTTTTCCGGATACTGTTAACCCCGCAGATATTAATAGAAACATATGGTTTCAACAAGACGGAGCTACACCACCTTATGCAGCAGCAGTACGAGCTTATCTTAATCATGTTTTTGAATTAAGACTTTTTCCGGATACTGTTAACCCCGCAGATATTAATAGAAACATATGGTTTCAACAAGACGGAGCTACACCACCTTATGCAGCAGCAGTACGAGCTTATCTTAATCATGTTTTTCCACATCGGTGAACCGGTAGACGTGGCGAAATTGAATGGCCACCCCGTTCTCTCGATCTGACTCCACTGGATTATTTGTTGTGGAGTTATTTAAAATCAAAAATCTACAGCAGTAAACCGACCACCATTGATGACTTAACATACTGGATAAGGCATGAAATTAATCATATCAGCGCAGAGATGTTGCAAAACGTCCTGGAAGAATTTCAACAACATCTATTTTTTTGTCACGAAATGAAGCCCAGTTTGAGCACATGATTTAAACTATTTTTAATTATTGTAAATAATATTAGATACTTTAAACTGTATTTCCTTCTGTGGCATCATTAATTGTATAAAACAAACAATTGAAAATTGATTCTTGTCATTATCAAAGTCCAATATTGCTGAATTGAGAATTGAAAACCCCTCTAAACGGGGTATCACACGCTACCCCTTTTCATTTGAAATTTTAAAGGGGTAGTTATTAGCCCTGGAGGGCTGAAGGGCAGGTAAATACTTTTATTCAAAAAGTGTAGTTTTATATATAAAAAGTGACCTGTTTCAAGATTTTTTCTTTTGTATTCATAATTACGTAGAAAATGAATTTATCCGTTACTTTAAGACCTCACAGTATAAGCCAATTCGAAACGAAACCACAGACATGTATTTGCATACTTTACGCATGTAGAAGAAAAAGATTGTACTTTGTCCAAAATACGTTTGAATAAGTACTTACGTCTTTATGAACACCAAATCCGACCTACTCTTGAACGTTACCAATATTATATAATTAATCACTTGTTTCATATCTAGAAGCTACATCTCTTGTTCTAAATATTATTTACGACATAACTCGCTGCTTCTTTACCATAATGGCACTAATTTGTACATACCTCCTAAATAAATTTCTACAAATAATGCTTACCTATAACGGGAAACTTACTTATTTTTACTTGAATTTACAAATATTTGATGAAAATTAGTATTTTACATTTTCTAAATAAAACTTTTCTTTATCTGTCTGAATGATATCGAAGTCTTCCGCGATCCGAGTCTGTATTATGAGGGCTTTAGGGTTTTAACCAGGTCGTAGTAAAGTTAACATAAGTAAATAAAACAAAACAAAAATATAAAATAGAAACACAACTTATGAAAATTCTGCGTTTTGCCACTAACATAAGCAGCTTCTTCTGAAGCAAACACTGAATGAGGAACGTCAGTAGGTCACGGTAACTTGACACCAGGCGAAAAACCTTCTGTTAAAAAAAATCAGAAGGTTTTCTGCAATAGATCTTAAACATTTTCCTTTTATAAGTAAAGTCAGTTGGAAAGCTGGCTAGATATCCTTTTCGAAGTGTAATATATAAGTAAGGAAAAATTTGACAACTCCGCATTAACAAGAGGATACTAAGTAGGTAACAATCAATTTATATTTTGTATGTGTATTTATTTGATATAAATATTTTTCAGTGTATGCAATAATTTTAATGGAAGTGTACAATTAAAGTAATTTATTTTAGAATGTTCTCATTTCACAAAATACGTTGTCTGAATATAAAAAAATGATGTAACAAAACATTTCACTAGGGTAGACGCTTTACTTTTTGTTAATAGAATTAACGTAACCAAGAAAATAGTTATCTCAACGACATAAATATATTTGTTTGATGTGATAATAATCCGTAAACCCAAACACCACAAAACGATTTTTATTTGTTCATTGGTTTTATTTAAATATGTTGGTCGTGCAGGATACAATTATTAGCATAAATTACTTTTTTGGTGTAGTAATGAAACTAATATATGTATGTAGTACCCATAATTCTTTACTTGATGTTGCATCTACTGTTATGTTTTATATGGGAAGTTTTGTTATGTATATGTTTGTATTTAATTATATTACGCCTATTCTGAACATGTTTCCACTTTTTTGTTAAACTTAAAGCTCTAGATTCAGTCCACGAATTTTAGCATTTCCAAGAGTTTCACAGTAAATAAACTACAAAGTAATTAACTAATATTATATTTGAATGTGGTCCATCACGCTTTCCACATTATATTCGTAAATTTGCCTAAGGTGTCGTCGGCTTACAACGAGAAAAAGCTAGAAAATGTCCGATGTAAGGGTTCGGCAGAAATATGATTATGAGTTTATTTTTATAGATAAGGCTATTATTTTGGATTTGTTTTATAGCTGAAATGTTAATCTATGCTTTTATAGTGCAATATTTTTGAAAAAGTCAAATATTGTTTGTAAACAAGGCACTCAAAAATAGGGAGTTTTTAAAAGTCTATATTAATGTAAAAAAATTTAATTTAAAAAAAGTGGCTCTATAGAAGCGTATTATCCTTTAGGAAAGAAATGACGAAAACCGCATTCAAATATATGGAATAGTTACTTTGTAATCAGTTTTCTACGAAACCCCTGAAAACGTTAAAATTCCTTGACTGAATCTAGAGCCTTAACTTAACCTTTTTAACATATTACTACACCCTTAACTCTATTTGATGTCTCTCTTCACCCATCCGAATTTAATACATGTAACGTATAAAGTTATGTACGTATAACTTCTTCTGTGATTATAATATCTCCATAACTAGGTTATTAATAAACCGATAGGGATATCAGTAGAGCTTAGTAATATTTAGAACCACCGCAGTGTAACAACTAATAAATTTACTCCAAGGATTAGTAAGTTCGTGTCAAAGTGAATATATACACTTGTTATGTTTAGGCGCTAGTATCGCATAGCTGTAGTTAACAGCAAGGCTAAATAAGACATTGACGTAAATCAGTGCCGGCATATCCAAATTCAGAAGCGGGCGTGATAGGATCGTCAAAATAATGATACAGAATACGGGTACTAAAGATAATTAAATCCTTACATTACAAGAAACAACGTGGGCGACCCTAAGTAAGACCTCTCGTTATCGAATGTCTTTCTTTGTACTGTTAATTATTTAAAGTTAGTTCGTAAGTTTAGCTCGAGACGAACACGCAATTAGTTACCAACGAAAACTTAAATATACACATAATACATCCAGATTAGTCTTTACAAATGTGTCTCAAGCAATTATGTAAAGATTCAAATTTATTCAAGTAAGTGGTTGGATATTTGCACAGTCTACAAATGTTATTATTTTATCGTTAAAGAACAGACTAGTTAGTAGTACGTTCTTTGTAGCTGTTTAAAAAATATGTACATTATATTTCTAGTCCTGATATGTTAAGGTACCTCTAAAACCGGAAGGTAAGTACAATATTTTGTCAACAGTATATGAAAAACATAACAAAACCGCAGGCGTTAGCTATTTACTCTTATACAATCAATACGTACAATATGCATATTTCCAAAAAATCATCGAGTCGAAAGCAAATAACATTTATAAAAAAAGTTTAAATATTGTCTGAGATCTTATTAGATTCCACCTTCGTACTTGTTCGAAAAAGAATATTCGCAGTAGTTCTACGTTACTTGTCTGTGTGTACCCTTCCATATAAACTATTATACAAAAGCAATATGTTTGTGGACTTTGTAAATGTTGCCTGACTAGCGGTAGTGGCAGTTCATTAGGTACGAGTTTTAGTCTTGATCTTTCTTTCTCTTGAGATACTGTTAATCTAGACTATAAATTTGCCCTTTATATGTGGTAGTGGCAAAGTCTATGCATAGATGGATTGGAAGGTTTTCATACGAATTTGTGTCACCGAAAGATATAGTTTCATAGGTGGTCATAGAAAAATGTGTGTCAAACTTTAAATAAATTATACTTTGTGGTTGGTTGCTGGCTATTTTCGTTTATGAAAAGAGGGTTTCAAATATATATGAATGATTTGTTATTTATTAATTAACATCTGACATTTTGAGGAGTTTTCCTCTTTGCCATAGTACAGAAATATTCAAAACAATGGTTTTAATTTGATGTCTCATATTAAAATAAACTATTTTTGTTTTCTTTGGTGTAAGAAAGCTACTTTATATAACTTTCTAAATTAAATATATATATGTACATACTTTAATACAATATTCATTATTGTACTTTTAACATTCATAGTATCTATATAATATGACATAAACGATAAACAAATTAAAAACAAATACTATTGAGCTTATTGAGACTTGCAAAATGTAAAAAGTAAATTTTATATCAACTTGGTCTTTAACAGACGACATTTTTTGTTCTCTAACGAATTATGAGAATTTACATGAATGCTTTGTGTGGTATGGTGTGTTTGGTACTACTTATACATACCACTACAATTTACAAAAAAAAGGTACCATTAGTAATTTTTGTCAATCTCTATTACTATTTTTCCAAAAATTCACGATTCCTCTTTAGCCAAGACAGTTCTATTTATTTAACAAAACTATAAAACAGTACAGATACTTTAAAAAAATACAAAACTGACAATCAAAACACAAAATCCACCCAAAAATATATCTCTCTACCTTATATTCCGCTCATCCAAAAACAAAAAATGCCCATAAACCACATAAGCCAAATAATCATTTTTTCGACAATTAAACAAGTAGTTGTTCATTACAAAAAAGTACATACCATATACTAGATTTTGTGTATTTCCCGTTTCAAAGTGGATCTTATTGCCATATTTGTGAAAATAGAGAAAAAAGATTATAAAGAAAATTGATCCCAAATTATATTCTGCACAACCTAAAAATATTTCTAACTATACAGAGGGTCTCGAAAGTAGGTAAATACTTGCTCCGTTATTTTAAATGGGATACCCTATATATTTTTATAGTTATGGAGATATTTTACGTTTTGTAAAAACTATCCCGATTCGATGTTTTTCGTATGCCGCGATAACTTAATCTTGAAAGTAAGTATCGAAATGAAATCAAGAATATCTAAACTATAATATATAGTCCGGTATAGACAATAATGTCAACAGAATATAATATACCTACTTCCGGTTTTCAGAAATGATTTCACGCATTTCCGGAACTTCGTCTCTAGGTAACTTTATTTTTTTAAATGGCACCCTCTATACTTGTTAGATCGGTAAATTCTTCATTTTAATACCTTTCGATTCATGTATAAGTACTGTGTTTTCTTTTAAACTCTTCAATATATTTCATAGTTTTTACGGAAACTACAAAAATGTTGTCTCCAATTACGAGGTAACCTTGAACTCCGTTCCAATCGTCGGTGGCGTTCGGTGTACTAACTCTTTTATATATGCCCATAGGAAGCAATCATATTTCTTTAAGTTCGGTGATCTAGTTGGCCATTCTATTATGCCTCCCTGATCAATGCATCTCTCCTCAAAGAGGTTATTCAATGCTGTTCTTAGATTCGGTAAGTTATGGGCAAAAGCTCTATCATGAAGGAACCACTACATGAGCAAATCTTAACAACATATCTATAATTTATTCACATCGCAATGCTTCGGCTTTTTCGAAACACGGCTATTAATACAAACATAAATTTAATTTCGAAAGTGTAAAAGTACGGACTACCAAAATCAGTTACTATGTACAAAAGATTGTCAAGAAAATAGCATCAAAAATAAAAATAGAACGATACGACTACAAGTATACAGGGTGGTGCAGCCAAGATGGGGTGGTCGATTGTAATTAAACGATGAGGATTTTTGAAAAACCTTTCTAGGATTTGATTGAGGGCTACATGGACCACGTTTAAGAAATATTTTCGTTATACAGGGTGATCGAAGCAGTTGTTGACGAACCAAACTTATGTTTTTTTTTTAATGGAACACTCCGTATTAGAATATTCCAATCGATTTTGCTAATCAATACAAACAATTTGATATAACATTAGTTGGGTCTAAAACCCATACTTACGGAGAGAAAAGCGATTAAAGTTGAAAAAAAACGCTCCAATGTCGTCCATTTTATACCAAAACCGGATATGAATATTAAAAATTAAGTGTATCATTCGATGTGCCATACTCTTAGGTGAAATAATGGCCTACACTCAACTTGATATTATTCACCATTATACAGGGTGATCGAGTTTTGTAAATTCCATTCGGACTTACTTTTTTCAAATGGAACACCCTATATATTATTTTTCTATGTTAAAGAGCACTTTATCAGCTTTCCAAAAATGCCATAAATGTTACCCTTTTGACTGACGGTTTTTAAGTAAATAGATCGCAAATGTCATTTTTTGAGATTTGTTACGTTTAAAGATTTAAAGACGTCAGGCGATGACGCATGCATATAATCCATAATAAACAACCAAAAAAAAAACTTAGTATGCACAAAATATAAAAATGGTATGTAGATTTAATGATAATGAAAAACATTGGTAACAAAAATAACAATATTGGTAACTATTAAACTATTACTATTAAACTATTACTATTACTGCAATAGATGTTCAAACAATTCGCCGTTTAAATGCAGACACATTTCTAGCCGACTGATAAATGAAAGCTTAACTTTTTGTAAAATGCGTTCCGAAATATTGTAAAAACTCCGCCTTATTCTGGTCTTCATATCCTCTATTGTTGTAGAAATATCTTTATAAACATCATATTTAAAAAATGGCGGTTAACCATTCCATTGCATTTAAAAATAGCCTCATCAGTAAACATTAGATTATCGATGAAATTTGGATCATTCCAAATCTTATTTAAAAGTAAAATTGAGAATAATTGTCTATTAGCATAGTCGCGATTCGTAAAGTTGCTGGTGCAATTCCATATGATATGGATGATATTTATATATTTTTGTAATCCTTTTAATGCTGGTACGTTCAATGCCAGACACTCTTTCAATTCCAGAGGTACTTTCTTGATTTTCTTCAACTGCTAATAACACCGTCAACTGTTTTGTTTCATTTGTGACAGGTTTGTTAATTACTTTACGTTTTGTAAATGCAACGTTTCTCCGTTTGTTGAAATCTTCTCCAATAAACTTCAAAATGCATCAGGTCTTGGCTTTCTTTCGTATTTTGAATATCGGGATACATTTATTCTACTAGCCAACACTGGGCATTTTTGGCATTCGCCCAGTATAACACCATATTTACCAATTCTTCTGTAGTTAGAGTCATTTCTATTGAATAATTAATAATAAATCAAGAATAAATTACAAATAGAGAATTTAATGTTTTGACAGGGATGACAGTAACTGATTCACTTGTTGAGTTTTTTGATGACTTTAAATGTTTAAACGTAACAAATCTCAAAAAATTTCACTTGCGGTCAATTTGCTTAAAAACCGTCAGTCAAAAGGGTAACATGTATGGCATTTTTGGAAAACTGATAAAGTGCTCTTTAACACAGAAAACACCCTTATACAGGGTGTTCCATTTGAAAAAGTAAGTCCGAATTGGATTTACAAAACTCGATCATCCTGTATAATGGTGAATAATTTCAAGTTGAGTGTAAGCCATTATTTTACCGAAGAATACGGCGCATTCAATGATACACTTAATTTTTAATATTCATATCCGGTTTTGGTATAAAATGGACGGAGATTGTAGCGTTTTTTCAACTTTAATCGCTTTTCTCTCCGTAACTATGGGTTTTAGACCCAACTAATGTTATATGAAATTGCTTGCGTTAATTAGCAGAATCGATTGGAAAATTCTAATACCGAGTGTTCCATTTAAAAAAACATAAGTTTGGTTCGTCACCGACTGGTTCGATCACCCTGTATAAGAAAAATATTTTTAAAACGTAGCCCATGTAGTCATCAATCAAATTCCAGAAAGGTCTTTCGAAATTCCTCATCGTCTAGTTGCAACCGTCCACCCCATCTTGGTTGCACCACCCTGTATATAATAATTTAATAAATAACTTAGCTTTCAAAGATATCTATTTCAAAACAACATTTATATTTAACTCATTGCTAAAAAGTAATAAAGATGATTTAAAAGGTAGTTTTCTCACACAATAAATAATAAACGCTGCAACCAAATTAAAACTATGATTTAAAAATTTCAACGTTCGACAAAGCGTCTTAAGAAAAATCACCACTATTTTTTGGTTGAAAATTTCAAAATAAAACCTTATCTTTATTAATTACCTTACAAAGTATTCTTTAAATTCTACAATAGCACTACCGCTTTGCGGATGGATAACATATCATAATGAAAGACCTATAACTTATATTTGTGACATATGTATTATTAGGCGAGCCACGATAGCAACGCTAGAGGGATACAAAGAGACGACGCAGTTAGGAAAGAAAGAAATCAGTCGAATCGAAGTGGTAGTGTGAGCTGCACGGACATACTGTTCTTTGTTAAGATATAGTTCAATAAATAATCGTTATAAAAACTATCAGTCTATCGTTAACAAATCAGAAGTGCGATCTGCCTGCGTGCGTAAAAAAAAAAATTAAAAATTCGAATCGTTATTTGTGTAAAAAGATATTGCGTTGTTTGTTCCGACGAAAATGTAATATTAAGAAAACAAGCCGCCTACGAACACATCTGCGAGCGAAAGCCGCGGTCGGTGCAGGTGCACTTAACGCCAGTTATCTACGCGTTCGGGGTGTACGGCATTGTGCGCGTTAGATATTAGTTATCGCATAATAGACTGTACAGACAGGTGCAAAAAAAAAAAACATGCCAAATAAAAAAGAAAAAGACGAACTGCTTCTACTTCAAGTAGCAGTAGTTGCAGTACATGTAGCAGTAGTAGTACGAGTTCTAGTAGTGATGGTAGTAGCAAGAGGCGTTTAAGAAGAAAAATAAGAAACCTTAAAAGGAAATTATCGACTAAATCGACGAAATACCAAGGGAAAATTGATAGTGTGCCGGCTTTTAGTGCACAAAATGATGAATTAAATATGCGGAAATGGTTACACACCATAGACGCAACCGGAGATGTCTTTGATTGGGACGACAAGGCACGAATTTTCTGCATGGTAAATAAATTAAGAGGTAACGCTAAAAATTGGTACAACAATCAAGAAACTTTGAATATTTCATGGGATGCTTGGAAAATAAAATTATTGGAAGCCTTTCCACCACAACAGGGCATTTTTACCAAACTAAAAGAATTGATTAATGTGCATAGGGAAAAGAATCAAAACCTAATTGATTTCTATTATAAAAAATTGTCCTTGGGTCAGAATTGCAGGTTAGAAGATAGTGCAATCGTAGAAATAATCGCTAATACCATCAATGACCCGTTTATAAAGTCCGGTGCTCGAGCAGCTGGATGCACCGATTCTAAACACCTACTGAAGTTCTTAATCTCAAGTATGGACGAATGGAAGGAAAAGGAACATAGAGTGCAAGCTTCTACTTCAAAAAATAGAGAAGATAAATTCCACCCGAGGCAGCCGGCGAAATCTTTTAAGTGTTATTTGTGTGGTGGTGAGGGACATAAAAAGATTAACTGTCCGAATTTCGTTTCTGATAAAACTTGCAATTTCTGTAGACGAAAGGGACACAATGAAAGTGAGTGTTATAAAAAGAACAGTAATAATAAGGCAAAGAGGACGATCAACAAAATTGAGAACACTGGAAGTGACATTGGGAATTTAAAATTTCATAAAGTTGCCACAATCAATGGACAAACGGTGAGTGCATACGTCGACTTTGGTAGCAGCTGCAATACGATGAAAAGTGACGTTCAGAGTAAGCTGAAACTCGAAATGAAACGTGGTGAAGGTGATATAGTGATTGAGGGTTACGGCGGATTCCAAGTAGTGCCACTGGGTAACGTGAGAGCTAAACTTAAGATAGATGAAATAGACACAGAAACCAAATTCTATGTAGTACCCGATACGCTACAAACAACAGACGTTCTAATAGGCAGACCTGTCACCGAAAAAGAAAACGTCTTTGTGTATAAAACATCAACTGCGCTGAAACTGACAGAGAAAAACCTATTTGAAGAACTTCCGAATGACGTAAGCCCAAACGAGAAAGTAAACGTTTATGCTATAGGAAATATAACGGTAAACCCTGGTGTAAATCTAATAGGTGTTAAAGCAGACATTAACGAAGGCTCAATATATTCGAACTTATCTGAGCAATATCGGGAGGGATCTGTGCTGGTGATACCACAAAATAAAATTCAGTTACGGAATGGTAAAGGTTGTTTACGAATTCTGAACTTGGGTTTAAGCGTAAATATTCAAGAAAATTCCTGTGTAGCCAGAGGTACAACAAGAATCGAAAAGCAAACAGAACCTGAAGAACTAAAGAAGGACGGTTATCACGACAGGTTGCGGAGGTTATTGGTTGAATATTCGAGCTGCTTTGAGAAAAATACACCGTTATTGAGCAATATTAATGTGGAGATGGTAATAGAACTTACCAGTAAAACGCCAGTTACGTGTAAACCGTATCGATTGTCCCTGTTCGAGCGAGAGAAGGTTCGTGAAATTGTGGAAGATTTAACGAAAAAGGGTATTGTTGAACCAGCCAATTCGCCATATGCTAGTCCTATCCTTCTAATTAAAAAGAAAACTGGTGACTTCCGTATGGTGGTGGATTACCGTAGATTGAACGCCATCACAGTTAAAGACAAGTACCCTCTCCCCGTAATAGAGGACCAATTGGAAAGAATTGCTGGAAATAAAGTGTTTACTACCCTCGACTTGAGATCTGGATATCATCAAATAAAAATGGAAGTCGACAGCAGGAAATACACCGCCTTTGTGACACCAGATGGGCACTACCAGTATACGAGGGTGCCTTTTGGATTATCAAACTCGCCCTCGGTGTTTCAAAGAGCGATAAACTCAGTTATTGGACCCCTGCGACATGATTATGCCTTGGTATATTTGGACGACATTTTGATAATGTCAAAGGACTTTGATCAGGGTTTAGAACGTCTTGAGGTCGTATTAAATCGACTAAGGCATGCAGGATTAACGCTGAACAAAGAAAAATGTGAGTTTTTGAAAACCTCCGTCGAATACTTAGGAGCGGAAATTTGCGATGGGAAGATAAGACCTTCTGATAAGAAAATAAAAGCTGTTGTGGAGTATCCTACTCCAACAAATGTGCATGAAACTAGACAATTCTTAGGACTAGCATCCTATTTCCGCAAGTTCATTAGGAATTTCGCTTTGAAAGCAAAACCGATTACGAGCTTGTTAAGAAAAAATCAAAGTGGGTCTGGAACGACGAACAACAGCGAGCATTCGCCTTGTTAAAAAATGAGCTATCAAGCTCGCCTGTACTAGCTACTTTTAATGTGGAAGCAGAGACTCAAGTACATACAGATGCAAGCCAACATGGGATAGGTGCTGTGTTATTACAGAAACAAATTAATGATGAATGGAAGCCAGTAACGTATATGAGTAGGCAAACAACCGAGGCCGAAAGAAAATATCACAGCTACGAACTTGAAACATTGGCAGTGTATGAAGCCCTGGCCAGGTTCCGCAACTACTTGTATGGTAGGCATTTTACCATTAAAAGTGACTGCAATGCTATGCGACTGACGTGGACAAAAAAGGAAATGTCACCGCGCGTAGGGCGGTGGTGGTTAGCTATGCAAGACTTTGACTTCACCGTTGAACACTGCCCCGGTACACAAATGAGACATGCGGATGCACTCAGTCGTAATCCTGTTAAGTCAATACGCAGCATTAAAACTACCGATTGGGTAGTGGCAGTCCAGACACAAGATGACGACTTGCAACTCATCAAAGAGCAAGTCAACAAGAAGCAGGCAGCTGACTGTTATGCTGTTGTCGATGACAAGGTATGTCGAAAAGATGGAGATAAATATAGAATTATAATTCCGAGAGATGTTCGGTGGCGTGTCGTAAAGATGTTCCACGATGATAATGGACATCCAGGTTGGGAGCGTACCTTTAATGCGCTGAAGGAAACCTACTGGTTTAAGGATATGCGCAAGTTCACAAAGAAGTTCGTTGGAAATTGCTTGTCCTGTATGACCAGCAAGCGATTAACAGGAAAACGAAGAGTACAGTTGCATCCGATAGAAAAGGTGGTCGAACCCTTCCACACTCTGCACTTAGATCACGTAGGACCGTTTTGCAAGTCTGGGGAAGGTAACACACACATCTTGACAGTGATAGATGGATTCACCAAATTCGTATGGCTGGAGGCGGTACCAGACACGAGTAGCCTACATGTATGTAAAACTTTGGAACAGCTGATAAAACTAGTTCATCCGCCTAAGAGAGTTATAACAGACAGAGGTAAAGGTTTTGACTGCAAAGCTTTCAACGACATCTGTAAGAAGTATGGCATAAAACATGTGAAAAATGCTATTGCCTCGCCACGAAGCAACGGACAAGTGGAACGATTAAACAGAACCATATTAGAGGCTTTAACTGCCAGTATAAACAGCGAACATGATGGTTGGGATAAACTTCTAGTAACTGTTCAACGAGGAATCAACAATACACAAAATGCAACTACCGGTGTAGCACCCAGTGTCTTACTCTACGGCCTACGACCGGAAGTAAATTTGGAAGTACGGCTGACGGACCCGAAACGGCAAGATCTCCACGAGGTCCGCGATCTGGCGAAACAAAGATGTGATCGTATGGGAGCCAAAATGAAGTCAAGGTTCGATAAAAACAAGCTACCACCCGTCAGGTTCAACGTTGGAGATCTGGTACTGGTAGAGAGGACGAAGTTGGTGCCAGGCTTGACTAGTGGAAAGTTAGTGCCTAAATACATCGGACCCGTAAGAATAACAGAGGTTTTGGGCAATGACAGGTATCATGTAATATCCCTTTCCAAGGACAAGCGTCGCTTCAAAGGGGTAGTTTCAAGTGACAGACTAAAGGCTTTCAAGTCGCAAACGATAAGTGGGTAAGTAGGGGCAATGCTCCATAAGCAGAAGGTAATGACGAGTTTAACTTATGTTTGTTTCTTGTCTTGACTGTTTATTTTGGTTTACGTTGTTTGTGTTTAGAATATTGTATACGTGTTTTTACAGTTTGAGCTATTAAAGTGCTTGCAGCAAACTGAGGTAGTTTTAATAGTAATAGTTAATAGTAGTAGAAAACTTGGTCGCTAAGGCGCTAAGTTGTGGCCCAGTGTGTCACTAGTATATGGCCCAGTGCGCCATGGAATAGTAGTACGTGGCCCAGTGTGTCACTAGTATATGGCCCAGTACGCCATGGAATAGTAGCACGTGGTCCTGTGTACCACAGACGTAAGAATCCAGTGAATTCTTACCAAGTAGCTGTATTACCGATAAGATTCAGTGGGACGACCATCCAGAGCAGTAGGATGAGCAGAGGCAGCGAGGACGCTGCGTGGTCAGGAAGGTCGAATATTAGGCGAGCCACGATAGCAACGCTAGAGGGATACAAAGAGACGACGCAGTTAGGAAAGAAAGAAATCAGTCGAATCGAAGTGGTAGTGTGAGCTGCACGGACATACTGTTCTTTGTTAAGATATAGTTCAATAAATAATCGTTATAAAAACTATCAGTCTATCGTTAACAGTATATACTATATATGTACATACATACCTATACTAATTTATTTCATTAACGCTTAGATTTTATTATAATAAGCTAAGAGTATATTGCTTCAAGTCAAATTCTGCAACAGTTGATTAGCGAAAAACTATTTAGAATAAATGTAGTTGTATTGTGTCCTTACGAGAGATATCAAGTAATATTGTTACGTCATGTTAGATATAAAGGATTTAATCTTATATTGGCGGGGAGTGTGTACTGGAAGATCTGTATCGAAAGAAAGAAAATTTGAAGAGGACTTTTCACACTTATACACACGTATTCTATACATTAAAGACAAAAGATAGAGGTAGAATTTTAGTCTCATAAAGTTTAAATTGGAAAATTTATTGTGACGTTCTAATACTATTTTCTCAATCTTACCTATTGAAAAATTAATTTGTGACACCAAAAATAGAACATTTCTATATCTATAATTGGCAGGGTCTGTATTATTGATTACCATAAATACATTAACGAATTAACTGCCGAACTTTTTTGAAGACATATAAGTTTAAATGAAATTTCAGTTTCTTTCAATTGTCGAACAAATGTCAAATGTTTCGATTCGGATCTTTCCAGAAGTAATATCCAAATACAGAAACAATGCAAGTTTTTTAATTATAGAGTTATTTTTGCGGTATTTCGTGCCATATATCCTCTTCCAAATTACGAGACGTATTCTACAGAACATTCTAATCTTTTTTAAAGTTAAACATAGAGATTTGTACATAATTATCGGCTTAATTTACAGTCATTAATTATCCCAATTACAATAGGTTTCAATCATATTACGAAACTGAACAACATTGTGCTTAATTAAATTTAAAATTAATTCTCATCATTTTCGTCAGTTGACTGGCCTTTTAATTTTCACCAAGAATTTCGCAAAGGTTAAGCAGTACTTCACCATTAAATTCATACTATTATATTGATTCAATGAACATTACGTTCCTTTCAGAACAATATGTAAATTTTACGTATAATTCCGGCTAAACTAGAATTGGCGAAATGTGTATCAGATTAATATAAAATTTTAGACTATTAATAACAAGTCTATACAAAAAAAAATCTATATCTACCAACAACAGAGGTATACGGCGAAACTCAAATTTACAATATTTCATATTTTTATCTCAGATAATATACCATTCAGGATACAATAGTACGCAATCTAATGTAAAAGTCCGGTGCTTAATTATAATTACAAAAAATCCTTTTTAATATTTATATGCATGCTTCTCCTTTTCCTGTTAGCGCTTAGTTTATAATCAAGAGTACTACATCTCTATTCTAAGTTGAGATTCTGATAATTTCATGACTTTAGCGTCGCAATAAGATGCACATTTTGCATAACAAAACCGTGCAGGAAGCACGTAACTGCATATAAATAAATAGATAATAAAGAACCGGCCTCCATGGCTTCCCGATCGAATCAGCATACGACCCGGTTTTGTAGTGGATGCCTATTTCTAGCGCTTAAAGATGCAAAAGGTTGAAAAGCAAGACAAGCAAGAACGATAATATGGGTCAATGCTGGTAAAATAGGTTTCTCGGAATGTCATGTAAAGGAAACAGTAGTCGAAATAATAGATTACAATAGAGCAAAGCTTCGAGATTTCCGGAGAAACTCTCCCCGATTACAAATGATTCGTTAAACAACCATGTGAGAATGAAATGTTAGTTTTGACTAAAGCGTTGTATGTACTTTGCAGAGACGTTTGTAAGTATGTACATATATGTACGCATTCTTGATTGCATGAATGAAGATTGAAAACTAGAAGCCGATATTATTATATAGTAAAGATACCATCATCGGTACCCATACAGTGGCGCAACTTATACGAGCCTTAGTTTAGTTTACTGTAAAGCCATCCAAAATTGAATAGAACATGCCTATGCTTTGTTAACTGAAATCTCCAATGATTTAAATTACCGTTCACGAGACAAAATATTTAATATTTAAGGTAATTACACGAGAAAAACGAAACAAGGTCTGTGATAGACGCTCATGGTATAGTTGTAGGAATGATCCGACTAGCACGAACAATAAGAGTAGATCAAGCATTAGAGACATACTATGTGATTTCAGGCCTCGCTAGCATCTCTCTAAATGCCAGTCCTATTTTCGTCGCTTCTCGCCAGGATTAACGATATTGTACAACGCCTCGGACAGTAAACTAATTCTAGACTCATTTCCTCTATCGGACGAGGTCAGAAGTTGTACCATTAGTTGTTGGAAAGGCAAGTCGGTAACTGCAGATACTGATCTAGCTCGGCCAATACATGGATTGTCAGTCCCACTAGATGTCTCGATGTGTTAAGTAGCTCAATAGTGACCCCGTAAAATTACGTGTCATGACGTAACAAATTTAAAATGTTCAACATTGTCAAAATACAAAAAAATCAAAAATCCCTGTAATAGACGCTCTTGCTGATGACCTTGTGACCTAGCGCGGAAGAGGGAATGAATTAAGAATTAGTCTATTGTCCGAGTCGTTGTAGAGCACAAGTCACCGTGTGGTAAAATCGATAAATATAGGTCTGAAATTTAGAGTCACGCTCATAAGACCGGAAAGACCGAAGCGACTGTAGTCCATCTATAATGCTTGATCTATTCTTGTTGCTTTTATTAGTAGATTGATTCCTGCAGTTATACCATGACGGCAAGCAGTTTTCATTTCTTTTATTTTTGTCACGCATGCTTACACGACAATATATTCCATTACCCATTATACAAGCTTTTTGAAAATTGCGTCGAAAACAAATAAAATTTTTACCTATAATGGCAAATCCAAATAAAAATAAAGAATAAGACTATCATTTTTTATTATCATTCCTTAAGCCTAGGGTTAATGAATTTCGCCTGCCTGAAAATCACGATATTTCTTTAATGTTAACTTCTTGCTTGCGCGCAGGTCAACGACTCCACAATGAAGGCATAATGCAATTATCCTCCTACTGACATAGTTTTGAGACTGTAGAAGAACTTTTACAAAAACTCATGTAAAAGTTGAAAGGACAAGCTGCCAATTGTTTTGGTCTATGTACATATATAATAATATTTACTTTTAGGAGACATTTTTTACTACTAACAAAATTCAAAGATTATTTATAAAAACAAATAAATTTTAACAATTCCATATTTTAAGACAGATACAATGATAATACAAAAGTTTAGACAGTCAAATGGAAAGAATTTATTAAATAGCTACTTCCTTAATGAATAAAAGTATTTTATGCAGGAAAATTTAAGTAATTTACAATATGGCTTTTCTCTCGCAGAAATCCACGCTCTAAAGAGAAAACTGATAGCATATGTAATTTCTTTTGTAATATACTTACCAGTTCGATTTAATTGGATGAAAAGAGGAAACGCACTTCGATTTAATTTGAAATCGTTTAGCAATTCAATCGAAGTATGGTATCCTCAATGTGGAAGAACGGCTAGAGCTTATACCGTCATTGTACGAGTATATACATAAGTACATACGTATATCAGAAGATGTTCAAAGCCTTGATCCAGTTTTCCCGCATCATCGGCATCTTCGTATTTCTTTTTGCTAGAATAGCGGGATTTTATCAGTTGATGATGTACTACCAGCGTCTCTCTAGGAGATTTAAAACAATTTATTTGTGTTATCTCCATCCTCGACACCAAGAATTTCGTTTAAATATCATTTTATGGACAGGAATCGGTTAAGAAAGGGAAAAATTGTCAGCTATTTGAAATGATTCAGGCTAGTTCGTATCGAATATATAGCCTTAAATCAGGACGAATCGAACCGTGACCTATGTAATAAAGCTGATCTAACCTAAATGTAACCTAACCTAAATATAAAGCATTAAGTTAATTTATCGACAACTTTATATTTCTTTATTTGTATATTAAGAATTAACAATTCTTCAGAGTACTTTAAAATTCCAGAAGAACTACGACTGTCATTAGTTTTTGTGAAGCTTCTTAAAAGCCTTAAAAAGTATAATTTCTCAGATAGAAATACGACAGATGAACATGTCAGTTATGAATTATTTTCTAGTTTATCCCTACTGACTGTCATTAAAGTAAAATTTTCTCCAAAATGTTTATAATTGTAAATTTAATCGAAATACAGCGTGATTTAGCGGTTTTAATGATGCATACCCTCTATATTTATTAACAGAAGTAAGAACATCTTACAAATAAATTATATTACGCATGTGATTATCTTCGCTACTTCTGGTTAATATGGACTTTATAAAATCAAAATCCCCCCCTTTTTCTCAATTCTGCGGTGTAGTGTTTTGAAAAGTTAGAACTTAATTTATTTATTTATATGATAGTTTATTGACCTAAAAAAGGCAAAATACTTTTCCAATCTAACATAGAATCTACGAAAAGGAGCCAAAGTGATAAAAAGTGTACTATGTGCAAACAATTTCCGAGAAAACTTTACGAATGCATTAAGGCTATGTGAAACTGTGTGAAAATAGAAGTAAACGAGGCAAAATTTAACATGTTCGGGTCAATAAGTGGAAGAGGAATTAAAACAGATATGGGGTGTAATGTGAAGTTTGGACAATATTTAATTCCTTTGCAGAAGCTGATAGGACTGATGTACAAGTAGCAGTGATTGATATACAAGCAACTTTAGAAAGAAAACCGTAAAACCATTACGCCTATAAAATCTTTTGAGTCTGTAACAATCCAACCTGGAGAAACTCATCTAAGGGCAAAAATTATGCTAGTAAATTGTGTTACTGGAACATTGAAAGAAAAACAACAACTCTATGAATAACAGAAAAAAAATGTAACAACCAAAAATATTATTAGTAGTAAAAATAGTAAACACAGCCTGGAACTAAATTAAGAAAAAAAAATAAGAGAAGGCGTGGGAAAGTTTTGTAAATGAGAGTGCAAGGCCAAATTCAGTTCTCGATGCCGTATAATGAAAGAAGTGGGGGAGTAAGTAAACTGCAACTTAAGTTAACTTCTTTTTGTGATTGTCCGTAGAAGAAAATCGGTGTAGGAATCAAGGTATGAATCAAACTGCCTTATGGGCTTCGAAAGCGCATATATATGTACATATAATGTGGACTGTTTCATTGTACTCCCGGATGGAGAAAACTTCGCCTACTTTTAGCCTTGCTTATCAGTGATATAGCAAAAGTTTGCGTTCTTAAAAACCCTCTAGAACTATGCGCGGAGAATGTCGGCTTGGCTGCATGAAAACAGATTTCTAGAAGTGTTGTCCGATAGCTGCTCTCGAACCACTATGGATCGTCAAAATGGTCTAGAAGTGCAAAAGTTTCGAAAAACTGACAGCAAACAAGAAAATGATGCAGACAGTAATATCTCGAGAGAGAAAAAACTAAATATGAAGTTATACGTTTGCGGTGCTCTCTTTCTATTTTTCAGATTATAATAAATGCTATCTAGATCCATGCCGAACACATTCTCCGCTGCTTGCAAGAGTATGGACTAAAATTTCCTCTTCTGTGGGACAAGCACTAGATACTGGCAAGTTTAACTCCAGCATTGTCACAGAAGACTTGAGTAACCCAGCACGGAGAAGTAAAGGGAACGAACTTATTTATAGACTCAGCAAGAGGGGACAGCGAATGATGCCCATTTCCAGAATCAATGTGTATTCGGTCCTAAAACACCAAAACGTATTCCTAAATGAGGACAGATGAGGATATTTGCAGAAGCATGAATACACTCAGCATATAAACATATATATTGTACTGTGAAATTTGATTTATAATAAATTTAAGAAATTTTGAGCTATACTCTTTAAATTAAAATTTGGGGTTAAAAAAAATTAATCTCTTACTTAAAACTAAATTACCTTATTTTACGTGTGTGAGTGTGTGTGTGTGTGTGAAATTTCGAAAGTTTTCTGTCTTCGCGCGCCTAGACGGATGGTGGATGAAGAATGTCTTTTTCGTAGGGGTAATTAAAATTCGGTGAAAATTTTGATGTTTTACGTACGTTTAATCGAAAATGATCGTTTATTTAGGCCCAACGGTGCATCGTGGCAATTTAATAAATTGTACGTAGAGCAAACACCCAGTTCAACAATCTATGCAAAAAGAGGCAGTTTGTTGCTATCGCACGGGTTTTTATAGATATTTTACAATTGTCTCTAAATATCATATAAAATTACCTTCCGATAGTCTTCTGTCAATAACGGTAATTAACGGTCGTTGATGGATTAATTTCTACGGGTCCGATCAAAAATCGTGTTATACAGGGTCACCGTAAAGTTGTTGATTTTAATTAACACCTACTTTTTCTTCTTAAAATGCCCCTAACTGTCTGGTTTTTCTTCTTATGTGAGTGTAATTTAATTGTGTGGTTTTGTTACAATATTTGTATTTGTGTACAAAATAAATGATATAAAATTTATTAATTACCTTATAACATATGAAGGGTACAGGTCCAAAAGGAGCTTAGTCACAAAATTTTGTTTCCGTGTAAACGGAAAAAGAAAGTTCAAAACGGCTTATCTTTATTATTTATTTATTAATGTAGAATTCACATATTAAACGGATTTAACTACATATACTTTAAATAAAAACATAAAATAATCCTGGTTAGTTTACTAATATCGAACACAAAAAAATAAAACTTGATTCAACTACAAAATATTAACGATCAAAAGGAGCTAAGTCCTCAAAACTAACATAACCACTTATCATGTAAATAGCCAAAACTTATATTACTACTTTAACTTAATGAAATCGTTATATCTGGGTATTATTATTTCTTTGGCAGGTTATCAAATAATTTCTGTGCTCCAATACAGCAAAACTTTTTCAGATGTTGCAGATGCAGAAATTTTTTCATCGCTATCGGAATAGGGCCTGAAAGAGAATTAGGTAAGGTAAGATAAATATATTATTTTTTATGCAAAGCAGAAGAATTTACTTGAATAAGAGTCCTGTGGAAGTATAAATTCGTTCTGCAGCAATATAGGCCCCTTCTTTATCTTCCGCTTATCTTTGACAATGGCTGCTTCCCATGCTCCGTTATAGGTGGTTCTATAGTAAAGAAATCTGGGATGTTCCTGACGAATTTCCAGTTCACGGACTGGTCTAGAAGCAAAAGGGCATTTTTTCACATATTCTGAATTTGAATTGAACAATTTTGTCCATGTCCTAAAAAGTGACTGTTTGACATCTACAACATCAAAAGGGATGGTTTTGAACGAGCCTGCCTTATTATGTCTATCCAGTCTGCAGGAATTTCTGCTCTTTGAGCTGTATTTATTAAGCCCATATTCTTGTCCGGCTCCATGTATGAATGCCCACGAATAGGAAAAATTATTTTGATGTTATTGAATCTGCGTTGGTTGTGGACTACATTATGCAAAAATCTAAACATTGTGTAGTTTTTGTTTTGTCCTCCGCAAGAATCACAAAACATAACTAGATTTTTAACTTTCGGGTCCAAAAAATTATAGAAAAAGTTATGAAGCATAGAACATACATCATCGCTTCCCTTCTTTCCAACGGTTTCTGGATAAATATAAAACACGCTTTGTGCAGTGGAGAGAATGTGAATATTAAACGCGTAAACATTTAGTTGGCTTTTGTAATAAACATCATTTGTTGAAATGTTTGGAACACAAAGATTCTTTCCAAAGTCAAAGCAAACAGCTTCCTCAGTTTCAGATTTTTGGCTATTTCTTTTTGCAACTCTCTTTCTGTTATAAAATACCTCAGCCTTTCTTTTATGTAGTTCATTTTTAATAGAAAGTTCGTTAATTTCCTTTTGTAAGGTTCCCTTATCATCGACTGTAGTTTCTGGTTTCGAAATATCGGATTGGAGACTTTTTACCTTTATCATAAATTCATCGCATGTACTGCAAGTGTCGGTCCTTGGATATCCGAATGATATGTTGAATTTTGTATTAAAAATTCTCCTGTAAGATTCGTACGATACATTGACATCTGGGTGCATCTCACAAAACATTTTGAACATTTTCTTTATGTTTAACTCTTCAGGTAAGTATATTCTCTTACTATCTTTCATACTGTAATGACTTTTTCTGCCTTTGAAGGATTTAATGTGATCGCAAACAAATCTCAGAACATGGGGCTGGAATTTTCTAGGATGATTCTTGTTTTCGCCCCTTTTATCTTTGGGAAACATTCCGGTTAATTTCAGAGAATTTTGTATATACGAGAGCTTTTTCTTTTTTATTCCATGAATGGACATAAAGGCTTGCCTGCACACGACAACTTCCTTAAAACAATTTTCGATATTAAAGCGTACCCTGTAAGCGAAAGAAGAACTCCTAAGGTTTGCCTCTTCTTCGTTGTTCCTGGGTCTTCTTCGGCGAACAGATAAAACGCTTATTAAGCTAGTGAGGTAAGAATTTTGTTCATTGTTTGATGAAAGTGTGTTAAAGTTCTTAATTATTCTATTTCTAGCTTCTTCAGGAACATTTTCAAAACACTTCTTTCTGCAGTTACAATTTTTTCCTAGCTCGTGACTTTGCAACCTAATCCTTTTCATAACCTCACTCATCCTACCGTAACTTTTCCTCTTTTTCGATTCACTTGTAACTCTTAATTGTTCACACTCGCTATTATTACCACTACTATCGTTTGCCTCCATGCTTAACTTGAACTTTATTTTTAATGTGGAGGTGTAAACAATAAAAAACACTTAAAACAGCAAAGAACACCCACAACACTGCCGGGAACAATCTCAGTGGTATTGCGCAATAAAAGTGCCGTGCATGCAAACCATATATGGAGTTAGCTCTTTCTGAACGCGTATACACGTGACTTAAACCCTTTCGGACGGGTGCTACTAAACCAACATTTAAAATATTATGGGACATGGCTCCTTCTGGACGTTTTCACTTATATGACAAGATACTACATTGGAAACCCTATTAGATGGCAGCACCAGTCCCAAATACCTAATATATGGACTTGGCTCCTTTTGGACGTGCACCCTTCATATGTAAATAATGTAGTGCATTTAACATCTTTCTGTCCTTGCCGTTGGCTGGACTTATAATAAGACACCTGCTGACCAACACCCCCCTTCTACGTCAGGCAGCTACTGAACCAAAACATAACATTGACTCGTATATACAGACTGAGTCTAAAGTATGGAACGCCTGAATTATTTCGAAAACGGCTAGCATGATTTTTATAAATTTTGGTTTGTGGACGTTTTGTAACATGGTGGATCTTATGGTGGAATTTACAATGTTGTCAGATCTTCGGTTTTTCTAGAAATATAGTGAACTTTGTTATTTCAAATGGATCACCCTATATGTTTTTTGATTTTTAAAATCCTTAAAAAATATTCAATATTTTTCATGTTATATTCCCTATACCTAAATGCAACTATTTCGGAGTTATGTCCACCGAAGGTAAAATAATACATCAAGATGGCTATGATCAAATGAACTCGTCAAAAAACAAATTTTAATAGAAAATTCAAACTTAAAGCAATTACAACAGATGCTCAAAATATTGTCCATTTACTTCCATACAACAAGCCATACGGTCTTTAAAACTATGCAATACATTTTGCAACATGTCTGTTCCCTCAATTCTTCTTATCTCTGCAATAATTCTATTTTTTAATTCTTGAATGTTAGCAGGTTTTGTTTTAAAAACTGTGTTTTTTTAAATGACCCCATAGAAATTAATCTAAAGGATTCATATCAGGTGATCGTGGGGGCCATTCGATATAACCACGTCTTCCAATCCATCTTCTGGGAAACACCTTATTTAAGTATGCTCTCACCTCACGCGCATAGTGAGATGGAGCTCCATCCTGTTGCAACCAAACATCATTGTTTGGGATATTGTTATTGTCTGAAAGTTACAAATAATGAAAGTTCTAAATTAAAAGGCAATGGTAAATACTTACTTGGGTTTGGAAATAACCGAGCCAACTCAGGTATAATACTGTTTTCTAACAAATTTAAATACGCCGGACCATTTAAATTCCCTTCAATGAAAAAGGTCCAATTATTTTGTTGCTTATTATTTCAGCCCAAGCATTAAGCTTTTCTGGATATTGGGTGTGGAATTCACGCATCCAACGAGGATTATTACGTGACCAGTATCTACAAATATGCCGATTTATGCTC
Source organism: Holotrichia oblita (assembly GCA_023690525.1). Classification (NCBI taxonomy): domain Eukaryota; kingdom Metazoa; phylum Arthropoda; class Insecta; order Coleoptera; family Scarabaeidae; genus Holotrichia; species Holotrichia oblita. The sequence continues at coordinate 67,592,086 of CM043020.1, forward strand.
CCATTAATGGTAAATGTTGCCTCGTCGGAGAACATTATTTTATTTAAAAAATTTGGATCGTTTCGATTGTAACATTTTTCCATCATTGTGTCAGCAAACTCTTCACGTCTATCGAAATCATCATCTGACAACTCTTGAACTAATCTTACTTTGTATGGGTGAAATTTATTATTTCGCAAAATTCTCATTACAAGTTTCTTGTTGACGTCTTAGCATATCACCCTATCCTAATATCATTAAAATCTGAATTCGTTCTGTTTCAGATAAACGATCCATTTTTTGCTTTTGATAAACACCAACAATAATTAATGCATGAAAAGTCAAAGTTGACATAACTATTGTTGCGATCATAGCCACCCTGATGAATTATTTTAAATTCGGTGGACACAAATGTAAATTTACCTTATAACTCCGAAATAGTTGCATTTAGGTATAGGGAATATAACATGAAAAATATTGAATATTTTTTAAGGATTTTAAAAATCAAAAAACATATAGGCTGATCCATTTGAAATAACAAAGTTCTAGAAAAACCGAAGATCTTACAACATTGTAAATCCCACCATAAGATCCGCTATGTTACAAAACGTCCACAAACCAAAATTTATAAAAATCATGCTAGCCGTTTTCGAAATAATTGAGGCGTTCCATACTTTAGACTCAGTCTGTACATATGCGAAGAAAATACCCATGGTGCCAACATGAAAAGTTGCGCATCCTCTATCATTGGATAGTGTTGTATTAAATTAAATGAATGAATTTTAAAACAAATACTTCGCATGTGTGCAATCATGTTAATGTTACGTAATTTCATAAAATTGAATTAAAAGAATTAAAAGACATACACAGATCAGATAGCTAGTTATAGTTTCATGAATATAAAATTAATTTAATACTTTTTTTTGTTTTTCTAGATTACCTACAGCTGAATGATCATCTATCAAGTGAAAAATTGAATTGTAAACATTGAGTCAATTTGGAATAACATTACAATATAAACAGCTACTCAACATTAACAAAGCAAGGTTTGTGGCTGCAAAAACTGTGGTGATGCAGAGGAAACGACCACTCATCTCACTCTCAAACGAACGCAAGTAATTCTAGACCAGATTACTATGTACTATTGTCACCTGGAGGACTATATAAGTCTGTTAAAGGGTTTGTGAAATTAATAAACCTTGTAACTTTAAAAAATGTAAATATAATTTCTATTTGAACAGAAAAAAATCTAAGCTGAATAAATGTAATTAATATACAATTTATAAAAAGAATATTTTAGTTAATACACTAACAGTTGGATGGGTTAATAATTGATGTGATAAAGGCGGGTGACTAGTGGAAATGAGAACTCACTATACAGGCGACTATTCGAGCCCAATTGAGGACAAAATGTTGTCTCCAACGGAACGGGTCACTTTATTAACAGCGCTACATCGCTTATGGCGAGATAATGTAGTAGCAAAATCTTGAAAATAGTTTGGTGTTTAATGGCTTGAAGTGTTTAGTGTTCTACTTCCCAGAGGCCCAGTGAAGAACTACACAAAATTACACAGCGATAGCTGCGACGAACAACACAGCTTAGGAAGTTGCTGCAGTTGCATCCACCACGTGAAAGAACATAGTCTGTCAAATATATATCGCATGAAAATCTACACACTAATCAGACCAGGAAACATTATTTAATAGCATATAGGCTAGTATTTGTGGATTACAAAGGTATCAAGTATTCATAAACCTATATGTGAATTGTGACTTATGCATGTTTATTAAAAATTAATTCTAATTACAGTGACATTTAAAGGTACCAAACTAAAAGAGAAATTTTTTACAATATCAGTAGTCTAATTAAATATTTATAATGAAACATCCAAACAAATATTCATATATACTTGAAAAACGTTGGTACATTAACACTAGCACTTTATTTTTCACGCCATATCTATATAGCTATACAGACAAATTCCGTTTAATCCGCCTTACCCCAATCCCCATAATTCATCATATTAGATTGTGTATTTACGTTTATCTTAAATGCCGAATAATGGACGTTTATTAGTTGCCCGTAACCTCCCATTATTCGCCAGACTAGCACTACAAGGACATAAACAGAGCCCGTAGACTACGTACAACTCTCGAAATAGATTAGTTATTACGAGAATGAAAGAAAATTGATATGTTCTTCATTGAAACATTTTCGAATTTAATACGCTACCTGTGGGGTATGAATGAAGTCCAACAACTCACAATGGGATGACGAAATCATACAAAATGAATCGGTTGACGTAGAAATGTCAGACATTATGTAATATAGGTCATCTGGTTAAATTATGGCAGCGGATAGTGCTGGAAAATATGCAGGGAATGACAAACTTGCCGGATACCATCATATAACGAGGCAAGCGAAATTAGGCCATCGTAGAGAAACTAGGTTCAAAGTGAAATTCAGTTTGGAAAGAGGGACTTTCTCCGTTATGGTACAGTAATCGGATATAATGATACAACAACAGAAGTACCATAATCGACGTGAAAAACGGAAAAAGTTAATTCAATATGTTCTAAATTGTGATGAATTTTAGGTCATATCTTTGTATAAATACGCGCATTTCAAGAGAAAGCAGCCTCCGCCAATTCTTTAACTTATATATAAATATATAACTTATATTTAAATATACTTTCGAATCTATTTCCATAATGTAAAAATGGACTGTTAACAATGATTGAAATTTTGTGATTTAAAAATCCGTTAAAATGAAAAAAATCATATATTTAGTTCGTGACAACTTAGGTGCTACCAAAACTATTCATTAAAACTCATCACATACAGTAGCCCATTGTTTCATCTCTCAAAAACAATTTCGATTAGACACATGGTTAGGAGGAGTCTGTATGTAAAATGTGAAAGATGTACTAAATTGGCATGGCTTCTTGGCTGTAGCTTGTAAAATATCATAAAGTACAAAAAGGTATTACCCGCAGCAACTCAAGCGTTTCTTTTAAAAATATCTCACAATTTTCCTTCTTCATTATTCCATGCTTCACTACCAACATGATTTTCACCAATCCAATTATTTTGAATCATAAGTTCATAACGCAATTGTATTTAAATATATTTCCTTCGCCCAATGTTTAGTTGTATTAATGATCAACTGATTATTTCAATCTCAGTTTAATTACGCCCTCAGTTCGGAAACTGTTAATTATCAATTTCCCTTAGGTATTACACAATTTAGTTCGTTAATTGTTGCATTAAGATATTATTTTGGTTCATCCTAAACCATTTCAATCGGCGAGTTTATTAGTCCGCTTAAATAATCAAATAATTAACGTTGCTGCAGCTTTTTAATTATTTATGCAAGAATATTCATTACGTCGATGCAGTGTTAATATTACTAATTACACTCAACAGCGACGCGGAGAACTTTTACAACTAGAGAGCGAGAGAACTAATACAAATACTGTGCCTAAGCCAAAAAGATAAAAGTAAATTAGTTATCACTAAAATTCAATACAAAATTTGCAGTCAGAAAAAAGATATAGTATTTTCCGAGTAAAATACTATAGAATTTGATTGATAGATTCAAATATGTGGTTGGAACAAACCGCTAAATATCAAATGTTATAAACGTAATATGTTTTCAGTTATATCCATGATATCGATTTGAAGGCTCATTCGTAAGGGAATACATTTACACCTACAATTTACACAATAATAGCGGCAGACTTTACAAGCAATACTACTTACAAAGCAGTTGCACATACTACAAAAAAATACACAAAAATTTTAGAGCAACCAACTACCCGAAGCAAGAAATGTAACATTAGACACTACTACGAACATGCTTATATTATTTTATAACATGGCTAACAAAGCTTTTGCTTGGAATATAGCATTGAATCTCTTGATACAAACAATAAAAATTACTAGTTTTCGTAAAGCGCCACGATAACCTGAATGCAGCTTTCCGCATAACTTAACGACTCTTCTTATTTTAGCTCTATTACTGCATAACCAGTGATGCAATGTCCTCGAAAATCCAGAAATTTTCCTTATTTGTTTAAAATCTTCATTTAATTCTATAAGTAGGTACCTATACTATGGCGGTATCATCGCAACCAATCCTCGTGGACACCCTTATAAGCTGTATTTTGACACCTAAAACCTGTGTAAAACTACTAAATTGTCATAATTATGACAATTTGACAGGTTTTAGCTGTCAAAATACAGCTTATACAGGGTGTCCACGAGGACTGGTTGCGGTGAATAAAGTAAATTTCTTTGCCCAATGGCTTTTGCATCCTTGGAACATCTCGCTTATTTCTCAGATTGATGTTAATTTGTATGACTGTGTACGCTTTATTATGGAATTATTTTGCATACAGCTGCCTCATATACAGTAGTCGCAAAATCTACCACAGTTCGACTATGCGGAAATTTCTAAGTTTTTAGTGGATAGATCAATGTACTACATCTCGGCAGTCCCCTAACATTTGATGTTAAAGGTAAAAAAACCAAACTTTTTATAATTTACTGTCAAACGTCGGTAATCAAACTATAAAAATATATTGTCTAGATCTGTTTCAGCTTTCTGCTTTAATGTTAACCAATTTTTTTTCTCGGAAAGAAAAACCTAAATCATTGGAAAAACCTACTATTTTATCACAAATCGTTACTGCAAAAGCATCATTTACGCACTATATAGTGAATATTGGCTCTAGCTCTCAAAATCACTAACACAATCATCTATTTAAATTATCTGATTACAGTTTCCAATACTTTGTAGCATTTTTGTCTGATTAACTGAATCAAATGCCCTTAGTAAAACCACGAAGATGCATAGGGCAGAATCGCCGTTATCCAAGGTTTCATACAGGATGTTTGATGAGAATGGCGTATTATACAAACAAAAGAGTATTTTAAAACAAAAATTTGTCGTTGGATATTGTTGTATAATAACCATGACCTGAACACATTTTTTGCAATAAATATAATAATAATTCTGCTTAACCGAAAGGTAACATTAACTTTATTATTTTAAATAGAATGCCATGAAATCAATTATAAATTCAACTTCTATGATATATTTCACACACAATTGTTTGAATTTTTTGTAGATGCTGTATGATGTACTTTGTCAAAACTGGAACTTTTGCCACGCTCGAGCTGATCAAGTTACTTAACTTCAGATCCAGTACTTACATATATTAATATAGAATCAATTGCAGTGCTTTAAGTTATTGACGTTGTTTACACTATTCTGACATACATTCGTAGATTTTGATAAATGTTTGCTGATATTATTGAAGTACCTACCTGTTAAAAAAAACCTAAAAACTTTTCTCTCGGCAGCATTATTAATCATTGACTTATGACCAAATATCTTTAGAACATTTGTATATTCAAGACAGTAATAATGCACTCCAAACAAGTGTTACTATGTTAATATCACCAACAAGTTTACTGATGTTACTTGGCGTATTATGAGACTCCACCTGCAGAGATAAGTGATTTGTTATTGAAATACCAGAATGTTTTAAATGTTTTACATTGTTGTACTATAAATCATATTAATGCATAGAGTCATATATCCTTTCGTTCCAATAGATCATACTACTACCAGTACTACTTCCACTGCAGCAAAAAAGAATTCTATGGACACAATACGAGAAAGTTAATCTAAATTAATTTATTTGTATTATTAAATATTCCTCACTAAATACAACGGCCGTGTCTTTTCAAGTCAATCAAGTTTTTGAGCGTCACCATTCATGATGTTCAGGTATAGATCCACAAACCATACAAACTGTATATGCCATAAAAATATGTATTATTTTCAATGGAAACAGCCCTCTTGCACCCCCAACGATTGAATTAGATCAAAAACGCCAAAAAAATGTGTTCAGTATTTGTGTCCAACACCTTTCATCCCAAGTTTCAAGTAAATTTGACCATAAAAATATATTTTTTATATCTTTCCTATACAAACTTTGTCACCTTTTAGCCTTTTACTATCTTTGAAGTGGCTTACGTCTGACCACAGGATTCCCAATCTGTATAGCCGTACATCCTCACACTTACAAGAGTACTTCTGGCCAGCGCCACCGCATGATTGGTCGCTCTAGAGATACTTAGATCGCGGTGTATGTGAGCGTTACTTATGAACCAGGGAGCTACAAGAATACTTCGCAGTACCCTGTTCTGAAGAATGTCAAACCTCTTAATCAGCGATTTGGCAGCGCTGGACCGGGTCAGGACAGCATGTGCCAAAATCGGCCGGAGAAACACCGTGTAGATTAGCAGTTTTAAGCCCACACTCAAAGAACTTTTCGTGCAAATCAGAGGAGCCAGAGCCCATCGTGCCCTTAAGAATCGAAACGTAGAGATACTGTACTCCAGGGGAGCCTATATCTCTCTATGGTGGTGCGCGAGGGAGGGGTGTTGCGTTTTTTTCAAGAAACACACGCCCACACGTTAGCATTTATCAGTAGTCACTACTTGTTTGCTCATTCTCACAGCTGATCGACGGGTCTTTGGAGCCTTTTGCATACTAAGGCGTCATTCCTTGAGGGAAAAATTCCTAAAATTTCAAATAACTAATTACTTCGAAAACAATTTGTTATATAGTTCTTGTCAGATTGGATTTCGAAACAAACTTTCTACAACTATAGCTCTGCAGAATTTAACTAATACCGTATTAGAAAATTTCGAAGATGGAAATTATACCCAAATAACATTATACGATTTGACTAAAGCGTTCGATTGTGTAAACCATCAAATTTTGATTAATAATAATAATAATAATGGTTTATTTGTCCAACAGTGTAACCAAATTAAGGACAAAAAAAAACAACAAAAACAATTACAAAATTACAATGATATATGTAACCTGACCTGATTAAGAAACTAAAGCATTACAATTTTTCTGCCACGAGCATCAACTTGGTGCATTCCTTTTTAAGTGATAGAATACAATCTGTATATTACAAAAACTTCTTGTCAAAAAAATTACATAACAAACATGGTGTACCGCAAGGATCCGTTCTGGGGCCCTGTTTATTTTTAATTTACATAAATGATCTTGAATATTGCGATGGGAATACACGTTTTATCTTATTTGCGGATGATACAACTGCAATAAATAGTAATCCTACGCTTGATGGTTTGAGCCATAGTGTAAAGTATAAGAATGATAACATTGAAAATTGGTTCCTTGCTAACAGATTAAATTTGAATAAATCAAAATTACAAACACAGGTCTTAACACTTCGGGCAGTTGGTGATACGGAATTGATTAAGACAGTAACTTTACTTGGTATAACTTTAGACTATAAATTAACTTGGGAGTGTCATACTGATGGGTTGTGCAAGAAATTAATGACAAAAATTTTTCTAATTAAGTTTCTGTACAACAAATTATCAACTGGCTATTTGATAACCATTTATTATGCCGTTTTTCACTCTATAATGGCATATGCGATTCTTGTCTGGGGTCATTCCACGCATTTGCAAAAAGTCTTTAAAGTGCAGAGAAGATGCATAAGATTGATTGCTGGAATTGATTACGATGCTGATTGCAGGAATGCGTTCTCTGTACTTAGTATTTTAACAACGCCATGTGTTTATATATTGGAGAGTGTACTCTTCGTTAGGGAAAATATTAACGATTACAGACTAAATAGTGATTATCATCAATATTTTACTAGGTCTAACGAGTGCATAAGACCCAAATACCATAGGCTAAAAAGAAGTAGAGAGAGGTGGTTATTGTTATTGTTATTGAATACATACTGCCGTTCCGTCCGCATAAATTGCTAGCTCAGTGCTAGAAGGGTTCGAAATGTCGGACAAACTTTGTCACACCCTTTCATCCTTTTTCTCACCGTTTCGCCTCCTTAAGGATTGAATGTTAGTAAACGTCAAAACTCGCGTCCCATAAAAGTAGTAAGGCTATAGGCGTACGGGACCAGTCACTCGACGTGGACACGCTGTATAAGCCAGGCACTATATACGACCCCCCAATGACTCATCACTCGCCCGTGGACACGCTGTATAATGCACGCACTAGAGGTGTGTCCATTGCCCGCGAGATGGCGCTGCTGGCCTCCTTTAGATAACAGATGGTGCTGGTGGCCTCCTTTAGTTACTAGATGGCGCTAGAGGCCCGTTTCGGCCCCCGAGGAGAAGGCCCCCTTACGGCCTCGAGGAGAGCGCCCCCTGGGGAGAAGGCCCCCTTACGGCCCCGAGGAGAGCGCCCCCTGGGGAGAAGGCCCCCTGGTAATCGACAGAGCAGGGGGAATCCGAATTCTTAGAATTTATGCAACTCGAATCTGTTTGCGCGAGGTGCTCGGATGGTCCTCCCAGGCACCGAATAAAATTAGGGTGGGTCGTTGTGGGGTATGATCCGAAATTAACGTCATTTTGGCTGTAATTCGTACGGATTCGGAGTTAGGGCGCGCGACCTCGATCAACTGTTCGTTTTAATAAGTCAATCTCAGTGTGCGTGGATGTGTGTATGCGTTAAAATATATTATTTTTTCTGGGAATGCGTGAATATTAGCCGTTGGTTAATACATATCAGTTTAGCTGTGCTATCGAAAATGAACGCGAATTCTTTGCATTAATTACTCGTTTCCTCAATATAGTAATAAAAGAGTATGGAACGTCAAGAAGATGAAACAATGTACTGTTGTGATAATTGTTAGTTTTAATGAATGTACGGTAGATACTGTAATCTTTTATTATATTTAATTCCTGCATTCATCTTACGCGCTATATGTATCTACTTATTATACATATGTATCTTCGCGTCGTCACTGCGCTTATCAGCAAATGTGCGAGAATGCTGATGTATCAGTATGCTACTATATTTAGATTTGTACTACCTAACAATAGAGTATTACGCTAATAGTGTAATGTATAATAAAACAAATATGTCTTGACACAACACGGCCTCCTCTAGTATATTTATACTAGCATGTACACTTTGTAATAATGATAAATGAAGTTATAATTTAACATCGTATAATATAAGAGAGTGCTGTTGATTGTTCATTATCTGAATTGCAAAATAAGTAATGAACTAGTATTTGATAAGTAAATCTGACAATGCATGTTATTCAATGCAAGAAAGACATTTGTTGTTAAGATAGACATTCCCGCCAAATTTATAACTAGGTAAGTCGCGCAAGATCAGCGGTCTTAGAAATCTCACAGACATCCGCTCTGATGAAATTGCCAAATCAGCATCCTTAGACTTTATACACCTGTGTAAACATCAGAGAATAATGCATTCGCAAGATCAGCGTTCTTAGAAATCTCACAGACATCCGCTAGGATGAAATCGCCAAATCAGCATTCTTAGAATTTAAGCAGCTGTGTAAACATCCGGGCAGCATTCTGCACGTTGAAATCGCAAAATAGGCGTTCTTAGACTTTATGCACCTGTGTAATCATCCGGGAATAACGCATGCGCAAGCTCAGCATTCTTAGAATTTAAGCACCTGTGTAAATATGTAGACAAGAATCAGCATTTTCATCAATATAAATGGGGGCGATCGGATGAACGTTTATCAGTTGACAGTTTGTTATTCTGTGAGTATCATCTTATATCAGGTGAGTTTCTATTTATTACAATTTTAATATAATTTGTTACATTTTACAATTTTAATATAATTTCGTATATAAATATAATTTTAATATTAGTGAATGTGATACAATTTAATTTTTAGGTTAGATAAAAAATGGCATCTGAAATTGCAAACCAAATGATCGTGGCGATGGAGCGCGTAAAAGCGTCTCTTCGTAGAGGCGATGATGTTGCACCGTTCATCAGTATGTGCTCCGCTAACCTCAGGCTCTTGAATCGTGCCCTGAAGACAGCAGGTAACGTGGGGGAGCGGAGTAACCTCCAGGCGGCTATTTGTCGGATGTTAGGCTACCGTACCTTCTTCAAGGCGTTGGAAATTCGCGGAGGTGGCAGGATCCAGAGCGAAAGGATTCGCTGGCACGAGGTGCAATCGGCCTTCGCCAGTAGAATCCGAACGGGTTGTATTGTCAACTTACGGCATGTGGATCCGAGAACTTTCCTCGATGACGCCAGAAGTATGTTCGTACGCCGTGTGACGAATGAATTGAAGAAGGTACCGTTTCTAAAAGTAAATACAATATTTACGGGAAACTTTACCGTTCAGGATCGGGAAGAGTTGAAGCACATAGCTACTAGAAATAGAGTTATAAGTGTGGATACCAACCTGGTCCAATGGTACGACAACTTCGTTACAGCGGAGATTTTGCGTGAGTTGGAGGAATTTCAAGTAAGTAAATGTTTTTTCCTACAATTTTAGAAATTAAAATTATATCGTTTTATAGGAGCGAGATAGTGGCTGGGCGTTAGCTGCTGTGGTTGACTTAAACGTCAATATCAACCATTATAATCCGTTGCGCGCCGGCTCATATCTGCCTCTTCCACCGGCCATAATGCGAAAGCAAGCCTGCGTGAACGTGCAGAATAACGACGATGCTTGCTTTGCCTGGGCCATCGTTTCTGCGTTATATCCTGCTGCACGTCATTCCAACAGAGTGACTAGTTACCCCCAGTACTCCACCGTGTTAAATGTAAAAGACATTACCTTTCCAATCAGCCGCGAAGACATTAAAAAATTTGAACAATTAAATAATATAAGTGTAAATGTATATAGATTAGATAAGAAACTAAAGTGTGTTCCAAATCGCCTCACCAAAGACAAAAAAGACAAACACGTAAATTTATTGCTTATTCAAGAACGCGAAAAGTGCCACTATGTGTGGATTAAAGACCTATCACGTCTCGTATCTAAACAACTCAGCATCGCCCATATGAAAAAATTCTTCTGCGACCGCTGTTTGCACTACTTTTACACCGAACAAAAACTGCGAACACACGAACTAAATTGCAACAGTGTCAACGAATATAAAGTGACATTCCCCGAAGAAAAGACAATTAAATTTAAAAACTTTAAGAACAAGTCAAAAGCCCCGTTTATAGTTTACGCTGATTTTGAGTGTTTGGTGCAACCTACAATCGATCCTAAAAAGACACATCACCACATCCCTTATAGTGTAGGTTATTATTTTAAGTGTACATATGACGATAGTCTTAGTTACTACCGTAGTTATAGAGGCGTGGAACCGGCAAAGTGGCTAGTGCGTGAGTTACAGGACATTGCGGAAAATGCCGAAACCACGTACTGGTGCCCCATCCCCATGGACAAATTAACCCCTGAACAATATAGACAATTTGCTACTGCCCCCATTTGCCATATTTGCGAGAAATCCCTAGGTGAAGAAAGAGTCCGAGACCATTCTCATCTAACCGGGCAATACAGGTAAGGTTTTGTACTTTATTAAAAAAATAGATAAGTAATTTACATTTTGCATACAGAGGAGCTGCACACGTCCAATGTAACCTGGAATACAGAGACACCAAAACTATCCCCGTGGTGTTCCACAACCTCTCCGGGTACGACGGCCACCTGCTAGTTGAAGATTTGGCAGCTGCAGGTCATTTGAAAATCATACCAAACAATACTGAACAGTACGTGGCGATGACGCTCACTAATGATGAATCAGACATCAAGTTGAAGTTTATGGACTCGTTTAGGTTCATGGCTTCATCATTGGAGAAACTGGCATCTTACCTGGACACCTATCCCATTTTAGAGAGTGAGTTTAACAGAGACACTACACAGTTGAAAAGGAAAGGTGTATTCCCTTATGGATACATGTCTTCGTGGGAAAGGCTAGCGGAACGTCAGCTACCACCCATCGAAGCATTCCATGACGATCTCACAAACACTCCAATTCGTCCGGAGGAGTATGCGCACGCGCAAACGGTCTGGCAAGCATTTAATTGTCAGACTATAGGCGAATATAGCGACCTCTACATGAAGACGGATGTACTGCTTCTAGCAGACGTTTTCGAAAATTTCCGGAGTAGTTGTTTGGAGAACTATGGTTTAGATCCAGCTCATTATTATACTGCTCCTGGATTGGCATGGGACGCCATGTTAAAATACACTGGAGTTGAACTGGACACTATACAAGACGTTGACATGTTAATGTTTTTCGAGAGCGGAATCAGAGGTGGACTAACGCAATGCTCAGCCAGGTATGCTAAAGCTAATAATAAATATATGGCAAATTATGAAGCAGCGCAACCTAGCACGTACCTGATGTATTACGATGTAAATTCAATGTATGCATGGGCAATGTCACAATATCTACCTTCTGGCGGATTAGAATGGGTAGAAGACGCGGCAAATTTAAATTTCAACGTTCCGGACGACAACCCCGTCGGATACGTGTTAGAGGTGGACTTGGAATATCCACAGCGCATCCACGACAGGCACAGTGACTTACCAATGGCACCGACAAAAATGAAACCTCCCGGATCGAAATACGAAAAAATGTTAGCCACCCTGTATAAGAAAGAAAAATACGTCGTGCACTATCGTAACTTGAAACAGTACATAAACGAAGGACTGATCCTTAAAAAGATTCACCGGGTGTTACAATTTAAACAGAGTGCGTGGATGAAATCGTATATAGACCTAAATACTAGATTAAGACAAGCTGCGAAAAATGAATTTGAGAAAAATTTGTTCAAATTATTTTCCAACGCGGTATTTGGCAAGACTATGGAAAATGCACGTTTAAGACGCGATATTAGGTTAGTTAGTAAGTGGGAGGGACGCTACGGTGCCGAAGCATTAATTAGTAAGCCGAATTTTAAGTGTAGAACAATATTTAGTGAAAATTTAATAGCGGTGGAATTATTTAAAAATGATATAGTATTTGATAAACCGGTTTACGCAGGAATGTGTATATTAGATGTATCAAAGACCATTTTGTATGATTTTCATTATAATCATATGAAGAACTTCTATGGTAATAGGTGTAAGTTATGTTATACGGACACAGACTCTCTTATCTATGCAATAACAACCGAAGACGTGTACGAAGACATGAAGCAAAATATTCATCGTTTCGACACATCGGACTATCCGGAAAACAATCCATACAACATGCCCCGTTTAAATAAGAAGGTGCCAGGTTTACTCAAAGACGAGGGGGTAGGAAACTCTCTGCTGGAATTCGCAGCTCTCCGTTCAAAGATGTACGCATGCAAGTTTGAAGAGGAGATCATCAAAAAGGCTAAAGGTGTGAAAAACTATGTGGTGAGGCAGGAAATCCTGTTCGATGACTACATAAGGTGTTTAACGAACGAGAAAGAGATGAGGCACGAACAGAAGGGAATAAGATCATTTAAACATCAACTTTACACCACTACACAAACAAAGATTTCGCTTAGTCCATATGATGATAAACGTTTTCGAGTGAGAGGTTTCACCGACACCTTACCTTGGGGGCATTACAGCGTTCCCGTTTAATGTCCCCCCACCACAACTACCTCCCACCAAAATCATAAACTAAATTATAATTAAGAAATAATTGCTTTTAAAAATTAGTATACCAGCATCGACCAGCAGGACAACAGCAACTATGGAATCAAGTAAGAATAAGAATATTGTGCTTTTTGAAATAGAATATTAATTTTGATTATGTTATAGCTCAACAATACAACGAATACATAGACGGCAAATTAGCAATACATGAAGACAACATTGCCAATGAAAAACAATTAATTGGACAAGCTACCTACATTTTGAATAAGAGCGGCTCCAAATGGCTGTCCATAGGACTGAGTCCAGCAATGGGGTTCCTTCCAGTCGTGCAAATTAGGTCTGCAACACATTGCATCTATTTCACGGAGCAAGAATGGGAAGAATTCAATAAGACGGAAGGTTACAGTCCAAATCATCAAATGGAAGCGGCCTCGTATAGAGACATCAGCGTAATTAGACTAAAAAGTAGAGGGCAGCAGCTAACATTCGCAAGGGAAACTTACGATAATATCTACAACCTGCGAGAATTAGTGGATCAAATATTATCTATTTTTAGCGAATGTAAATTTCATATATTTTACAAGTCGGTTCTGACGTCATGTTCACACCTATCTGGAGACCTTTATTTTAATATTAAATCTGTCTTATGTTCTCACGTCGGCTCTACGAATGCAGCTTTAATGCTAGAAAGCATACATCTAGCATTTGCAAATGTAAAATATGATTTTGAAGTGTTCAAATTGATGTTATAATTATATACGAAATAAAGAGTTTATGTTCTCACCTGAAAAATGTTTTTTATTTCCTCAGACACCTGTAAAATCATTGCATTGAATTAATAACAGCCAGTCTTTCCTTTTACAAGTATATTATTAAAGTTTTAATTAATTCTCAGCTATAAATGTAATAACAACAAAATAAATATTAAAAAGAAACTTACCCATTGTCAATAAGGAAACATAGTAACATTCTTTAAAACTGAAACAGGTTATATAGTAAGGAGATATCTCTTATTTTAGTAATCCTCACGCAGGAATTCATTAATATTGCTGATTCAAGTTATTTGCACCAACTAATCTCGTCTAGTCTGCTACAATGTGTTTTCTTGTGTGTGTGTATCTTCAAGTTCACACATTAATACATATCAGTATGTACTACATCTCTTATCAACACGTTATCTGTACTAAGTAGTAGTCTTACAGTATATGTATAAACGAAGAACTAGAATGTAAATTTCATATATTTTACAAGTCGGTTCTGACGTCATGTTCACACCTATCTGGAGACCTTTATTTTAATATTAAATCTGTCTTATGTTCTCACGTCGGCTCTACGAATGCAGCTTTAATGCTAGAAAGCATACATCTAGCATTTGCAAATGTAAAATATGATTTTGAAGTGTTCAAATTGATGTTATAATTATATACGAAATAAAGAGTTTATGTTCTCACCTGAAAAATGTTTTTTATTTCCTCAGACACCTGTAAAATCATTGCAATAAGAGCAAGGTGGGCTGCGTTTAAACGCAGCCCACCTGTGTTAGAACTGCGTTTAAACGCAGCCCACCTGTGTTAGAGCTGTTTTTGATCACAGGTTACCCGTGTTAGAGCTGGTTTTGAACACAGCTTACCTGTGTTTATACACAGCTTACCTGTGTTAGAGCTGTTTTTGAACACAGCTTACCTGTGCTAGACCTGTGTTTATACACAGCTTACCTGTGTTATAGCTGTTTTTGAACACAGCTTACCTGTGCTAGACCTGTTTTTGAAAACAGCTTACCTGTGTTAGAGTTGGTTTTGATCACAACCCACCTGTGTTTATACACAGATCACCTGCACTGGACCAGTGTTCTCCGAACACTGGTCCAGTGCAGGTGATCTGTGTATAAACACAGGTGGGTTGTGATCAAAACCAACTCTAACACAGGTAAGCTGTTTTCAAAAACAGGTCTAGCACAGGTAAGCTGTGTTCAAAAACAGCTCTAACACAGGTAAGCTGTGTATAAACACAGGTCTAGCACAGGTAAGCTGTGTTCAAAAACAGCTCTAACACAGGTAAGCTGTGTATAAACACAGGTAAGCTGTGTTCAAAACCAGCTCTAACACGGGTAACCTGTGATCAAAAACAGCTCTAACACAGGTGGGCTGCGTTTAAACGCAGTTTAACACAGGTGGGCTGCGTTTAAACGCAGCCCACCTTGCTCTTATTGCAATGATTTTACAGGTGTCTGAGAATAAAAAAATTTTTCAGGTGAGAAATTTGTTATTTCTAATAATTATAACATAATTTGAAAACTTAAAATCATATTTTACATTTGCAAAAACTAATGTATGTTTTTATCATAATTTAAGCCGATAGAACATAAGACAGATTTAATATTAAAATAAAGGTAATCTCTGTATAGGTATATTTCAAAACAAGAACCGACTTGTAAAATATATGAAATTTACATTCTAGTTCTTCGTTTATACATATACTGTAAGACTACTACTTAGTACAGATAACGTGTTGATAAGAGATGTAGTACATACTGATATGTATTAATGTGTGAACTTGAAGATACACACACACAAGAAAACACATTGTAGCAGACTAGACGAGATTAGTTGGTGCAAATAACTTGAATCAGCAATATTAATGAATTCCTGCGTGAGGATTACTAAAATAAGAGATATCTCCTTACTATATAACCTGTTTCAGTTTTAAAGAATGTTACTATGTTTCCTTATTGACAATGGGTAAGTTTCTTTTTAATATTTATTTTGTTGTTATTACATTTATAGCTGAGAATTAATTAAAACTTTAATAATATACTTGTAAAAGGAAAGACTGGCTGTTATTAATTCAATGCAATGATTTTACAGGTGTCTGAGGAAATAAAAAACATTTTTCAGGTGAGAACATAAACTCTTTATTTCGTATATAATTATAACATCAATTTGAACACTTCAAAATCATATTTTACATTTGCAAATGCTAGATGTATGCTTTCTAGCATTAAAGCTGCATTCGTAGAGCCGACGTGAGAACATAAGACAGATTTAATATTAAAATAAAGGTCTCCAGATAGGTGTGAACATGACGTCAGAACCGACTTGTAAAATATATGAAATTTACATTCGCTAAAAATAGATAATATTTGATCCACTAATTCTCGCAGGTTGTAGATATTATCGTAAGTTTCCTTGCGAATGTTAGCTGCTGCCCTCTACTTTTTAGTCTAATTACGCTGATGTCTCTATACGAGGCCGCTTCCATTTGATGATTTGGACTGTAACCTTCCGTCTTATTGAATTCTTCCCATTCTTGCTCCGTGAAATAGATGCAATGTGTTGCAGACCTAATTTGCACGACTGGAAGGAACCCCATTGCTGGACTCAGTCCTATGGACAGCCATTTGGAGCCGCTCTTATTCAAAATGTAGGTAGCTTGTCCAATTAATTGTTTTTCATTGGCAATGTTGTCTTCATGTATTGCTAATTTGCCGTCTATGTATTCGTTGTATTGTTGAGCTATAACATAATCAAAATTAATATTCTATTTCAAAAAGCACAATATTCTTATTCTTACTTGATTCCATAGTTGCTGTTGTCCTGCTGGTCGATGCTGGTATACTAATTTTTAAAAGCAATTATTTCTTAATTATAATTTAGTTTATGATTTTGGTGGGAGGTAGTTGTGGTGGGGACATTAAACGGGAACGCTGTAATGCCCCCAAGGTAAGGTGTCGGTGAAACCTCTCACTCGAAAACGTTTATCATCATATGGACTAAGCGAAATCTTTGTTTGTGTAGTGGTGTAAAGTTGATGTTTAAATGATCTTATTCCCTTCTGTTCGTGCCTCATCTCTTTCTCGTTCGTTAAACACCTTATGTAGTCATCGAACAGGATTTCCTGCCTCACCACATAGTTTTTCACACCTTTAGCCTTTTTGATGATCTCCTCTTCAAACTTGCATGCGTACATCTTTGAACGGAGAGCTGCGAATTCCAGCAGAGAGTTTCCTACCCCTCGTCTTTGAGTAAACCTGGCACCTTCTTATTTAAACGGGGCATGTTGTATGGATTGTTTTCCGGATAGTCCGATGTGTCGAAACGATGAATATTTTGCTTCATGTCTTCGTACACGTCTTCGGTTGTTATTGCATAGATAAGAGAGTCTGTGTCCGTATAACATAACTTACACCTATTACCATAGAAGTTCTTCATATGATTATAATGAAAATCATACAAAATGGTCTTTGATACATCTAATATACACATTCCTGCGTAAACCGGTTTATCAAATACTATATCATTTTTAAATAATTCCACCGCTATTAAATTTTCACTAAATATTGTTCTACACTTAAAATTCGGCTTACTAATTAATGCTTCGGCACCGTAGCGTCCCTCCCACTTACTAACTAACCTAATATCGCGTCTTAAACGTGCATTTTCCATAGTCTTGCCAAATACCGCGTTGGAAAATAATTTGAACAAATTTTTCTCAAATTCATTTTTCGCAGCTTGTCTTAATCTAGTATTTAGGTCTATATACGATTTCATCCACGCACTCTGTTTAAATTGTAACACCCGGTGAATCTTTTTTAAGGATCAGTCCTTCGTTTATGTACTGTTTCAAGTTACGATAGTGCACGACGTATTTTTCTTTCTTATACAGGGTGGCTAACATTTTTTCGTATTTCGATCCGGGAGGTTTCATTTTTGTCGGTGCCATTGGTAAGTCACTGTGCCTGTCGTGGATGCGCTGTGGATATTCCAAGTCCACCTCTAACACGTATCCGACGGGGTTGTCGTCCGGAACGTTGAAATTTAAATTTGCCGCGTCTTCTACCCATTCTAATCCGCCAGAAGGTAGATATTGTGACATTGCCCATGCATACATTGAATTTACATCGTAATACATCAGGTACGTGCTAGGTTGCGCTGCTTCATAATTTGCCATATATTTATTATTAGCTTTAGCATACCTGGCTGAGCATTGCGTTAGTCCACCTCTGATTCCGCTCTCGAAAAACATTAACATGTCAACGTCTTGTATAGTGTCCAGTTCAACTCCAGTGTATTTTAACATGGCGTCCCATGCCAATCCAGGAGCAGTATAATAATGAGCTGGATCTAAACCATAGTTCTCCAAACAACTACTCCGGAAATTTTCGAAAACGTCTGCTAGAAGCAGTACATCCGTCTTCATGTAGAGGTCGCTATATTCGCCTATAGTCTGACAATTAAATGCTTGCCAGACCGTTTGCGCGTGCGCATACTCCTCCGGACGAATTGGAGTGTTTGTGAGATCGTCATGGAATGCTTCGATGGGTGGTAGCTGACGTTCCGCTAGCCTTTCCCACGAAGACATGTATCCATAAGGGAATACACCTTTCCTTTTCAACTGTGTAGTGTCTCTGTTAAACTCACTCTCTAAAATGGGATAGGTGTCCAGGTAAGATGCCAGTTTCTCCAATGATGAAGCCATGAACCTAAACGAGTCCATAAACTTCAACTTGATGTCTGATTCATCATTAGTGAGCGTCATCGCCACGTACTGTTCAGTATTGTTTGGTATGATTTTCAAATGACCTGCAGCTGCCAAATCTTCAACTAGCAGGTGGCCGTCGTACCCGGAGAGGTTGTGGAACACCACGGGGATAGTTTTGGTGTCTCTGTATTCCAGGTTACATTGGACGTGTGCAGCTCCTCTGTATGCAAAATGTAAATTACTTATCTATTTTTTAATAAAGTACAAAACCTTACCTGTATTGCCCGGTTAGATGAGAATGGTCTCGGACTCTTTCTTCACCTAGGATTTCTCGCAAATATGGCAAATGGGGGCACTAGCAAATTGTCTATATTGTTCAGGGGTTAATTTGTCCATGGGGATGGGGCACCAGTACGTGGTTTCGGCATTTTCCGCAATGTCCTGTAACTCACGCACTAGCCACTTTGCCGGTTCCACGCCTCTATAACTACGGTAGTAACTAAGACTATCGTCATATGTACACTTAAAATAATAACCTACACTATAAGGGATGTGGTGATGTGTCTTTTTAGGATCGATTGTAGGTTGCACCAAACACTCAAAATCAGCGTAAACTATAAACGGGGCTTTTGACTTGTTCTTAAAGTTTTTAAATTTAATTGTCTTTTCTTCGGGGAATGTCACTTTATATTCGTTGACACTGTTGCAATTTAGTTCGTGTGTTCGCAGTTTTTGTTCGGTGTAAAAGTAGTGCAAACAGCGGTCGCAGAAGAATTTTTTCATATGGGCGATGCTGAGTTGTTTAGATACGAGACGTGATAGGTCTTTAATCCACACATAGTGGCACTTTTCGCGTTCTTGAATAAGCAATAAATTTACGTGTTTGTCTTTTTTGTCTTTGGTGAGGCGATTTGGAACACACTTTAGTTTCTTATCTAATCTATATACATTTACACTTATATTATTTAATTGTTCAAATTTTTTAATGTCTTCGCGGCTGATTGGAAAGGTAATGTCTTTTACATTTAACACGGTGGAGTACTGGGGGTAACTAGTCACTCTGTTGGAATGACGTGCAGCAGGATATAACGCAGAAACGATGGCCCAGGCAAAGCAAGCATCGTCGTTATTCTGCACGTTCACGCAGGCTTGCTTTCGCATTATGGCCGGTGGAAGAGGCAGATAAGAGCCGGCGCGCAACGGATTATAATGGTTGATATTGACGTTTAAGTCAACCACAGCAGCTAACGCCCAGCCACTATCTCGCTCCTATAAAACGATATAATTTTAATTTCTAAAATTGTAGGAAAAAAACATTTACTTACTTGAAATTCCTCCAACTCACGCAAAATCTCCGCTGTAACGAAGTTGTCGTACCATTGGACCAGGTTGGTATCCACACTTATAACTCTATTTCTAGTAGCTATGTGCTTCAACTCTTCCCGATCCTGAACGGTAAAGTTTCCCGTAAATATTGTATTTACTTTTAGAAACGGTACCTTCTTCAATTCATTCGTCACACGGCGTACGAACATACTTCTGGCGTCATCGAGGAAAGTTCTCGGATCCACATGCCGTAAGTTGACAATACAACCCGTTCGGATTCTACTGGCGAAGGCCGATTGCACCTCGTGCCAGCGAATCCTTTCGCTCTGGATCCTGCCACCTCCGCGAATTTCCAACGCCTTGAAGAAGGTACGGTAGCCTAACATCCGACAAATAGCCGCCTGGAGGTTACTCCGCTCCCCCACGTTACCTGCTGTCTTCAGGGCACGATTCAAGAGCCTGAGGTTAGCGGAGCACATACTGATGAACGGTGCAACATCATCGCCTCTACGAAGAGACGCTTTTACGCGCTCCATCGCCACGATCATTTGGTTTGCAATTTCAGATGCCATTTTTTATCTAACCTAAAAATTAAATTGTATCACATTCACTAATATTAAAATTATATTTATATACGAAATTATATTAAAATTGTAAAATGTAACAAATTATATTAAAATTGTAATAAATAGAAACTCACCTGATATAAGATGATACTCACAGAATAACAAACTGTCAACTGATAAACGTTCATCCGATCGCCCCCATTTATATTGATGAAAATGCTGATTCTTGTCTACATATTTACACAGGTGCTTAAATTCTAAGAATGCTGAGCTTGCGCATGCGTTATTCCCGGATGATTACACAGGTGCATAAAGTCTAAGAACGCCTATTTTGCGATTTCAACGTGCAGAATGCTGCCCGGATGTTTACACAGCTGCTTAAATTCTAAGAATGCTGATTTGGCGATTTCATCCTAGCGGATGTCTGTGAGATTTCTAAGAACGCTGATCTTGCGAATGCATTATTCTCTGATGTTTACACAGGTGTATAAAGTCTAAGGATGCTGATTTGGCAATTTCATCAGAGCGGATGTCTGTGAGATTTCTAAGACCGCTGATCTTGCGCGACTTACCTAGTTATAAATTTGGCGGGAATGTCTATCTTAACAACAAATGTCTTTCTTGCATTGAATAACATGCATTGTCAGATTTACTTATCAAATACTAGTTCATTACTTATTTTGCAATTCAGATAATGAACAATCAACAGCACTCTCTTATATTATACGATGTTAAATTATAACTTCATTTATCATTATTACAAAGTGTACATGCTAGTATAAATATACTAGAGGAGGCCGTGTTGTGTCAAGACATATTTGTTTTATTATACATTACACTATTAGCGTAATACTCTATTGTTAGGTAGTACAAATCTAAATATAGTAGCATACTGATACATCAGCATTCTCGCACATTTGCTGATAAGCGCAGTGACGACGCGAAGATACATATGTATAATAAGTAGATACATATAGCGCGTAAGATGAATGCAGGAATTAAATATAATAAAAGATTACAGTATCTACCGTACATTCATTAAAACTAACAATTATCACAACAGTACATTGTTTCATCTTCTTGACGTTCCATACTCTTTATTACTATATTGAGGAAACGAGTAATTAATGCAAAGAATTCGCGTTCATTTTCGATAGCACAGCTAAACTGATATGTATTAACCAACGGCTAATATTCACGCATTCCCAGAAAAAATAATATATTTTAACGCATACACACATCCACGCACACTGAGATTGACTTATTAAAACGAACAGTTGATCGAGGTCGCGCGCCCTAACTCCGAATCCGTACGAATTACAGCCAAAATGACGTTAATTTCGGATCATACCCCACAACGACCCACCCTAATTTTATTCGGTGCCTGGGAGGACCATCCGAGCACCTCGCGCAAACAGATTCGAGTTGCATAAATTCTAAGAATTCGGATTCCCCGGACACCTGCTCTGTCGATTACCAGGGGGCCTTCTCCCCAGGGGGCGCTCTCCTCGGGGCCGTAAGGGGGCCTTCTCCCCAGGGGGCGCTCTCCTCGAGGCCGTAAGGGGGCCTTCTCCTCGGGGGCCGAAACGGGCCTCTAGCGCCATCTAGTAACTAAAGGAGGCCACCAGCACCATCTGTTATCTAAAGGAGGCCAGCAGCGCCATCTCGCGGGCAATGGACACACCTCTAGTGCGTGCATTATACAGCGTGTCCACGGGCGAGTGATGAGTCATTGGGGGGTCGTATATAGTGCCTGGCTTATACAGCGTGTCCACGTCGAGTGACTGGTCCCGTACGCCTATAGCCTTACTACTCATAAATTATGTTACTGGACATTACCAAGTTTCAAGTAAATTTGAGAATAAAAAAGCCGCACAAAAATTCCAGACAAACTTTGCCACCTCATTTTATTGTGCTAGTTAGTATTTCAAAAAATCGCTTCTTAAATTGCGCCTACAATATACGATCAACATCGTCACAAAATTTGTAATTTCTACCAAGCGATTTGGGCTAGGCGATGTGTCAGTCAGGCGCCTTGTATAGATTATTCATATGCAAACATTTCTACTTACATACATATAACAGTTTTAGTTGAAAAGCATTTGCCACAAGAACTACAAGTCTAAGTCTACTGTGGGCAAGAACGCATGTTGAAAGGATTGTGTATATATAATTACTTTGTCAACTAATTGTGACTTACACCGGAAATGAGGTAGCCCCCTTTGATCATGGTAAGCCTAATTTGGTGTAAGATGGCGACCGGCCTTTATCGGATAGTGAATTCTATTGTAACTTTGAATTTAGATTATGACTTCATTAGCAATTCCCAAATTATCTATTTTTCCACAAATTCGACTAATTGGAACTGTTTAACTGTAATAGCTTATTTCAATGATTAGTGAACTGTCAAGGTATCCATCTGGTTGAACTAAACGTAAATTTGTTTAAAATTTATTAATTAAAGTTAAACGGAGAGGAATAAGAGTTACATACTGCTATATGAAATAGTTTGAAGAATCTTCCCCTGCATTTTATTTTAAAAATGTTTTAAAGGTATCAAATAATAGATATAATGTAATTCTTAGTCACAAAAGAAGAATATTCGTAGTAGTTGTACATGTAAAAAGAACTTCTTGTGTTTGCAAAACAGAATGCGTTTAATGTACCTATAAAGAGAATGTGTTGTATACATTAAAGTTTTATCTGAGAAGTGCCCGTCCCAAAACTTAATGTTTTCATTCAATTACGAACCACTCCGCGGCAAAATTGAATTTTACAGCAAACTCATGAATACACAAGAACGTTGGTGTGAGAAAGTTCCTGCACGATTGACATGTACACATTTGGTAATAACATGGAGATTAGATGTAATGAAATCCGGTTCCTCGAAATACCTTCAATTTTATATTCGCTATCTGTGCTTCGACCGGCTGCAAAAATGCTTTTTTGTTATGTTAAGTATTAAAGCTTAAAGTTTATCCTTCCATTTGTCCAAGATGGAGTTCGTAATTTCCAAACAATTATTCCTATAAGCATACCTATGCATACAATATTCCATATCGTCATATTCAAACTTCAGCAAAGTAAACTAGATTTAACTTCATGGACAGCAACTTTATAAATTGTAGGTATATTTCGTTTGGTTATAGAGTTGCAGCGTTATCTTGATTTCTTTACAGCAAACCTAACGGATTACATGAGACAAGGATAAACATGTTTCTATTATTTGCAAAAGGTGTCCCATTAAGAATCCAAGATTTACATAAAATGCACCCTATGTTCGTTTAGTTAGATTCATCATATGTTATTGTAACGATTAGTAATCATCGAACATTACATGATGAAAGAATGCATTATCGTCATGAAAACGCATATAAGTGGAGGGAATGTTGTGCGGAAACAGTTTGGAGACGTCGTGAAATTTTCGATTGCCTACATGGATCAAACCTGTCGACAGTTCAAAGAATAATTAATAAATTAAGAAAAAAATATATGGATATATATATGGCTCGGCTATAAATATAAAAATAGCTATGGGTTATAGCACCAACTGATCTCTCTAGAACATTTCCACAGTCCATGAAAGCGTTATCTATCAGCATTATCAATGTAAAATAAAAACACATTGCGCCAATACACTCATTTTATCTTGATTCATTCAGTTTATTGACTTAATCCAGCACAAAGATTGAAACTAAAATCTATCACTGGAATATATCATTGTTAGTGTTGCATATATAGGATCCTAATACAGTGTTAAATGAACAAGTTTTACATTAAAATAACCAATTTATTTCAGTGTATACACAAATCACGCATAAGTTTAAACTGTCACACTAACTAATACTACATATGTATTAGAAAGAGACTTTTTCCAAAGTTATTATAGAAATGACCAAATGTGTCTGCATATACATAAATCTTGCACGTAATAGTTTTGAATTGCCATTGACATGGACGTAAGCATCTATATACATTGTTGTAAAACATTACCTAAAACAAAACTGTACCTGTTAATGGTAATGATTCAATGGAAACTATGGCAATCTAATGTAACTGGTACAGATCTCAAACTTAATTTACTCATTAAGATAGAAATAAAGTGAATACCTGATTTTTTATGTGTGGTAGGTGCCTAGTTGCAGTGACTCCGTAAGCTGTATCGCTTGTCTGGCTATCATGCAACTCTCGCGGTATAGTTTTTGTGTGTTCGTGTTCTAATGGCTTCGTGACAGCATCATACCGCCTTTTAGAATGCCGCGCTGTTAATCACTTTGGTCCCAATAGCGAATGGTAAGTCGATCCGAATTTTCAATTCTCCGAAAAAATATCCCCATCTCTCCGGAGAATTGAAACCCGTCTCCTATCGTTCCGCCACAACGATAATCAACCGCCTAAGTACTGAGGCTATCAACCCGTTTATCAAACGTTTCTTTTTAATTTTTGAGGGCTTTAGAGTGATATTTGAAAATATCACCTAGCTGTAACGAATTGCAAACTATTTAGACAATTACAGCCATTATTAATCAGATTTGATGAATATCTTCATGTAGCATACTCCCCAATATTGTACTTTTACAATGTTGTTACAAATACCTTACAAGAAACGCATATATCTAAACAAAAATTCTCTATTACAGTTTAATATTCTGCTATCAGTTTTTAATAAAAAATTTCCTTTCATTTTTTTTTATTCTGGTTTCAAATTAATGGTGTAAGTTTCTCGGAAAAACATCAAAGCATGACCGTCACGAATTTATTTAGCCGCATTCAAACATATAGAATGCAATTGCATCAGCGAAACTGTAATTACATCAACCAAACATTATGTTATTATTATTTATACATTATTTTTACATTAATTATAGAGAAGAACACACTATGCAATATACAGTGTGCAATTCTACTTTTGCTAATCTATAGTTGTTT
This sequence comes from Holotrichia oblita, assembly GCA_023690525.1. Taxonomy (NCBI): domain Eukaryota; kingdom Metazoa; phylum Arthropoda; class Insecta; order Coleoptera; family Scarabaeidae; genus Holotrichia; species Holotrichia oblita. The sequence goes on from CM043020.1 coordinate 67,617,825, forward strand.
AACATTGTTTACGACAGGACACTAATCTCTGTATTTACCGTTAGTAGACAGAAGCAAACGCCAATCATGTTGCAGCAGTTCTTCTTTCCCCCCGTAGTTTTCATTCAACTGTTCCTTCCTAAGTAAAAATTTGGAAGAGTATTTTCGTTAAATGTGTAGTATTTCGACAGGTAGTTCTGTGAAAATGACAGGAAACGCGTACCTCACTGCTTATTCTGTATAAAAGTATCCTATCATTATACAGATCATTAAATCACTGTCCTATAGAACCATGCACATTAATTTTCACTACAAAGATTGTGGTTACTATACTATTCCTATTAATTATATTGCTTACAAAGCTTTACCATCTTAGCATTGAATCAAAAAATCATATGTACTGGCCAAAACTTGCTAGATTCACAGATTTACATGTTTCGAATAGCAACCGTACTTACTAACACAAAGTTGACTTTCTAAAATTCTTCTTTCAAGCATATTTTACAAATCATTTTCCTCTTCCCACTGTCTGTAACTGTAGATAACGGTTGTTTATCATGTTAAATAAACCGAAATGCAACATACATAGATCAAATAGCATTTATTAAACTAACACTGGCGGTTCAAAAATGTGCGTATCGAATCTAACTAGACTAAACTACATAACAATTTGATAAGATAATCAAGTAATTTCGTTAAGTCTATTCTCTCAATTTTATTTATATTTAACTAGCACTTAAAAAATCTTATATTATGCTATAGATAATGTAGAAACGCAACCCTAGTAAACATCTAACCTATGTACAGTCTATTCCAAAATTATGTCGCCCCCGCAATTAAAAGATCCAATAAAAATCATCTTTCCTATAACTCGACACAATTTTTGATTGATGAATATCAATATTGTAATTGCGCTCTAAAATAAATGTCGGTCAAACCTAGTGCATTCGTTTCGCAACAGAAGTTGTAATGTATCTTCCATCACATCAACAACATTAATTTTGGTATAGACTGTACAACACAGGTAAAACAGTTTTTATTGATGTTGCATTTTATCCAAATTTTAACATAAAGGATAGGCAAATATCCCCTTTACTGTCAGTGAAGTTTACGAATGTACGCGTAGTGTTTACACACTTCGGTTCTGCTACAAACGGGAAAAGTCTGAACACTACATAGATAGATTAGTGTCTGTGTATTGGATCAGTTCCGCTTGAAATAATCCAGAGACTGATTCAATACTCCGACATTAACTTGTTTCTTCAGACATTCCCGGTGTTTTACCATTCCGAACGGATTGAGCGAAATCGATTCGGTGCGCATCCAATTGAAAAATAATATTTATTTACGTTTCCGCTTTAAGACAACGAACAACATTTCAGGCGTTCTATGTTTCATTAAGTTTAAGCTATAAACAAACCACCTATCGTAACTTACTACTATCGCAATAAACTTACCGAGGTATAGCTATTCTCATGAAAAATTCCTTTTTTCGACAAATTTCTCCGTAAAGTCATTGCACGTGACGGTGTGCGCCTTTTTCCCATTGATTCCATTCTACTACATCAGCACTCGTAGTATAAGTAACGAAACATCTGTTTTCACGTTGGTTTTCCGCCGCCTGCACGACATGTGAGACGAATACTGATGCGTTTCACCATTGCGGAAGTTGGTAGACACAAAGATACGAATAGATGTGATTGATTACTCGTGCATTTATACGTTTTAGTATTTCCATGGTTTTCTCTTGTTATATTAGTTCAACAAGTGAATTTATATGCAGTTCTAAATGTTTCAGTGTTAATTAGGTAACCAATTGTAAGTATAAAAAGATCAACACAGATAATAATCATGATAAGAGTACTAGTAGCAATAATTCCAATGAATAATACTTACAATTACTGCCATCAACACTATAACAAAGTTTAGAAAAAGCAGGGGAGACATACTATAAAGTGAGAGTCACGATCACTTTAACAACAAATGATACTAAAAATACTCATATAGACACTAAACTGACTTAACCATAGGACTTAACAGTCTAATGTGCAATACAGTCTGTATTTTTTTTTCTTAGAATTTAAATGAAATGCAAAATATCGTGCGTATGCTGGTGGTATGTGTATCGAATTTGCCATATTTACTCATTAGTCACTACTGCCTACTATTTAAAATTTCTCCGAGAGGTATACTAAAATACAAGTCAATGTAAAAATAAACTGATATTTTTTACTCGGGATTTTCATTAATGATTACATCGTTAATACAAATTTTCCAGTGCAAAATTGGAATGCACCTGTTCAACTTTTGCAGTTTTACTACAATACCAAGAACTAAATGCTATTGTCAAAACATTTTTTTAATTATCTGTGATAATATTTAGGTGTCTTACTTGCTTGTACTTTGATTTTCTATTGATATCTATGAACTAAACAATATCGTTCATAATAGAGTAATCAAAAAGTAGAATAACGATAGCATATATTCTAGTTGATGGCACCGGCATTTCAATAAACTACATATAGCTTGAAGTACAGTAATATATGTATTAACGTATATAAATTTCTTATTAAATTGAAGAAAAACAATATCATTGTCACACGATGATGGAAATTGCGTGCGTTTGCGCTCACGTAGATATAGTGATGCAATTTAATTAGCATATCGATTAAGTATATGATCAATTTACATTCACGCCGCAATTTTTAAATCAGCTTTATATTGCAACCTATACCCAGGTATTTATACAATTGTTGCTATTTCTTCATTGCTATTAGTTGGTGATGCAACGCAGGTTTCTTAAACACTTTGGGTAATTAGGACTAATTACTACACGTTTTCCACTGTCATGACAGTAGTGGTAGGATTCTTTCTGCAGTTCTTTTTAAACTGTCTTGGTCTGTTGCATACCTAACGTCGTAGATGATGTGTCCATGGGCGTAGCCAGGTATGGGCAGGTATGGCCATGCTCCTCCCCCTCCCCTCCCCCTCCCAGAGCTTTTTAGTCAAATTTTGATTATTTTAGAATGATAGACGTGTCAAGGCAAAAATTTACCGATTTTTTTACATTTCCACTGATCTACCGATTAAGCCATCATATCTACCGAATTCTAAAAGCATGTTGAACTAGTGAAAGAGACGGAAATGTTTTATCCCGCAACGAAGAAGGCACTTCTCATTGCTATTTCTATTCCATGTACAACATGCACTGTAGAGCGGTCATGTAGCACTCTGAGAAGAGTAAAATCGTGGCTTAGATCCACAATGACAGATCAACGTCTGAATGGACTGTGTCTTATGACTGTCCACAGGAAAACTATCAAAGAAAATAAAGATTATTTTGAACATGATATTTTAAAAAGTTTCAGTCAATTCTAGAAAATTAACTTTGGTATAGATGTGACAAAGGGTTAATATATGTTTGTTTTATCATAATAGTTTTAGATTGGTTTTCTGTCATTTAATGTTAATTACTTTAATTTTATTGAAGTCATGTTATTTCATTGTTTTGTTTTTTCAATAATAACGCACCTCATTAACCAGCTTAAAATAATTAAAGTATGGCTCCATTTAATGCCACTGAATATGCACTGCAAAACTAGAGAGTGCGACTAGCCTTATCTTCAAACACGTAGGAGGACATAATCAGAACCACTACTAGTGTAAGAATCTACCTTTCATAACTGGCCATTTTTATCTAAGAATTTCAGGTTTTTGAAAACAACTTAAGGGTTTTCAGATATCCGGAAAATGCGTGTTGAGGCATAATCTGCTCTTCCCCAGACTCCCAAGAACAAACCTATACAAAATTATTCTTACAACTCCATTCGCCCCCCCCTCCCTTCCCTAAATCCTGGCTACGCCCCTGGATGTGTCAGGTGTATTAACTTCGGTTGTTGTTTACCATCCAGATTTAAAACGACATTAAAGAGACACTGGAATTTTCTACAATGATCCTGTGAAGCAATATCATCGTGATGTATACGGAGGATATTTGTCTTTATAATTCGTAGCCTCTTTTACTCACCAGGCCTGTTAGTTAATCTACTAAACAAATTCTCCATTGTAACTGTAAAAATGGTAATTTCCTTATGATCACTTTGTGCACGTTGTCTTATTTCGTTATACATCACTATAGTCAGGAAAATAAATCACATTTCAAAGCACAACCCCGTCATTGTAAGTTTCATTGCTCTGCACCAATGTAAACTTTAACTTATAAATAAATCAACTACAGACATATATACTAAGTGAATAAGTGACTCTAACCACGCTGGATCAGTTTTCCTGGAAAGTTTAGTAAACTACCCAGAAACTCACGGTCTAAAAAAGCTACCTCTAGAAGAACAATGCACTTATGAATTACGCATTCACCATAAGAGCAGAGAGTGCATAAGAGAGAGAAAAGACAATATTTACGATGTGATTTCGTATTGTAATAATAATAATTTCTGCACTTTTTAAAGACTTCCTTCATAATTATAGTAACATAAGAATTACAGTAAATATTACAATCATTGCCATACCACGTTTTTCACTGTAACATTAGTAATTCATTAATACTGCACAACCTTCCTTAAATTAGTGTAACAATTATGATAAAATTAATAGCTAAAGGGATATTAACAAAAATGAAACGAGTATTTGCAACTAATTTATTTAATATACACGGCACTTTCAAAAGAAATAAAATAAATCGAAAATAGTGAAGTTTAGGTAAAGAGAAGAAGTAACTACTAACTTACCAAAAAGTACATAGTAAGCTTTTTCTTGCATCGAAGGAGTTAAAGTGCGTTCATAGTGAAGCGAGCTACTAGCGCCGAGACAAGACTAGGAACGAAGCCACTAACACGTCAAAGCTTAGCGTTTATAGTGCTAGAGACGTGACTCCAACAACTTATTTAAGTTGCTACTTTAGTTTCATCGCTAATCGCTCGCTTTGTCCCTTCACTATGAACGTTATTGTCTACCCCAGCTGATGTATTCATATCAATAACACTTTCCACTTACTTATAGGGTATTGTTTTCATCGCACATCTTCGGCTAAGAAAGAGGCCACGGGGGTTATAATACAGATTGAACGCGTATATATCTAACGTGTATAATTACAATTTTAAATCTCGATATGTCTATTTACTTGATAGCGGTAGAATATGTTTCTAATTACAAAATTCAATATTTTGTAATTATCACATTATACAAAATTCAATATTTTGTAATTATCGGTTTAAATAGAGCAGATAAATAATAACGCAGTTGGACAATAAACCTGCTTCCATTAATGTCTACTTTGTCATTATGAAATATTATAACATAATAGTGCTTAATATCTAAAATCATTGAATATATACCAATATATTAGAATTACATAATGGTTCATTTAAATGTTCAAACATTTCCTTTATTTAATTATAAGTGCATTAAATAAATCGGACCAAATCAGTTTCTTCTCTGTTTAAGGTGGTAGAACCTAATGTGAGGTTCTAATAAATAATTGAATTTACTATTGATTATTGTAGGGAAACATAATACAATAGACAAAATAACAATTTCTTTAAAGATATGTTAATTATTATAAAAATCTTGTAGAAGCAGCAAATATAAGAGCACTCGCCAATCTTCAAGAGGCTGTACATAATGTTTGGGAAAATTCTCGTGGGCAAAATTATTGCAAAAATATCGTAAACTCTATATGTTGCTATATTTGTATTATTCACTTCTGTTGAGAATGTATTTTTATTTGGTAAAATTTCTTTATTGTATGTGTATTGTTCTGCGTTCTATATTATTCCATTTTGTTTAGAATTTATGTTTATTTGCAAGAATTTCATTTTATTTTGCATTGAAATTTATTTTGATTTCATTTACGCTCACATTTTTTGTATTGACAATATATCAGTTATTTGTTTTTCTATAAAAAAAGATCCTTGTTGGGAGGTGTATTTCTTAATAAAAGGAGTATTATTTTAATATTGAAATAAGTATGTTGTCATAATATACATTAAAAATAGTCTCTAATAAAAGTCTGGAAGACTAACAATAACTAAAAGAATACGCCTCTCAAATGATGTAGGAAAACTGACCATCATACGGTATAAAAGTAGGGTTTAATAAAATCCTATATTCCACCGCTAACAGGTAAATACACATATCGAGATTTAAAATTATAATTACACACGTTAGTTATATACCCGTTCGATCTGTATTGTATCCCCTGTGGCCTCTTTCTTAGGCGAAGATGTTCGATGAACACAATACGTATAATAAGTGGAAAGTGTTATTGATATGAATCCATCAGCAAGGGGAGACATTACTTTAAAAACAGAGTTTGCATACACTTATACGGCATTTACGATTCGAAGCGGTGTACATTACTACAAGACAACCAAATGTTCCGTGCTTTATTTGTTTATTTAGATTTCAGATAGGTTATTAAAGTGGCATAAATCTCCACATTTTAAAAAGCCATTAAAAAGTTTTCAATAACACAGTGTTGTATCAACACACATGATTATCACTGTAATGCATTTTTTCGCCAACATAAAACGTGAAAATAATATAGCACGAAGTATTTGACTCCAATTTCTCCTTTACATACAATTTTTGTGGTGTTCATTGATATTAAATACTAACCTTTTGAACAAATATTCATTGCGTAATCACTTTACTCTATAAAATAAATACTGTAAGGTGTCCAGAACGTCTCCTATTCAACATATACCCAATATATCTAATAAAATTACAAATTCATATCTGCCATGAACGACAGTTTTACATAAGTCAATATATTATGTTAATAACCAATTCACCAATTGATAATCCTATTGTTAGGCGTAGTGTCTTCAGCGATATATAAATCAATAACTTGCGAATTAAAATGTCGTCCAATTAGTGACGTAGAATACACAAAATTCCAACAAATTTCGCTTCTAGAAAGTGAACTCTTAAAAAATTGAAACATAATAATTTAACAAACTACAATTTATATACCTATGATATGTGATGCTAAATAACCTGAACGCAGTGAGAAAAGTGTTTTCTAAGGCCAAGAAAGATAACTTTCTTACATTCATTTTCTTCAGAGAAGTAAGTTCTTTTTTGGAACAAGAATACTTATTTGACACAAGACGATGACTTTTCTTCGCAACAGTAAATGTTTTTCTTAAAAGATCTCTAAAGTCAAGCAAAAAATTTCTTGATTTTAAACTTTTAGTTATCATGCACCGCATAGTGCATAAGTAGTACCTATGTATATTGACGCGGTGCGATTGAATGGAGAGTTAGGTATTTGGTTCAAGAAAATATATCTTTGGATTTCCAAGAAAGTGAAATATTTCACAGAAAACAATTCTTTCTTGCTTATATAGGAGAATGAGAATTACTTAAATTAAGTAAGTCTTACTTGCTCTTAGTAAACACTTTTCTGTATGCGTAAAGTCAAATGCAAAGGAAGGATCAAATCTCTAAAAATATGATGTTAAATATAATGTATAATAAGTTTGTAATTAGTTGTTTCGGTGTAACTCTGTAAATTAAACTGGAGTGTCAATATTTTTGAGAAATTTGTTATATATATAATTGGCAGCGACTAGCAGTTTGTTTTTGACGTAAATGTATCTCAAAATAAGATATGAAACTTGATATGATTATTTTAACTCCGATAAACTCAGCAGCTCTCGTTACATCTAGGCAACTAACAGTCAGAGAAAAAGTCCCAGGTAATCCAGTATGTACAATTTTTATTTACATACGGAAAATAGAATATGCTTCCAGATAGACAATAATCTCAAAATGGTGTATTACATACACAAATTAATAGCATAGAAAATACATATATCAAAATATACAGAAAACATATAAGCTGGTCAAGACATTCACTATGGAAGTTTACGTATTGAAACAATAATGAACTTAATTATTAGGGTATAGTCGAAGTGAATTAGTTCAAACCATGAATAGAATTTACAGACATAAATATTTCAGCTTTTAAATACGGAATGAGTGACAATTAACTATTAAAACTCCGTAATGGTTAATACATGAGATGTTCGTACATAAATAGCATATATTTAAGACATATAATATACATATATGGGTCTCTACGATACGTTAAATGCAATGAATTTATAAAACAGTAAGTAAATTTATTAATTCGTAGACGGTTAATATTTAAACGAACATTGCAAATATTCAGAAATTACGAGCTTTTTTCTAAGGACCGACAACGCATCTTCCAGTCATCCGTTCGAGTTACTAAGAATGACCCTCTTTATCAACATTGATCTACCAGCAGTAGATTGGAGAGGCTGGAAGATAATATAGGGTATCCTTCAAAAGTTAACTATCTAGGTATGTACAAGAAGTAAGTAAGTAAAGCTAAAAATTGAAAATAAAAAAATTATTAAAATTTTCATATAAAAATAAACTGAAGAAGAATTCATAATTCTTAACGAAATAGTTCGTCACAAAGCCAATGGATCGAGCAAAAATAGCCGTTTCTGATAATAATTGTTGTTTGTTCACAATTATGATTCGATAAAGTAAATAGCAAAAACATCAAAAAAACGTCACCACATGAACCAATTGAACATTCCAAGAAAACGCACAAACACGTTATAGTTCTTCCAATTATTAAAACTGCTATCAAAACTAAATGATTCCATTCTAAAATAAACAACCAAACAATGTGTAATTAAAATTTAATGCAGGCAAAGATCTAACTTAGCACCATTTTATACCATGTAAACTAAAAAATATAATAAATATTCCACAAAGAGGAAAACAACCCTTCCGTCACAGATAGGTACTCTAATCCTATAATGTATACAATATCATAATCAAAAGAATCCGTAATAGTACCTTTAACATATCACGAAATCGCAGGAAACCCGTAATTACATTTTAATAATACGGGTTATTATTAAAATGTAATCTTTTCGAGAAAAGTTTGCATTATAGTAAAATGGAAAATAATATTGAATGTCCCGAAAATTATATAAAATGAAATAATTACAAGACGTTAAAATAGTGAATTTGTATTATACAGCGCCAGAATTACCTACTAACGTTCAATTGAAGTGTTTTCGTTGGATGTCGTGGAAAGGTGCTATGTTTTGTTGACGAACCGAACCAGATGGGTAGACTATACAAATCATTATAATACCTAGTTTATGCCCTATTTTTTTCTTCCGTGACATATTTTTACAATTATTACTAGGTAGATAACACAAAATAAAAATGTATATGTTTAAGAATAGAAACAAAATATTTGTTTGGTAAAATAAACATCTACATTTGCAACAGTATTTGCAACAAGACCTACAAATACCTACAATTAAATGCGTACTAAAATGAAACCATATTAAATGCAACAATCTTTTAAAACGTATAATAGCGAGTTCCTGTTAAACCACGTAGTTTTACCTGAAAACAAAAGACGAATTCTATGAGAAATAACGGCATTGTTTAGCAGAACAATTCGTAGTTAAAACTCAAAGAAAATACTTCAAAGAACTGTTACCTGTGTAAAAAGAGAAATGCCTATACAAAGATGTTCTCATTGGTATATACGCAACAATCTTTGATAACTCGGTGAGTTGAATAAAGTAATTATAAAACTATCCATTTTTCCAGGAATATGTTCCAACGGAATTTATACAAGAAATACAGTATAAAAATCAGATAAAACGAAATAGTGAAGCATTGTTAACACTTTCCAAACTGTGTACTATTAACATTTATACTATATATTTATATATAGTACTGGGCCATTTATCTTTATTTATTTATTACTTCGGAGAAAATTATACTCCTGCATCAAAATATTTCCTATCTTCGAGTATTAATGCAGTAATTATCTGTTTCGTATGCCTCATATTCACCCACCCTACAAAATAGTCTGCACAAATAACCGTAATGGATTAAATATATATTTATAGCACTCTATCTAACACGACCTAACTATGCAATCTATAACAGACAAAATTCTGCTTTACTCTTTCGCCTGTCCCATAATTATCGGTTATTTAATGCGTTAGAGGGAAAGTAACTGCTCTTGATTCCACCAGACAAAGTTTTGAAAGTAACGGAACATTTTGCGTAAACATGAACAATATCCAATGTGATGTAGTTTGTTAAGTCTATGCCACTATCCTTAATACATTATCTGTTGGAAGAGCGTGCAGTAGTTTCAAATCTCAAGAGACTGGACAAAACTTGAAAGTAAAAGTTTCTTAGGTATATAGATTTTGAACTGTTAAACTTATAGCTGTAGTTATACATTTGCTGTAACAACCATTTTTAACCATCAGGGAAAAGAAAGGGATCCTCCCTCGCCAACGAAACCATTTGCTTCGTCAGTATCGAGCGTGTAGCATTGCTAGTACGCAACACAGATATTTCTTAAATTTTGCAAAATATAAGGACAATTTAAATACCTTATTCAAATTCAGTATTAACAATGTATCATGTAGTAGATTAATAATGAATGTAGTCATGTTTCAGTTGGTCACGAAGTCTTGTCCAATTGTGATCTGAAGCCGAATTGAAACCTTGGATTGAAACCTATTTTTTAAATGTATTTCAAAAAATTAGTATACCTGCCTTCCACTTAAAATTTGTAATTTTTCTATAGGAGGTGTTAATGCATTACGCTTATTTTTAAATTTTGTAATTTCGCACCATTTGTCTATTCGTAGTTGAATGTACGTTGTAAAAGAGACGACCAGTATCCGCCATAACGAAACGTACTAGCCACAAGTGACGACGATGTAAATTGGCATTAAATAAAGTTTAAAACCCACAACAAGTGTTTCATAGAGTTTACAATAGTCTTCGACAAGTTTTATACAATCCACAACAGGAGGTACCGTAAAACGCGGTGATTTTGTGACACCCAGGCGACTTTGTGATAGCACCACACTCCTTTGAAAAAGTCATTCTTACACCTCTGCTTATTATGTTATTGTAGCAACCTCTCGCACACGCATCGGTAAAGGGTTGAAGCAGTGTCACTTATTATGTCTCGTGGTCGTTCTGCAGTTTTTTAACAACACACATATTTTTTAAGGTAAATAAGCAATTTTTACTTTATCAGAAAGTTGCAATACTTTGTCTTGTGTAACTTCAACCGTTTGTTTTATCTATTTTTGCATATGATAGTGTAATAGTATAATCTATTAGGAAGCAGCAAGTGCCATCACCTCTCTGTTCTTCTCAAAAATAAAGTACTTATGCTCTGCGAAATGAAATGTCAACAACTATCGAGGTGAGATTGTAACACTTTTTGGTACTAATAAGGGGAGATTTTTTAATGTAATTATTCGGTGCATATTTTAGAAATGCCACGGAAGTATAAGGGGCTACCGGGGAGTCGCCCCTACAAAAGTTATACATCTTAATCATTAGAAAAAGCTTTAAGTGAAATTAACTTAATTTATGTTGTTTTCTATAAATAAATTGTGCCAAAACGATAATTTTTATTATTTGGGTTGACTTTGTGACATATTAATGATTCGGTTGGAGGTGTTTTTGTGACAAATTTGGAGCCTGGCATACATTTACGTGGTTATAATGTTCCAAAATCTCCTCACAGAAAGATGACATTGTGTTCTAGTGAAAGCCCGATGCTAAACCACTATTGTTTTTTGTTTCACATCGTCATTGTTTAGTAGCCAAATAATATGACTACTTCGTTATTATTTACTCGACCTTCCAGTTATGAAACTAGAACTGAAAAAATTATTAAAAGTGTCAAATCTGTCACAGTCACCTCGTTTTACGGTATTGTTTATAAGACCTTCTCTTCTTTATTTCACTTGTTCTCTTTTTAACTCCTTTATAAAGTGTATTCATACGTAATTATTTGATGAAATCTGTGTCCGTCTTCACCTCCAATATCTTGTCGGCCTACTATAATTTAGTTTTTGGACGAAACTATAGAAGTAACTAAGACAGAAGGTGACTATATCAATGCGCAAGGAAAAAACTATGTGCTGGATGAAACTGTAATGGATATAAATTAAATTAACATTAGTTTCAAACTTGCGTGGATAATGGTACATGTTAAAATTTGTGATTCTATTACACAAGTATCTGATCAACAATGTGTTACTATTTTTGTCGAACTATATATTGAAAGAAGTGGCCATATATAAGATTTCGGGAAACACGATTGCATTGCCACTAATATTTCATATGATATACAGCAATAAACTCTTCGTTTCTCTGTCTTTTAAATTAGTAAGTAGTTGATCTACTCTTAACGCAGTTATCGTTTCCAAAACAGTAAACACCTATTTCATACCCAAAATCGTCATTGTATTTTAAAATTAAATGTTGAACATTAGCCAGCACCAGACGAATTTTTCTTTATTCACATTTGTTACTAATCTTTCAATTCCTGAGATATTTCCACTTGTAGGTCAATAAAACAACAATTAATTAATACCAATTTATGTTACAAACATAGTAATTTGTCCTTGAAATGTAGTCGCATCAAGTACATTAAACAGTGTATAAAATATTAAAACTGGAAAGTTCTTTCACTGATATTCTGACCCATGTCACTTAAAAACTCATTTATATACATACATATGTATATACCCTACTTAAATCTATGTCTCGGTTCAGGTAAAAAATTTTATTACCATCGCTAACATATGACGATTAGATGGAAACTTAATCGAGTAGAATTTAATCAAAATCCCACCGGATAGACAATTTTACGCCCTTCTGATTCAGGACGAAATTCCTTTAGCTACTGCAGTATACTTCGATGATTTATAAAATACTAGCCTTGATTTTTTTGCTCGACTAAGACATACAGAGAGCTACCGAACGTTATTGGTAGAGAAGCAATTTATTACGGGCCCGATAGATCCGGGATATATGTACACATACGTCGTATACGTTATAAAACCATTTCGAATACATATAGTAAGGAGATATAACTTCCCCGAGACGATGATGGATGACCGTAGCAATCGGAAAGCTAACAGATATGTGGTAGATACAAAAAGATTAGCTTCAAGTGATATAATATGCGATTGAGATTAATTTATTTGTGTAAGCGGGTGTTGTGTTCCTGAAAATCAATAACACTATTACAGTAGTTATGAATTATTGATTTCTCGAACGAAAATTTTGTTTTTAATTGGCGATTACTTAACTTTTGCTTGATGGCTTCTATTAACTACTAATGGAACAGTTTAATCTACAAGTAACGATAATAACGAAATTATATTACAAAAAATCGATTCATACCTTTATTTTATACATATAGTTATAATCCGTCTGGAACGCGAAAGAGCAAAAAGAGAATAATAATAATTCAAGGATATCGAACAAAGAAATGAGTCGGAAAATATGATTCAAATAACAAACAACTCACAGAGAGGAAACCATCCAATTCGGTAAAAAAGTAAATCATTTGATAGAAAGCATGGGAATGGAAAGAAAAATTAGAATTGCTGATGCGCATGTGTCTAAATAAAGAAACTAGGAAATCGTGCGTGAAAAATCTTTGGAAAATTACATGTAATCAGTCAGACGCGAAATAACGGAAAATTTAGTTTGTAAAAAAAGGAGGTTGTTAATATGTATGTATGTCTAGTAAGTTCTTTTACAGTCGTACTTTTTGCAGTATCTGTTTTTGAGATTACATCATGAGTGACAATAATTTACGCATATTTAACAATTATGTTTATACTTTCTTTGTTTTAAGTAGGTATCATACTGATTATATTAATTTGAATAAGCTTTTCTTTTGCATGAAAAAAATTGCGTCTTGGAGTAAATTCTTGTCACGAGAATCCAAAACCCAGATCCAAACCCTCCGGGGCCGAAAGGCTCAAACGTAAAATTGCAAGGCCAGCCGCTTTGGCCCAGCCGGGCAGCACTACGCCCAAAACAGAAAAGGCCTCCAGAGAAGCGACTATCGCTAAACCTCGTCTATAGGGGAGGATGCTTGGGCGTAGGCATGGGCATACGCTCCGGTGTCCGGCCGCTAATCGTCGGAATATACGGTGGGTAAGTGAGGTACCCTACGGCGCTTACCTAGAGAACTCTGCAGCTGCACTACCCCATCCTTGGTGGCCACACTCAGGGAAACGGGCGTGGCGAGAGAATTTGGCGAAGATAGTAGGGGAAGATAAAAGTCGGTTCGCCGAGGAGTAGTCCGTCCGCTGGTTGTCTGGTTGGGGAAACATTCGGTTTCATCCTAAAACGACTCGGTGATTCTGGGACCCTACGGTTTCACTGTAGCTGCCGCGGATACTTGATCGCCGGAGGGGCGAAAGAGTTGGCGCGGTTGGCATTTTGGGATAGGGCTTTTGCCCGGCCGTCCCCGTAGTTCAGGCTTAATTCACGGGCGGGCTGGTTGTACCTCACGGCCAGATTCCGTTTCCCACGCTTGGCCGATAGTAGCCATCCGCAAGGAGGTCTAGGTCCCGTGGGGGTAGGTAGGTGTTCGCTAAAGCGTCTCCAACGGTGACCCGTCCAACGTTGACAAGAAAACTTGTCTAACATGGGTAGCACGGGGAGAAGAGCCCACCGGTTCGCCGGGCCTCTCCATGAGGTGTCGGTCTCGTGCGGGCAACTGGTTTCGTGCCTCTTTGTCCTGAGGAGTGTGTGCACCTTCCCTGACACCGCATACCTAACGGTCGGTCGGCAGCTGGGTGCCCCTCTGGGGTCCAGCAACCACTTACGTGTCGCTAAACCTAGCACCAGTCACGCCGTGACTGCGGGGGTGAAGCGAAACCTCTCTGAGGGCAGCTTCCCGAAAGCAGCCACAAAGCGGATAAAGATCTACACCTAAATCCTACAATGAGGCACTCGCGACAATCCGGAACCCGTGGAACCTGGAAAGCTACTGCACCGACTCCAGATGCAGAACCGCAAGTTCAACACTGGCTCTTGGAGGGTGCTCAGGCTGACCCGAAAGGGCGGCAGGTGGTGTTCGCCATGGCTGAGAACCAGTGGAAAACCATCAACGAAACCTACGGTGGCACACGGCGTTTGCAATTCTCCCTCGTACCGTTCCGACTTTTGGGACGGAGGGAGAAGGAAGAAGCAGGAGCCACTAAGAATGCAGAGATGGAAACTGCCGAGGCAGGACCACCTACACAGTTGTCTAGGTGTAGGTTCCGACCTCCTGACGGCCCAACTGGTGGACGACTTGCTGCAAACTTCGCCAGGCGAAACAGATACAGCAGGACAGAACATCAACATTCCTGAAACTGCTGCAGATCAACCTCCACCACTGTAAGGCGGCCTCGCCTGCACTACAAGTTTTTATGGTATGTAAAAACATTGATATAGTTCTAACACAAGAACCCTCGATTGCCACGGGCAAAGTAAGCGGCTTAAGGATCAGGGGATGGGCTCTGATACACAGCGATATCCCCAATCCCAGAGCCTGCTTGCTTATTAAAACTAACCTAAATTTTCTGATGATTAGGGATCACTGTTCTAGGACCCTAGCCGCAGTAAAATTCAGTGGATGGAGGGTACTGGGGCAAGAAACATTCCTGAAACTGCTGCAGATCAACCTCCACCACTGCAAAGCGGCCTCGCCTGCACTACAACTTTTTATGGTATGTAAAAACATTGATATAGTTCTCATACAAGAACCCTCGATTGCCACGGGCAAAGTAAGTGGCTTAGGGATCAGGGAATGGGCTCTGATACACAGCGATATTCCCAATCCCAGAGCCTGCTTGCTTATTAAAACTAACCTCAATTTTCTGATGATTAGGGATCCCTGTTCTAGGGACCTATCCGCAGTAAAAATTCAGTGGATGGAGGGTACTGGGGCAAGAAACCTAATATTAGAGTGTGCCTACCTCCCGCATGACCAAGAGAGTCCACCTCCAACCCCGGAAGTGGGAGCACTGGCGGCCTATGCGGGAGAGAGAAAACAAGAATTCCTGCTCGGATGCGATGCCAACGCCTACCACACCCTGTGGGACAGCACCGGCATTAATAAGCGAGGTGAGTCACTCTTAAATCGTTTCGCTGCAAACGAAATAAATATACTTAACCGCGGAAATAAGCCGACTTTTGAAACACCTAGCCGTGCGGAGATTGTCGATATCACCATCTGCACACTGCGCTGCACGAAGTGGGTGGTGCAGTGGCATATGTCGGATGAGCCGTCTCTCTCTGATCACAGATATGTAAGATTAGATATTTAAATACCACAGGTAAGTCACATATCGCATAAAAATCCTAGAAACTGCAATTGGGACGCTTACCGGAAGCGCCTGACAGAAGAAGTAGAGCAATGCCTCAAAAAGATAGGCACCGCTGCCGATATCGAGCTCTTAGCCGAGGGCGTGCGGGCTACCATAAAAACAACAAACAGGGATACACCATCGTGGACCAGGGAGCTGTCTGACTTAAGAGCCGCTTTCAGGTGCAGTGTATCAAACTCTTGGAGTGCTCCAAGAGCGCGGTACTCCGATTGATTCCGAGCCAGAAACCACCCGAACGTGATTTGCTATTTGACAGAAGTGACAGCTGATCCTGCGTAAACAAAACATTGGAGCGTGAAGCACCAAAAAATCGGTAGGTGCTTCAGGGGAAAGGGACGAAGCAAACAAGAACAGTTCGGGAGTATCACACTCTAGACACCCGAACGTATAAAACCGCGTGTGGGGTACTCCGGAGTAACTCGAGAGCGCTCCAATGGTAACACTCGAAAGCGGTTAAGGGCGGCCACCAGAAAACTTTACAACAATGCTAAAAGATCTGGATTCAAGGAACGAATATACAACGTCCCTAACCAGATACAACTGCGTTCTGAGAAAAGCAAAACGGGAATCGTGGAAAAAAGCTGGAGGGAGTTTCTGAATGTTTCAGAATTCGTAAAGTCCTCGCCAAAGAAGGACCCTGCAGAATAGAAACACTGAACAGGCCAAAGGCCGAAACAGAAGAGCAGGTTCTCAAACACCTCCTAAAGGTGCACTTTCCCGGCTCCAAGACCATTCAGACCTGGACTGAGGGAGAATGTGTGGAACTGAGCTATGCTCATATACCTAACTTAAGAGCGCGGACAGAAGACTGGAACCTCGCACCAAAAATAATTCAAATCTCAAAAATTTGAACCCTTTAAATCGGCGGATACGGACGGCATTTTTCCTGCACTGCTACAACAGGGTCTGGAGCCGCTGTCCTCAATTTTATGTACCCTACTAAGGACTACCTTAGCTACGGGTTATATACCTAATAGCTGGAGAGAGGCTCAGTTGGTCTTCATTCCTAAACAGGGCAGGGCGTCCTACACGGAAGCGAAGTCGTACCGCTCCATCAGCCTTACCTCTTTTCTTCTCAAAACTTTAGAAAAGATAATTGGTAGACGGCTGAGGGCCTCCGTATTGGCAAAGCGGCCTCTAAACAAGAACCAATATGCCTATCAACATGGAAAATCCTGTGAGCAAGCTATTCATGAGCTTTCCCGGCGAGCAGAAATTGCCTTAAGCAACAAAGAAGTCGCGCTGGCCACCCTCCTTGATATAGAGGGCGCCGTTCACAGGGCGTCCTTTCTGTCGATGAGTAGGGAACTGCAAAGACGTGGAGTCGAGCCAACGGTGACAAGGTGGATCGACGCCATGATAAGAAACAGAATGGTTCATGTGTCACGGAACCTCTGCACTATAAAGGCGACCGTAGCAACTGGCTGCCCAGAGGGCGGAGTACTGCCACCCATACTGTGGTGCCTGGTGGTGGATGGCCTGCTTTCCGAACTTTGCACGGCGGACTTCCATGCACAGGGCACCATCATGATCTGCGGCAAATTCGAGGGCGTGATATCCGAGAGGATGCAAGTCGCACTCGGACTCGTGGAAAGGTGGTGTAAAAGAGAAGGGATAACTGTTAACTCTAGAAAAGCGACTACGGTCGCGTTCCAGACTTCGGTGTCCCACCGTTTTCGGCTCGAAGATATAAGGGTGACTTTGGACGCCAAATTGATGTACAAACCGCACCTCGAACAGGTAACAAACAAAGCCACGAGAGCCTTTTGGGCCTGTAGAGGAATGTTTGGCAAAAGGTGGGGGCTGAAACCTATGATGGTACACTGGCTGTACACGAAAGTTATAGTACTGTAATGATATTAGCTACTGTACAGCGGTCTTTAATTGTAGTTCCGCGTTTACTCAATAGATGGCGCTGTTAACTGTACTAATTTTTCTTAATTTTCGATTGTTATAAATAGGGCGAAATTTTGACAATATATATACAGGGTGAGACATTAGTGCGTCAAAGCTCAAAATATCCCTTATTATTGAATATATCAAAAACTTCATGTACAAGAATCATAGACAGTCTTAAGCTACACATTTTAAAATTAATTTCATATATACAGGGTGTTTCATATCGCTAGAGTGAACCAAACATACATTTTCTTAAATGGAACACACTATATATTATTTCAAATTTGGATTAAGCCCATCTTCCTCGTTCTTTTAATATAAGGTTTTATTCAGTTATACCGAGTATTTCAGAAGTTATGGTCAATTTTGTGTGAAAATCGTGACGTATTTAACGTCCTATGTATTCCATACGAAACAGCTTGAAATTATTTTTTTAATCAATCATCGTAGCAAATTTTAATCAATCATCGTAGCAAAAATTTCTGTATATAAAAAAAAATTAACTTTGAAATTTTTATTTTTTTTTTTTAATAAATAAATTTTACCCTTTTAACTCAATTTACTAAAAAAAATTATTTCTAAAAAAAAAACTTTACTGAAAAAAAAATTTTAATTTTTCAAATATTATTTTTGTACTTAGAAAAATTTACTGTTTTAATTTTCAAAAAAAAATATTTTTCTCAAGTTTTTGCAACTTTCCAAACTTAAAATTTCTTACAAATTAAATTACCTTATTTTACTTGTGTGAGTGTGTATGTGTGTGATTTTGGAAGCTTCTGTCTTCGCGCGCCTAGACGGATGTTGGATGGACGACGTCCTCTTCGTAGGGGTAATTAAGTTTAAATTAGGTGGAAAATTTTTATGTTTAAAGTACTTTTTCGAAGATAATCGTTAATTTGGGCCCACGGTGCACCGGGGTAATTTTAATAAATTTTACGTAGAAAATTAAACGCTCTGTTTGACGATCTATGCAAAAAGCGGAAGTTTGTTGCTCTCACACGGCTTTTTATAGGTGATTCGCAATTGTCTCTAAATTTCATCAGAAATACCTTTTGATAGTCATCTGTCAATCACGGCAATCAACGATCGTTGATGGATTAATTTATGCGCGTCCGGTCGAAAATTTGTTGTATACAGGGTCACCCGAAAAGTTGTAGATTTTAATTACCACCTACTTTTTCTTCTTAAAACGCCCCTAACTGGCTGGTCTTTCCTCTTGTGTGTGTGGAATTTAATTGTGTGATTTGGTTATAATATTTATGTGTGTTTGTGTACAAAATCGATGATATAAAATTTATTAATTACCTTATAAAATATGAGTGATAATATTGTGGTGTATTTAACATCTTTCTGTCTTTGTTGCTGGCTGGACTTAACATAAGATCTCTGCTGAGCAACACCCTCCTTCTGCGTCAGATGGCTACTGAGGCAAACCATGACATCGACTCGCACATGTGCGAAGAAAATACCGATGGTGCCAACTTGAAGAGTTGCGCATCCTCTATCATTTGATAGTGTTGAATTGGATTTAAATGAATTAATTTAAAACAAATACCTCGTATGTGTGCAATCATGTTAATGTTACATATTTTATAAAATAGAATTAAATTAAATTGAAGAAATACACAGATCAGATTATTGAGGGGTAGATTAATATTGTAGGGATGTTGGCTTGAGAAAAGGAAGGAACATCTGACCAAAAGAATCCTTTTCTCAAGCCAACATCCCTACAATATTAATCTACCCCTCAATAATTCCACTGCCAACAATACACAGGGCCCCATATACAAATCACTGATTTATATCCCCAAACTGACCGATAAAATTAAAATGTTATTTAAGGATACTAACATTAATATTGCTTTCACAACTGCCATACCTACCCAAAATTTTTTCACTAAACTTAAAACTAAACTTCCACTTTACCAACACCATGATGTAGTTTACGCAGTTAAATGTATTGACTGTCAAAGTTATTACATTGGTCAAACAACTCAAAGATGGCGCGAGCGCGCTGTCCAACACAAAAGCGATTTTAAAAAGCCCAAAAAATGTGCCCTTGCGGCACACGTCCACCAAACCAATCACAACATAGACCTTGAAAATCCGGTTTTTTTATTTAATCAAAATAACTACAATAAAAGGTTAGTCTTGGAGAATTTAGCTATAAATAGAATCACCAAAAATTTAAATACAAAAGAACAATCGTCATCTCTTTCCAATATCTATTCAAATATAGTTGAAAACATTAAAATAAAGCTCCAATAGGCTTTTGTTCTTTCCCCACATTATAGTTGAGTTTTCTTTTGTAGTCCCCTGTATGTGCGACATCTAAATATCCTCGAAAATTTGTTAAAAAGAAAAATTTTTTGCCTTCTGGACATCTCACTTACACATGACATTGCATTCGATTTTAAAATATTATTCTACATTTATTGTTCGTAACGTCCCATTTACAAGGTTTTAAACAAATATAACATATTAAATTTAGTGACAAAGTACATACCATTCTCAAAATCAGTTAATAATAGGTGTATATAATTACTACACTGTGCATTAATGCCTGAAGCAAGTTTCAATGTCTACATAAATTTAAAGTAAAGCCCAATGTAAGTTTTTCACAGTCAAATTTAAAACTTGTTAAAATTTATTAGTGTTTGTTAATAAATAGGTCTGAGGAAGGAGAAAATTAGTCTCCGAAACGTCACAAGGCTAAAATACTTGTTTTATTAAAAAACTAAACCCGAATTCTGTGTTAATCACAGTAATTTCATTACATCAATATACGACAAATCAGCGTCAGCAACTGATTTTTTCACTTCAATTCAACTATATATATATATATATATATAACATATTAGGGGCAGGGTTATATTAGAATAATTCTAAGTCCAGCCAGCGACTAACCAAGGATAGATGTGAAAGCACTGGTACATAAGGTATTTAGAACTTTTTAATGTAAATTACAATGTAAAACAAGATTTCAACATCTGTACGGTCCGAATTGTGAAAGTGAACTTTAAGTGAGCTGTATCCATGGATTCGCAATTTCATTTAGTGCAGTTAAATTTGCGTGCGATAGTACCTAGAATATATGTCAGAGTTACTATGTAAACAAGAAAATACATGATTGGTTTTTTTAAACGGACATGTACCTATTTAGCACATGTTAATCCAGCAAGTAAAATGATAATTCCATAGAGATTAAGAAATAAAAAAATTAGATTAAAATTATTAAAAACGAAGTAGAGCCGTCAAAATTCGTTTTAAAAGATAAATATATTATAAATAAACATTCACAACTTTTTGGTATCGTTTACAATGTACAAATAGTAAATTTTAGTTTGTAAACATATCTATAATGATTGCTAGGTGTTATTAAGAAGATTCTTATATCGATATCCTTTTGGAAGATGTTTGAAGTAGAATTTTAATATATACAATTATTAATAAACGAGTCGATGGCCGCAGTGGTTAGGCGGCTGACTATTGTTGTGAGAGGACGATAGGTGCCGGGGTTCAATTCTCTGGAGGGGCGGTGACATTTTTTCAGAGAGTTTAATCCCGGATCGAGTTGCCATTCCCTGTTGGGAGCAAAGTGATTAACAGCACGGCATTATAAAACGCGATATGATGCTGTCACAAAGCCATTTAAACACAACTTACACATACTAAACTACACCGCAAGAGTTGCAGTGAAGCCAGACAAGTGATACAGCTTACGGAGTCTCTGCAACTAAGCACCCACCACACATTAAAAGAAAAATACCATTTTGGAAAGCCAAGCTGACAAAATCTTTGTAAGTAACCAATGTCAAGAAGTACAAATCCGTATAAATTCAAGAGATATCCTTTTTGGAGGCGTTTACCAAAATAGACAACATCAATATCCTTTTTGAGACCAAATCTACCAAATTCTTGCCGATATCCAAGTAGGACGTAGAGTGCCATATTACATATCCACCATATAAGGAAGACGCAGAGACAATATCGTGTGCGCATCGTAATCATAAGAGATCTAAAATAGGTATTTATAAGTAGCTATAACGTAGGGCATCAAGTTAGTTAGTAAAAGACAATTTTTGTAAAAAACTAGAAGAATACACAACTTTATTTACCGTAGTTATTTTCTTTGATTTAATAGAGTTTAGTGATTCATTAATAAGTAGAATACATTATAAGTATGTTGTTATTTGGAATTATAACTTCATTTTGATACTGAACCCACGTAACACTACAGTACCTTCTATAACTTATGCATCGTTGGTCTGGTGGCACAGAGCTAGTTTTGGCTATGTGGCCAACGCACTCAGTAAAGTCCAGAGCATTGCCTGTTTAGCTATCACTGGAGCCATGTCCTCGACGCCGACTGCGGTGATGGAGGCGATCCTTGAGTTTCCTCCGCTGCAGCTTGTTCTGTGGTCGGAGGCAGTCCTAGGGATCTACAGAGCAAAATATAGTGGAGCTTTCTCCGGTAAAACGGGAGATCATACTAGCATCTTTACCTACATATAGCAGACAATACCACTGTCCATGAGGGCGGATAAGATTTCGCCAACTTTCAGCTTCAGTGGAGGATACAATGTAAACATCTCCAATACAGAGATTGCCGAAACTCTTGTCCACAAACCGAGACGGGAGGTATTTCGCTGGTTTGTGGACGCTTCTAAAACGCCTAACGGCACGGGAATTGGAATTTGGAAAGATGGTGAAACCGAGGGTGAAGCTTTCAGCCTAAGGAGCTCCGCGTCCATCTTCCAAGCCGAAGTAATCGCAATCTAGACCTGCGCGGAAGGCATTTTAAATTGCCTGCAGGTTAATAGAGAAGTGGAAATTTTCTCTGACAGTTAGGCTGCCCTTACAGCACTACAGGCTGTCAGGTTCGATTCCGAGGTAGTGCTACACTGCTATATGACTCTCGTAAAACTGGCGGAACGTCACAACACCACGCTGAAATGGGTGCCACGTCACTCTGGAATCAGAGGTAATGAAATGGCTGACAAATTAGCTACAGGTGCCGGTGAGGGACAACTCGTGGGTCCAGAACCTACATGTGGGAACTCCTATGGCAGCATCAAAGCCTTTGTCAGAACTCGCTGCTAGACATTGCTCCCATTGGAATGCACTTGCCGGGATGATACATGTGGGAATGCTGAGGAAACTCCAATCTATCTTCTTACCGACTGCTCGACAGTGGACAGGGAGAGGCGGAGTTACTTCGGGGTCGGGCGTCTGGACGATCCCGGACTAAGGAAACTCACTCTCGACTAGGTTGCGGACTTCTTCGTCCGAGTGCAACCTGGCTAAGAGGAGTAAAACAGCACGAGGGCACAATGGACCTTCATTATGGCCGAGCTTGCCTTCACGGTTCTTCCGCCCATGCAGTCCCAAAAAAAAAAAGAAATTCTCGTCAAGTGTCGCTAACTCAATTCTCATCCTTTGTGTAACTGATCAATTTCATATTAGGTTTACTGCCATTGGAGGTATTATATTAAATATTATTTCTATTAGATTCTTCATAATAGTCTTTTTATTGCGGGTGTGTTATTAGTTTGTTCACTTTCTAAACTTCTTACTAAAATATTCTTTGATTTTCAAACCGTATCCATCATCAACTATCAATATACGATCAGTTGAGATTACAGATTGGTACACTTTTGATGTACACAAAGTACTAAGTGTATATGATAGGTTTTTTTTATTCTTCTTAAATTTAAACTAGTGTCTTAATTTAGGCCACACTTGTGGTAAGTTGAAATCGTCATAAAAATTCCATAAGAAACACCTTACACATATTGATTTGCAATAAATACCGCAAAAGTTTAGAGAAAGACAGGCTTTAGCCCTTGTAAGATAGAAGAAAGCAAGCAAACTAAGTCAAAAATTATATATTTCTACAACCAAAAATACACTATCATGTAACAATACTCTCAAAACTCGAAAAAAAAGCACTTGACTTTTTCAACAAAAATAATAATTTTATAATTTATACACTTTAGAGGGTACACGTTTTACAATAGTAATAAAAAAGAAACGGAGGAAGTATTATTCCCGATGCACTGACAGAAAACATGACTAATATTGATAATTTTAAATGATCCGGGAATTTGATAGCCCTTTTCCTACTTTGTTCAGCACTCGAATGCTTTCATTTCGAATCATCTATCACGGCCAGAAGTGTTTTCCTCGGAGCGCCTTTCGAATAAACCCTTTCGATTGAGATAATTCTTGAATAGTTCTTAGATTTCTGCCATAAACATGGGATAACTGCGCTCAGGGACACAGTATTTCCTTCTTAGTTTAGCTAAAACCTGGCTGCCATCCGCGATTATGTGGAGTTTTCCCAAACAATTTTTGATTTGAAGTAGTGTGGAGAGCAACATAGCATTCCTCTACTTATCTAAATGACATGTAACCGTCGACATGCACTTGTAGCTGTCTGTCCATAGTTTCTTAAGAATAATTTCTATATTGTAAGCAGTCCAGGTGTCTACAGTATAATCTGTGAATGTCTCAATTTAGCATGTAAAAACATGCATCTTACATTACTGCTTAGACCTCTCTGTGGTTTTTGAGATTAAGTTATAGCATAGTTAGAATTTATAGTTAATACTGATCGTTTAAATGCGTGGACGCGTAGTAACTTGTGTTCTACTGATTGGGTGAAAATATTTGCGATTTTTTATAGTGTTTATTAAGTTTATTATGTTTAATTGTGCAAATTTCCATACTATTGAACTTTGATCTGTTGCAATCTCTCATAAAGGATCGCTTTCCACGATACCTCTTGATCCTGCACATAAAATTGATCAATGCAAGGCGTGCTCTGCCGCTATCAAAAGGAAATCTGTTTCGCTGCGATGTACACAATGTTTTGGAATCTTTCATCCTGCTTGTGCGAATGTCCCGTCCGAGAATATACGTTATCTCTTGGACGGTGTGTCATGGAAATGCTCAGAATGCAGTGATGCTGAATGTGAAATATCATCTATCGTTGACAATGCTGCCGAAGTTGCAGCTTATTCCGATTCCAAAACATTGGATTTAATATTAAAATCTCTCCGTTCGCCCAAATCGACATGAAACAACTGGCATCTAAATATGATAATGTGCTAGAATCTGTTAAATTTTGTTCTGATAAAATTACTGACTTCGAAGGCACCTTGAGAAATGTTAATGAGAAAGCTAAAGTCATTGACAAGCTCTCGCTTGAAAACACTAATTTAAAAACGGACCTCGCTGTAGCCAATGCTGAAATACATGACCTTGAGCAATATTTCCGATTAAACAAATTAGAAATCCAAGGTATACCTGGATCTACTAATGAAAATATCACGAATGTTGTTGAAACAATAGCTTCATTTATAAATTGTCCCTTAGTAGTAAGCGATATAAATGCAATTCACCGAGTACCAATCAATCGAGTACCATCTCGAGGCGAAAAAAAGATGAATTACTATACGCTGCCAAGCAATACCGATGCGACAAAAAACCGTCAAGTCCAGGGATCAGCATACCGGATATTTCATCCCCTGTGTTTATCAACGAGCATCTCACAAAAGAAACTAAATACTTATTCAAAAAAGTTCGGGACACTGCTAAAGAGAAAAATTATATATATGTATGGGTAAGAAACGCGACTATCTTGGTACGTAAAGATGATCGGCCCGAAGTGTTTGCTATAAAGTCGGAGATTGATATAACAAAACTAAAACAATTCCATTAGTTAAACATTTAATTGAATTTAATTACTAGTGTTCTTAATATGGATCTTAGTGTATATGACCAGAATGTGCGTGGTCTTAGATCAAAATCTCATTTAATATTACCAAATACATCTAATGGTGAATATGATGTTGTCTGCTTGACAGAAACATGGTTGAATGATTCAACGATGGACCATGATTACATATTATAATTATCACTTATGTGTTTCGGCATGATCGTAACTTAGAGTTATGCGGAAAGAAGTCGGTGGCGGTGTATTAATTGCGTGCCGTGCTAATCTGCCCGTCGTTGTGAGAAAATAATGGAACTCTCAGACTGAGGATGTGTGGATATCCATGAAACTTGTTGGTGACAATTCTCATTTAAATATTTGTTGCATTTATATTCCGGCACATGATTTCTTATTTTTGTCTTGTTTTTTGAATCGTCTCGAACAGCTGTGTGTCGACAATCTATGGGATATTTTTCTTATTTGCGGGGATTTCAATTTACCTAACCTTGATTGGCTACCTACAATCACTTTGTGCCATACAATATTATAGTAACGACATATCCGTTTCATTTGTTGACACACTGTCGCTGTCGGAGCTTTTACCATTTAACCACATTCACAATCACACCGACAAACTGCTCGATTTAATTCTATGCAATGACTATCGTGTTGATTCTATTACGCAATCACCCATTAGTCCCTGAGGACGCCCACCATAAAGCAATTGAGTTTTCCTTTAACTTCTCACATATAAAAGATTTGCGGCACAAAACATGTCAATATTTTAATTCTCGCACCATTAATTACGCCGAAATTAATAAGCATTTTTTAGACATCAATTGCTCAAATAAATTATCCCATTTATCTATTGATTCAACCGTTAGTAAATTCTATATCATTCATTATGCTTTATTAACATACGTTAATCTCAGAAAGCCCCTCAATACACGCTTTCCTTCCTGGTTTTCTTGCGCAATCATCTCAACAATTAAAGAAACGTTACGAATTCACAAAAAGTGGAAACGGTTTGAAACTGCACTGATTTTTTTATCATTTAAAATTATTAGAACACGCTCTAAACAACTAAACAAATACAAGCGAACTATGAGCAATATGAGTCTAACGTTGAACGCAATATTGTAGCTAACCCTAAATTATTATGGTTCTATGCTGGCAATCGTCATACGTCACATTTTATTCCTAGCACTATAACACTGCGTGACCACACAGCTACCGGTGGTCAAAATGTATGTGACTTGTTCTCCGATCATTTCGCTTCAATTTTCAATCGGTATCCTGATGTTAGGAATGACCCTGCTGCAGATCAGGCAACGAGGCAGGCATCCTGTCTCAATCTAATTAGCAACTGTTACATCGACCAAGCTGTTGTTATAAAAAAAATCAACAAATTAGATATATTAAGGATAGGTTACAAGCGGTAACAGTGCACAGATATAAATCATGTTAGACAACAATTACGTCAGGTATATTAATTTTAGTGTATATAAATGATATTGATTCCTGTTTCCGTCATTCTTGGTTTTTATGCTATGCTGATGATCTAAAAGTCAGCCGTCAGATACGCTGTTCTCGTGACTGTCTTTTATTATAGGACGACCTTAATCCCCTGGCACTCTACTGTTCTCACCGCTGTCTGTATCTTAATATTGATAAATGCGCTCAGATTACCTTTACCAGAAATCTTAATAAATACGTTTTTTAGTACCACATTAATAACCACAATCTCTCGCAACTCACTAAAGTCAAAGATCTTGGAGTCGTCCTCGACACAAGGATGACATTTGGAGATCATATCGGATATGTGGCTAACAAATGCTATAGAATTTTGGGTTTTATCTTGAGAACATGTAATCGCTTTAGTTCAATTGCAGGATTAAGATTACTATATTTTGCATTTTTTACTCACGCCTAAATTATACCACCTAAGTTTGGAACCCTCAGTACAATGTACATATCAATAGAATAGAAAATATTCAGAAAAAATTCATTAAATGTATTAATCGCCGCGCTAACACGGGTATTGCTCATAAGTCTTACTTTAAATCTTGTATGCGATTGAGTATGCATTCGCTATCAGAAAGACGACTAATGATGATATTTTGTTGACTGTTTGACTGCTTAATGATATTTTGTTTGGAATTCAAATCGCAACTGGGTTAGTTGATAGGTCGTATCTACTAAATCTTATACAATTTCATGTTCCTCAGCGAATGGTGCGCTTCCCTTCTCTTCTTCATATACCGTTTAGAAACACAAACTCTGCTTCTAACTCTCCCATCGTGCGAATATGTTCATCTATTGACCGATTTAATATAGACTGTTTTGCTCATAATTACCTTTACTATAAACATCATGTTCTTCGTTTCGTGTGTCGGTGTGATTCTGAAAATTGAATTTCTGCATTATGCCCTTTTTTATGCCTATACTTTAGGTACACGCATATGTACATTTTTCATTCTAATGTATATTTACTCACACTCATTGTAATCTATTGTCGCTACATATACTATATTTGTATTTATAAATTATGTAATAGTAGACTCTTAACTGGAGATTTCTCTGTCTGAGTCTCAAACTGGAAATAAATAAATAAATAAATAGTTATATTAAGACTTTAGAAAAGAATTGAGATTTTAAAAATGCCTTATTAGCAATTTAACATAAGCGTACAACATACATATTTACTTACCAAAGTTGTTTTTGAAGGAAGACCGCACATTAATACAAAACCGCACAAAGTATACTTATTTTACTGACTTGTCTAACTAGTGGAACCAATTTATATGAAAAATTTGCAAATATAACACCACTTATCATTTAAAAATAATAATGGCTCTTGTCTCAATCTATACTGCGTGTCCGAAGTCAGCCCAAATGACAATATTTCTAATTTTCAACTTTTTTATACAACACATGGATATTTACACAGCTATAATAGGAGCGTCCAAAAAATATTGTAGTGTTAAATTTAGAGAACCGTTTGCACAACACTCGGCTTATGTTCCATTTCTTACTCAGTCTTCTCTTCAAGAACATTAACCAATAAACGAACGAGTAGAAATTACTGAAAAGCTTATTAGTAAGAAACATGAAACTGGGCCAAACCATACAACTAGTAGAATTAATTCAGGATACAACAATGAAACTAATTTAGAAATTGATAATAAATGTCTCAACGAGTCATGTTCGAGGTGGTTAGAAAAGTTATCACGAACAAATCCCTAATGTCGCTTTATAAATAAGACACGTACTTCTTCCTATACATATCTATTACCATATTCATACTTGTACTACTTTTCATTAACCCCTCATTTTTATTTCGTACATATACATAGAACAATGTTCCTTGTATAAATTGTAATCAAATAACGTATGGTTTATGTGTGCCAAGTATAATAATGTACGTATAATGGATACTCACAACCGATAATAAATTAGGTTATATACAATCGTGGTACTCAACAATACTGACAATTACTATCGAATACGGGATGCTACTGCAATCGATGTAGCCTGTCGCTTGAAAGATATACGCGGTTGACTGTAAATTCATGTGAACATTACTTCTAAATCTAGAGGAATTACGTCCGACATTTGCCGAGACCACCTCGCCTAAGTTCAATGTCAAACACTACGTTATGTAACTATCTGTTTCAAGCGAGAACAATTCGACACAATCTCGTTATCCTTTTTTATCATTTAGATGCTAGTTTCTCGGTACTCACTGGAACGTATTGTTGTCCGTTTGTCCTTCGCAACTTTTAGCGGGTCAAATAAGAATAAATCTCAAAGCTTTGTGTGCTACAAATTTTTCATTGTTTTTATTTTGTCTTACATTTTCTTCCACATCTTCATCTTTAAATTCGTATGAAGATTGTAGAAAATATGTCAGTGGTAACATGAGAACCACATGTGTCAAATATTGAATGTACGAGTGGCTGCGAATGTCAGAAAGAGTACGTAGTATGAAGGTATTTTTTGTCTGTGGTGGGTGCTATTGCTTATCTGACTACCGTGCAACTGTCGCTGTGCAGTTTGTGTGTGTAAATACGTTGTATAGCCTTGTTACAGCACTCTCCCGGCGTTTATAATGCTGTGCTGTTAATCAGGATTCCCCAAAAGCGAATGGTAACTCGCTCGAGGTACAATTCGTAAACAGCAATAGCAAATTTATCGGGTGGTTCCAATCTTTGAGATTGTATTTTGAATGACATTTTGCCATATAAACACATAAATTTCATTTATGATACGAGAGATGTTGGTTCTTAACGATACATATGTTGCTATCTCCGCGAATTTCGCTACAATATTTAGCGAAAATGTGTTAGTTGAAATGATTATCATTTTTCTAGACATTTACATAGTTTCAACCAATCACATTTTCACTAAATAATTTTAACGGATCTCGCGTACATGAAAATCTAGGTGAAAAGGCGGCAAAAGTCTGTTCTTCGTTGGTATAGATGACATATTTTACACAGGTTGGCAAAAAAGTAGTTGAGATAAATTATAGGACCTTAAGTGTGACATATAGCGCCATTGTATGGCAACCACATGTTTGTGAGATTCATACCACCGAAGATCAAAAAACAATTATAAAGTTACATTAGCAGCTCCTTATTTTTATCTAACTAATCATTAATGGAATTAAATGTAATGCCGTTGATGTTGACAGTTTAAACATCAAGTTAATTAAACTTTATTGTGAAATAATCGTTCCTATATTAACATATTTGATAAATATTTGTACAGAAATTCGGTTTTACCTGCACAATGAAAACTGTCGCGTGTGATACCTTTATCGAAACGTAACTCACCATCAAACTTTCCCGAGTTGTGGCTTGTTAATATTTTGCCATGTTTCTCTAAAATATTAGAAAAAGTTCTAACAACCCAACTGCGTCAACATTTAATAGTTAATCATATTTTACCACATACACAGTCCGGCTTTAAACAGGGATTTAGTTATAGTCCTACATTATCACACTCAGTAGATGATGTAATTGCTTTAGATAATAATGAAATACATAGTTATAATGGTAACAATTGACTTCTCGAAAGCGTGGGATACAATTGATCATAAATTATTACTCAGTATCCTTCATTATATAGGCCTCTCAAATGAAACAGCTCAAATGTTTGATAGTTATTTGACAAATTGAAAGCGATTGGTTATATATAATTTACACTAACTATCTAAGCGAGCACGTACAGTATTGTCAAGGCCATTACTATGCGGATGGTGCTTCATTGTATTTGGCATTTGACCCTGTGGACATCCATTTGGGAAATGCAAAGGTTAATGAACATGCTGAAAAATGTGTTACTCTGACTAAACAGCATTATTTAAGAATAAATTCAAAAAATTGTTCCGTTATTTATTTTTCTACGAAAGCCTATATGGCCTACCTTATGTATATTTATTATCAGTAAAAATAAGAGGTGGGCAACTACAAAGCAGGATGGTGTATAGGTTTTAAACCAGACATCAGATAACTTTTTGAGATTTCCGGGGCAGGTATCTATCGTGATTATAAAGTCCTTCAAGGTTTTGAAGTTATTGTATGGAAATAGAAATCATTTAAATATAAATTTGAGGCTTCTCCTCACTAACTCATTGATTTCGTCTAACTTTGATTATTGTGACCATTATTTGTGGATTATGTTTAGATTACTTTCTACTAAATTTCAGCATATTACTTGCTTTTTGTGCAGATCTGTTTGGCTAAAAATGGAATATCTCTACTACTACTACTCTTTTTTTGAAACTTTCAAGTTGCGCGCCTCGAATAATTCCGGTGTATCGATTCGGAGACTTAATGATGATAGTCAATTTCCTAGTTTAGACACGTCGTCTAATCCTACTGCCAGAGCTAGTGATTCCATAGTATCAGATGTCGTAACCCCTACTAGGGAGAAGTAACCTTAATTTTTCTAAAGCTGCCCAGTCAAGTAAGAAGTCAGTGGTATCGCTTATAAACAACAGCGACTTGTTATTTGCTCCAAACGGTAGACTACCAGACACTTTTCAAAAGAAACATCGGTTTTTGAATAGCGAGAGGGTTAACCCTGAGACTAATACTGCAGACAATGGTCAATGTGACAATTTATGGGACAAGGATTTTATCATTTCTTCCTTAAAATCTATGTTTGAGAGTAATCCAGAAGATGTAATACTGATTCTTAAAGCGATCTTTCCCCAGAATTATCACAATAATTTGTCATGGATAGAGTCAGTATCAGTGGAAAAAGCATTAATTAATTAAAATTAATTTCCTGGAACATGAGATCCTTTGCAAAAAACAAACCGAGTTTATTTAATTTTATGGATGGCATCCACCCTGATGTTGTTGTTCTGAACGAGACATGCTTTTTACCCAACTACTATTCATTACTATTCATAAAAAAAGGGATGACGGTTACGGAGGAATTTCCATTTTAATTAAGAATAATATTCCATTTCCTTATATTCCGATGGATAAACACGAGGTTCCAGAGAATGCTGAGTTCGCCGTGTGTAGGGTATTCAACATCACTATCCTGGCTGCCATAGGTGATTTAAATGCCACACTTCACACTTCATGGGGCTGTGATTTATCTGACCGCAAGGAAGAGATTCTGATCAGTATCATCGAGGAATTTAATCTGGACGTTCTGAATGACATGTTACCCACGCGAATCCAACCTTCTGAATCTTCAAGACGTGTCGTGGATTTAGTAATTGGTTCCCCCGATATAGCGTTATCTATGTACAGAGTCGCGAACAGATGATGATCTTCTAGACAGTGATCATTTGCCAATCACTTTATTTATTGGAGATGGGCGTGTTTCTTCTGAGTTTCACTCTAACAACAAGCAGTTCAATATTAACAAAGCTAATTAAAACGGTTTTTCTGCATAGATATGCTGCAGTATGAATTGTCACACATAATCAATATTCCGGCAAAGTTTTGTCAAAAGTTCTTCTACGACTCCATTTTATTAGCAGTTATTAGAAGATTTATATGCTCGTAATTATTTCTACTACTAAACCTTTTATTAAAGGTAAACTCACTTATACATTATTTAAACTTTTCAGT
The DNA here is from genome assembly GCA_023690525.1 of Holotrichia oblita. Taxonomy (NCBI): domain Eukaryota; kingdom Metazoa; phylum Arthropoda; class Insecta; order Coleoptera; family Scarabaeidae; genus Holotrichia; species Holotrichia oblita. The sequence continues at coordinate 67,650,776 of CM043020.1, forward strand.
TAAACCTTAAAGGACCCGTGTAGACCACAGTTTCCGGTAAATGCGCTATACACTCCTTCTAAATCGTGCAATTTGCATAATCGGTGGCTAAAAACAAATTTGGGTTGAAAAGCGACCACGAAATGGATTAAGTCCTCTGTACTCGGAAGTTTATTCAACTCAATTATGTAAGACCGTTTTAAACTTGGAAAATTACTATATACATATGCAGTAGGCATATAATACCAGCACCTTTTCTGTAGAGTAGATCACTGAAACTTTGCAAATTGTTTCATTTCTTGTACAAAATACTATAAAATAAAATTTCCAGTCACTTTTAACATTTCTTCCTATCTGACCTCATCTTATTATTATTATTATTATTATTATTATTGTTATAATAAATCACTTTATTAGATAAATAATCTCTCCTTTTCTCTGGCTCTCTCCAAATACAAAAAAAAACAACCAACTGACGAGTTGATTGTATTTTCCTTTGTTAGAATATTGGGTCATTATTGCTACAAATTATAAGATTACTGCAAGAGAATCTTATTATGGTGATTAAGTTACTGTCCAGAACCTTTCTAATATAACTTAGCCGACACAACTAAACACTGAGAGTTTAAGAATCTGGTTAGATAAATCGAAAATAGAGTACGTCGGACCGATACAGTCGATATGATCCTCGATTTATATATCTATACAATGACCAAAAAATTTGTATACGAATAGTTAGAGTATAGTTAATTGATCGAATCATCATATGGCCGTAAACCATTAACTTTCTCTTATAAATGTCTGTCACAAAAACTACCAAAAAGTCAACGTGGCCTTTTCCTTTTTTCGATATTATTGTATTTTATAGCTTTTCTTTCGTCTTTTCAGCTTTTATATTTCCTAATATTAACTCTGGCTAACCAAATTATTGTCCTGACATTTCCAAATAAACGAGTATGATATTCTGTGTGGCAGTGTTGGTTGTGTAACGTTTTGCTAAAGATATTATTCTACTCTATAAAAACATATTCGAAGTTATAGTGAAATTACAACAATAAAATAATAATAAAACATAAATTATAGGATAAAGCTCAACAATAATGTTACAAAAGATCATAGGCTATAATTTACAATTGTTTGTAATATTATATTTTAGGCAGATTTCAGCTCGAATGATTTTTCGACTGATAGATTCCATTTCATCATTTTCAATGAAGTTGTATTGCCCGGAAGGTAATGGCAGACATTCCGAATTCAATCAATGAGATTGCATTTAACGTCAACGTAAAACGACACTTAAACGCAATTGCGAGAAGAAAACCCCGAAGCAATTTCCTGGTACTCACAAAAACTCTAAATCTTTATATTAACAACATAAACTATTTTATTCTAGATAACAGATTCTGCTTATCGCGATTAGCTAACTTTCTTATATTTTATTAACAAAGCCGCTGTAATACCCGAAACTTCAATAAATAATATAACTCAAAAAAAGTTTCCAATTCTAGCAACCATTAATGTACGTATCTACGATACAAAACCAAAGAAAAGGCAACCTAGCATTAATGTATAAACACTGAAAAGTTAAGCGACACTGAGAGAATGTAGTTTAAGTTGACCCTAATTTATAAGAGTTTAAGGCGAATCTTGATGAAATAACCACTCAGATGACAGTTTTTGTCGAAGAAAGTTTCATGTCTCCATTAATAAAGGCGTTCTCTTGTTGAGCGTAATCTTTCGGCAAATTTCACGTGCTACCATACACAGAAAAAGCTCCATTTTTATTTTTCGCATCGTTTGTATAAGAACCGTCCTTGTATCCTTTTTCGCATAGTAATCTTATCTTATACAGTTCACCTACTTCCTATAATTCTGTTGATTATAAGCAAGGATTAACTATGTGAAATATGTTTAGAAAGTTTAACAATTTGTTCCGTATTACTATACAAATTTTGAAGTGCGAGACAAATTATACCGAATACTATTAAATAATAAATGGTGTTTAAAATCTGTTTCCTAATGTAAAAATCTGTTTTCTTTCAACGACTTTTAGTCGTGATAGTTTTATTGCGCAATTCGTGTATAGCACTTAAGAAGCATACAGATAAAACCTGAAAGACACACTGTTTAACAATCTTTTTACTGTTACATTATTTCCCCAGTTTCAAGAAATCTGTCAAAATTAAAGACCGCAAGCTTAGTACTTTTTTCAATTATTTAAATTTAGGTTAGCTATATATTGTACGGTTATAAATTTTTCAATCATGATATAGTACACACTTTTCTTGATTGTTTCGGAATACTTTTAAAAGTTTTCAGTTTCCACGAAAGGCAGTGATAACATTTTTTCTTTATTTGTTTCCAGACAGATTCATTTTAAACAAAGCGGAAGGTATTCGTTAAGAATGATTGTTTCGGCTTTAGTTCTACATATATACAGATCAAACAGCCGCCCTATAGTCAGGGCATCGTATGTCGGAAGCATTCGGGAGTAGAGAAGTAGGGATGCGTTAGTAGGTTTAACTCGACAGCGCACAGTTGTATTGTATTAGCGAGATAAAGTAATTCATGCTATCGTAAATATACGATTATTATTGTTACTATTACTGATGCTGATTGTTTTGTAATTCATTATGGACATTTTTACCCTTCAACAAAACAAATAGGTATGTTACAAAACAACATCATCGTGGTTACTCAATAAGAGATATTGTACGCCTATTTAACGATGAGTTCCAACAGACTATTTGTTTTGAAACAGTTCGTCATATAATCAATAACTTTGAAATGTACGGCTGTTTAAATCCGTGTAAAACTTGTATTTACAGACGAATCGTCGTTCGCTTTACATGGTCGACACAACCCAAGTGTTGCAAGGTATTGGTCACAAGAAAAGAGACCTTGTACTTATGACGCTCGAACACAATACTCTGCAAAATTAAATGTTTGGGCTGGCCTATTACATAACAACATAATTGGGCCATTTAATTTATTTACTTATGATCAGAAATTATTGTCTTCGTTACGTGTGTAATTGCTTCTCCTATTTGTGACGAGTTCATCATCTATATTTTTACCACAAACTTCTGTTTAGTTTAAAAAGTTTATAGAAATTTTGAGAATAAGCAAACAATTATTGTATTGCGCATATGTATTGAACAGAATACAACCGTGCGGTCTCGAGTGAAGCGTGCATCTAACTATCTACTAATACATCCCTACTTCTCCATTCCCGAATAGTTCCGATATACGATGCCCCGACTATAGGACGGCTGTTTCATCTGTATAACGTTCCGAACATTTTTCTTTACTTAATTTGACCCAGACTTTATTTATAAATTTGGAAAAAACAAGTGTCTACTTCAATATCCGTCCAAATTGGACCTTTGGGCACATCCATTTGTAAAAAATTACATATATAAAAAGATTAAAGTTGTCAATAATGGTACTATGGCGGAATTTATAATTGAGAATATTTTCACTGCAACTCGACTCTAAACCTTCGCCAAGCTGTAAACGAAATTGAACGTATCATTTATGAATAAGGTATTGAAATATGATGAATACAAAAGAACCCCTGACACAAGCAGAGAGTCGTCGCATCTATTATGGTATTAAGAAAGAGTTTTATATTTAATAAATTTTGTTTTGCAAACAGTTCTCTAATATTCGACTATCTCATAATGTTTTATTTATATACATACTTGTTTTACCTTCTAGTAGATAAGTATTTATTTTTCGATAAATAAAATAATAGAAAAGTTATGCCAGAGATATAGTGCTAGCAGAAACTATATGCGTTTAAAAGAGTAAAAAGCGTTGTTTAGGATATTCATAATGACGTTGTCTAGTTTGCGATTCTTTTTAAATGTAACGATTGCATACCTAGCTAACAAATATTATTACCTAAATATTCAACAAAATCCTATTCTTTGCATATAATTAGTATAATAGTAATAAGAAGAAATACATAAAAGGTAGACAATAATGGGAGTCTCATCAAAAAATAAACACGTGCCTATTGAAACTAAAAATTGCTGAACATGCTAACCATGCTTAAAATTTCGTATCTATAGTTGGTGATTCACACTGATTTTGACATTTCTTAGGAGCCATAAATAAACTTTTGTTTGAGATAACAGAAATTTAATTTATTTTGTCAACTAGTTTTGTAATAAACTGCCAAACCAATTTGCATGACCATAAAATATGTCTGCTTTAATTGCAATTTAATAAGAATTAATAATTAAGCTCTATGCATATATTTCTTCACTTATTACTAGGCATAAAGACTAGAAATTACGTTACTAAATTGTTTTATAGTTTTTCAGTTTACTCGTATTTACAGAAATAACCATTTAAAGACATACATACATACATATGTATGTTGATATGGAGAAATAATTACAAAGAATGTAATGTAAATACATTACGTTGAGATGTGCTTTCTATACGAATTTTTCGTTTGATTTTCAGGTAAGGATATAATTATTATACATTTCATCGCTTTCTCTATACGTATTGAAGTAGGTACGGCAATATTATTGTCAGTAAGTAATAACTTTTCTTTTCGTCCTTCCAATTCACCCTGTATAGTTTGTTTTGATACATGTTTCGTGTATCTTTAAATACATATACATATGTATGTATGTGTGTATATAAAAGTAATAAATACTTTCCATTACAAATATAACAGATATGAAACATACAAATAATACAATATAATGGAGATATATGTAATTGGAAAACGTGAACACAATCAATAAAACATCCTACAAACTAAAATTCAGTAAAGATTTTAAACTCTAATACGATAAGAGATGCGACGTAAATCTGGTTGTGTAAGCGCCTCGATTGTATTCATTGTATTTCAATACGTCTATTGATTCGACTAGAAGGTTCATTTTTGCTTACAGATATCAGTCTGTTAGAGTCGAGTTGCAGTGAAAATATTCTCAATTATAAATTCCGCCATAGTACATGCTAGATGTTGAATCCTCCTGGTTTGAAGGATTACGTATTGTGTGCTTATTTCCGAAACTAAACTGTGGATTGTTTCGCCACTAGTGATGGGTTGTAAGACCACGCACTCTCAAACTTTACTTAAATAAAAGGCCGAATAACTTACTATTGATTTATTCTAACACATTTATTCACTCTTAAAGTCTAAGACAAAGTAATATGAAATAAACGCACCGTTGAGAACTGTCTCACTATTTCATATCTTGAACAAGTTATTTTCGCGAAGGCATTGCCTATTGAAGGATAATGCCTTTCACCGTGGAGTGTTTTGACAGAACTGCCTTTATTTTTTCTACAATATTAAAAGAAGGTTTCGCTACACCTTCCCCACTACCCCTGACACGAATACTAGAGAATACTAGATTACATGCATAAATTGAATGCTTTTCCTTGCAAAATGAACATAATGCGATATCGTCGGTGACGAGATTTGTTGATACGTTTCTTGTTCTAGGAATATCATCTCGCTTGGGTTTTGAGATTGCTTCTAATGTATGGCATGTTCGCGCCAGAAACTTTGTCATTTCGTCAAACGTAGGAAGTTCTGTTGATGAAAGGCTTGCTTCCCACTCCCGGGCGGTAGTTGCATCTAATTTTGTTGTTAAAAGATATACGATCATACCATCCCAATGCTCTGTAGGACACTTCAGTGATGCAAGTGCCCTCAGGTGTTTCAATGCCCCATCGAGAATTTGTCTTAGTACGACATGATTCTCTTTATGTGCTATAGGTAAATCGAATATAGCCTTAACGTGCCTTTGTACTATTAAACGTTTGTTGTTATACCTATCCTCTAACATTTGCCATGCCGATTGATAGTTATTCGCAGATATTTCTAAAGAATGTAGAACGTTGGCCGCTTCACCCTTCAGACATGACTTTAAATAATGAAATTTCTGGATATCTGATATTTCATTATTATTGTGTATAAGACTATTGAAAGTGTCGTAGAATGGAAACCAATCCTCGTATGCTCCCGAAAAATTTGGCAAACTAATGGTAGGCAATTTTACGCATCTTTTTAATACTGGCGCGGCTATTTCTGATTCCCCTTCTTCGGATTCCCTTACTGACCTATTATCTAAATCTTCATCATGATAATTTTGTGGACAATGGATTAATTGATATGATTTATCTTTTAAGTTAAAAAATCTGTCTTCAAACTCCGCGCGCTCATTGGTATCATATTCTTCTTCGTCTAATTCTTCTATCTGAGATTGTAATTTGTCAAACTCGTCATATGTAGCTATAAATTTTTCTCTTCTATCCTGAATTTGAGTTATTGTAATATTTTCACGTATGTTACCGAGAAAAGTTTCGAATCTAGTTACCGAAGCTTTTACACCCTTTCGTTTGTTTTTTAAGGATTGTAGTTGCTGGGCTGCCATGACGCAAATGTACGAAAGGAGTTGACGTATAGGTATATTTGGATAGTGATTAATAAAATGACTGGAGACTAACCTGAATCTGCCCCGGACGTCCAAATTATTGCTGACGCTCTTGCGGTGGCTGTGCTCAAAGGTTGGAGTTCCTGTTGTTGATTTGCTTCTTGAAGGCACAAATTATTGACACTACACTGTTGGCTTGTGCAATTCGTTGTCGTCAAGATCCGGCTCGAAGGACCAAATGTTGAATCCTCCTGGTTTGAAGGATTACGTATTGTGTGCTTATTTCCGAAACTAAACTGTGGATTGTTTCGCCACTAGTGATGGGTTGTAAGACCACGCACTCTCAAACTTTACTTAAATAAAAGGCCGAATAACTTACTATTGATTTATTCTAACACATTTATTCACTCTTAAAGTCTAAGACAAAGTAATATGAAATAAACGCACCGTTGAGAACTGTCTCACTATTTCATATCTTGAACAAGTTATTTTCGCGAAGGCATTGCCTATTGAAGGATAATGCCTTTCACCGTGGAGTGTTTTGACAGAACTGCCTTTATTTTTTCTACAATATTAAAAGAAGGTTTCGCTACACCTTCCCCACTACAACTGACACGAATACTAGGTATTGTACAAAGGGAATTTCCTAACTTTCAAGGCGACCTTAATTATTGCTCTTTCGTGATCTGCAACAATAGGTAATGCCCATACAAAATGAATTTCTGACAAAATTACAACGAAAAGTTTAAAATCTATTGTGGAAAGATATTAAATGGGATGGTTACAATGTTATTTCTTTAAATTTACAATTGTTCTGAATATATTGTTTGCTAGGGTTCCGCAAAGACGGCAATAAAATCAGTTAAATTTTACTTAATAAATCTATCCTTAGGTTTTTCCCAACGGTCTGAACCGTTATAAACCACAGTGATACGGCAATAGGCACGTCTATATTTACGGTTTTATAAGTTATGTTGTTTGTACTTAAAAATAAATTTAACCTAAGCGTAAAACTACATATAAAAATGTATATACATAGCGATGCGTCAACACTAGATATACCCACCTTGTACTGGCAGATGATGTAATCAGTCGGGAACATTTTTGTAAAAGCTCTCTGTTATACACATTAATAGATTAATATTCTTAATAAACAATGGGAATATTTATCAATTTATTGCAAACTGTAAATAGTTATACTATGCTTTAAAAATCAACGAAAACAATATCAAATCTAGCACTACATGTAGTGCTACATCTAAAGCTTTGATAAAATAAGGCTTAAGAAACGGTTCTCTTGTAGTAAATCTCTGCGAACAACGTCTAAGTTTACCTACAATATAAAACGTAGTTTATGAACAGAGGCAGCATAATTCTATGGGTTGATCGATCTTAGTTCTTGTACGTAGGTATCGGTTTATAACAGTGAACATTCCCGAAATAATGTAATTGCGTTTCTATAGTTGCTTCTCTCCGTTGGTAATTCGCATTTCGTGCATTGTCTTCCTCATTTCGGTCTTAATTGACTATACGATTCCTCCTAATTTTCGAATTGCACATTGTAATTCTTGTTGAGGTGCTTGTAAGAAGTTTTATTCCATTTCTTTTTAAATTCTAGTCTAATCCATCTCTGAATTGCTACAGTAACATACATTTTAGTACAATAAGGGTAGGAAAGTTTCCTCACAACGCTTGACGGTAAATATATGCGTTCCGTTTTATATAAGAGCAGGACATAATTTCCGTTTGTTAATATTAATAGAACAATCTGTCGCAATTGTCAGTAGTAACTAATTTTTTTATGTGTGGTGGGTGCTTAGTTGCAGTGACTTTGTAAGCTCTATCGCTTGTCTGATTATCACTGCAACTCTCGCGGTGTAGTTTTTGTGTGCGCATAATGTGTTGAAATGGCTTTGTGACAATATTTTGTCGTTAGCCGTTTAGAATGCCGCGCTGTTAATCACTTTGCTCCCAACAGCGAATGGCAGGTCGATGGGATTTCAATTCTCCGAAAAAAATGTTACCGGCTTTCCGAAGAATTAAAACCCAGCTCCTATCGTTCCGGAAAAACGATAGTCGGCCGCCTAACCAGTGCGGCTATCGATTTTAGTTATTAATTCAATGGAATAATACAAACATTTGCAAGAAACTAATACTTTTACTTTTTATTCAGATCTTTTATACTTCTGAAATTTCAGAAACGTTATTAATACGTACTTGCTGCATAATAATAGAAAATCATAAGGTTTATCTAGACAATAGTAAAATTATAGGAGTATTTCATCAAAAGCAATAGTAATAATGTGTTGTTGTCGATAATATTTGGCGTGTGCGTCCTCATTAATAACTAAGGAATTCTAAACTAATTTTTCTCAGTAGAAATACACCTTAATGATGATTGTTATTAGAAGAGCCTTACCCATTGATCGCGTAACCCAACTCAAGTATTATCAATGGTTTTTAGGTACCCCGAATAATGATAGCGTTCTTGAGAAAACCCTCTTCTCAGATATAGCGTGGGTCATTTATCAGAACATTTAAATAAACAAAAAGTGCGCAACTGGTCTGGTAAAGATCCACATAGAATTCTTAAAATAGCTGGCATTCCCAAAAAATAGGCGTTTGGCTTGTTTTTCTCGTACACGAATTATCGGTCCAATATTCTCTATTAATACCATAAATGTGGAATGATATCGTAATATTACAACTATTTTTATATATTATTATATTTTTATATCAACTAGATGACGATGAAGTCCACAAGGGATATTTCGAGCAAGATAACCCAACACGTTATAAGATAAGGCAAACAACATCCAATTATTACATGAATTCTTTGTTTTCTACCGCGATCTTCAGATTTGACAATTATGGATTATTTCATTTATCCACACTTAAAAAGTAGAATATTTACAAAATGTCTTCATAGAATTTAAGAACTTACCTAAGCTATCTGAAATGTCTGTGAGGAAATTAATTACGCCACATAATTTAAGACATGCCATCAATAACATAAAACGAAAAATGGCAACGTATATACAGACAGAAAAGTTTCACGAGTAATTGGTTCAATTTTTACCTAATAGTAAAAGCTATGATTAATAATTACTTTAATGACACATCAAACTTTAAAGTTGGTTATCAGAGTTATTTCCATTATCAAGAATAAAATTTCCGGCAAGTCTGTTTGCCTACAGTTTATATGGTACGAAATGAAAAACGAGAAGTGATTTGTGCCTCTTCTCTAACACTCTTTTATTACGTATATTGGTATCCTATCGGAGAAAATTCACGACCATACCCCTGTATAACCCAAGCGCGTGAACACAGCGAGCGCAATGAAATTTGATGTAGAAGTAATACTAACCCGACATACGAATGTAGATTATACTCGCCAAGAGAATGAATGAACCAGCACTTCTAGGCGATGATGCACTAATAGCGGGAGTGTCCTCCTCGAACCAACCTTATCACTGCAATAAGTCAAAGCATAGAGACTTCCAGACGTCAAGGGATGACCAACTGACTTATCCAATCGGATTGAGATCAGAAGAGGTGTGAGCAGAGATGCAATCATTTGTAATGCTGTACAACAGGATTCACTGCGACCCATCACTCCCTGTTCTACACCCACTAAGTGTGTGTTCCTGGGATATGCAATAGTAGCCTTGATGTGGTTGAATGCACGCATCAATTAAACGCTCTCAAGTTTTTCAGAAGATTCAGATCCAGCCCATACACCAGCATTGTCTAGCATTACACCAATCGCTCTGTATACTACGGTGTTTTGGTGTTAATGGATCAAAAGGTTGCACACAACGAGCGCGTACTACTCTCTCCAACAGAACACGCTGTACAATTTACGCAATTAGTTCTCCGTTCCTATGTACAGACTACACTTGCACCAGTTATCTGGAAGACGAAGTACACAGCGCTACCGCAGCATGAACAGCGTTTCTCATGCTTTGTAGTCATCAGGAATGCCTCATCAAAATCATAGGCTACTCTTTCGTTTGACATCCCACTTTCGCCAAGCCTGTTAAATACTACTCAGTAAAAAATACAGGTGTATTCATGAATTTTGTCCAAATTGTGTTATTGTATACCCTCTATAAACATATAGAACAAAAGCAAATCCATAGTAATAGATTTCTTTCTTTTCCTTGAAATAATATCCATTCAAAAATCTTTAAAATCGAAAATTAGGAAAATTTGTATTCAATTTTACCGTTATCCTTTGCAATTTGCAATTTGCAATAACAGATGAAAAGCTTGTAGCAGTGTTGAAAAATTCTTCATAATTGTTATATTTCAAAACTGTGTAAGTATTAGTCTACTTCTCAACTGCACCGTAATTAATATATATAATTATTAATATTCAGGTATCCCTAATTTGTGTTTTAATACAGTTGTAAAACATTATATAAACTATATGTACAATGTCTCATTTTTCGAAAGAAACATATGTAACATTACGTTCAACAAATTCTAAAGAGAATTTCCGCACAGCTATAACCACTTACAGTAGTTTGCACAGGCTGATATCAAATCTAATCAATCAACGGTCATTGTAAATAACTGATTTCTAATGTACATACATACGAGTACATATATGTTCGTAATCTAATTTAATGTATTGATTTAAACAATATACCCGTAGATGCAATTTCAAATATAACAAACAAATCAGACTACCTACTGTATGTACACTACAGGTATGTGTACGCGAGTGTATTTAACTCAGGTCACATGGGAAACCAGGTCAAC